>JAWWMP010000001.1:15066856-15144443 GCA_035047865.1 Dendrocincla tyrannina
TCCAAAAAAAGTAAATGCATGGAGTTATTTGCACCTTAACTGCTTCAATATTTGCATAAATATCTATTGTGTAATTTTAGCAACATTCTGGATGCACTTCAGGGCTTAACAGAGCAACCTGTTCTTCCTTCTGTGCAACTGCTAATATAATATGACCACTGTTACATTTGCTACTGCTATCCTCAGATTTAAACTTCTTTAATAAGCTGTAAAAAGGCACAGTTCATTGAATGAACCACAATATGAATTTAGACTTGATAAGACAGTGTAAGTCCAGAAGTCATGCTAACTGGTTTTCCTAAAATATCAGCTGTGCAATCCTGTCTAGGTACCTTCTCATGTGATACACTGACAGACACAGTGTCAGAGTCACAAAAAATGCAGCAGAATTGGCAAAGAGTTACAGCTGTAGAACACAACTTATTCAATTTTTATTGCCTTGCATGAGACATCCTCTTCCATGTGAGGAACATGATGAAATTGGAAGTAGGAATTAGAGCCTATAAAACCAGATAAAGGTGTGAGGAAATAAAGATAGAACAGCTGAGCCAGCAGAAATTTAATTACAGAGTAATATGGTTTAGAAAACCTCATATTGCAATCTGCTACCATATAATTTGCTCGATCTTACTGGCCCCTTCATACCCACCAAAGAACAGCCAGCATTGTTTTACTGGGAAGAGAAAGGGCAGCATGAGTGAGACTGCAGCAATTATTTCCTGCTCAGAAAGGTATTGACTGACCTGACAAGGTGGTTCACATTTTTGAGGTCCCCATTCTCTAATCACACTAATTCAGTTGAGGCAGGACATAAACATCTCATAATGCTACAGGCCTAAAAATACAAGGAGAGAACTTTGTGTGGCTTTGGTGGAGCACTTCCTTTTAAATTCACCTTTTCTGCACTGCAAAGCCTCTCAGCCACCTCTCCCCTTCATTCTGCATCCCCGCCTTACCCTGATAAGCAGAGGATGTGACTCAATCACCTTGAGGAAGTCCTAACAGCATGCTGACATATGCTCAACCTCCAGATCAAGGTGACCTCGATGTTGAGTAATTAGCATGAAAAGAGAAGCTGTTTGTGGTTTTCAACATAATTAAAAAGATTTCAGAATTCAGTGATCCAAACCATAGTAGTAAAAATGGCCACTATTTTTTTAAAAACACAAAATGAGCTCTCCAGTGACTGAACCATGTCATCAGCTGGTCTTACTCTAGTTTAAAAGTACAATATGATCCCATGAAAATTTTCATCAAAAATACTCATGCTACAAAAAGACCCATCAACCAGCAGAGACACCTTATAAATCAGACTACAGTCAAAATTGCTGAGTTAAACAATCCTAACAGATAACTTCTCTACCACTTCTCTCTTTATCTTCCTGAACTAATTAATGAAATAGCAATAATTTTGTTGTAACTACACTATAGAATCACATCAGAATTGTATTCTCTTTCTCATTAAGGCATTAAAAATTATTAATCATGTAAAATATCTGATATATTATGTGATTCAACTACCCACCTTACAAAGTATGGCAATGAGTATGAAGACTTATAGCAAAATTTGATTCTTTAAACATATTTTACTGTGAAATGCTACACAAATTTTCTGATTCTCCGGTATGGGAAATTTAGAGTTTTGCTCTCATGGTGGGTTGGCCTTGGCTGGAACCAGCTGCCCACCAAACCACTTTGTCACTCCACAGCAGGAAAGAGGAAGGTGAAAATAAGATGGAAGAAGTCTTGTGAGTCAAGATGCAGGCAAAGCCAAAGGATGCACATGTGGAAGCAAAGAGAAACGAGATTTTACTGTCTATCTCCCTTCAGCAGGTGATGTCTGGTCACTTTTTGTGAAGCAGGGACTCAATATATGTAGCAGTTATTCTGGAAGACAAACAAAACTGTGCTGGATATCAAGAGAAATGCAAAGGATGGCATATCAGGCTCTGCTACTATGTGTGTTATCATCTACACACAAGTTGTGTCACGGATTTCAGTGAGCATGTTCACATACATAATTTAACAAAATGTGGCTCATATTATCAAAATATGGTAAGTAGATTTTGAAGAGCTAAAAGTGATTTGAGGTGCCTCCATGCTAAGGCACATGTGAACCAATTGTTTGAAAAAGATACAATTTTCAGACTTTTGAACGTAAACAATCAGGTTCAAAATATATTTGAACTTGAGCCTCAAAATCATTCTACTGGTTTAGAAAGAGGTAAAGAAAAGAAGAAATAAATCTATCATTCATTTAAAATACAACTTTTCACAGGAGTAAATGCAGTGGCACCAAAAATTTCCACAGACTTTGCCTCCGAGGAGAAAAAGAGCAAAAGGAAATATTCATATGCAAAAATCTATCCTCTCTTTTTTCCTATGTTAGAGGAGAATAAAATATGACAAATAAATAAAATATCAGTCCTAGTAAAGCCACATACATTTAGTCATTATTTATTTTGTCTAGAGAAGTCTGGGTATGCAATTACTATGTTAGGTCAATTCCATTCATCTAGCCATTCTCAAAATAATAAAAAGTCAAATTTTCTTCCTCCCTTGTAGTGCACACTTAGTTCTTTCCATTAAACAGTGTATTATAAAATTAGAACAAATATTCATTTTCAAAGCAAAGAACATGACCCCTGGGAAAAGCCATAGGTATCCCGCCAATGTTTGAACAATTAGTATTAAATTATCTGCATGAATCACAAATTAATATCTTGACCTCCTAGTGATGTGAGAAATCCAAGTATAAAAGCAAAAGACAGAGTCAATCTCCACTCACTGTCCTCTGAACATTTGAAATAATTATTCTTAATATAGTGGCTAAATTCTGTCACACCATTCATACACAGACAGAATTTTTCATTGACAGTGTTAGGCCTAACAAAATAGCTCACTAATAGACACCCAGCATTCTACACAATCTGAAATCATTGAAGTAAGACAGTCTACAATCTAATGATGAAATTATTTAAGAGGAATCATTTCCAAATGATTTGTAATTTGAAGCAAAATTATTCAGGTACATGTGATCTGATAGCTATTCTTTTCACGTTAAATGCCTGTGAAATGCCAATCTGAATGACCTGGTGGTTTGTGCATCATTTCTCATGGCCACATCATCACTGTCAGTTCCCAATGCCTGAATACCTGTTATACCTGATGTTTCCAAAGGCACCATGGACATAGGCACTGACCTGTGCTCTCACAATTACACAGAGAAGTACCATATATCAGAGAACTGAGAGCGAACAGGCTGTCAGAATACAGCTCACCTGTTTTTGTGAACACTTAAGGTCACTGTTTACTCAGACATGAGACAGAGAAGTCTTCACTGCTAAATCATCTACATCCTAATTCCTCTGTAACAGATTCCTTGATTTTGAATGAGTGTCATTCATCTTTAACACATCAAATTGGGAACACAATTAAACTCAAATAGACTAAAGGACTAAAATAGACTAACAGACACTGCAAAGAGATATAAACTGGTATTTATCCAGCACTTCATATATAATATAGATTTATATATATATATATATTTCTACAGTTAAGAAATGTTTAGTTCTCTGACACCAGAAGCTGGGCCTTCCAGGAACAGAAATTATAGTAAAAATTATATTAATAAAATTAACCTTAATGCATCCGACATCACTCTGTACATAGGAAGAGTTGAATATTGTCTGCAGAACCCATAGCACTATCTCCCTGATATGAGGTACATGAAAACTTTACAAGGTTCCCTTTTGAGTTCACAGAACAGGAAAAGGTTTCCCTGTTAATCAGACCAAATCTCATGCTCTGGAAGACAACCAGGTCATGTAGCTCTATTCTGAAATGCATCAAGCTTAAAGTAAATTATGTTGTTTGCCCCAATGCTTTAATGGAAAGACAGTTTCAGCACATAATTTTGAATTATTTAGAAACTACAAGACAATGAGCCACAAGAGACAGGGAAAACATGAGAGTCATCCTTGTGATAGAAGTCATGATAAAGATAGCTAACATTACACACTTGTGTTCCTCCTCTCAGACACACACCTGTACTGCCACCACCTCTCAAATAAATGGTGTTTACCACATAACAGAAACAAAAATATTTTGAAGAACTGAATAGAAATAAATAGTCATGTGACTCAAGAAAGGAACTAACTGGCTAGAAACAAAGGCACACAATCCACAGTGCTAAAAATTTTCTGAATAATTAGATTATGGTTGGCACACATCAGTGGAATACATGTCAGAAACAGAGGAATCATTCTGACTCATGAAGAATTTCCTCAAATTTCCTCAATTTTTTCCCTGTGTGAAGGCTTCAGGATTTATTACCATTTAAACAGCCTTGGTAAAACACCAAACTCTGTTTACATGTGCTTATAAGCGTAGGACACTTGAAGCAATTACTCATTGAAATTGATGTTCAACAGTCTCAAGGGTTCAGTGGAGTTACTGGTTTGAGGCACTGCCATGCACCAGCATGCATCCCTGCTTCCCACCACTTCTATGACAGCACGCTCTCCCACTGGAGGAGAGCAGTGCAGTCACTGTGCAGCTCTGTTGCAAATGTCACATCAAGTACTGATCCATCTAAGGGAGAAAGGAAATTAAAAAAAACAAAACAAAACAAAACAAACAAACAAAAAAAAACCACAAAAAAAACCCACATTATTTCCTTGTTCATTTTTAAAAGAATCGGTTCCCAAACTTGATTCATACCACAGGCAGTTGTGACAGCACAACAGAGGAGCCAAAGGGTAGCACAAGAAAGAAATACAGGAATCCCTTAAACTGATGTTGCAGCCAGTGTAAGGTAAAGGCACAGGCTCACTGTGTAGGAACTGTGATTATCATATAAATGAAATGCAGTTTCCTAGTCCATTGACCTCATAGCCACTTCCAGTATCATGTTTCTTTAAGACATTCCCAGAGTGCTACCTTCTGGGCCTGATCTTTAGATAATATAAATCCACTGAAATCAGATGCCTGTGTTGCTTCACATCATGTCATCAATACTTTTATCGGCCTGAAGTAAAGTACCTCAGAACAGATGCACATCATCAGGAGCCCTAACATGCAGCAATGGGTCCATTATGTTTATTTCATCATACCTAAATATATTTCAGACACCTTCATTTTCTCCAGAGTAGTTTTCCTCTGTGCTTGGAAGGTAAATTTAAATATATTAAAACCTTTGCCTTCAGCAAAGATGCTTTCAGAACAGGAATACTCATCATTCAAATAAATGATAATGTTTTTTTCCATCAACCTGTTCATTTATCCATGCCACTATTTTTATTGATGCATTTCTCCTTCTAAGCAAGGTTGAGTAGAAATCTACATTCTAATTAACATTTTTATATGACTATGCTCTGATTAAAACTAAATGGCAACAGATAAATGTGCATTGATCACTGAAAACTAAGGTGTAATTGCTCTTTGGTGATAAGGAAAGGTTTTACATTTGGGTTTCTCTAACAATGGTTACCTCTACTGAATAAAAGGAGGTTTCATTCTGGAAAGGGTATTCCTTTTTAAATATTTAAATCTGATAAGAATTTACAAACCTAGCATGGCATTGTATCGCATTCATTGCATTGAACATACAATCTCTTTTTCTTTCTTTTTCTTATTTTTTTTTCTTTGTACCACAAGTATTTGTTACTACTCATCAGGATCCAGAAGTGTCCTGACCTTTGATATACGTGGGAGGGGCTTCCACTAATCCAGCTGGGCAAAGCAGTTGCAAGAGAATTTGACCTTCTCAGCTCTATGTACTCAGCTAAAAGCATAACTCACCAGTAACAATTATGGATAGTCATTACAATGGCTCAGAGAAGTGCTAGTTTACAAACATAATTCCTTACCATCCAAAGGAACTTAACTTCAGGAAGTAAAGGTAATCTGTGGAGGTCAGCTTTACCTACAGCAAAGGAATGTGATCCATCCCAGGTTTTGTCTTCAGAGCAGGCTTGCTGCAACACACAGTTTAATCAAGGTTTATGCTGACAGGAGCCAGTGTAAATCCTAGGAGTCCTGATTTTGTGAGTTACACTGGGAATCCAGAACAAGGATGCAAGAAATATGCATCTGTAGCAACTATTGAACAGTGTTCCTTTAAAAAGTTATTGATATACGTCTTAATATTGCAGCACTGTGATCCTCTAGAACAGCTACCATTTGCATATTAACATTCCCAGTACTACACAATATTACTCGATTTTTTTTGTATTTTAAATGCCAGTTTCTGACAAGGTATTTATGAGTTATGACCATCAATCTATTTTATTATTGGCTGAAGTGAGTGTTCAAAACACAAGAATCACTACGAGTACATCCATATTAGCATATTAGTTCAGGTCATGAGTGTACTTTTGCAAGGAATCACCTGATCATACCCTCTTCTGGCATCTCTGAGCATGCAAACTGTATCCCTTCCAGATGAAACTGTACCAGAAGCTCATCCAACACGCCAAATGAAGGACATTCAGTCCATAGGGACACATTAAACTCCCTGAAATCAGTACAGAATTATTTCAGATTCTCAACACCGCTTGCTTCTTCTGCAGATCTGCTCCTATTTCACCACGGTAAAATGTGCTGAGGCAATGGTGCAACTAGTCTAATTTCCTTTTGCTTTTGCTGCCTCACTGAAAGAGCAAAGTTGGCAGAGTAATACAAGTGTACCCCTCTTGGAATATTCCATTAGTTTAACATGGAACTTAAAGTGACAGAAATGGAAATATTTCCTCAATGGAAAAGCACACAACTTGCCAGAAATAGATAAGTAAGAGTATTAATTCACTGGATGCTTTGGACGAATTCTACGATAATTCAGATTGAAAAGGATTCCAGAAAGTCTATAGTCCAACCTCTGGATCAAAGCAGGGTCAGCTCTGAGCTCAGAGGGTTTCTGAGTGTTTATCTAGTTAAGTCCTGAAATCCTCCAAGGACAGAAAGTGCAAACCTTCCTGGGCAACCTACACCAACCTACTCCTAGAAAGCTTGCCTTGTCCTCACATATAAGACGTTTTCTTGTACCCAGTCTGAAAACCCTTTGTTCCAGTTTAAGCCCATTTTTTCTCCTTTCCCCACTATGTACTGTTGTGAAAAGCCAGCTTTTTCTTCTTAATAACCTTCTTATAGGTACAGTAATAAGGCTATTGAGGCTTTCCCCAGCCTGAACAAACTCAAATGCCTCAGACTCTTCTCACAGGGAAAATACCAGCATGACCAGCTTGACTGCCTTCTGCTAAGCTGGCTCTGCTCTGCCTGTTTCTTGTACTGGGTGGCCCATAACAGGACAGTGTGTTCTCCATGCCATCCAATGAGTGCAGAGGAAAGAGGGATAATGACTTCCCTCAGTCTATTGGCTGTGCTGCTGTTAGCAGAGCTCAGAATGCTCTTGGCCTTCAATGCTGCCAAGACACTGCACAGTTCTACTCAGCTTGTGATCATTCCAGAGCCCCAGGGCCTTCCACAAAGATGTTGCTTCCCATCATGTCAGTCCCCAGGCTCTAACACTGCCAGGGGTTGTTCAAAGGCAGGACTCTGCACTCCTCTCTGTTGAATTTAACATTCACAGTAAATATTGCAAGCAGAGGAATCACTTCTTCTGCACATACTGGGGAAGGACGGATGGGCTCTAAAGCAGTCATTACCTTTGTCATTGACTTTGTAGCCTAGAAAGAATCCTTTTTATCTTCGGGAAACAAGTGGTAGCAACTGGCCTTGTACAGCACTTAAAAAAAACAGGGGCACAAGCCCCTGGCACGAAACTCTCACATTTCTTTGTGTTTGCAATTCAGGATGTGAGTCTGGATACGCTAACGAAACCAGTGATAAAGAGGACATTGAACATACTTCTTCCACACAGATCAGATGGAATTTAAAAAACATCATGGGATGGTTATCCCAGCTAGACAGGAGTTTAAAAAGGAAATAAAAATGGCTTTTGTGTTTAACCATGTCAGACCCTTAAATGCATCTACATAAACAGGTGTTTGCACAGATCCTGAAATTCAACCACACAGTATTGTTATTGGTGTGATTTTTGTATGCTTCCAGAACATCCTGAATTGCTTTCATTCCCCATTTAAACAGATGGCAATGCCCTAGTAAAGATGAATAAGCCAGATTTGATAGATACAATGGTGATTAGACAGGCAGATACATGACAAACCCCTCCTGATGAAAAATGTAAATCATTGCTCAGTGTGAGTTAGATTGCTGCTTATGTTGTAGGTCAGTTAATCTTGCACAATGCTTCTGTTTGGGTAGCTTCTACTTTTCCACATCTTGCCATATTTTTAATGCCTATTTACCATTTGAAAGTCATGAGATGGTGACTAAGCTGTGTTCAGTCACTGGGCATCTTTGAAGACCCAATACTTTAGAAATCATGAAAAGGTTCTAGCACTGAACCACTGAAACTGGACACTTGGTCTTAATTCCTTAGTGGACAGACAGTCATAATGCTGCTAGGATTGTGCAGGGACTGTACTACTTTATGTGGAGTAAATGCTAAATGCTTACTAGATGGACTTCCACAGCTGATACATTTTATACACACATTGGCATAACAACCACCATAGACTAATACTCCTGGGTCTCCTCTGCCTCTGGCATAGCAAGCAGCATCTCCAATGGGCTGCAGCCACTAACAGGCATTCATTTCTAGCTCTTTGCCAAGTCTTCCTTTGCCAGCACCAAAACAAAGAACGACATAGAATCACATGGAATCATTTAGATTGGAAAAGACCTCCTAGGTAGCCAAGTCCAATGTTTGACTAATCATCACCTTTTCAACTAGAACATGGAATTGAGGGCCACATCCAGTCATTTCTTGAACACCTCCAGTGATGGTGACTCCACCACTTCCTTGGGCAATGATTAAGTCTACGCCAAAGTTTAGTGACCCTTTCTGTGAAGAAATTCTCCCTAATGTCCAACCTGAACCTCCCCTGGCACAGCTGGATGTTTTGTCCTCTTGTCCTCTCACTTGTTACATGGGAGAAGAGGCTGATCCCCACCTGGCTACAACCTCCTGTCAGGGAGTTGTAGGGAGTGAAAAGGTCTCCCCTGAGCCTTCTTTTCTCCAGGCTGGACAACCCTCAGCTGCTTCTCACCAGACTTAACTTTCTAAACCCTTCACCAGCTGTGTTGCCCTTCTCTGGACTCAATCCAGCCCCTCAATATCCTTCTTGCAGAAGGGCCCAGAACTGGTCACAGCACTCAAAATGTGGCCTCACCAGTGCCCAGTACAGGGCGGCAATCTCTGCCCTGGTACCGCTGCCACAGTATTTCTGGTACAGGCCAGGATGCCATTGGCCTTCTTGTCCACCTGGGCACACAGTGGCTCATGTCCAGTTGCTGTCAACCAGCAACCCCACATCCTTTTCCTCTGGGCAGCTTTCCAGCCACTCTGCCCCCAGCCTGTATTGCTGCAGGAGGAACATGGGAAACACTTTTGAATCCTACCAATGAACATGAAGTATTTAACAATGACAATTTTTGTTCTGCTTGTGTAAAGATAAATGATTCTGCATGTAACTTAACATAAAAAATACAGTAATTTTGTGGGTTGCTATCCATAGTAATGAAGTGATACATTTATGACTAAAAATTTCATGCAAATGAGCTATTAGTCTCTAGTCAACCTTTGAATTCTTGTACATCAATTTTTGAAAAAGCTTACAATCTATATAGAATAAGTTACTATCATCAACACCTTTTAGGCCATGGATAGCCCTATTTGAAGCTGCTGCATGAAATGAAGCAAACAAGAAAGGCTTTGACAGGCATTCTTTTTTGCCACCAGACATCATAATTAAAAAACCCTGAATTTCACTGATCTTTGCTCTCACATACATCCCATGCTGTACCTGTCTCAAAACTTTAAATAAGCTGCACATCCAATCATTTCAGATGATTACAAAATCCAGAAGCGTTAGCATGAGAACACCTACACTGAGATAAATGAAGTCAATATTGTTCACGTCTAGATTTTCTAAGCAGTAAAATGCACTTGTTTGCAGAGACTTGTAACTAAAAGCTTTAAGAATTATATGAATTATGTATAACTAGAAACATGTGAATGACAGCACACAAAGAAATTACATGAATAAGGAATAAAGAGGAGGTGTTGATGGTGCTGAATTCATCAAGCCATCAGACATCATGACACATCTCTACATACAACTTCAAGGTGCTCAGACCCAGAAAACAACAGGCAGACTACAATCAGAGAAGGAAAAAAAATGTATGTGAGTAGATCAGCAGAATTCCCTAATGGAGGGAGAAAATTAAAAGGGAGGAAGATAAAAAATCTCTATCAATACTTGAAGGCATATCCAAAAAACAGGCACATGATTGCTAAATGAAAACAGCCTCTCAGGCATGAGACTCTTCACAGTCCATAACCCTTGTCCTCTGTGCTATCACAGGTTGTCCTGCCCAGATTCCCTACACAGATACTGTGTTATTTGTAAGCACAAAGGAAGGAGCACAGGTACCAGTGAATAACTCCAGTTCCATTTAAACAAATAAAACACTTTCTGTCCTGTGCAGCCTGCAATGAGATTTGTTACACTAACTGCAATGTGGCTTTGCCTCTTAAGCAGTCACAGCTGTTGCAAATGTGTTGCACAAGGTGTAGCAGCAAGCACTTGAAGTCAGAAAAGAACATGGATCTTTTCCATAGAATTTTTTTTTCTTTTTTAAGGCATGCTATATTTTATTTCTCTTCTTTGCTAACATATATGATTATTTTTCACTCAAATAATTGAAAATTCAGAAAGTGACAAAATATTTTTCTTTGATTCTGTAAGTTACCATAATCTAAAGCTTATATTTCCATCAGAAAAGTATTTCTAAAACAGTCATACTTCTAATGAACTTTATGTTACAGTGCAACCTCTAGTCCTTTTCTACAAGGAGCAGTAGCCTTCACAGGGCAAACCATAAAACACACTTGAGTTAAATTGCACATAAAGTAACTATAAACAAGCAAATAAAAGTGCTTGCATTTGTATTTCTGAAATTTAATGATATCACAAGGCATTTTCCTGGACAGTCTTTTATTTTTTTCTTTTGACAATTCATAAATTTCTGTATGAAAGTGCCATTAAAAGTTTTAAAGCATTTTTTTTAAGCAGATAAGTATGAAAACAAACTCTCCCCATTATTAATCTCTCTTGCTTTGCTAAATTGAACATAACTTGAAAGAGATATATTTGACAGAAGAATATAGATCAAAGATGTATGAAATAATGCATGTGAACTGAGAAGAAAAACTGTTGTGGTTTAACCCTAGTCAGCCATTAAGTACCACAGAGCTGCTCACTCACTCTCCTCTGTTCTCTTGTTGGATGGGGGAGAAAAAAATAATAACTGAAGCAAAGTAAGATATTATAATAATTATGATACTACTACTAATAGTAATAAAAAGGAGAGGGAGAGAGAAAGAAAGACAAGTGATGCATAACACAGTTTCTCACTACCAGCCTGTCCCCCAGCAGTGATTGGCCTCTCCTCACCAACTTCCCTAGTTTATATGAAATGAGGAATATCTCTTCGAACAGTTCAGGTCAGGTGTCCTGGACGTGCTTCCTCCCAGCTTCTTGTGCAGCCCCTCATTGGCAGAGCAGTGAGAAGTCCTTCTCGTTGGGTAAGTACTGCTTAAGAAGAGAAAAAACAACCAAGTGTTATCATCATTCTCACACTGAGTCCTAAACACACACTGTACCAGCTACTAAGAAGAAAACTAATTCTATCCCAACCAAAATCAGGCCACTCAGGGGTTTATTTTGAAAACCCAGATCATTGTTGTATGCTTTTAAGGTTCATCTGAAGCATCATCAAAAGGCATTCTACTGTCTTCAATCTCCAAAAATATTCATGGCAATCAAAAATAAGTGCAGGTATGCAATTTCAGATTAAACCCACCACTGGTGGTTTTACCTGAAAATATGACAATGTGTTATCTCTCTGCATAAAACAAGGAAAAAAAAGCCCACCCAAAACCAACCAACCTTTCCAGTGTTTGATACGTTCAGAAACAATTTGAAAGATTAATCCAGCCCATTAACACAGGCCAAGTACTGCTCATTATTTCAGCTCAGGCTAAAATAACAAATTCACAAAATAAAGAAATCTATCCGCTTTTCATTCAGGCTTCTGAGGGCCCAAGAGCAATGAGCTGATTGGCACTTCAGTGCAAAGGTTTCGTGCTGATTGTCATGCAGGAAAGCTATTGGAATACTTTTGTCAGAGACAGCAATAAGCTGCAAAACAAAGATTAACAATCATGGCAAAATATTACATTTCCCAGAAGTCATGGACATTGTGACTTCTTTGACAAGTGGGACTTAATTCAGTTTTAAATGACACTGTAGCATTGAAAACTTCTAAGCTTTGATTGCATCTGAATGTAGGAACAGAGCAGAGAGTTCTTTTATCTTATTGTAATGAACTTCAATTAATAATTCATAATTTTTAATATTTTAATAGATTTCATGCTTTAGAGCCTACCTAAGCAACCTGGAAAACCATAGGGTATAGAGGCAACCTCACTAGAAGAAAACAGTAGGAAAAGAGATTTCATGGTTTCCTGAGCAATGCAGACTTGTCTCAGTAAAAATTTATGTACCCTTTACCCTCACACCTTGGGGAATTCATATCAAGAAGTTATTCATTACATACTCAGAGACTCTGCATCAGTTTAGTTTCATATTCTTCTCTCTGGAGTTTCTAAATTCTTAAAACTATATGAAAATGTAAAAATTTCTCAGTGAACAACATGGAATAAAAGGGCTTTGGTCTGAAAAGTCTTTAGGTAGTAAGAAGAAAGTGAGTCACAGTAGGAAAATTAAATTAAGTAAATAAAATAGATAGCTCTAATTTATTTAGAAGAAAATATTTAGTTTAGAAATGTACAGAGTCATTGAAATTAGTGTAGTTCCTTGCATGGATTTGCAAGGTAGACTGCCAAAGACAGGCTTTCCAGTGCTGAAATGAAAGAGGTGTGTCTCTGCATGTGTCCATATAGTCAATGATGTGGTGATTTTATGGGCAGGATCTCCTGTCTGGATGATGGCAGGGGTCCAAAGTTTACAGCCAGACCTACAGTTTCAGCTGATAGGTTTTTGCTCCAGTGAAGACTCCAGCAGATATTCCAGTTCACCACTCCTGTTACAAGATGCTCAGGTGATTCAACAGGATCGTCCTACCTATACAGGTTCACCAGAAAAATGTTTTATAAAAAGACACTGATTATATTCTCTGTGGATGCAGAGAAGGTCACAGAATGTATCTGGATGGATGTCCAACACCCTAATGACAAAGCTACAGGCTGTTCTGGATTTTCAAAGTCTTTTAGTTCTATTCCAATTCACAAGTTTGCAGCTGTTCTCTAAGAATTTTTCTGTGATCTCTCACTTTCTTTTTTCACTCAGCTTTCATCCATACAAAATAGCATCTCTGGGAGCCATGCATCAAAAAGACCCCTTTGGTATTTCTGTTCCTATTTGTGGAAGGGAAATTCACAACCATCTTGCTTCTCTTCACAGCCATCTTGCTTGTTCGACTTGAAAGAAGTTGAAAGAAAGAAGGTACAAAGTGAAGAAGTGAAAAAACACTGGTGATGAAATAGCAAAAGAAAAAAATTGCAGCAAAGTTTAGTTCATTTAACTTTTATTAAGGTACAAGATTCTAACAACCCAAGAATTTTCTGGTTTTCCTTATTTAGTGCATTGCATTCCTCCACACATAAATCATGTCTTGATTCTATTGATTTTTAGTCTTTTTAATTGGGTTTTAATACTTATTTTTATGTGGTATTATAGAAAACATGTAAATCACCCACACTTTACTAGGACAACAGTGTGTTTATGTAATTGTCAAGAACATACCCCAGCATACACACTAGTCCCAGGAATGGAAAATCAATGTGATTCTTTATTTATAAAAATATGCAAGATAACTGCATCTTGGCAGAACTAAAACCTGTTGTTCTTCAATGTTGGCAGCTGAGGTATTTGGAAAATAGATCTGTCCCTTCTTAGAAGTCAGATAGCACTTTTTCTTTGAACATGTCAAAAGGTTTAGGAAAATTATTTAATTTACCCAAATTAAATAATAAGGTAGATCAAGCTGGAGGGTTGATCAGCAGCATGAGAGCATGTATTAATCATGTATTATAGCAGTTTGCCTCCTATAAATCTGTAGACACATAGGATCAAACTTAACTTGAAGAAATGTGTCTATTTATAAGGGAATATTTTAGGCTTGATTTGAAGTTTTCTAAATCTCTGGAGTAATATTTTTAAGTTCTGATAGACTAATGGTAGCAAGAAAAGAAAGATTTTTTTGGATGATATATTTATGGAGAGGTTTTAGGACATAATTGCTATTGAGTAATAAATGACTGCTCAGCTTAGAAGATCTCTTGCAGTCCCCTTTCCTAGATCTTTGACCATGCTTTATAGATCAGGACATATCAGGGCTCTGTCCCAGCTCACCCCTTAAGCAAATCTATACCTGACTCTGGCCTCCAGGCTAGGAGAGGACATCTAAATGCTTAAGCTTTCAGAGGAGCCTCCAAACATAAAAGTTTTACGAATATTCAGCTAACTAAACATGCAGGAAAGCATGTCATTAAACAAGTCCTTCAGTAACTGCTTTCAACAAAGACTAGTTTTCCATTACATGTCTGTTCAATTTTGAAAGAAATTTAGCACGACCTTAGTGTGAACTCACACACTAAAAGACATCAAAGAATTCACATAAGAGATGTTTTGAGTGCCATAAAAGCTTCACATGATATTTAACGTGTATTTATAACCTCTCCTACTACCAAATGCTATGTTTATAGTGCAGTGATTTGTTCAGTAGCTAATAGTGGCTCATACATCACATCTTGTTATCTGTTTTCATGACACTGTCTAAAGTTCTTGAAATTTCTGCCACAATCCTTTCAGTTGAAAATAAAGTTCAGTTCAAAGAGGAAAGGAAAAAGAGAAAGAACTCACAAACTCAGTACAATCATACTGAATATACATTATTTTTTAAGGAAGATTTTCTTAAGAGACAATCTTAGCCATTTTTACCATTAAAAGCGAAACAAACAAACAAAAAACACATAAAACACATAAGCAGAAAATTATTTCCAACTACATAGCCCAGGATTGTTATGTGCAGTCATTGATAAGTATACTGCAGCTACTGACAGATTTTACAACTTATATGTCTTCAATACAGGAGAAGTAGATAATTGCCACTTAAAATATTCACCTTAGAGCATGCTCCTGTTTCAGTCTTGTTTTATGATCTTCCAAAGTTGCAGTGGTATATTTCCAGCACGGTCCCCGTTAACAGCTACGCATATCCAGTTGCTGTGCAAGAACGAGAACCTTTATTAAGTTTGATAACACATATTTATACCCTCTAAGCTTTAACAATGGTTGTTCTAGCCTATATCGAGGACTTTGTATATTTGCTACATTATTCTACATTGCTAGGCAAAAATCTCTATTACTAAGCAAAAACACAGAAGGCCTTATTCACTATTTTAAAACACCTGCTGTGCAAGCCATAACTTGTTACTTCTGTAATATTTCCCAAGGCTTCTTTCCCATAAGAAAGACAATGCTGCTTATTTCAGCAGCAGGACTGCTTGCTTCAGCTATAGAGTTTTTTGTAGGGGAATCTATGGTTTGAACCCAAACATCAAGTGGTCTCACTGACCAGGTAATTTTGGCATGGAAGTCATTGCCCAGCAACTCCCAAGGTTCTCATCAGGGTGTTCTCACTGATCCAAATATCTTGGGACTTTGGGTCAGACATCCAAAGACACTTTAGAAAAAGAGTAAAAGTAAAGGCAGCAATTTTAATCCAACAGTGAACTGATACTTAAACAGTAGGAAATTATTTTACAATTTTGTTATTGTTTCAAGAATAAGAACAAACATTTCTCTCTGACTTCAGTCATTCCTCCTTTGTAACAAGGATTGCCTCCTTCACTAAGTATAGCCCTACCTAATACAGAGCCTCCTTTGACCATCTCCCTTTTACCACAAGTACTCTGTCGTTTCACATCAGTAAACATCTTCTGGTATTGTAGACACTTTAAAAAGTTTCCATTCAGCAGAAATACAGTTGAAATTTAGATTAAAGGGCCCAGATTTCCTCTTGATGAGTGCCCAGTGATTTCCGCATCATAAGGCAGGCTTTTTTTTTTATTCAGAGTACCTTCAACAATGCACTCTGCTGCCTTGTTAAAATTTGGGCATACATTCAACTTGTAGCAGCAAACTGACACAGAAGTAGATTTTTGTGACACCATTAGTTTTCAAGAATAATTTGCCTAAAATTTAAGAGGCAATTATCTTTCTGTTCAAAAGGAGAATGACATGAAGCACATGTTTAAATAGCTGTCATATGCAACTTAATGCCAGTCTTGAAACTGAATAATTTAGGCATTCTTCTACTACTCATTCCGCTTTAACTTCATTGTGAATGAGTTCTGAAGTATTTTTAAATTTATTAACATATAGTTTACATTAGTACCCTTTTTAAAAATCTTGGACTGAAATAAGAATATTATCCTTTTTTTAACAATCCCTTAGACTATTAGAATTGTCTATTACTTAGAGTTTATTAGGTTATAGATGCCTCTTTTATTTAAAATAATATGATCAAAGTACATGAAAGTAACCAAGTATTCTGAACATTTTAATAGGGTTGCAATTATATTTCAAAAATACACACAAATTTGACGAAAAAAAATTGTTATTTTAACATAGTTCTCTAAGAGCTTCTGCTGTGCAAGTTTTAAGTTTGAAGGTTTTACAGATTATTCGGAAAAAA
Organism: Dendrocincla tyrannina; assembly: GCA_035047865.1. Classification (NCBI taxonomy): domain Eukaryota; kingdom Metazoa; phylum Chordata; class Aves; order Passeriformes; family Dendrocolaptidae; genus Dendrocincla; species Dendrocincla tyrannina. The sequence goes on from JAWWMP010000001.1 coordinate 15,083,726, forward strand.
CACAGAAGAGAAAGGATAATGCAACTTTTCCTTCACAGAAAAATGAAAAGTACCATAACATATAATTATATCAAATGTGTAGATTTCATAATCTAAATGGTACCTTAGACTTTCCCATCATGATACAAAGAGCAAAAGATACACTTCCAGTAGACTGAAGGGACCCTTACTTTTTCTTAGAGGCATCTTCCTTTCAAAAAGGAAGCAGCATAGCACCAAGGAACTGGAAGTTATGATGTTCCTGCTGCTTTACCCTCTGAGACCCCATAGGAGACCCAGACAGGAGCAGTGAAGGGCTTCACCCCCATGGAAGTTACCCAGACTGGAGCAGCTCATGAAGAACTGCAGCCCGTGGGAATGACTCACATTGAAGAAGTTCATGGAGGACGGTCTGCCATGGAAGGAACCCCACACTGGAGCAGGGGTAGAGTGTGAGCAGTCCTCCCTTGAGGAGGAAGATGCAGCAGAGACAGTGTGTGATGAACTGATCACAGGCCCCCTTCTCCATCTCCCTGTGCTGCTTTGGGAAGGAGGTACATAAAAGTGAGAGTGAAGCTAAGCCCAAAAAGGAAGGAGGTGCAGGGAGAAGGTGGTTTAAGATTTGGCTTTATTTCTCATTATCCTACTCTGATTTGATTAGTAACAAATTAAACTAATTTCCCCAAGCTGAGTCGGTTCAGCCCATATTGGTAACTGATGAGCAATCCCTCCCTGCCCTTATCTCAAGCCACAAGCCTTTTGCTATATTTTCTCTCCCCTGCCCAGATGAGGAAGGGCAGTGACAGAGCAGCTTTGGTGGGCAACTGGCATCCTGCCAGGATCAACTCACCACAGGCCCATCCATTATCTGACAGTCCTAGTAATCTTCCAATTACTCTAAAATAGCATAGACAGAACCTTGTTCTAAAGATTCATAGCCTAAGTACACAATCTAACAAAGAAGGTGCATTTTTTTATCTCCTGTTGAATGAAAGGGTATATATTTAAGCATCTAGTGATATTAAGACACACACACAAACAAAAAAAATTACCTGGCAGGAGGAAAATGCTTTAAATTCTACTTAATGCTTTACAGAAGGATTCTGACAAGAGTTCTCAGAAGTAGAAAGCACCGATTTACAAATCCATTCCTTTCACATACTGTCTTTCAAAAACCCTAGCTCCAGAATGTCATGTGAATATAAAATGCAATTAAGTGTAATGGAATTCTGCACAAATAGAGGGTTAATAGAATGGTGTTAGCCTATTCTCTAACCCCAGTTTAGTGTTTCACACAACTTGGCTATCAAAGTTTGCAAATATCATTTCCCTTTATGAAACTCTTCATGTACTGTATATATCTGACAGAACTGGTCTACATATGTTTGGATACCAATTTAAGATTCTATTCTTAATATTTTACATCAAGGTGTACAGGGAAATAGCTAAGAAAACACTTTTATTTTTTTGTTAAAATATTGATACACATGAAAACAGATGAACCTGAAAATCAACCCATATATGCATACTCAGGTTGTGAAAATTAAATGCATAAGGACAAAAATACATAATGAAGAAGGGAGACATAAAAATATAGAGCCAAAACCAGTCAATTTGAAAAAAAAAAAAGAGAAAAAAAAAAGAGAAAAAGAAAAGGTTGTTTACCAGTACAATTAGAATAAAGCTACCTATATATACCATTTCAGTGTCAGAAAATATTAACTCTGTCAGGAGAAAAAAAATTGTAGCTTTTTTCCAAACTTAAGAATTCAAATCATACAAGAAAACTCAGAAAATTCAGATAAGGGAAGCAAAAATATGGACTCCCTTCTCTTATTAAAACAACAGACACACAACTTGTTTATAAATAATGTGAACCAAAATCAGTATCATAAACATTTTTTTTTAATGCAGTTATTTGGCAGGAGTGAAGATATATCACAATCAGAAGTTGTGGGGGTTTATATTCATTCATTACTTTTCTGATACTTCTCATGAAAGACTCAGAGTTAACTCAGTGTGCAGGCCACATTTCAGTAGTTACATTCCAACTCTTTAAACCCCCAAGTGGCACTGGCTGCAGCTGAGCTCCTGTTACGGTCCATACTGGTGTGTCTGTATGGCCACTGGAAACGGCATGGCATAAATTTATATTTTAATCTTGTGAAAGCCATTATGAAGCTTAGTATTGTTTGAGTAGGTCCTGTCACTGTAGTACTTTGAGATTTACACACACAAAAGTTTCCATAAGACAAAAACAAATTACAATTTAAGGACAACTACCTGCTTGAAAGATAGGCATGTCAGAATGCTGTGGTGGAGGAATATGAGGGAAAGGAAAATGAACCCAAGAAAAGATGGAGGCGGATGTGTCACCTTGAATGAGAAGCAAAAGATGAGAGTGGAATCTTGAGCAATTCTGAAATCCACCAGTAGAGAGAGGATTTTGTGTGGAATAATAATTCTGCCTAGACAAAGATATGTTTTATATCGCATGTGGCTGATAAGCCAGCAAGCTTCAGGACATTGCACACTCAGAATAAAGGGGCTTGGGGAGAAAAAAAAGTTTTCAAGTTTTCTCAAGTTTTTCACTGTGTAACTTCTGAGGCATTCATCCAAATTAAGGATATAACAGCCATAAAATATAAGTTCCCTATTTGTCATTTGTTACTTTTCTGCTCTGCCTGCATTAAATACACTTTTCATTTTTCTAAACACAAAAAAACTTGTTTTTATTTGTAAAGGGGCACAAGAGATTATGAGAGCAAAATTTCAAGCACTAGGTTTTGCATTGTTTTGGTATCAAGCATACTGTATTAATGACCTGTAATGGTTTTTCTCTTACTTTACTCTCTAAGCCAAGAAAATAAGTGTAACTTCCTTTTAGATGCATGTAGCTATAAAACAAGACCTCCTGAACATTAGATATCTCCATTATGCCATAGATCTGGACGGTAAGCATTCTTCTTAAAGGAACTGTCAGCTGACAAAATCTCTAGCAGTGTTTAATAGCATATCCCACAGTTACTGATCATATCAAAGACTATTGGAAACAAGAAGTTTGCAATAAATTCCTGTTTCTGATGTGTCCTCTACAGTTCTATCCCCAAAGGCCACTGTAATAGTCCTGAACTACTACCAGATTGAGGGTCAATAAGGGCATACCAAACCATCCTGAAATCGCCCAGTTTGCTAATACCACTTTTGGATACCCACATCTTCAAGAGACAATTCCTCTAAATATTTTATCAGAAGTCAAGGCAAATTGAAGCTTCTTCTGGGAGATAAGAGAAAAAGAAAATCCTAACTGGTTTTGCAGGATTTTTTCCTTTCCTATTTTTTACATAAACACAGCCATCTCTCTATACATGCACATGCACCCCACCCCATATATTTAAATTCATATTGTATTGATACTAGAGAGAATTATTGCAGATGTGTACAAAAAGTCATTCAAAGTTTGTTGAGATGAACCTCCACCCATTCAATGTGTATTAAAGTAAAAGAAATGTGTACTAAAGTAAAAGAAAGTAATAAGAAGTATGCACTGTGGATGTTTGAAGAATCCTTCAAAAGCATTTTGACCAACAGCAAGTCATTATCTAAGTTACAGACAGGGATAATCTGGAACATATTTCTACCAGCTATATTTTTTGGTAGGTTTCAATCATGAAACAGATTCTTAGTTGTTATGAACTAAAAGGAAAAAGAAAAAACCACTCCCAAAAGTTTTCCCCCCAAACCCCATTCCCAGTATCTCTTTTAAACAGTACAGTAAAATTATAAGTCACATATATATATATAAGAACTGGCTCTTTAAATTTTGCATTTGAGAACTATTGTAAATTAAACCAGAACAACTGGGAAGGTTACCATATTCTGTCCACATATGCAAAGACAAAATTCAAACTATTATCCAATTAAGAGTTCTTGCAAGATTCTAGGTGAAACACCTTCCCCTTTTAAATCCACTGCCAATTACAACCATTATGAGTAAAACAAATTCAATAGCTAAGTTCAACAGTTAACTTAGCTATGTATATATATAGCCCAAGTTGAGCAGTACAACCAAGTTCTCAGAATAAAAAAAACCCATGGTTATATCTCAAATTATCTTGTAAGGACCTTGGCCCTTCACAATTAATTAAGTGAATTTAGATAATTTCATCTCTGTCAATCAGAAAAAGTAAATAGCAGACTTTATTGTACCCTAATTCAATTTACTTTACTGTTTGACTTCTACTTCATCTCCCTCAAAGTGTCTTTTCAAAGGGACTCTCTATACAATAAGAAGCCTTTCAGGTCAGCATGTGGGAGTGCAGCTTTCATTAGCAATAATTGAACTTGTTTGCATAACTCTGTATAAACCGTTCTGAGGACACATTCTCTATTGAAGCTGCACCATTTTCAGAGGGAGCCCTCTTTATGAAGGAGAAGCTTCCCTAGCAAGCTGGCAGCCAGGTTGCTGCAGTTATTTCCACCCATTCCCCTTCTTTCTTCCTTCCAGAATCTCTACTAGATTAATTAATTTGGGTTACTTCCAAATGTCTGAATTCCAGAAAACTCAATTTAATTAGTAAAAGGGATAACAGTGGTAATTCTTAGGGATCTCACAGTCATGACCATTTAGTTGACTGATAAAGTCATAACATGAGAAGGAAGACATGCATTTCAGAATGGCTGGAGAAAAATATCTCAAAACAGCAGAAACTAATTTTTCATCAATTAGTTCTACTCAGACAAGGGAACTCACATGTAGAATAATTCAATAGGTTTAATCCTGTTAAATAATATTTGAGCAAATCTCATTTGAGCCGCCTAGAAATTTTACAAATCCTTCACAGCAAGGATTAGGTTACACTGGCCACTAGCAATGTGGCAGTTGCCCATGTTTTTATGATGTAAGTAATGTGAAATCATTTAAACAACTTACTTTTTAAAGAGAATGTACTTTGGCCCCTCTGTAAGGGACTCTTGGGTTTCAAATGCCTGAAGGATGAGGAAATAAGGAGTATTGGCTTCAGCTTAAATATCATCAATAACTTACTGATCTAAGTAGATGATTAGGAATCGAAAGAAACAGAATGAGTGCTTGTGATATAAAAACTCTTGTTGTTGCACAGGAGAATGTGTTCAGTGCCAGGCTAATCATCAATTGGTTACTGAACACCCTTCACCCAACTTGTTACAGGTGCATGAGGATGGGGAAAAAAAACTTATTCAGCCACATGACCAGAAAGACCATGATTCTTAGCAATGACTAGTGATACATTCCCTATTAAGGAAGAAATGGACCCTGGTCCTAAAACTATTAAAAGTTTTATCAAACAATAATTGCAGAAAAGCAAGCTTTTGGACTGGGGTGACTTAACTGGAGAACAGGAGGCTGAAGGGAGCAAGGTTAGGGTCAGTCTCTTTTTCCAAGTAACAAGAAATAGGACAAAAGAAAATGGTCCCAAGTTGCACCAGGTGAGGTTTAGATTGGATATTAGGAAGTATTTCTTCACCAAAAGGGTTGTCAAACATTGGAATATGCTACCCATGGCAGTGGTGGAATCACCATTCCTGGAGGTATTTAAAAGACATGTAGATGTGGCGCTTATGAACATGGTTTAGTGGAGGACTTGGCAGTGTTAACAGTTAGATTCAATGATCTTAAAGATCCTTTACAACCTAAATGATTCTATAATTCACTCTCAGAGGAAGTTGGTACTGCTCTTTGTAATTGCTCTAATGTATTTCCTTAGTCAATTAGTGTGATCTCTGTGGTGTGAGCTTGATTTAAAATATGAATAATATGAATACGCAGGTTTTGGTTCTCCTGCATAGTCTTGAAAATGTCCAAGACACCAGCAAAACTGCTCTTACACTCTCAAACACTAGAGTCACTTTTAGTATCAGAGACATATTACTTATCTCCTTTCTCAGTTAAATCCCAGTTAAAATTTCATTACACTACATCCAAGTGACAATACAGACAGTTATTCCCTTTCTTTAAGTAGTTAGAAAAATTAATGGTAGCAGTAAAGAAGTTATGGCTCAAGTTAGCAACCCTAGTTCTAGGGAGAAAACTTGTGCAAACCTAATCAGAAGCCCTTGTAGTCTCACTTAATTGCTACTGGTGTTTACTGCACAATTAAGGTCCACCAGCTTGTCACTGGTCCAAATCCATGGTAAAGCCACATTTTAGCTCAGCAGTAGGAGATAGTGGCACTACCTATTGCCAAGGCAACAGCTGAAGAGAGACCTCATATGCCAATCCTTGTTCATTTCAAGAAGGTCATGATTACACTCTTTACAGTTACTATTATTCTCTTCGTCAGGAGTATAAACCATATTTAGTCCCAAGTATAAAGCAAACCCAGATTTTATTTTCCATACTTAGAACTACCTCTTCAACCACAAAGCGGTCACACTGACTTCATAGATCAGTACACAACTAAGAAGTTTTCTGAACTCGTATAATGTAAGTAATATTTATGCACAGGAGATGCAGATGTTACACCTTCAAAAAGACACTATCAATCAACATTGCCTTAGTTAGATGCTTCTGACAGATTGACAACCTCTACCATTTCTTAGAGTTAATTATGTTTCATGACCTTTTGAGTTCTTAGAATGTCATGAAACTTATGATTCTCCTCGGTTTTCTCACCTATGCCTGCAAATGAGAAAGGATAGAATTAGTGATTGCTAAATATAAGGACTATAAAAGTGCAAACTAAGCTTCCGAATGGTTAAAACATCCAGTTTCTTACAGTATGAGCATCTATGGAGGACTCTTTCCCAAGGCATACTCCAAATCCTTTAGGAAACATAGTTGGGTCGAAGGTATTTTTTTTAATATAAAGTTCTCTGTCAGGAAGATAATGACTTAGAAAGTGCCTTCTACTGTTCCTACTGGGTTTTGTTTGCTCTTTTATGAAATATAGCTTTCTTAAAAACTTGCATCTTAGAAGTAGTTAAAGGTTTCTATCTCTGTTACAGGGACTGAAGAGATTTTTCACACCTTACAGCTCTAACAAACATAAATAAACCTCAGACAGAAAGTAAAAAACCTACTGTTTAAGTCCTTCTTTTTTCTTTTCAAAATTGTTTCTCAGCTTAAAATAAAAAAAAAAAATTGCCTTCTGGCGTTTGCCTGATGAAATGCACAGGCAAGAGTCATTATTCCATTTTATGTTTTATATTAAACAGCAAGCCAACCTCTCCACTCCACATAAACACTCCATTTTCCTTGTGAGAGCTTCTTCGCAAATATTCTTATTATCACTATTATTTTTAAGTGCGACTAAATAAAATAACACACAGTACTCAGTTAAAGTTTACACAGGTCATTAGTCATCCTACAGTTCCCAATACAACCCATACAAGCCCAACTTTGATGTTCATAGTCACTATAAAATGCATCTGTGATCCCAAATACCTCCTCCTTGACTGTATTAAACAGTTATGCTCATAAAGAGAATACACTGGTTGGCTCAGAGCAGGCAGCCTGTGCAATCTCAAACAAGGCTGTGCATATTGATTCACAAGGTCTAACACTGTTTACACCAGAAGACCCAGCTGCCCCATCTCCCAATGGATATTCGAAGTTCACTAACAGGAATGGAGATACATCACTGTAACTAAATGTACAAGTCAATTTTAAGCATTCTTGTGCAAAGCTTACATTACAGGAAACAAATAATTGAACATAATGCATGTGACAAAAGAACTTAAAATTATTTCTGACAATGCATCTCTTTTGGCCAAAAATCTACCTGGAAAAGTCTCAAGAATAACTTATTTTCTACTAGTGAACATCATCTTGTGAACAAACTTTCAGTGACTGACCATGAATATGGGAGCCCCCCTCCTATGGGGAAAGGCTGAGAGAATTGGGATTGTTCAGCTTGGAGAAGAGAAGAGAAGACTTTGAGGTGATTGTGGCCTTCTAGTACCTGAAGGAAGCCTGCAAAAAAGATAGAGAGAGAAAATATACAAGGGCCTGGAGTGACAGGACAAGGGGGAATAGCTTCAAACTGAGAGTAGGTTTAGATTGGATATTAGGAAGAAATTCTTTACTGTGTGGGTGGTGAGGCACTGGCACAGGTTGCCCAAAGGAACAGTGGCTGCCTCATTCCTGAAGTATTCAAGACCAGGTTGGATGGGGCTTTGAGCAACCTGGTCTACTGGAAGGTATCCCTGCCTATGGCAGGGGGTTGGAACTAGGATGGTCTTTAAGATCGCTTCCAACCCACACCATTCTATGATTCTACGATGTCAGAACCTCTAAGTCCCTTAATATATCTCTTCTCTCTTGTTATGCGACTAGAAAAGGATTTTAAAAAATCAGCACACATGCATACATACTCCATTCCAAGAAATCAGTATTTCATTTGATTTCATATTTTCATCATATATAACAGGTGTTAGCGGTTCTACTGATGCTGTTTCCCTATCTCGCACTACAGTCATTGCACATTTGCATCACTTAGCTCTTTCAGAGGAACAAAACAATACAGTGCAAGATATTTACAAATAGATAACAAAATGCCTATCCTAAGATCATAGAAGATTACTATTAAGTAACCACAAGCAGTAAAATTTCAGGGGTCTTCTCCAATTTTGTTTCAATAAATATATCTATTTGAGAATGATATGGTCTGCAAAATGGGCCATGTCAAGATGATCCCAGAAAGTACCTTAGAAAAGCCAATCTTCTCTCAGCAGCTGAAATCCCCTACACCAAGGATCACAGATTTTTGGTAAAAGTTTCAAGAAACTACAGCTTTAAAAAGTTTTAAATTCACTGGTTTTGAGTTTGGAAGGGGGGACTGATTAACAAACAGCATGAACAGAACACTGCAGGTGGATTGGTAAAAGTTGTAACAGGTTTGTGTGGCAGAAGAAAAGCTTTGTTTATTCTGAACTGCTCCAGCCTTTGCAATATTTTCTGCTATACTCATCCTGTAATTAGAAATTAAGCATTGGCAAAACTTATTAGAACATGACCTCAGATACAGACAGAAACAAAGACAAATTCTAACTATCATCAGAATAATATTGGACAGTGAAAGCCCATTTTTAAACATGGTTAGATAAATTGGTTTTTCTTTCCAACTTTCTTATTTGCCCTAGAGGTTTTGGTCTGTACAGAGCAAGAGTTCAAGTATTAAAATAAATCACATATTCTATTAGATAAAAGAGCTCACATAAAGCTTTTACTCAAATTAAGCTGCCAGAACTGAGGTTTGGATGTGACCCAATTATTCATTTTACCTGTTTGATTGCTATTCAGAAGTCACTGGCTTTTTGTGCAGCCATAAGAAAGAGCTACGTTGATTGTTGGTTTTGTCTCCCGGTTTCTTCTCCAAATTTACAATTAAATGTTGGGATATAAAGTGCTTTTTAAGTTAGAATTCACTTTCAACTTGGACTTAATCTGCATCTCAAATCAAATATTGAATGTGTTCATTAAAATGAAAAGAGATTATTTTTTTAAATTATATATTCCTTAGTTATCTTTAAAGTGAACTTGACCATTATATCTCCAAGGGCTCAGCTTTCACAATTACCTCTCTGACAATCAAAATCATTTGCTTCATTGATATTCTGAATATCATTATGAAGGCTGATGATACCAGGCTCTAATCACCATTTCTCTGCTTTGATAAATAACTGGTTTCTGTCAATTTATGGTTCTGAGGAATCTTTTGGAAGGATGCTAACTAGCATTGCACAGGTATCCAGAGTTTTTGGCGGGTTTTTTTAGTAATTTAAGAATAGTCTTAGAAACAGTAAATCTAAATATGTGCTTAATTTTACTCCTTTCAGTTTAAAGTAGTTTAATTCCCAAATGCTAACAAGATTGCTGACTGAGGTTGCTTCAGGAACCCACAGTACAGAAAAGACTCACAGTCTTGGAGCTCACAAAACTATCAGAGATCACACTGCTGTGATGTCGCCTCTAAGAGCAAAACGATGCTGCAAGATAAGGATAGAAAAGGATGACTAAAGCTTCATTTCATCAAAACTGATCTTGTTAGAGTAGGAAATATAATGGTCTTTTGTGCTATTATTTAAAGACTAACACATTTTTACAGAAGTATGCATGAGGTAACACACATTCCCTGTGGTGCAAATAAAACCCTTCAACTCTGCACCAAGGTGTTTTAGCACCAGCAGGAGAGAGAGCATATGAGACAAATGTCTGTTTTCCAGGTTTTAAGATTCTCACATCATAAAGTGCTTGGAACTGTTCAATTATCTTTCCACAGTTTATTCTGTGTTGCTGCTGTTGCTGTTTACAGGGTTTGGTTGTATACACTTTCCCCTCCCCTGCCATGCAAAATGACAGGAAACCATATCTGTCAGTGTACAGTTGCTGTTAAATTCCAGATGCAGTGTTGACTAATTACTCTACTGAACTCTTTAAAGGGTATATTTTCAATGTCATCTTCACTGTCACTTTTATAAAATTTAATTCATACAAAGAACTCTTTTCAATCCTTAGATAAATAATATTACAAAATAAAAGCACATATATGTCTGTATAGAGAGATAGAGAGATAAAATTACTTCCTCAAGATCACACACTAAGAATACAAATCTGGTTCCTTAAATCCCATTATTTTTAAAAAATCCACATAAATTTTTTCAAAAATGTTCTCTTTTTTGACTTGCATGACATAATTCTTCTACGTATTGTCACATAAACTCTGTGCTAGAAAGTGAGGAAAGAGAGCTTAGTAGATTGATTCATTTTCTGGTATGCCACTGAATGAGAGAGTTCCCGTGCTTACTCTTAATGGAGTCTAGAGATAATTCAACATCATCTCAAAACTGCTTAGTCTGTCCTGAAATGGATTATTGCTCCAACAACATTCATTTAGGAAACTGATATTTATCTATCAGCAGGAGTGGATTATCATTAAACATCTGTTTTGCCAAATGTATTTGTGTATTAACATTAATGGAGCTGAGAGAGGAGGCTGTCTATTGCACAGAAACCAAATTATAGAGCTGTGATCTCTTTTAAAACACAGTGAGGGTACTACAGGCTTGTTCAAGTCTGTTCTGAGGACTTCTCACAAATTGATGGCCCCATTAATTCGTGGTGGACAATGTTTCCTCCAGGATAAGCAAACTAAAATTGAAAACATTTCCTCTGTCCAGCACCAGAAATTATCCAGAAATACTAACAGCAAGTTTTGCAGGCAGCATCCAAATTTGCCTAGCAAACAGTCACACCACAGCCAGGCTACCTAAGTCTTTGTTGTGTATGTGCCAGACAGTTTATTTTTTACAGTCAGCAATTAGTGTGTGTAGGATCAAAGAATCCTAGAAAACTTGAGTTAGGAGGTCTGTAGGTCAGCCAGTTTAACTTCCTGCTCAAAGCAGGGCAAGTTTCTGAGTTTGAGTATACATCTCAGACCCTGGTCCAGACAAGTATTGCCAAGGACAGGGATTATTTGTCTGACCTGCCCAGTCAGTGCACAATCAGTGCAGGTTAGATGGTTTTGTTGAGAAGAATTTTTCTGTTGTTTTCCAGTTTTTCCAACTCAGTTGAAGTCTATGATCACTGGATTTTACTTTTATACTGTTCACTCCTAAGAAATCTTGAGCCATGTCCCCGTAGTTGCCATTAAACAGCTGATAATAACACCATTTTTGCCTTCCTTTTGGACTAAGCTAATCCAGTTCCCTGAGCCTTTCCCTATGAAAAGTGCACTCCAACCCTCCTGCTAATTTAGAAACCTTCCCCTAGACCACTTTTCTCCATGCCATGGGATGCGAGATGGAACATACTCGTTCAGAACATACCCAGTCTCACAGATGTTTGCTACTGCAAATACGGATGCTGCTGGCTTTCATCACCTTGAGGGGTCTCTGCAATTTTCCATCTACGAGCACTTCAGGGGCCACTCTGTGTGGAGCTGTTTCCTACCTGAGTAATGCCAAAGCAAAACAATTTGAAATCAGTAGGTATCAGTATAACGATCATGAAAATACCAACCAGGACTACGCTGGGTAGCAAGTCCCTTGTTCATTCAATCACATCCTACATTAGCTCTAGAGACCTGTGCTGCGCTTCAATCTTTCATCAGCTTCAGACAAATAAGTAGCTACTGATTTACTGCTAAATCCAGTGTGTGTAAGGAGAAGAAAAAAAAGAAAAATCTGATTCCCAGTGAACAATCATCATAACTTTTGCTTCAAACACCATGTTGTGTTCTCAAAGGTTATAATAGCTTTCCAATAAAGTAATAGACTTCTGATATTTGGCCCATTAATTATTGTGAAGGAAAAATTTGCATGATACCGATTATGATTCATGACATGGCTGTATATAGAATAAAAGGTTCCATAAAAAGAGGTTGTACTGAAATCCTCTTTTTGCTCTGGGAAGTTTTGCTTCTGTTGGCACTTTAATTATCATAGTGTAATATGCAGTCAAAGCCTGGCCTCTTTCAGAGAGCCCTGGCCGTGGACTTCACTGATGTTCATCACTTGGTCTCATTCTTGGCTCCCTCAAACTGCAGCACTAATTATTTTGCATAGAATGCACAAAGAGGCCCTAACACTCTGGGCTGGAGACCACAGCAAGCCTTAATTGAAGGTGAATTCTCAAAAAGCAAATTTTAGAGGAGTTTGTCTTTCACTTAATCAGGAAGAATTAGTTTACTGAAAGGATTGTCAAACATTTGAATGGGCTGCCCAGGGAGCTGGTGAAGGGCTCAAGAAATGACTGAATGTGGCACTCAGTGACACTTAGTTGACAGGGTGGTGTTTGGTCAAAGGTTGAACTGAATGATCTTGGAGGTCTTTTCAAACCTTAATGGTTCTGTGATTTTATGTTTCATGGAGTGAAGATATCCTAACTCCTTTATACAATTACATAAGGAAAAAAAGAAACCCAAAATCTTGAGCTGACCCAACCAATCCTGACACAGGGAGAAAAAAAGGCCGAAGACAACAGTAAGTCCCAGTTCTGCCTTGGAGTACAGTGAGTTAGGAAAAGTTCCTGCCCTTCAAATCTGCTTCATGCAGCTACACAAAACATAGCTAGGCTGTGTATTCATAGGAGGCAGGTAGTCTCTTGACCAAATGCCCTAATATCTGCGTCTTAATTTTAGACATTAGGGCATTATTCCTTATTAGTTCAGTTTTGCTACCAGTTTCCCAGTGGCTGTTCCAAATAACGGACCTTGTGCAATTTTTCAGACATTTTTGTCAATACCAGGAGACCAGGAGACAGGAAGATAATCTGCTTTGTTACAGGAAAAGGTAGGCTATGTTCTTTTGACATTGATCAACTCTGTAAAAAAAGATGGCACTCTGTTATAAAAGCTTTAAAAGTAGAAGACTAGTGTTTGTAATGGTGCTACATAAGCACTCTCCTTTATCATGTCTAGCTCCTGGTTGTTCTACTGAATTCTATGCAAGGTGTCTGTCACATGCAGAATTCAGAATCATACATCTTATTCCTTTTACTTGAATTATTTGGCTGACTGTTTTATTTTTCCATACAAAAGAGGCAGTTCCAGCTCTTTTTTATTGTTTCTTTTTTTAAATGTAGGTCTTTCTTAATCCTAACATGAAGGCTTTCATCTTTGAAGTAAGTAAACAAGAAAAAGACAGATTTCTTTTTAAACCTACAGACTATAAGGGTTTGTTCAGCTTGTAAGTTTTTTTAGTACTCTAATCCTTTATTCTGCTTTTAATGTAATGTGAATTTACAGTCAAAGTTGGCAGGGGTTTTTTTTTTCCTTTAAAGTATTCTGCTGGAGACTACATGTATCAAGGAACATGTAACAAAATGGTGGTGGTGTATTATTTAAAATCTGGTATGTCTGACTAATAACTTATTTAGAAATTTAGTTCAAAGAAGTTTTTAGCAGTTATTAGGGTCATTAAAGCACAGAGCAGGTTAGTCAGCCAGTTCCATATTCAAGCCCCTTAACTCAGTGACATTATCAGGCTTGCCTGAGGTGGAAGAAAGGATCACACATCTGTGCCTGTAATTCTGAATATATGAGATTTACAGTGCAAGCTACAGTAATTTGCATCACTTTAGCAACAAGATAAAGTTTGAACCTCACATCCCCTCCACCCCCGTTTCATTCTTCCTACAACTGGGATTACTGATTGTGTTTTCATTATGCATTCTACTGTACAGGCCTGGATATGGGTTTTTTCAACACATAAAACAGAAAGAACAGAAAGAAAGCAGATAAATGATCATTAGACACTATTTTTATTGCAGTCACTGAATAAATGTGTGAGATCTCCATGTAGCTACATCATGACTTTGGATTTATTTCTGCTGGGAAAAAGCCTAAAGAGTGTAATTTTTCACCTGGAATTACACACTGACCTGACCCTGGAATAAAAGTGCTTTTCTTCCAATTTATTTGTTTAGTAAATATATTGCTTGGGCAACTGGAGGTCAACATTATTTTGTGCAAGTTCTCAGGTTAAGTAGCCCATCCAGAGCAGCTCTTAGCCCCTCTGGCAGAAATCCCTGCAATATTCAGAGGCATGATGGCTTTAAGCAAGCTGAGGGCCAAGATTTTCTTTCTCATCAGAAAATTAATTTTGTTCTGCATAACAGTATAAAGGTGCAGTTAAAACAAATATTATTATTACATAAGGCAAGAGATAATAGAGCAGGGCTTTGAAGTTTACATTGTGTTCATCAAGGTCACTGCCTTGTTTCTAGATTCTTTGTTTTAAATAAAATGTGTCTTTAGATCTCATTTGGGCGGATTTTTCTTCTTCTTAAGAATACAAGCAAATAATTTGAGTAGCCTGGATACACAATGCCAATAATAGCAATACATAATTTTCACATGGCCCCAGATGAGCTAAGAGGTAAGAGGACCAAAAAGTTGATGCTGAGAGATGTTCACATGCTCACAGGAGCTCTTGGCAAGTTTGTCATTGTTTTTGTCATGTCTCAAAATGGAACTTTCTACCCTGAAAGGACCAGAATCTGCAAAAACTTTCAGGGAGCAACAGAAAGACAACTACTGCCATAGTAAAACTTCAGCGAGAGTCCAGATTCATCAAGCCATCCCCTATGCAAAGAAGAGAAAAGAAGAATTTATCTCTAAAGGAAATGCATATTGCCCTATTCTGTAACTCAAGTTTGGAACCAGGTCAAGCCAGCCCTGGGCCTTACGCCATACACACAGCTGTAAATGTAACCCACTGCAAACATGTATTGCCAGGACAAAGGTGGTGAGAATCCAAAAATTTTAAGAACCTCTTAGGGTATAAAGGCCTTGTGCTCGAGAAAAAATAGGTCATTTGTTAACTTCTAGAGGTTTCTATATAAAACCCCCAGGTGTCAGCCATAACATGGCAATAGTGAGCGATGGCAAACAGAGGAACTTCTCCAGCGATTTTTGTAGAGCAAAGGTGTTGGTGCCCAGCACACTGGACTCACTTGAGCAATTTTACTTAGACCAATAGCCTTTTGTTACAGGGAGAACATTATAATAGATTCTGAAATTAGACAGGCAATCCATACAGTACATTGATTCACAGATTTATTCCTTTCCCAAGTAGCATATCTCACAAGTACACAATATATTTTATTCCAGTTCTGTGCCAAGCAATCACCTCCATTAAAATAGGTCATGACATTCAAAGTGCAATGTTCTAATGATTAGAGAAAAGAAGAAAATGGAAGGCACTTCACTTTTTTTCCAGCAGAATATGACATAAACTAGGCCTAGTAGCATTTTGGGATGGTGGCTGGACCCCATAATTTCAAAGGAAATCAATGTTTATATGTCAAATGTTCTTTCAAAATCCTACCCTTACAATATTGATTTCAAATTTCAAAATATAAGATCTATATATTTAATGATGTATACTTCAGTCTTCTTACCTAAAATTCAACCACCTCTATTTTTGAAAGATTACCAATAAACACAAAGCTAATATACTTGACACACAATTTTTTCCAAAGTTTAGAAACCAAAAACAAAGACCTAAGGTTATAATTAAACACAAAGCAGAAAGACTTTTAAGTATAAACAGCAATTTGTTACGGGATTAAAGCTCTCTTCCACCACACAGATTTACAGGTGATATTCCTAGCTAACATTAACATCTTTCTGAACTTGCCTTTATAAAGTTAGATTTCACTTGTTTGATTTCCCATAAATTATTTTATTTGCATAACATCTTTCATAAATACCACTGCTCTTATGACTAAGAATTTGAGAAGAAATGGAGCAGAACTGTAAAAAAGCAAGTCAACATAGTTCAGAAATTTATTTTGGGATAATTGAGACATCCAGTACATCAAAGCCCATTCAATTCTGAAATCATATATGGTCTACAAAGCCTGAACTATTTTCTTCTGTGGTATAAAAAAAAAAGGTTCTAGTGCTCCGCTTCAATTCGGATTTATCCAGACTGAAATAGGAGTGAGTTATAAGCATTTTCAAAGAGTATCACAAAGTGCTTGTACTATTCTTCTAAGGAACAATTGAAAACCCTCCAAAGCAAAACAGAATATCATATTTAAGAACATAAACATTAACCAAAAGAACATAGAACAGTTTGGCAAATATTTTTATAGCCTTGCTTTTGTAGAATTTTCTTACTGTTTTTGCTTGAAAAAAATAATTTATAACCTTCCCAGAAGAAAAATCCTGCTTACTGGTATTATTCACATCCTGAAGCTTGTTTTCATGCTGGGCCAAATCCTACTTTGCCTTGTTTGGATCAACAGCTTTAGTCACCCAAGAAAAACTGTTTGATAAGAAAAGCAGTTCAGCAGGAGATCATAATAATATTGAAAAGGCCATTCCTCAAGGCTTAGAATTTATAGCAAGAAAGGAAACAAGTGAATAGAAGTAAAATGAACAAAACTTTGCAAATGGGAGCTAAAACTGCTACTTTCCCAAGGACAGTCTTCTTTCTTTTACTGTCAGTCACCTGTGAAGGACATGCTGGAGCTAATTTGAAACTAACAACTGGCATACCAAAGAGGGCACTAGTTAGAAGTCTTGGAGGATACCTCTGACATAGTTTATCTGTAGTTAAAGCTGATAATTTAAATGTAATAGTGTATAGTGTTATCTATAAAGAGCCTAGTGTTTACTCAAATAGACTTTCAGAGTAGATTACAAGTAACTCTCATTAACTGGAAGAATGTTGTAATATATTCATGAGTACCCATTTGCAGTATAATATTAATATAATTCTCATTTAAATTAATTCTTTTCATTCTTTTCCAATCATCAGATGCTTTCCAGATAAAGATTAGTTTTGCACAAACAACTTACGGGGCACATTAAGTTTCACTGCAAACAAGACTTTAAAACGTGTGGATGCTCACAAGATCGGAAATCCCTTTGTGAATTCTGGGGCTCCTGTCTGAGCCATGTCAACGCTGCAGCTTTTACAGGCATATGTCCTGACTCAGCGGAAAGAATCTATTTCTCCAAAAATATTATCACCTCCATTTTCTTTCCTGTTTTCCCTGTATGCTAACATTTATTTTTTTCTTGAAAGAGCAGGAAAATAGCTTTTCCTTTTTAGAACAATGAATAAACAGTGCCATCTTCTGTCTATGTCACTGCAGGAAAACAAGGCAGTACAAACTCAAAGTACAGGATTCAGGTAGCAAAGTTATATGTGAAATCTGTGTCAGTTTTATCACACATGATATAACACTCCACATCCTTCAAGTGCTTAGCGGTACTGTAAGCTTTTCAAGAAATCATATATTTAAGGCACTGCCTTGAAATTAATTGGCTGAGAGATGAACTCATCTCTTTTTTTTTTTTTTTTTCAGAAGAGAAAACAGGGAATCATTATCAAATAATGAAGATTTCATTGATTATTTATCAGTGTCCTTCTAAGACTTACATACTTTTAATGCTTACATTCATATTTTGCTTTGTAGAAACACTTGGCATTTCAGTCACTATTTATCCATAACATCATCTATAATCTTGTGTTCCACAGACACAGATGCTGGAATATCCAAAATATTTCAGAGTTAGAGTCATAGAATCATAGAATGGTGTGAGTTGGAAGGGACCTTAAAGACCATCATAGTTCCAACCCCCCCATCATGGACAGGGATATCTTCCAATAGACCAGCTTTCTCAGAGCTCCATCCAACCTGGCCTTAAACACTTCCAGGGATGGGGCAGCCACAGCTTCTTTGGGCAACCTGTTCCAGTGCCTCACCACCCTCACAGTAAAGAATTTCTTCCTAGTATTTAATCTGAATCTACCCTCTTTCAGTTTGAGTAGAAACATTTGGTATTTTAGCAGCTATTTATCCTTAACATCATTTATAACCTTAACTTGTATGCCAAGGACACAGAGGCTGGAATATCCAAAGTATTTCAGAGTCCTTGCTTTTATGAATGACATCACACTTGCTTTTAGAGCTGGAAAGCTGCAAACATTCAATGTGGTAATGGAGAGAGAGAAAGCATGATGTTCTCCTAATTTCAGGCATTAAAGTAATATATGCACACACTAATTTATTTTCATATCATGCAGGAAGTAGACGAAAAACACATTTATGATGGGAAAAAATGAATCAGATCATCCCCATTGAGCTAATGAAATCTTATCGCAATCCGCATGAAAACCACCAGTAGTTTTGTGAAGATTCCATCAACTACAGATCAGTGTATATTTATGAAATACTTTTCTAACAAGCTAATGGAAGTGGTGCCTGCTGTTATCAGTAGACCATACCTTAATTCTTATGGCCACCAGCCATTTTAGTAGTGGCAGTTTGCTACATATTTCTGAGTTTCAAACTACTTAAGCAGGAATTGGTTATGCTAAGGAATTCCCTGGAGTGGTTGTGTACTGAAGTGGAGAAATTAAGCCTCTCTAAACACCATGAGTGCACCATATACTGGGCCTCACACTTCATTGTCTCTAAAGGAGTAATCATCGAGGGCAAAAGTTGCTGAAGAAATAAAATTATGATGGAAGCAGGGATCTATTTCTAACATTTAGGGAATGAGACAAATCAACATATCCATTAAAATGTTGAGACACTGATTTCCTCTCAATTCTGCCAAAGACGTCCTAAGTGATCCTGAGCAAAACTTCATTTACACAGTCCATTAGATGTCTGGAACAAGATATAGTTGTTAAATGATCATATAGATTTTATGATGGTGCAGTCATGGAATTTGCTGAGTTTTATCTTGTGAAGGGGATGGGAAAAGCAAGGAAAGAAGTCTGAGCATGAATCAGCAATTTAAAATACAAAGATTTAAAAGAAATGGCATCCAAACCAAATATCCAAAGAATGACATAGAGGGTAAAAAAATCTAGTATGCAAAAGTTGTGTGATGACAAAATTAAGGCTATTACTACAATATTCAATGACAATATGATATATATTATGATATATTTCAACTTCAGGTTTATACATTATTTTCTGCTTCATCATATAGTTCCTTCAAGAAATAAAGCTTCTGTTATGACTACAGGAACCTGTCTAGCCCCCCTTCCAGGTCCTTATTGAAGCTATTGAGTTCAACTAAATTAAAAATCTCAAAGATTTTCAGCTCTTTTAATTATCTCCAGTTTTCCCGAACCAAGGTGGCAGTATGGTTATGTTAAAAAAAAAAAAAAAGCAGCTTAAATTAGCCTTTTCACGAGCCACGAATCAAATGCCCTATTTACACATATGCAGTTCTAAAATTGTCATAATACAATTGCCATTGTCCAGCCAAATGGAAAGAAAACTTGGAAGGAAACAGGTGGTATTGTGCTAGAGTTTAGGGACTGTGCCAGTCAAAAAGAGGGATGGCAGAGAAGAGACATAACAGATAGAGGTTGTAAGTCTGGAAAAAATTGGACTTCCATCCCTCTGCTGTTGACGGAAACCTCCACAGCATCAAGATTGCTCAGCATAAGGCTATTTGTTAAGATTTATGGGTCCAGGCTTCCAAATAAGCTCTGACAGTGCACTGTTTCCAGGCACAAAGTCTCTGCCTTGTTCAAACTCTCTGCCTTGCTCACTGCTCAGTCAAACCCGATCCCATTCATCCAATGCCAATTATTCTTTCCAAACTCTTTCTCCTAATTCCAATGATGTTCTTGCTCATCCAGCCCAACAGACCCATCCAGGATCCATCCTTGGCTCCTCAATCCCCAAAATACTTAATTGACCTAGTTTCCTACCACCTTCTCCCACAAATTCTCCCATTCCCTGTCTCTTTATCCCAGCTTCACCAGTTTTATCTCTGCATCCACCTGCTTCCAACTTTTGCTCTCTTTTCTCTCCTGGTTGCTAGTCTTTCTGCACAGGAATAAAACAATTGTCAAATAGCAGATGGTCCAGAGCACAGGAAAAAAGAGTTACTGTGCTGGACACCAGTCTTATGTTAACCCTAAACAGATGACAGCAATAATTACTAGAAAAGTCCAACTTCATCTTCTAACTTTATCAAAAATAACAGTTTGAGGAACTTATGTAAGTAGTTCTGAGGTGTTCGGAAAATACGAAAGTAAGAACAATTCCTCTGTGACATGATTTATAAAGCTTTTTTTATTTTGTTGTGTCTTCTAAAAAGCTGTAGTATTGCATTAGATGTGATGCCTGATATTATTAGTGAGACCATGTTCATGGAACCAGCAGATATTTTAGTAAAAAACAAAGCAAAACAAGTAACAACAACAAAAATCCCAAACAAAACAAACAAAAAAACCCACAGTGTTTTTTCCATAGAAACTTCAACCAGTTTACATTTTTTGTAGTAAATATTATTTTATGTGATCCACACCAACAAAGCCTGAAGCACTCTTAAAATTTCATTAATATGGATAAATCCATAGCTTCACATGAATAGCTAAATGAATTAACAAGGATTTAAAAATTAAGAGCTTTGAAATAGCTGTATTATTTTCTTGGTTTCTCATAATGTGAAACAATAAAAAGAAAGACACACTGTGACTTTTAAAAGTAAAACAAACCCTGCTTTGGGCTACTCCCAGTCTTAACTAAATAAGTTATCATACAGTGAATGTTAGAAATTAACAGTATTTTTTTTTTTTATTCTAAACATCACTTTACAGTTGAGCTACTTAAGAAACATTTGGTGTTTTTTGGGGGGAATGGGAGAAAAGTATCAGTACTCAATCTTCTGATTTGGCTTCTTGTTAGAAAACAATTGTGTAGCTAATGTAGACAAGATTTATATTTCGTAGCATAAAGTGAACCAATGACAGCTGTCTTATTTAGAAAAATTCAAGATCTGATTCAATTAACTTCGACTATCTCAGAAAGTTTCTCGTCTAAATACAAAGTTCTCATATTCTTTTTAATTTCTTTATCCTAAACCAGTATGTAAAAAAGTAACAACAATTTGCCACTTCATTTCAGTGGGAAGAGCTTCCATATGAACTAATAGCCTTCATAACCCATAACAAGAATAACTCTCCTTAAATATTCAGCAGAGTCAATATTTCATTATATCAGTGTGCCAGCTGGTCATTATGGTATATTATAGGAAATGATGACATGATGTGCAGAATTATAAAATGATGGCTCCTTCTTGCAAGTGCAAGAAGACTTCTTTTTTCTTTGAAGGCTTGATCAGTTTTAATTTATATTTTGTTCTCTTTTGAAGTAATGACACTACCCAAGGACAGCTCTTTCACTTCTTGAAGCCACTGAAGAAGTCTGACAACTAAGCCAATCTCCCCTTTTATTAGAAGAATATTTTTCAAAAGGTAGTAACATAAAGTGATGCAAATAAAATTATGCCGTGCCATCTCTGTACAGATAGAATTCCTACCTAGAAATATTTTTTAATACATGCATATTAATGAAAGATAGCAACACATTGCAAAATGAATTTACACAAGGCCTTGCCATTTGTACAACAAACACGTTCTGTGCTTCTAATTGCTGCAAGCATCTTAACATATTAGCAGTAGCTCAAGCAGAATATATTCATTTTTCAAGGTTACTAAATGTGCACCACTGCATGTATTAAGGGACATATACTTTATACTCCAGTGCTTCTTTACAAAAGCAAATGTTTTTACTGTTGCTTGTTTAGGGAGAGACCTTTTCTTTATATAAACATGTATATACAGATGATTGGTCTTTCCAATCAAAATAAATTTATGTTTGAAAAAATAATCCTGATTTGAAAAATTCATGTTGTATATAAATATTTCAATTTTTTCACATAAATAAAAAAGGTAAGTCGACTTGCTGTTAGAAGCTCCTAAGCATTTTAATTTTGCTACACAACTAACAAAATATAGAACCTCAAAATTATGACTGGAATCAGACAGAATCAAGAGATTTTCTATTCTATCTGGAGAGACAAAGGAAAGGTCTAAACAAGTATAAATATATAAGCATATATAAGTAAAAGTACATAGACAAGGAGATCAACAACACAATCTGTTGGATACAATTATTAAAAAACTCCAAAGCCAAACTGACAGAGGATGTTTCCTCACTTATGGAGTTCTGACCTTCCAGGGGTGGCACATGAAGACTGAAGATGCAAAATTTTGTACCTGAATTCTTTCAGGCAGTTGACAGAAGTAAAATAATTATGAAAAAAAAAACCAACTTACCAAGGAAAAAAACCACAGGTGTAGCAGTGAACAGGGTGGATTTATCATGACTAATCAGATCATGTTGATAAACACAGAAGATATATCTATTTCCCTGAAGAGGAGGAGATGTGACCATCAGATTAGGAAAGCACTCTGTGGCTGGAAAGAGGACAGGGACTCAAGATACACAAGACAAGGGGAGTGCAACAAACTGTGCATCGAAAACTTAAATTCTAAGAGGAAATGCAGAATGAAATGCAAAGCTGAAGTAAAATGCATAACAGATCCTGAGTTACTAGTATGTGGCAAAAAGATAGGAAGAAATAAATTAATATATATTATATTTTAATGATTCATTTCTTAATGCTGTCTGTATCACACTTATCTTGTATCAGTGTTAATATACACTATTCCATTGCCTTGAGCTGTGATACGCTCAAAATGCTTTCTGGGATGTTTTGCCTCTTTCCACAGAAGAGAGGATAGCTATTCCAATATTTAATGTGAAAAATACACACTCTGCTTAACAAAGAATACTTTGCATGTATAATTTTGCATGTAGAGATATCAAAGGTCTTGGGAAATAACATCTGTTAATTCCTATTAATAGTGTTATGTAGAAACCTTACAAACTTTGAGCTGCCTTCAGGGAAACAATCAAAACTTTGCATTTTCTTTTTTGTAGCTCTTAACAAGACTCACAAATTCTTCCACAGTGCGAATAAATCTCCAAAGGGGGGTTGGGGGGAAGTGAATAAACTTAAAGATATTCCTCATAAACTGTTCTGCATGTGAATGTATCAGTAGTGACTGAGAGGAAAGTTCATGCTAGTTACAATATGGCAAAGGATCAAGAAGATATAACATAGGTTTTTATAATAATTGAAATAAATATTTGGATAAATACTTTACTTGCTAAACAAAATGTAACTACTGTCTTCTCACTGAGTATAAGTAACTGAAAAACCATAGGAAAAGGAAAGCAAATTTCAGAAAATATTTCAGTGAAATGAAAGTAATCCCTACCTGAAGACCCTATATCAGACAAGGGTTTTATTTGCTCAGTGGGTAAATTGTGTGCTCAACAATAATTTAAAATGTAACTGGATGCCATAATGGTCCGATGTAAGATAAAGAAATATGCAGAGATTTTCTTGATACCTCTCACTCTGGACAAAGAAGCCTGACCTAAAGAAAATAAGACCAGTGCTTTAAAATTACCCTAAAGGAACTGAAGACGAGTTCTTAATAGCTGCTTGTTTGGAACAATGTGTACCTTAAAGGCACAGACTTCAGAATGAAGTGTAACCATTACAGATATGTTTAAAACAGGATGAAACCAGTAAAGCAGTGACATTAGAGATTGGTTTCTGTTGCCTATTACAGCTAATGGCTACTGTGATAAAACTAGATAACAGCAGAGCTGAACCGAAACAGATTTTACACTTCACTTGAACTGAGACTATTCTGCTGGGTTTTACCAGAATGCTCAGATCTAAATGCAAGTTCAGAATTGCAAATATTCCAATATCTACCTTTGATAAAGGATTTGCTGACTAATGACACAGCAAAAGAAAGAAAAACTTGTGTTATAGAAACCTTCAGAACGGAAAAGAGCATTTCCTTCTTCTATACTTTAGGCAAACATACTAAAACTATTCTTTATAACAGTTAAAGTTCCTCTGTATTTACTGTATTTGTTATTTCATAACAAATGCTTCAAATCTGAACAGTAGTGGTGTCCTGGCTTCATACTTCAGTCAGAAGAAAGGGAACTTATCACAAATTTCTAATGTTTTAAAATCCTCTTACTTCATTCTTCACTAGAGTTATGACCTCCTATAAGAAACCTCCAGCTCCAGTCCAGGAAAATCCAGGGAAGAAGTAGAAGGGTCCTAATTCTAATGCTTACACAGGTGGAGATAGAGAAATCACTCAACCTACAGGCTCCTCCCAGTTCCATTCCCCTTCCGATATTCCTGATGGTTTTCCACCTTTAGCTCAGAGGAATTTCTCACTCTACAAAAAATTTTGGGACTTTGATGTTTTGCTTTCTTAGTGTATCCATAGCATTTCGATCAGAAGCAACTAGAAAAAGGTCAGCATTCCCTGATATTTTAACCATTTGAAAGTTTAATAGTTTTCTTCTGAAGACATACAAAAACTCAATTTGTACCTTATAAATACCCTATCCATAAATATAAAATGACATTAAGCTTTGAAGCCCAAAACAAAACCAAATCAGAGTCAGAATAAAGTTTTGCCATAGCAAAGAGAAAGAAGAAATGGGAAACTATTGATTAAACACATCAGAACTGTTCACAAGTATTATTGATGAAGAAAGTATCATCAAAGTCAATATATTCCTTGAAACATTTAATTTTAATAAAATTGGATTTTCCAGTGAAAAGCTAATAGACTGAAATTTTCTGGACAGTCTTATTTTAGAAATAATTGCTCTATTTAACCATTTATAGATTTCACAAGTAAAAGGATATTTACCTCTTAGCTTTAAAATTAGAAAACTCATTAAGGATTTAAAACTGAAAACTCTATTAGTTAAAGAAATGAGTTAATAAACAAGCAAGCAACTGTGATCCTGTCCGCTTTTTTTCAATTGTTTGAAAGGAAAAAATAATGTAGCAACTATTTGACCAAAGCCAGAGATAACTAACAGTTGATATTCATCTCTGTCCTTCATGACAGTTTTCAAAGTTTCTTATTTCATATAGCTGATTCTTGTTTTACTTTGGATCTGTGGGTACCCAGAAACTGGATAGAATCAGAATATTTGAGCTGATGTTTAAATCTGGACCTAAGAGCTAGAGCGATTATATGAAATGCTTTCATTGAAGTTCACGATTTATCAGTCACATTTGTATGTCTTATTATTAAGAATACAGGTTTTTAGAATTTGTCTTCTACCTCAGCTGTGGAGAATTTAGAGTATATCAAATATTGAAATGCTTTAATCTCATTGAATGTCAATTTTCTATATAAAAGATCAGAGTATTAATTTTATCATTTAATTATTGTTCCTTGCTATGTAAAAACTAAGTATGACAGAAGATGCTTGCAGTTTATTGTCAAACTGCTCAGGAAGAAAATTTACTCTTGATTTAATCTCTAAATCCTACTTAATACTATTGACATAATTAAACAGTGGAAATAACTACAAACACACTGTATGCATATCATTTAAATAGTGATTTTATTTTTTGTTTGGAAAAGGCAGTATAAAATATGTATATTCTTAGGTATTTGCGGGCAATAATGGTACATTGTGAACTGACATTTTTGAGGATTTGTGCCATGGAATGACACACTCTTGGAAGTTCCTCTTTGCAAGCAACCATTTCAAAATGGCCATCATTGCTGCAACAACTCTAACATAAAATCAGAGTGGGGACTTTAAGTCAAGCAGTAATAAAAGTCTAATTTGTTTCTCAGAACTTTAGGGGCAGAATGGGAAAGTCAGTTTAAAAGAACAAAAAATAAAAACCCACAGCAGTCCACTTTGAAGACATAAATGTAGAAACATTCAAGAGGCTTGAAAGGAGCCACAAAAGACAGAGCCAGCACAAAGTTACATAAAAATAAGCTGCATTGGGTCAGACAACAGTTCCAGTGCACTCTCTCCAAAGGAACTGATATCAGATGCTTAGGGAAAGAATATGTGTCCTATCCTGGGTTCCAACATCCCATGGCTGAGGCATTTCTAGGTGACAAAAGCAGCTTGTCTATAGCTAAACTGCTGATAGATCCAGATCCAGGAAATGGCAAAATTGCATTAATTTTTTGTCCTTAAACATTCACAAAATGTCCTCTGACACCAAAATTGCTGCAAGTAATTATCAGACAGACAGAAAAAGATGGAGGGTCTGTCAGGGATAAAGATTTTCTCCAAAGAGATGCATGAACCAAGAATAGAACCCAGAATTTCTGCACAGCCAGTAAAAATTGTCCCACTGGGTGTTAATAAACATCCTTTGTCATGTTGGGTTATTTCTCCCAAAAAGGAAGGGTAACTGCTGTCATTAATAAGAATACAGAGCACCATTCAATGCACACGTATTTACTGAGAGAGGAACAAGGAGCAGGTACTGACACAACCCTCAGCCTTTAATAAGGATAAAGTTGGCTTTCAGTGAAGATAGAAGTGCCTGAGGCTTCTGCTAACGTGACAGGACTGAGGTGAAAGCATTAGTTTTTATTGCAAAATATGCACCTAAAGAAGTAAAGAAATCTTAATAGTGGTTTCTATTGCAGCCACTTGCCCCTGACATTTCACAGATGTGTATAGGATTGCCTGCACATTTTCTCTTGATGCAACTTGGTAAGTCCTGCACATTTGGCTCAAATTACTATTGATCACATCTGCTACGGTAATGCCTGGAAAAGACATTCTGAGTCAGAACAGAAGGATGGTTCCTGCTCATAAATAGCAGGTATACTTCATCAAGGTATTAGTTACCATCAGAGCAACATGGCAGTCACCATAATACTACTTATTTTGATATCACCAGCTCCCATGGAGCAAAGTAGGTAAGCATGTTTAATTTATCTAAGTATTTCAACGATTTTTCACTGGGCTCAAAGAATATTCTTAAACGGGAACCATCATTATGATGGCCAAGGCAAAAGAAATTTTTTTTCTATTTATTTCTTGCAGTTTCCTCTGCTTTTAGAAACATTCATTCCCTGGAGAAATGTCTAAAAACTGATTTTGAAAGTGTTGCACTTATCTCATGCCTTAACAACAAAAATAAGAAATGTGAAATGTGACCTCTCAGCAGAGCTCGGTAGGTCTAACAGCTACAAATTACATTTTAGATAATACTTTCTTTGTTTTGTTTTGTTTTAGCCTATCAGGCTTGATTCTGTATTTATTGATGGAGGTTTTCCACTATCAGGACCTCATCACTTTGCACACTTTCAAGAAGGAAAAGAAAACCAGGTTCACTGACTTTGTTCAAGTTACTTAATTTCTCTGTCATTGTTACCCATAGAGAACTTGCAAGTCCAGCTTGGGGCTTTCTCATTTCATTTTGCAGCTCTTGAATAGTTGAAATTGGTATCTAGAAAGTGCTTGCATATTAAAAAAAAAATAAAAAATAAAACAAAACATTAGTCAGGTCATCTCTAATGTCTTCTACTGAGAAAGAGAGACTATTTTTTACAACCATCATATCCTCATCAGGTTATCTGTGTGGTATTAACCTGTTAGATTTCTATGAGTTAAATCAAGCTGTTGTGTGGAGATTAAAAAAAAAAAAAAGGGGTGAAACTTTCACAGAAACAAAGCTGGGGCCTGTTCTGTAAAATATTTGGAACAATTAAGTGAACAATACCTATTTCCCATGTAAAAATGGTTTAAATGTGGGATTACAGAAATTTCTAAATAGAGCTGGACAATTTGAGGTTTTCTTTTGGCTGGAATTATAATAAAGGAGAAGGAGAGGGTGCTATGATGTGCAAGACACTCACTAGCATTTCAGCAAAATAATTCAAAGCAAATGACCAGAAAAATGTCATTATATTAGTCATGCTCAATGAAGAATTTGGTCAGAAAAAACATTACAACTATTTTTGAGAAAAGATTAAGATGTTCATGTCTCACCTCATTTTGTGATCCTATTTTTGTGTAACACTTGAGTTACATTTTGCTTTCTTTAAGGTTAAGAAAAAAACATAATTTTGGACTGATAGTAACTTTTAAAAGTCAAAAGTCTACACAACTTTATTCTAATAGTCTAAAATAACCACCTTCTAAGTAACTGGTGCTTTTCAGAAAGTTGGCAGAGATGTAAACATTGTCACCTGAAAGTTATCTCTATACCATAAAATTAAAAGTGTCTGAGACCATTTACTGGCTATAAGGCTGTCTGGCATAGAAAGAACCGCATCCATCATGCTCAAATCTCTCAATCCCTAAAATCAGACTGGAGTTATCAGTAGTTCTGGGCTAAAGCAAAGCCAAGAACTGCTTTATATAGCAAGAGTTAATGTCTGAGCACCATTTCTTGCCAGGAAACACTTGCTGGCTCCGGAGTTTATGTACCATATGATACAGTCATGGAGAGCAAGAGCAAAAAGGCCAGTTCTTCTACTTCAGGTAGGAGAATTATGTAGGTATAGGCAGAAAGACTGCAGTAAGTAAAGAGTGAGTTTGGGGGTTGTGTTGCTGAGCTACAGGTTTTGCAGTGTTAACCCATTTTCCCAACTACTGTCTTGGAAATCAAATGCTGTTTCTCTCTTTAACGAAATTGTTTTAAGTCACTTTAATTAGTTTAGAAGGTCTTCAGAGAAAAACAACCAACAAACCAGTTGGATGTGTCACATAAACAGAGTTAGTAGAGGAGAAACAGAAACCCATAGATATGGCTGACTGGAATTTGTGGTTCCCATTTCCACAAAAGAGCCAGGCCTGCGAGGCAGCAAGAAGAGAACAAACAGGCTACAGGGTCACCTCATTTATCTTTCACTAGTATGACTAAGAAGCCTGAGAAGCATCATGATAAAATTCCCACAAAATACCATGACTAAACTCACTTAATCCACATGATTGACGGAAAGGAGAGCACATACAACACTACAGCTCAGACCTAATCCCATAAGATATTTGGAACAATCTTTACATGCTTGCTTCCAACTTTAACGGATGGTAAGATGCTGTCTCAGCAGCA
Source organism: Dendrocincla tyrannina (assembly GCA_035047865.1). Classification (NCBI taxonomy): domain Eukaryota; kingdom Metazoa; phylum Chordata; class Aves; order Passeriformes; family Dendrocolaptidae; genus Dendrocincla; species Dendrocincla tyrannina. The sequence continues at coordinate 15,112,963 of JAWWMP010000001.1, forward strand.
GCACTGAACCACTCACAGCTCTCAGGCTGGACACACATCACATCTCTGCCACAATGATCCCTACTGGAGCACTTTGTGGGCCCTTGCTATAAATCCCCCATTTGTCTTATGATTACTGTTTAACGTATATGGAAACAGAAATTAAAAGGAAGAAGCGGGAACAGCAATTACTTCTTTATCATCCTGGAGCAACAATTGGGAGTGACTCAATCTCTCAGTGAGTAGTAACTCTTCAAGTTTTGTAGCAGGAATCATCAGTAGGCATGCCAGGTAGCACACGTTACCACAGCCCTTTCATTTGAAATATAGGCTGCTTGCACTCTGTTTGAAGAGGAAGGGAAAGGTCTGAGTGCATTAAGGAGCATTTGAAAGAGAAACCGAATTGTACATTACAAAGGTTTAATAATGGAAAAATAATCAAGGGATCTTCACAGAATGTAAAGATCTCAATACCACCAATGCTGCAATAGCTCGTCTTTGAAATCTATTAGCTCTAAAATGTTAGTTACATTTCAAAATGTTTGGTTTTTTCTGCAACATGTTTTGTAAGACAATAGAACAGTGACAAAACTGAAAGAAATATGCCTCATAAATAATTTGCTGGTTTACAGCCTTGTAAGTATAATGATTCTTGGCTGGAGACACACACAGAGTTACCTACATGTCCTGTTCCCTGTAAGGATGTAAATAGCAAGCTAAAGGTAGAGCTAGTAGGTCATCCACAGACCTATATATTTTTACAAGATAGCAAATTTTCCAAATTAAATGTAAGAGCTGCTAGAGTCATCACCAGTGCTGTCAGAAGATCTAAGATTATGTCTGACTGTGATTGGTGCTCAAGATTAGTAGGATGACTAAAACTACTTCCCACTGTTTTGCTGAGGTAGCAAATTCCAGCTGAGCATTTTTATGCCTTAGAATTGAAGATTCCATTTTAGAAAAACTCTCAATTATAGCCATGTAAAGAAAGATGCCATAAAGTAACATAAATGTTGAATTAACAACAAATTTCCTCCCTGAGGATGGGCCAAAGCCAGGCTGGGACATGGGTCCAAGCTCAGTGGAACCCATGACAGGGCAGGGCAAGGCAGGGCTGTGGGGGGCTGGAGATTGGCCCTGCTGTGTTATACTGGGGCAGGGCAGCCTTGGTGGGGTACAAAGTGGTCCTGGGCCATGGGCAGGGTGGTGAGAGCCCCAGGGGACTGGACAAGGACAGCCAGGCCCATGAACACCCTCAGGGTGACGATAGCATGTTCAGAGCTCATCCTAGGTCTGTATCTGAACACAAATGCCAAGTTTTCTGCTGCTTTTTATCTTTTTATATTCCTTACTGTAACAGAAGGCCTCGGGAGAAGATGAAGAAAACAACCAAAGTGTCTTGTGAATCAGAGAGGTTTTTTACTGTGTTGTAAACTGAAAGCTCCTTTTTCCCACACCCCTGAAAGAAACCCCTTACCCTTCCTAATTAGTATGTAAACCCCACCCTGGGTGTGTGAAACCCCTTCTGATTGGTTCCTTTGTATCCCTCCCCTTGAACCCTCCCTGCCAGGAAGTCTATAATTGACCTGGTCAGGTGAATAAATCTCTCTCTCTGCTTCCTGTCCTTGGCGTGTGTGGATCTATTTACTGGGACCTCAGGACACTGTGTGGTTGACCACGTGAACCTGGGGGGAAGGATGGGAGAGGGGGAGCGCTCCAACCAGCAGTGATACCTTACCTTCCTTTTTCTGATATGATGTGATATTATTCCCATATTTCTCTGATAAACAGTGGATTTTAAAGCATGCATAGATAGAAGTGTACTCATATACCAGAGTCTAAATATCCAGCATCCTTCACAAAAAGTAATTTAAAAAAAAAATAATCAATCCAATTGTGGCATCAAAACTGAGCTCTCTTTTAACTCGAAATACCATGGCGAAATAGTGGTCATAGTGCTTTATGAGCTCAGTCAGCAACAATAATGAGAAATGATGGTCAGTATAACATTGACCAGAGAGGGTCAATATGGGGGATAGAGCATGTAAAAGAAAATTTTTAAACCAAAATAGGAACAGCTAATGAACCCATGTGGTATTGCTTAAACATACATAAGATTTTTTTGCCTCCTTTGGCTTTTGTCAACACTTTACTAGATTTTGTTACCAGCTGGTTTTAAAAAAAGGTTATGACAATTTACAAAATGAAATGCACATCATTAATGAATAACACAAACTGTAAGAAATTATTGTTCCAGCCTCACAGAAAAATGCATATCCCTGATTTTATGTTAAAGAAACTTAATTCATTGCAAGACTGTGCAACTTGGGAAATAGATTTTAATAATTTTTCTCTTTTAGGTTTATAGTTTTTGCATCTACATTTCAAATGAAAATCTAGGAGGACTGAAGACTTCAGTGATACTTATGAGTCCCTTTCTACTCAGGATATTTTATGATACTATGAAGAACCTCGTTGTGGAAACAAGGTTTACAAAGACAAGACAGTTTGTGCTCCACATAAATACTAAAATATTTAAGCATGTTACTTTTTCATTTTTTCAACTCCATCTGCCACTCACATATGCAAATAATCGCATAACCACTTAGCTGTATTCCTTCCAAATGTTGAAACCTTTAATTTCTACCTATGATCTTTCACTTACCCATTTGAATTGCCATGTTTCTACATGAAAGTAATTAAAACACTACAAAATGTTGGGTTTGTATACAAAGCTTTCATGCTTAAAACTCTAAGCTATTTAATTAAACAGTTATAAGACTTTTACTAAACTATCAGTGGAATAAGTATAATCTATGATTATCAAGAATTAGTATGAAAATCCATCTCAAGTCCTCTAAATTTCTATTGCCTCCATGTTGTTACAGAACAAATAGTTTCCAATTAACCCAGAAGTAATTTTACCAGGAAATAAGCAATTTCAATTTTCCAACTAAAACTTGCTTTTGCATCTTAAAAAACTAGTACTCTTGAAAAATAGCCATCTCCCATAGAAAATACTGGGGGTTTGATGAATAAGTGTAAAATTCTAAAATATTTAAGTATTGTGACACACAAGTATAATTTAATTTGGTAAAGCAAAAACAGCCTGCTGGTGGCTGTATGATTATTTCTGCTTCCTAAGATCATCATTCTTGATTTGTTAATATCACCTGTAGCCTTTATCTTTTTCCTTGTCAACTTAATATTTCAGTCTCACAAGCATCACTAGGTGTGATGGTGAACTTGGACCAGAGGGATAATAGGGACATAGCATTTGCAAAAGTACTGCAAAAGCATTTTAAATCTATACTTTTGTGATTTTTCTTCTGAAATATAGAACTTTTTTCAAAAGTATTCCAAATTTTTATTTAGTCCATATCCAGAAATCCTATTATTTCCCTGTGTTAGACTTTTCGTGCACTCAATGCTCTCATTTCATTTTCATAAACGGCAGTTTAGACACAAACATGTAGACCTGCTCCACCTCAGCTATGTCAGTGAACCCACAACAACCAATTATTAACTTAAACAGGATCTTTATACCACTTACAAGAATGCCTTTTTAGCTTCTTATAGAGCACTTCTGAAGATGTGCATTTTCACTCAAGGGCAGATGTGCTCCCGTGTCCTGAAATGTGACCTAACCTTGCAGTCCTACACAACAACTCAGAGATACTTTTCTGGAGAAAATTAAATGCTGGACATGGAAGGGACTGTTTTTTATATTTGCTTCAACTAGTAGGAGAAAGAAGAATTGGGTAAAGAAAAAAAGTAAAAAATTAAAGAATATGAAGGCTTGATGTACATAAGGCATTATTGTGAGGATTACCTTTAAAGGATGCCACTTCATTGCAAGAAGGCCCCAATGTCATGAATCTGAACAAAGATAGGAGAAGCTTGTTCAACTCCCACTTCTTACTCCCCAAGAGGAATGAGAGTTGACAATATAAAGGATTACTAAAGGCCTAGACCCAATTAATTTTTACTTTTCTTTTTTTTTTTTTTAACCAATACAAACAAAACTGGTTTCACATATTACAGGCATGATTCTTTTACTTAGCTTATTCTTCTATTTGGATTTGATGCCATAGGTGTTCCAAGTATGAGACTATTTCTGTACTGGATTTTGGCAGAATGAAGGAATGGGGCCAAATCAGCTCCAGGAAGGCATCAGAGAATGCACTACCAGTAAACATTATGAAGTTCTCATGAACATACACACCATTTTATTATAAAACAATAGTGTTCAGGTCAGGAAAATTCCAAAAATAATTAAATATAGCAAGACATAGTAAAAATAGTCACAGAAAATATTTATTCCTGAATCATCTTCTACACTCTAAATGTTAATGCTTTCATGAAAATCCATCTCTGGATTGGAAGAAAGATGTTGTAATTATTCTTTATGATAGTCACATTGGCCAGGAAAAGATTTGCAACTGCTTCTAAAAATTTGAAACTAAAATTCCCAGATGCAGAAAACAACTTATTCTACTAACAGAATCTTTTCAAACAGGCAGATGGAAGTTATTGTAAACAGGAGAGGAAGGATGTTGTAAATAGAGACAAATAAAGTTGGAGTAATTTCCAGGTATGCGGAGCATGATGAGGATGATTACAAGCATCACTAACAGCACAGAGATCCCTTGTTAATGCCTGTCACTGAAACAGACTACCCACCATAAAGGTAAGTAAGTCTGGAATAAGGCTGGCCTGTCAATTAGTAACCCAGGTTGTATGAACAACCCAGCGACTCAGAAACATCTTCCCTTAAAAAAAAAAAAAAAATATAATTAAAAACAATCTTCTTCATTTTTTTTATTACTACGGGTACCTCTAAGTCTACTTTCATACCAAAATCTTGAGTTCTGTTTCTTTTTTTAAACTGAAAGAAAGGCATCATTTTCTACTTTTCTAACATTTTAACTAGGAAGAAGAAAAATAGAAGTCAGTGGCCTGTTTTACACAGTAACCTGACACTGAGGAAGGAAATCACTCGGAAGGTGGAAGAAAGGGCTTTAAACTCATTTAGCTGCATGAGATTTGACAGCTTTGCCACTCAGGGGAATGGAAGAGCTAACATGGCAGCGTAACCCATATGCATATCCCAATGATTAGGATATTCTCCTATGAAGTGTGGTAGATTACTTTCCGTAGAGCAGCAGTGGCTCATGACTCAAAAAGAAAAGAAGCATGCAAATGTCTGTCTTATCTTACCCAGTTACAAAGAAAGATGATCATCATCTCTTCAGTCACCCTCTTTCATAATTATAGTTCAAAAAGGATTTCCAGGTAACGGTATCTGATGACATGGAAATTGCTAAGTGTTTGTGGTTATTCTTTCATGAACAAAATATCATCCTAAAACAATTCAGTTTACCTAGAGCTGAATTTCATTAATTTATTTTATTCTATAGAGCCACCATATCAGTTCTGTGTCTTTGTTCTCTTGTAGCCTGAATATCCTTGACCATAAAGTTGCTCTCAAATTGAAGCTCCTGAGGTACAGCAAAACCTTTGACCCTGCATGCAGGACTTTTGCTGTTGCACCAGCACATAACCTACATCCTAAGGTTAATTCCTGTGCTTCCATAGTTGTAGTCCAGCTGGAAAATTAAACACCTAACAATAAAAAGAGCAGATCAAGACGTTCATACCAGAAAGTTTAGGGTTATTGTTTTTTTTCTTATAAGTACATATGCCTGGAACAGAATATTAAAAGGCAACTACACAAAATCACTGAGCAAGCCATATAACAAGATTTATTTACATACACATACATGTTTTTTATGAGATATACTAATAAATGAAAACATGAGGGGGAAAACAGAAGAAACAAGGTAAAAATAAAGTCCAGAACTAGGAAACTATGCATTTTCTGAAGAATACATGGGAGACAGTTGGAATGGACTCTGAGCTGGAAAGGTGTTGCAAAAATCCAGCTTTTAGAATTGATTGTTTCGTATTTGTACTTTTTCTGTATCTATATGTCAGGCAAAATAGCTGTCTTGTTAGCACAAGAAAAAGAAAGAGTATTATCTTCTCAAGAAAAGTAAGAAGCATGATAAGAGAGTTTTGTAAAATACTTTCACAGTTTCAGAGGTTTAACTGAGGCTGTTTGCTTTTGTTGACTCTATAAACAGTAATCTCTAAGAGGCAGAGCTGCTGGTTTTACAGTTTGTTGTTGACCTATAATGTTGAATGTCAGTTACATCCATTTCTTATTTCTTATTTAAAACAAAGTATATAATTTAATTTAGATGGAATTTTTAAATGCAAATATGCCCATGCATCAAAGCAATATACTAAATGACATTTGGCATCTTGTAATTCCCTCATTAAACAAAATCAATATTATATACTAACACAACAAACTATTTTAAACTAGCTGTTTCTTGTCACGAAATATTGTTGAAGACTCATCAGTAAATAATCTCCAAGACATTGTGAGATGCCATAAACTTCGAATGGAAATTTTTGTGAGAGCAATACCTCAGCTGATAGGATATTGTGACTATAATTTATCCGCCCGTGACTTCAAAGGAAAACAGCAAGCCACAAACAACCCAAAGATTAGTTTTATCCTAGCTCTTTGAATTTGGAAGGCTTGTAGAGGTTGAAAGGGATGCTAAAATTGAGGAATGATCCACTATTAAATAAAATTTAGGAAGAAATCCCTGCATTTCTTTGTCAAGTTAAATTAGCATATTTTCAAATTCTTCTACCTTCTATTTTTAATATACATGTTACATATGTGTAAATTGCAGTTTTATAATTCATCTATGCCAGCTTAAAGTTTAATAAAAATTAAGCAGTCACATAGTTCATGCTTCATATTTCAACAGCCTACTATCCCTCAAAAGATTCCTATGCTATCTATGCCTACAGCATATCTATTATGTTTTACTCAATTAGTGATTTTGTTCATTGGCTCATCCCATGTTTCATATTCATCTCAGCTAACATGGTCTTTGATATTTAAATAATATATTACAGACTAAAAAATAAAAAAGCAGTAGATTTATTAAGATGTTTTATCACACCATATATCATATAAAATTTAACATAAAGGTGCCTTCAGTATCGCTCAAATGAGGATATCATAACTCATCTGACTGACACTTCCAAATCACATAGTCCCCCTTGGAGGGGAACTATAAGTCCCCCCTTGGACTTATTATGCTGATAATAAGTAGGCCACTCATCAAGGGAAGCTGAGTCAGGAATATTGCAACACAGTTTTCCTGCCGCATTGTAGAGTGTACATACCACTCAAGACATACAAAACCACCAAAAAAATTCCTTCCAGTATCGAGTCCTTCAGCTTGCAGTTTTCTTGCATTTTGTGTATTAATCAGGTTGCACTTAAAATTCTTGTTTATGTCAATGAAGTTTTTGCTTAGAAAAATCATTTGCAAAGATATGTCAGCAGAGTCCTCCTGAAGCCTGGTGTGCCTTATCACATTACAGAACCTGCCTGATATCTTCAAAAATAATTAGAATACTCTTTATGTGGTATGAACCCTGTCCTTCTTTTCATGTGCAAGTGTATATTAAAAACACTGGTAAACAAAATTAGATCGAGGTTAACGCCAAGAATGAATTATGCTAACAAGACATCTTCACCACATTTCATCACACTTACTGCCTGCTTACTGTACTATAAATTAATATTTAAATGGAGCAAGGAGGTTCTATTTTTGTATTACTCTTCCCCAGTCTTTGCTTTTTCATGAAATTATAGAATTATTAAGTTTGGAAAAGATCTCCAAGATCATTGAGTCCAACCTTTGACCAATCACTGCCATGTCAACTAGACCAGAACACTGAGTGTCATGTCCAGTCACTTCTCAAACACTTCCATGGATGGTGACTTCACCACCTCCCTGGACAGCCCATTCCAATATTTGACAATCCTTGCCTTGAAGAAATTCTTCCTGATACAATAGATTCATTTTCCTTCACTTCCAGAATCTCCCTTAGTTTGTACTGGGCCTAGGCTGGTAGAGCACCAACAATTGGCCAGACCTCTTCAGTCTTCAAGCTCATTTTGCTTTTCCCAGCACAGAACTAGTACACACCTGGCACTGCTATTGTTCTTCTCATGACACCTTCTACCACCCTTGCTCCTGTGACATGGCTTCTCCTGACAGCCCTCAGCAGCTTTGAGGGCTCTCCTTCTAAAACACAAGTCTAAACATGCTTTTTTTGTGACAGAGTTCCTTGATGACACCACTCTATTTCTTCAGGGTTTGAAGTGTTATTCCATTTATTTGCAACAGAGATGAAATTTCTCATAGAAATCTTAGGAACAAGTGTCACTCCTGTACTTCAAATGGAGTTATTGAACAGCCATTATTGCTCAAAGAATACAGCCCACACAGGCCTACCAATATTCTCATAACATTCCCAATCAAAAACACTCTTGAAAATTCTCAAATTACAGCTTCTTCCAAGACCTGAAAATATATGAACTTTTGAAAAGACCAGTAGATTCAATAGAAAATGCTCAAAAATACAATACATTTAAAAGGAAAAGAACTTGTTATTGGCAGGTTCTAGGAATATTTCTTGGGGAAAAAAACCAAACTGAAATAATTAATTTCCTCTTTATGGTCCCTCACTTCAAGCAAGGCACTGAGGTTCTGAAGCTAGTCTAGAGAAGGGCAACAGAGATGGGGAAGGGTCTGAAGCACAAGTCTGATGAGGAGCAGGTGAGGAAGCTGGGGGTGTTTAGCCTGGAGAAAAGGAGGCTCAGGGGGAGACCTTATCACTCTCTAGAACTCCCTGAAAGGAGGGTGTAACCAGTTGGACTGTGCTCCCAGGGGATAAGGGACATAGCAAGAGGACATAGACTGAAGCTGTGCCAGGGGAGGTTCCAGTTGTGCATCAGGAGGAATTTCTTCATGGAAAGGGTTAAGCATTAGCACATACTATCCAGGGAGGTGGTGGAATTACCACCCCTGGAGGTGTTTAAAAAGGAAATTAAAAGGAAAGACAATTGCAGGGAAGTTGGGGCTTTTGGGATGAAAAGAATATTACATTTATGACCAAATAACAGTGATCTCACAACACTCACTCTGTATATTTTCCTCTGCAGCAAAGAAAAAAAAAACTTTGAATCTCCTATATTAATATAAATAATGATTTGGTTTTGTGTAGGCTTGAAATCTGAAAAAAAAAAAAAAACAACAATAAAAGCATTTTAGCAGAGAAGATTCTCAGATACAGATTCTTATTTTCTAAGCTACCTAACTAGTATAACAGACAGGTTATTCCCAGTCACTTAAGAGTTATGGATCTGATCTTTAAAGGTTGCAAAAAGTAAATCAAAGAAATGTTGAAAGACAGTAATACGAATATTTTGAAGGTATTTCTCAGAATAAAGAACCTTTTCATATAAGGAAGCAAACAGTTAGGTGATATTATGAACAATTAAATTTGTAAAATGTATAATGGCCTAGATGTACCAAAGAGATTACAATCATTGTTTTGAAGTTCTTTGCACTGGAAGAAAATGTTGATGGTTAAAAAAACACTTCCATTTCCCTCAAGTAAAAGGCAGCTTCATAAAATCATAGTCCTGAATTTATGTATTTAGCAATATCTTTCACAGCCAAATATCTCTGTCAATCTTGAAAATCATTAACATTTAGAAAGCTAAATAAGGCATCTTGACAAATATGTTGCTGTATGCAGCGAAGAGCAAAAGGAGTCTTTCAAGTTGATTGTTACGTCTTATTCCTTTAATTCAAAGTTTAATTAAGGAGTGTTAACTCAGGAGGTTTTGGGAAAATTGTCCTGATTTGTTAGGCTGTGAGATGACTTATGACACATATTTTTAGAGTAACTTTTTTTTTTTTCTTAAATTGCCTTCCTTCTTCCTTTCTTTTCCTTTGCTTCTTTTTCCTTGTGATACAGATGTACACATCTGTGGCAAATAGGAGGCTACAGATAGCATATTTCACAAATATTATGCACACTGCAAGTTAATTTTTAGTTGTAAACTTGTAGAAGTTTCTCCAAACTCAATAAAAATGAAGCAAGAGCAAAGATGGTGCTTCTGAGATGTCAAAATAAGAAAGACTTGTCATTAACTGACAAATAGTTACTGGGTGGATCTGTATTTTAAAAATGACTTTGAGGTGGTTTGAATTATGTTGATATGGGGATAGACATTTCAGACACAGCTACTCTTAAGGCATTTTCAGACTTCAGCTACAGCCCACAGTCACAGACTAAGTGTATTGCACTGATTAATCTCACCTATAGCAGACTATTGCTAAAAAAATACGCTGCCATGATATCAAATTGGGTCCCTAGAAAAAGTCACCATGTAACTTTAGCATGAACGTTACACAAACACATTGAACAGCTAAAATTGCTGTGTCAGATGTTTCAAAATTGTGAAATTTAGAAGCTGTCTGATTAACAGACTGAACTTGAACATAAGCATGGAGGAGACATTGACTTACATAAAGGGATACGGGAAAAAGTCCTGTTTATCATTTAAGCAACGAAAAATCATTCCAATTCCTCAAGCAAAACTTTTCATAAGTGATGTACTAAAATGGTGTGTCTTGGAATTTTATTTTTCATTTCTACAGTGGATAAATAGTTTCTTAAACTCTACAGAATGTTACAGGACTAGAAGACATGAATTAGTATATTTCTCCTAAACACTTTTTCAATGAGGGTATTTAGAAGGTAATTAATTTAATATTTAGTCATACATTTGCTTGCTGTAAGAAAGACAGTTCAACATGACAGGCAGAAGCTTAAGGAATTTGTATCCATAGATGCTGTTAAGGAGAATCGTCAATACTCAAGCACAGAAATGAGGAAAAAGGGCAAAAGCATCAATTTGTACCATTTTGGTACAAAATGGCTTGGTTTACATTTTTCTATTGAAGATAATTTATTTTTATTAGGGAAAATTCTTTCAGAAAGTTTAAAAAGCCATAACTGGAGCTGTTTCCTACAATCTACCCCTTTAGCTGTATCACATAATACCACTCTGAGATAAAAAACAGGTTTGGTATGTGAGAAGTAACCATGGTGAGAGTGATCTGTAGCTTTCATAATCCCAGTGAAGAGAAAAAGAGGTGGCATGAGCAAGAAGTGAAATTAAAGGAATAGTTTCACACACTCAGATAAGTAAGACCTGGTAAACAAGGAAAGGGAGAAGAACTGACTCCCACAGTCACTCAAATCCAAGCTTAATTGTATTCTGAATAGGAACACATCTAAATAGCAACAAAATAGCTGAATAATGGAGGTCAAAGTAATCATCATCAGACATAGTCTACCTGGAGGCCAGTAAGATGGAATACTGCAAGGTTCTATCCTGAAATATGTCCTGTTTAGAATCTTTAACAGTGACCTGGACCAAAGGTTTTCTCATCAGGTCCATAGATGATCCCAAACTAAGATACCAATCAGAGGGTAAATTTGCCATCCAGACAGACCTAGACAGGCTGGAGAAATGGGCTGACAGGATCTTCCTGAAGTCCAACCATGTGAAATGCAAAGTTCTATACCCCAGCTGGAGAGAGGCTGGAACGGACTGGCTGGGAAGGAAATTTGCTGAAAAGGACAAATTTGATGGGAAGACAGCAAATGGAAGTTAATCCTACAGTGTGCTCAGGCAGCAAAGACAGCCAACAGTATCCTGGGCTGTATTAATTTCAGGCCACAAATTAATAACACAGCAGTAGAAGTTTTTGTTGTCATTCAAATTCCTTGAAAGAATCAACTCCAGATGAGTTTTGGCTTAACTATACACATTCCTACATGTATAAGTAGCATTTCTGAACTCATACTTTGAGGCCTACTCCTGGTTTTACGTCCTGTATATTTATTTTTCATATTGGAGTTCAATAACAAGTTCCCTATTTAGCCAAGCTGATATTCTGTAAGATCTGCCCATTTTCCTAAGTATCAAGATGGATTGTTTACGCAGTTGGAGGAGATTGTCTTTTAAGACTTCATCGTTTTCTGGAGGTTCTTTGCCTTTTGAGCTGCCTCATACACGATCCCTTCTGTTAATTCCATGAGTAATCCAGAGTCTGCTCTCCTAAAGCCCAGGATCAGTGCTGATCATCTCAGCTGCTTCACTCCCCTCGGCATCTTTAACTCCACTCTTTCATGGTCACCAACATTCAAGGCTGCCACTGACTACCACAGCTGCAGAGAGCTCTATCTTGTCAGTGATTCAGGTCCAGCTGTGTATCACCTGCTTGGCCCATGCAGTACCTGTGCCAAGTACCACTGATGCTCCTCAGAAACATTCCTCTTGTGTCTTACCGTGTTGCCCTTCTAATCCAGGAGGTTAATACTCTCTGTGAAAATCAGGGTCTGTGATACAGATTTACTCTAAAGAAAATGTTGATTTCTATTCACTTTCTTCACATTTTAGACAAAACTTGTCTGATTTTTCATTCTAAATCAGGTAAATTTACAATTTCAGCTGAGCTATTCCTATAGGCTTGGAGCATAAGAGAGGGACTATCACCTTTCAGTCAAAAAATGTCATAATCTAACTTTCTGCTTCCTAGAGCTTATAGGATAAGATATAACCCAATGCCACCTTTAGTGTTTATTTTTTAACACATCTTCCTTTGTACAAAATAGCCCCTTCTCTGCTGCCAGGCAACTGAAAGGCAGGTCAGATACTGGATCCTGTATGTGTTTCACGACAGTCACACAGGCTCATTAATCCTATGAAGCAGTTACAGCACTGTGTCCCTATATGTATGACATGGGTCATAATACTTCTGCAAAATCTACAATAAACAGATCAAAAACATTGCATACAGTAGGTAAGACTGATTGTATTGATTTCTGTAAAAATAAGCACTTATGCATAGGAATTTATATCCAAATAGTACTCACTGCAGTTACAGAAATCAGAAATTCTACTGAAATACCTCATCTGCTGTGCTACTTGTATCACAGAAACTAATGACCAAGTCCAGCTACACTGGTTAATTTAATACAAACACTGTGCTTAAACACATCTTTCAAATATCATCTTGGCCATGATTCCAAAAATAGAGAAATTCTTAACACCAAGAAGGCCTAGAACACAAAGCAAATACTTGCATCTGTCATTTCATTACCCAGTAAGTTACAGAAGTTTTAGATGCATCAAGTCATCCCTTTCCATTGTATCTGACGATTAACACAGTCATTCTGACAAGTACTGTTTTTGTTCAAAGAAGTTTAACACAGGACAAAAAAATGTACTTTTACTATCAATGGGAATAAAAAATATATTGAAATAGTCTGTGCAAATAACTGATTGCTCTAAACATACAACTTTTGTTTTGTTATTGTTGATTTGTTTTTCAAAGCAAATAAATTTTTTCCCCTTTTGATGTTTTAAAGCAGTTTTCCTTGCAGACCCTCTAATCCCTATTCTTTTTTTCTGGTCATGGATTTTATCTGGCCTCCAAGGGAAAACATCATTAGATAATTCATTAAGAATTCTCATTCTGGATCACTAAATACAGAGAAAAGTATCCTCCTGACTACTGTGCTAGTAATCAAGGAAATGCTTGTTCTAGTTCTTATATTAATCAAGACTAAACATTTGAAGTGTCACATACTGAAGTAACAACACATTTTTTAAACAACTCTTTGCTGTGCCATATGACTGCATTGATTTTTAACTTCATTAAGTTCTTTTGCCCAATAATCATTGTTTTTCACCTTTTTGTAACAGATTTCTTTGTACTTATGAGAAAAATCTATAATTCTCATCACTCATCCAGCTTTCCAATGATAAACAAAATTGTCTGTGCTTCTATTTTATTGATCAGATCTCAATCTCCCATTAGAAAATTACTTGAAATTATTTGCAATATTCAATTAGCAAATAATTGTGCTCTTGAGCAGGGACATTACTCAATGGTTAGACTCAAGAGTAATGTAACTGCTAGTAAAGAATTCCTCAAAAACAAGCCTCTCATTTCTCCTGTATTTCTACATGAGTCAAAGTATGCAAAATGAAAAGGCGAGTCTGACTTCATAAAAATTTAATGGATAGTGTATGTGTATATATATATATTAAAATATTATAATTTTAAGTGTAACAAGTGTAACACTAAGAGGGGAGGTGGTGAGGATGATATGAATTCCTTAGTAAGGCTACTTTTTCACCTTGCAGTTTTTTAAACCAGAGACAAGAGATACACACACAGACAAAAATTGTAAACCATGTGCTGATGAGCCTTCACAGTTCCAGAATCCAGCTTAAAGTCAATACTCTACATGAAAATATGAACAATTTATTAGTTAAAATTTATTTCTCCAAAGTTTCAAAATTGTCATCACCTTTTTTATATCACCACTCTTTTATCTTTTGATGTGATGTTATATCCAAACAATTTAGTGCCATGCAGATACTGCTGAAAAAAGCAGTTGTCAAAAAATTCTCTATCAACTACCTAATTTTTACATTTATACATCTTCTACTCACAGTCTCCTGTGACAGATCTGATCATTGATGTTACACTAGGGCCCCTCACTGTAAAGAATTACAAGATTACTATTTGAAATTAATATTATTATTTCAGCAAGGAAGTTCTAATCTTTTAATGAAGTATGCAAATCTGTTGTTTTACTTTTCAAATACTTTTGTATTTTTTTACCATTTGACAGTTTTATTAGCACATGAAAGCTGTCAACATTGTTTGTTTTCCCGAGCTGTTATGGAGGGAATACTATTTTCAGCTCCAGAAACTCAAACTGAAACCTTATTTTTGGCTCAAATTCAGCCCACAGGAGGTACTATACAATTTGGTTTGTCTTGCAGGCTTTGCCTGTGACAAACTGCAGCTGACTCAGTGAATGGCTGCTCACTTCTGTCAAAGCCAGTCGATACTTCCACTTGCAAAGTCAGTAACAGCAAACATCAAACATCTCCCTCTCACAACTGCCTTTGCATACCTGTGCCTATGCCACAACTGCATTGTTCCTTCAGTCCGTCCTCCCTCACCCTTTCCCAAATGCCTTTTCCTTTCATACCCTTCTCAATAGAGATGAACTGGAACCCTGAAGTGTTGCTAATGTCTTAAAAATAGTCAAAAGCATAGAAAGTTTTTTTGTCAAACTGCAAAGAACCAACTGCCTGTCTGGGATCACCAAAGAACATACACACACAACCCCCCACCCCCACCCCCAAATATGCTTCCTGGCTAGAATTTAGACTGTAATGGGAACTTGAGACAAGATTATTGTCCAATTATCTCAGGTGTGAGGAGAAGTAAACAAGGCTCAGGAAATAAGAATGTATCAGTGCTAAGAATCAGACCTAGCTGGCCTCAGCATGTGGAGGAGAAGAAGGGTTATAGGTATGTGATGGAATGTCTCCAGACTAAAGAGAAGCAGTAAACTCTTCCCTTCAGGAAGAACACACACACATGGGACATTCATGTGAGAGGCAGCTGAGAAGGGGTCATAAACCAGCAAAAGACCCCCAAAGTGCTCCCCCCCAACTCATTCTGGTGGCCTTTCACCACCAGAGGACTTCACATGATCCAAGTGAGGCAACAAATCCAAAGCCTGTTGCAAGAGACTGCAAAGCTTCTCCCCACTAGAGGAGGTGCTGAGTATCTCCCACATGCATGATGGACTCTGTGTTTTATGGGACCCTCACCACCAAGAAGACCTGTAGAACCGGACCCATGGGATTTTGCCAGGTTCCAGGAAGTGGTGATACAATTTCTATTTAATCTCTCTCTGTCATTCTCTTTCTTCCCTGTTGCCTCCTTTTTCCTGTTTCTCTCTCTCTCTCTCTCTCTTTGTCTCAATTTACTGTTAAAGAAAAACCATACTATTGACTTCAGCATATGGTCTCATTTGCACCTTAATGCAGGCAGAGGCATTTATAATAATTTTAATAATTGGATCATAACCATTCTGCAGCAACTGCTATTTTAATCATTGTCACTTCTACAAGTATTGCCTTCATTTGTTTGGGCATCCCTTGTCTGGACTCTGAGAATGATAACATGGCTATGTGTGGTGGTTTGACCCTGGATAAATGCCTGGTGTCCAGCAAAACTCCTTCAAGGCCTCTCCCCTTGCCTTTTGCCTTCCAGAGGGAAGGGAAAAAAAAAAAACAGCTAGGAATTTACAGCTAGAGATACCAACCAAAAGAGGAGCTTTGATTAATCCCATGGGCAAAGCAGAAGTTATAATAATGTTAAAATTTATTACTAACAAAGTAAAAACTAAAAATAAGAAATAAAAACAGGTTAGAAACACTTTTCCACCACCACCCCTCAGTCTGTCCATGCGCCCTCCTTCCCCCACTGGTGCAGGGGACAGGGAATGGAAGGTTTATAGTCAGTTGTTGTTGGGTCAGCCATTCGGAGCTTCATTGTAAGTCCAAAACTTAAGCAACAGTTCTGTCTCAGGGAGCTTTCATCTGGGTTGCAAAGGGGACAGCTTGCTTCACCACAGTTGTCACCATGGTCACAGGGGAATCACAACTTTGAGTCCTTTCCCTGCGCTCCATGGGGTCCCCCCATGAGAGAGATCCTCTGCTCTCTCTCGTGGGTCACTCCATGGGGTGCAGTTTCTCATGAAAAGCTGGCTGTACCTGCTAAGTGTGGGTTTCTCCCTCCATGGGTCTCAGCTGCAAATCTCAGCAAGACTCTGCTCCATTTTGGGGTCTCTCACGAGGTAACAGCTTCTTTCATGCCTCCCTCTGCTCCAACAGGGGGGTCTTTGCACCCCAATGGATCCCATGGGCTTCAAGGGGACAACTCGTAATCACCATGGTCATCACCACATATTCAGGGAATAATAGTTTTAAGTCTTCTCCTTGATCCTTGGGATCCCTTCCTCTCCTTCTCCTCTTCTCCTCCTGCACTGACCTTGATGTCTGTGTTGTGGTATTGCTAATTCATGGCTGCCAATTTCTAACTGCGCAACAATTCTTAAATATTTTTTCATGCAGGGGCATAACTTAATGGTTCAAAAGCAGGAAGTTTTCCTCGGAACTGGCCCTCATTAGCTCTGCTCTACAGGATGGAGAGAAACTTCCATAGGCTTCCAACAGAAGCCAATCATCCTCTTATTAAAAAAAAAACCTAATCAGGGTAACCCACGACACTATGTTAGGTTTGATCAATCTGGTTCCAGCCTCTAGCTTTTACTAAGCAGTGTGCCTTCGTGGCCAAGCAAGCCAAGGGCATCCTCGTTTGTATCAGCATTAGCGTGGCCAGCAGGACCAGGGCAGTGACTGTCCCCCTGTACTCAGCATCAGGAAGGCCACATCTGTGACCAGTTCTAGGCCCCTCAATTCAGGAAGGACATCCCGGTGCTGGAGTGTGTCCAGAGATGGGCAATGGAGCTGGGGAAGGGTCCAGAGCACAAGTCTGATGAAGAGCAGCTGAGGGACCTGGGATTGGTTATCCTGGGGAAAAAGAGACTCAGGGGTCACCTTGTCAGTCTCTACAACTACCCGAAAGGAGGCTGAAACAAACTGTGGGTTGGTCTCCTTTCCCAGGCAATAAGTCAAAGGACCACAGGAAATGGCCTCAAGTTGTATCAAGGGAGGTCCAGGATGGACGTCAAAAAGAATTTCTTCACAGAAAAGGTTTTTAAACTTGGAGCAGGCTGATCAGGGATGTGGTGGAATCACCACCCCTGAAGATGTTCAAGAAACCAGTGGACATGCCACTCAGTAATGTGGTCTAGTTGACATGGCAGTGATTGGTCAAAGGTTGGACTCAATGATCTTGGAGGTCTTGTTCAACCTAAATGATTCTGCAAAGCATGAGCTGTGTTTTTTCTAAATGGACAGGCTGCAGGATCTGTGCCAGATCCTTTGTGCTTTTATCCTTTCAAAGGAATAGAAAGAAAAACAAATAAACAAAAGTCACCTACACAAAATATCCCAAAGGAAGTACAAACACTCAACGTGCATCAGTTTGAGTCAACTTCACCCTTTAGCTGAGAAAATTGTCTATAAGCATTAATTTGAATTATACTTTGTTTCCTGACATTACAGGAATTGTTGTACTTACTTGGCTGACATTGCTAAAAAAAAAAAAAAAGAGAATTACAGGGAAAAGACTGTGTCATTTAAATCTAATTAAGGTTTTAATAAATCTAATTTTTCATCATTAACTATGATGTATTCCCTTTATAGTCTAAATTTATTGCCTATCCCCAATAAAGAAAAATGTTTAGAGATAGAAAATTGAGGCCATGACACCATATAAATTAGGTATGTCAGATGCAAGGGAAAATGCTCTACAGTACATGCCTAGAATGCTTTTCAGTCAACTTCATAAAAATGTGTGCATAATACATTTCCTGCTGCTATTTTTGCAGCAAAGACTGCCTAGCATCTCTACACAACTCTGTTTTGTCTTATTTTAGGAGGATAGTAAGAAGTAGAAAAGCACTGCTCTATCTATATCACAAAAAATAACTACAAATTATTTGCCATTTACTATTAGTTTTCTTTAGTATTTAACAGGGTAAATTCTAACAAAAATTATTGCAGCATTACCAAGAACTAAAGTTCATTTTTAAAGCCTGGAATGATACAGCTGTGATTTAGACACTCAAAATTATATGCAAGCTTCTAACTTGTGTAATTATATATAAACCCAGAGAAAACAGCTTTCAATCCCAACCTTGGAGATGCTACCAAAGTGTTCATATCCTTGTTCACACAGTTGTAGCTCTGAATTTGAACACTATGCTTTCTGATTCACTTAGTCAGAAAGTCTCAATAAGAAACATTTTGAGTAGTGCAATCAGTTAGAAAAATAAGCAATCAAGCTGGAAACTTGGGAGTGAGATCTACTCCCAGCTTCTCCTTTAAGCTGGAAAACTGGTTTCCTTACAACCTTTCCATATGTAGTGGAAGGTGGGTAAGCATCTGAGGTTACGTGGAATAAAATATGATTTGTCATGGATTAAGCGATTCTTTGAGTCTAGAAAAAGACATGTTCTCAAAGAACAAAGAAAACTATTGTCTATCCAATAATTAGGAGAATAAAAAGAAAGCTGTGTCTACTTGAAACTCACCAAACGAACTTGTAGGAATCTTTACAAATACTTAGAAAGTTTTCTCATATTCAAATATTTCAGAACATTTGCTTAGTTTTAAGGAAATTGCCCAAATGCAAGATCTATGCTATAATGTTTCAGTAGACCCAGTTCTTCTGTTCTTACGTATCCCATCCTAGCAATGCTAAAACAGTTTGTTATTAACTAAAAGTCCTCACTTCTACAGTGCCTGTGTTCATTCATGGTTCTCATAGCCTCTCACAAAACCTTCATTTTTCCAACTTCATCTGTTGAGGAAACAGAGCTCTAGACAGGTAAAGTGACAGCCTCAAGGCCTGAAAGCAAACTGCAGCCAAGATGAACAGATGTTAGATCTTCTTAATTTTAGTACTTTGTCTAACACAGATATGTTTACTTGCCAATACTGTTTAATAATATTCAAATGACTCTATAGTATAAGTTAAATATGCTACTGTTCTCCTATAAGTTGTCATGTAGGATTAAGCACTCTGCAAAATGAAAAGGGCCTCCTTCTTATTTTGTCACCTTTAATTTGATTGGAAATTTAACACTGGAAATAAAAGGTAAGCATTAATTTACAGGCTCAATACCTTCGTTGGAAAATTAAATCATCCAGGAGTCTACATCTGCAAAACAAAATTTATTATCTGTAATTAACTAACCTTTAGAAAAGCCTTTTTTTAATTTCCTCCTGTCAGTGTACTGGGAAGATGAAACCATAATAAATGTTAGCAGAGAAGATACTATGTCAGAATAAGAGCTCCTGCAAATGTCCAATGCGTAATGCAGTTAAACTCTCAGTTAATGAAAGTTCAGACATTACATGATGTGTATTTAGATTCAGAGAGTTAAATCATTGATACACAATTGCATCAGAGAATAAAGAGTCCAACTTTATTAGGTCAGATACAAAGTAATGCATGAATGCAGAATCCACTGTATATAGTTTTATGTCTTTTATCAAAAAAAAAAAAAAAATCCAAGTACTCACAGGCTTACCAAAAAAAGAAGTCTCCTAATTTTGTATTCTTCAAGTTTTCTGCTAGAAGCAAATAGGGATTTGTAGAGAAGTCAGACAATTAATTTTCTTTTGTCGATTTTTACCCTGATCTTCTCTATTTACAGAGTAGAAGCCCACAGTGATCTTGCTAAAAGTATTAAATCACCACAGAAGATTTGAAAATATGCAATCCCTGGTCTTTCAATTGGGTAGAATGTAGGTGAAAACAATGTTCTTGTTTGTTGTTGTAAAAATAATTGTTTTGCTCTAACATCAGCAACTAATGCTGGACAGTATCACACTTTCTTCTCAAAGAAGGAATCCCTACAAACACGAGTAGTTTAGTTGTAGTTGTTTACATGGGGATTTATGCTGCAGTTCACCTACATTTTTCTCTAAAGTTTTTTAGTTAGTTTCAGACAAATGGATTGTATATAGGAAACCTAAGTACAATACAAAGAAGCATAGGCACTTTCTGTCCTCAAATATGCTTCAAACATAATAACTTTCAATATACAAGGTCAGACTTTCTCCTGTCTTGGAATAAGTTCTGCCAAATGAGGGGCCTGTCAGGGGTAGTCTGATTGTTGCCAAGACAGACCATGCCGCTCCTTCAAAGGAGACCTGGGGCAATCTTCCAATAAATCCATTGGTCTGATTATTCACAGACTACGAAATATATACATCAGACCACGGTGGCTCCTCTCCTGTATTGCCTCTGAATCCAGTAAGAGTACTGGGTGCAGTTTAACAAAGTCAGGATGAACCAAGATGATGCCTTAATACAAGCAATGATTTGAATAACTGCAGAGCCTGTGTTAGCAGGAATAAGGGGATGGGATTTAGATTAGATAACAAATGCAACTTAGATAAAAGCATGATGTCTGTAAATAGCCTGTATTTTAATGAGATCAATGAAATGACAGCCAAGATTACCAAACACTATGTAGTCTGCTTGTACCATCCACAATGAAAGGAAACGAGTGTGGCTTCAGAGGCAAGAACAAAAGTTCAGAGTATATAACCTACATATACTATTTGCACTCTCCTTTTTTTGAACAACCACTATGATAAACATAAATATGTATAGTTATTTTTAAGAAAACAACTTTTCTAAAATGAAAAATAGCTAAGGTTGTAGGAATTTCTGTGCTAATGCAGGGTTGTGTTATCATGTAATAACAGAAAATGGCAACAAAACATAGCACAAAAATATTTTTTTGGGTTGCTATTGCAATACACTTGCAAATATTTACTCAAATTGCAAGACTGAATAGCTATTTTTTTCTTTTATGTGCTTGAACTCCTTCTGGAATTGCATAGCAACTCAGTTGTTCCAGTTCTTAAAGAACTAATTTAACTCTATGCCAAGAGCTCAAAAAACCCATTTTGTTGGTTTTTAGCTAAAAAAGTTCTGGACATATGATTAAGTGCCATATAATTATAGTTAGTGTCTTTTATTTTTTTCCCATTCACGGGTTACATTGAGGATTCACGTCTTCAACCATCCCCTCTGTTTATTTCTTCAGCTCTGGACAAAGTCATAACACTATTCAAGTAGTAATACATTCCAGATGCTAAATTAAATATTTCAATATTTCAAGGGGACTAAAGATGTTGACTGACTATTAACAAAGTAGTGCAATTTCTTTGTGAAATAAATGTTAGTAAAAACTTTTGGAACGTATTCATTTCTCCTGTGCTCATTACAAATATTTTGTACGAGATTCATCCATACATGAAAATACTGCAAATGCCATCAATTTAAAAATATTGGTGACAGAAATTAGACAGGAGTGAGAGTTACATGGTTTTACATTCTTTGACTGTACTCAGAGTGCAGTGGGGATGTGAGATGTACTTGAAATACATAAAGCACTTCCATTTCCCCTCAAGTCTAAGATGGGCCTCAAACTCCCATGTCCTCTTTCAGTGTCTACCATGTTGTAGAGACTCTATGGCATTTATACTTTTTTCCTAAAAGTAAAATATTTTCAAAAGCTACTATCAGATATATCTTAACAAGTGACCTGTGCAAAGGATTTACAGTCTTCGGGGTTTTTTACTGAAATATCTCTTTTTTTCATAGTCAATAATTCTCATAAAACTAAAATTTAATATTACACTTTTGCATTTTAGAAAATATCAAAATATCTTGCAACCACAGTAAAAAAAAGGCAATAAATAAAATAATTCATTTTAACCAGAGGTCTTATTTATATATGTGACCAATAAGTTTATTAACAGCAGACCTAGTATTTAACAATGCCATAATGACTTGCTTTGAATTGTGGTACTGCTGTTTACCCAAGAGTAAGATTCCCTGAAGGAATCTGAAATTTAGTTTCAGTAAAATTGTTCATTCTAAATTAGAATGGTTGCGTTGAACTCCTCAAGTTTCTATTACATGAAACAGGGGAGGGGAAATTCTGTTTCAGAACCCAAATACAATAAGGCTTTCTTAAAATGTTATCAAATAATGCTTCCACAATCCAAATATTTTATCCAGTAACTTTCTAGAGAAACATCAGAAGAAAAGGCAGCAGCAACCTCTGTGCTCTCTGTAGGTACTATAGAGACACATAGATCTTTAAGCACCCTAATGGCTGACATCTGCCTCAAAAATTGTTCCTCTGCTTTGCATTATGCAAAACAAGGTAACAGTTTATCAGCCTCAATAGCAATAGTGTTTCAGACCCCAAATATTTTCAATCTGTATTGTAGCCAAATACAGCACAGCAGAAACAAGATCCACACTAAGTCTGCCATCTACAAAAATATGTGAATTATACTTTTTATCAGTTCTTTAAGTTAAACTAGGAGAAACAAAGAGGATTTAAATTGGTAAACAACATAAGATACATGTTCCTTGCTTGAATTTATGCAGGTCATGACAAGATCAGTGATAGATAACACAAGTATCATTAATTTGCTTTTTTGAAGAATTAAAACAAATAAATGTTTTATTTAATGTTAATAATTATCCTCTTAAAATGACCACACAGGATACCCTCAAGAAAGTCAATTATTTCTCAATAAATGTCATCTTTTTTTTACAAGATCTCTCTACCACAAACCTGGAAAAGCACATCTTCACAGTAAGGCAATATTTTCACACTGATCATATCAGTAGGCTGAGTAAGTGGTCATTCTTTGAATTTTGAAGCAAATTCTTGTAAGGAGTCAAAAGCATGGTCTCCTAGGATCTTGATAAAGACACCTAAGCAGATATTAATTTTAGTTCAAATTCCTCTCTTCCTTGAAGGATGGAGTCTACTTTTGTCTCCATGGGCTGAATCAGCTTCTGACACAAGTATATATAATATATTCAGAATTTATTGCAGACCAAGTTCCCGAAAAAAATGCGTGAATAAGAGACAGCACTATTCCAGCCAGCCAGGAAGTCCATATTATAAGTTAATTTCCAGTGTTAAATAGTTATACAACCTCACACAAATATTGCAACAGTTCATCTCTTCAGATTGCCTGTGATTCCCATTTCATTACTGTATATGACTTTCATTGTCACACTGTGTTATGAATATAAAAAAACTTTCATTAGATGTAAATTTTCATGAAAAAGCTTAAACTGCATGTTTAATGAGCAATTTGTCAGGCTCATTTAGAATCCTGCTTTCAGTGATTCAATCATCACCATGTATACATGTAATGCACAATTTAATTTAATTACTTTTGATTGCTTAATGAAAAATCCAATGGACATTTTGAGCATCACAGCTATAGAATGAAAATTATTTTCACATTTTTTATTAACCTTCATAGGTAAAGATGATCAAGTTTTACATTTTAGAGGAAAAGGAAAAAAACCTCTAAATTTAGCGCCTTTTTTTAACATAAATTCATACAGTTTTAAGGTTGAAACAGGTAAATCCTCATTGTCTGAAAATGACAGTTCATTGCTTTACTTACAATTTGCCCATGAACTGAAACAAATATCTTGTGATTGCTAAGAATTTCCCAAGACTAATATTGCTATTCTGAATGGCATCCCGTCTTTACTGGAGACATCAAGATATAAAGCATTTCTTTCACTTATTACAAGAAACACACTTGCAATAAATAAAAGCTAAATATAAAGTAGTCATGTCTATACTCTAACTCAGGGTTACATTGTTTCAACTACAAGTTTCAGTTAATATTCGTTAACAGCAAATGCAATTCATGTGGAAGGTTCCACTTTAGGACTATTCCTGACAAGAATCGTAATTGCCACCAACACTTAAAGTACACTAGAAAGACTTAACGAATTATGTAGGGACACACACAGCAAGAATAGCAAGCACGAGAAGTGGCAAGGACCTGCTCCAAATAAAACCCATAAACCTCATGAAGGTGCTCTTGTAATGAAGGCACTCTCCTCATAAACACCATAAACTGCATAAAGGAGCTGTCCTCATAAAACAAATAGACATAACATTCTCCAAAACCCCATAAACCTCCTAAAAGGGCTTCCTTCATAAATGGGCTTTCTTCATAAACCACATAGACTTCATAAATAATTGTTCTTCAAAAACACCATGAATCTCAGAAAGGTGCTCTCCCCATACAACTGACAGGCTTCATAAAGGTGATCTCCACATAAAAACACCCTTCACATAAACCCCATAAACCTCATAAGGGCTCTGTCCTCATGAACACCATAAACTTACAAAAAGGAACTCTCTTCACACACCATAAACCTCATAAAGGAGACCTCCTAATACAGTTCATAAAAGCACTGTCCTAACAAACACCATAAACCACTTAAGGGCACTGTCTTCACAGAGGTGCCCACCTCATAAAACCCATAAAACTAATAGAAGCCCTCTTCTCATAAAGCTGATGAAACTCATAAATGCACTCTCCTCTCAAACTCCAGAAACCTCATAAAGGAATATTCCTCATAAATCCCACAACATCATAAAAGTGCCAAACTCATAAAAACCAAAACCCAAAAAACACGCAGTCCTCATAAACTCCCAAAAAAAACATAACTGCACTTATCTCATAAAGGCAATGTCCTCATGAAGCCAATAACCTCATAATGGTGTTGTCCACACAAAGCCCATAAACCCCATAATGGTGTTGCCCTCATAAAGTCCATAAACCTCATAACGGTGTTGTCCTCATAAAGCCCAGAAACATCAAAAAACTGCTCTGTTCATAAAGGCCATAATCCTCATACTGGCGCTAAAGTTTTAAAAACTACAAACCTCATAAGGGGGATGTCTGCATACCCATAAATCCATAACCCATAAATCTCATAATGGGCCTCAAATAGTAAATGCGCTGTTGCAAGAAAGCCAATAAACCTCATTAATGCTATAACCTCACAACTGCGAAAAACCTCATAAAGGGCCTCTCCTCACAAAGCCCATACACCTTATTTTTATACTGTCATCACCAAGGCCATGAGCCTCATAGTGGCGTGGTCCTCATAAAGCCCGTTAACCTCATAATGGTGCTGACTTCAGAAGGGCCAGAAACCTCATGAAGGCACTGTGATCATAAAATCCATAAGCACCATAATGGGGCTCAAATCATAAAGGCACATTCTTCACAAAGCCCATAAACCTCATAATGGTTCTATCCTCATAAATGCCATAAACATCATAGTGGTACTGTCCTCATAAAGCCCATAAAATACATGATGGCATTGTTCTCATGAAGCATAAAAAAACCTCATAATGGCACTATCTTCATAAAGACCATGAACCTCATAAAGATGCTGTCCTCATAAAGCCCATAAGCCTCAGAGCAGGGCTCAAGTCATACAGGCTCTGTCTTCATAAAGCCCTGTCTTCATTTAGGGGAAAACTAAGATGTGTCCCTGGACTAGGCAGGGGCCCTCTTCCCAAAAACCACCACAACCTGTGAAATTAATAGACCTTAACCAGAAAATGTATAGAAAAGGATAACAGTTCTTAACTACAAATATATATATAACTAAAACCAGAACAGAACAAAACAGCAACACCAGAATCAGAACCTTTAAAAGCATTGAGTTGTACCTCTGCTCCTTTCGGTGCAGTGGTATTTACAGACAGCAGGATGATGCTGCACCTTGGAAAGAGATGGCTGCGAGGGTCACTCAGGGTTCCAACAAGACGAAGACGAATGATAGGCAGAGACGCTGGCTCTGATAATTCACATGGGAATGGTGGCCACGAGGATGTGATAAAACCTTTCCATGGGCAGTGCAAGGACCCTCCTCTACCGTCCTTTATCTGAAAAAGGCAAATGTTGCAAGGGCGGGTAGGAAGGTAGGGTTTAGCAGCTGCTCTGCAGGTGGTGTCGTCCCTCAGGAACTCTGTAGCAAAACCCAGGTAGCAGTGACTGCTCTCTCTCCCAAGGACAGCATCAAGTGCCTGGAGTTGGGGGCCGAGCCAAAGGAGCTCCTTCTAAGATGCTTCCAGCAGCCCCAAAAACAGTGGCTCCCTCTCACGGCAGCCACTGAGAAGTGCGTCCAGCACTAGCCAACTAGCCTCCCCAACCCCATTAATTAAGTTGGAATGCACAGCAATCAGCCACCCTTTTTGTTAGCTGGTAATGGGGGATTGGGCATTAGCACCCAAACTTCTCTGTTGGTATGGGAGAGAAAAATTTCATGAAAGATTTTGAAACTATAACATGCCCATAAACCTCATAACTGTGCTGTCTTCTCAAGCGTCATAAACCTCATAGAGGTGCTGTCCTCATAAAGCCCATAAACCTCATAAAGGGGCTCAAATTCTAAAGGTGCTGTGCTCATAAAGCCCATTAACCTAAAAATGGGACTGATCTCATAAAATCCATAACTCTCATAAAGGCACTGTCCTCATAAAGCCCATTAACCTCATAATGGCACTGTCCTCATAAGTCTCATAAACCTCAAAATGGGGCTGACATCACACTGCCCTCACAAAGACCATAATCCTCATACTGGCCCAGTTTTCGCAAAGACCATATGCCTCATAGTAGTGGTGTCCTCATAACACTCATAAATATCATAATGATGCTGGCTTCATAAAGCCTGTAAGCCTCATAATGGTGCTGTCCTCATAATGGTGCTGTCCTCATAAAGCCCATTAACTTCACAAAGGTGCTATCCTTATAAAGCCCACAAATCACATAAAGTCCATAAATATCATAATGGGGTTCACATCCTAAAAGAGCTGTTTTCATAAAGCCAGTGAACCTCATAAATGTGGAGGCCTCATAAAGGTGCTGTCCTCATAAGGGCCATAGACCTCATAATGCTGCTGTCCTCAAAAGGCCACAGAATTTGAACAGTGAATCACATAAATTGAACAGTGTTCACATAAAGGCCTTAAACCCCATAATGATTCTTTCCTCATAAAGTCCATAAACCACAAAATGGCACTGTCCACATAAAAGCCACAAATCCCATAAAAGAGCTGTCTTCAAAAAGCCCACAAACCACATAAATGTGCTATCATCATAAAGGCCATAGTCCTCATTATGGTGCTGTTCTCATAAGTTCCACAAACCCCAGAATGGCTCATTTCTCACACAGCCCATATATCTCATAGTAGTGGTGTCCCATTAACCTCTTAAACCTCAGAATGTGTCTGGCCTCATAAATCCCACAAACATCATAATGGAACTAAAACAAAAAGGCACTGTCATCATGAAGTCCATAAGCCTCATAGTGGCGCTATGCTCACAAAGCCCATAAAACTCATAATGGGACAGTCCTCACAAAGACCATATACCTCATAGTAGTGGTGTCCCCATAAAGCCAATAATCCTCATAACGATGCTGGTCTAATAAAGCCCATAAACTTCACAATGGGGCTCACATTGAAAAGGAGCTGTCACAATAAAGCCCATAAAAATCATAATGATCCTGTCCCCACAAAATACATAAACACTGTAATGCAGCTCTCATTCATAAAGGCCAGAAACCCCATAAAGTTGCTGCCCTCATAAAGGCCATTAAACTCATAATGGCGCTGTCCTCATAAAGTGCAGAAACCTCAAAATGCAGATGACCTCTTAAAGGCCATAACCCTCATAAAGGCACTGTCTATATAAGGCCCATAAATCTCTTAATGGTTTTGGCCTAATAAAGGCCCTGTACTCATACAGCACATAAACCTCATAACGGGTTTATCATCAAAAAGCCCACAAACCTCATAATGGCATTGACATCCTAAGGGACACAAACCTTATAAAGGTGCTGGTCCATAAAGCCCATAAACCCCATAAGCTCCATAATGGCCCTGTCCTCACAATGCCCATATCCCTTATAGTAGCAGTGTCCCTATAAAACCCATAAAACTCCTAATGGTGGTGTCCTCATGAAGGCTCAGCACTCATGAAGCCTATAACATCATAGTGGAGCTCACATCATATAGGCACTGTCCTCATAAAGGCCATGAACCTCATAACAGCACAGAAATCATGAAGCCCATAAACCTCATAAAGGTGCTCTTCTCATTAATCCCACAAACCTCAAAATGACACTATCCCCAGAAATGCCATAAACCTCTTAAAAACTGTCCTCAGAAAGCCCATAAATCTGATAATGCCCCTGTCCTCATAAAGGCCATATACCTCAAAAAGACACTGTCCTCATAAATCCCATTAGCCCCATAATTGCACTGACCCCATAAATACTATTAAATTCACAATGGTGCTGCCCTCATAAAAATCATGAACCTCATAATGGTGTTGTCATCATAAAGTCCACAAACATCATAAAGCCACTGTCCTCATAAAGATCATAAACCTCATAATGAAGCTCACATCATAAAGGCACTGTCTACATAAAGCCCATAAACCTACTTATGTTGTTGACCTCATAATGCCCATAGACCTCATAATGGCTCAGTCCTCATAAAGATGCTGTCCTCCTAAAGCCCACAAACCTCATAAAGGCTCTGTCTTCGTAAAACCCAAAATCTTCATAAATGCACTGTCCTCATAAAGGCCAAAAACCTCATACAGGTGTTGCCTTCATTCTCAGGACACCTTGACAATCTCTTAATTTTTCCAACTGCAGTTTCTGAGGACTGGTTTTTACTAGAGTTAGCTACTACCTGTGTTATACTTCACGTTTTCCCTTGTTCTTTGCATTACACTGATTTAGTGGTAATGAGGAATGGTGCTCTTTTTCTCTGAAAAAAGTAAACACTGCAGCATCCATTGACTGCAGCCATGTCAAGTCCATGTTCTGTTTTTTCAACATGTTTCTGTTCAATGCAGCAAAATCTGTATTATTAATGAATAAAATGATTAATGATTTGAATTTATCACCTACCTACATAAGTTTACCCTGGCTATTCCACTACCAACACACCTGCTAATTGTGGCAGTGCTCATTTTGCAAACACATCTGTCTGTTAGGAAGTTCCTTAAGACCATGGATTAGTCACAGAGCAGCCACCAGCTGCTGCTTCTTCCTATTCACAAAAGAAGTTACTCTCTCTGCATTTGCACCTCCAGTCTCCTTCCTGGAGTGGGAAATTCCATGTTCCTCAGACTTCTTACGTTACTTTATTTCCTATTAATTCAACAGAAGTGAAGATATGGCAAAATCATTCTGTGGTGCAGCTCAAACTGTGATTATGACAAAGCTTGACATGTATCTGTAAATAGCATCATGTCATGCCAACATTAAAATTACTAATGTATGATTCCTGAACCTAGATAGTGGCACTGAATGTGCATATGGCAGCCTGCTCAGTTGCCACCATCTGTCCCCTTGCAGCAGCTGCCACAAGGAGCCCTGCACTGGCAAAGGTCTCCATCTGATCAGCAGTGCCCACAGGCAACAGGGAGAGTGGGGTCAGGGGCCTTTTTGAGACGGGGGGTTCAGTTCCCTACCTTTGTCTGACAGTACAAGGATGCTCATGTCCTTTCCTTTTGCAGCTGTTAGAAGAATGTACGGTTTTCAGCCCAGTTCCTGTGCCAGCTTCTAAAAATGGCAAGATAAAACACAAGCCTTTGAAAGCAAACTTGAAGAGGATATTCACAGAATCTCAAATCTTAGATCTCATGATTAAAACTATTAACAGATAACTGGAGTAAGTTAAACCCTACCCCAGTTACCTTCTTCTGAGCTTCTTTTGTTACTTAATGACCACAAAAGGATTTGAGACAAAAGCAGTCAATTACTTTTCCTCTCTTTGCTGGTGGGGGATTAGCAGATAGCAGCAACACATTTCTCTGTGACTAGATCTTCTTTCTCACTGGATATTTAAAGGGAAAGTTCAATAAATGACAGTGCTTAAAATAAAAACAGTAAATATTCATAGCAGAAAATCCATAAATCTACTCATAATCCATTTAAGGGTCATTTTGATGTTTGTTTTAACATGGACCTAAAAAAGCATGAAGTATCCTGTTACTGCCTATATCCTTAATGCAGGAAACAGCTTCTGGAAAGACATCACTAGCTTTGCCACAGAATTACATCTGCTATCTCACTGCACCAGCCTGCAAATCTGTGCAAGCTTTAGTTATAGGTTACTCCAAATAAACCAGATGCAGATTCTTTCAACTACAGAGAAGCAATTTGCCATCTCTGACTCAAGGTCTCTCTCCTTCGTTGAACTGACCCAAGAGCAGCATGCTGTCCCAACAAGCAGCAGTGGTTAAACTACAAGGCTTGAACAGTTCTTATGGATTTATTTTTCATTGATACTTTGCTAGTTTCAGCTCATATTGAACTAAGCCTTTGGACTGTGGCTTCAAGTAACTTCTTTTTAAAACATTTATGTCTAATATATACAATAGTATTAGTAGAAGTTGACGAGAAGAGAACTATTTGTCCTCTCCCAGTTTTCTTCAGTGATTACCTAAACAACATTAGCCCAGAGTAAGAGCAACTGAGTCATGAGTAGTCCTTTCTCCTGACTTCAAAAAGTCTTTTAGCTTGAGACAACAGGCATTGAAAGCCCTAGTGAATATTTTAAAAGCAACAAGAGTGATTTCAATTAAAACCAAGGCTGGATGAAAAAAATCCAGTGTTACAGAAAGGCTCTAGACTAGACCACAGAATAAATCGCACTTTTTTTGTTGTATTAGCTATGTTAACCTCCGTGCAGTACCAACTTACACTCTAACTTTTCTTTGTCTAGAACCACCATAAATGCCTAGTTTATTGGAGATAGAGCTCACTTAGTCTGTAAATAAAGACTGCAAAGGCGAAGTAATGTACAAAAACTTAATTATAAAATACACTAGAATGTGGAAAAAGAAGATTAAACCTTATTAAAATATCATCCCTGGGCATTAGTAACAGTTCTATAATTAATAACAACACAGTTCACTGCACTAAGTCCTATAACAGAAATTAAATCTCCATTTATGTATAAGAAAAATTAGGTTTCATAAAAAGACTGGGAGTGTGTTGTGGAGAGGGAGACAAGCCACACAATCAATATGATTGATAAACAAGTCTCAGCTTTATTGAATTATAAGCAGGCTTATA
>JAWWMP010000001.1:15144543-15159434 GCA_035047865.1 Dendrocincla tyrannina
CAAATATCTAAACTTTACTGCTTTGTATCAAATTTTCCAGGGACCCATGTCCCTGCTCTCTCAACCATTCCTCAACAGGAGTGGACTTTTTTTTTAATTTTTCCTTGTACTGAATATTGCACACTTCTTGTAGATTAATCTTCAGAAATATATACTTAGTTGTGTGGAATAATTCACTAAGTAACATCACCTTACCCAAGACTGCGAATATGGTAGAAAATGGATGCACTTTGTGTTTTGCCATCAAAGCAGTCAGGACATCTGAGCCATTTAACTTTTAAATGAGCACTGAGGCAAATAAAAGCTTCATTTTTCAAAAATAAAGTGTGGTATAAACTGAGTAATTAATTAAAATCCACAAATTTATTATTGAGTGTTTTGGGTTTTTTTTCCCCTAGCACTAAAAGCTAGTCTATGTGGAGTTGTTGATGAGAGCAGAAATGTTGAAAGGGCAACTCTGCTTTACTGGGAAAAGACTTTTAGAACTGAAGCAGAGCAGAGGGAATAAAAAGAGTACTTACAAAAACCTTCTCCAATCTCTGAGTCACAGACTAGCATTACATATTTTTTCTTGTAGGTTGTCTTAATAGCAGTCTGCTTTAAGAGTTTAAGATTTCTAAAGCTCTAGTGAGCAACACAGAATCTTTACTTTCATTACTTCATGACATGCATAGGCTGATACACGAGATCAGAGAAATATGAGAAATAATAATATATTTTACATGCTTAGCTATTTGAAGCTATGTCCATGTCACATACCGAAACCCTTTCAGTAATGCCTGATTAATAGATTAATTAGAAAAGGGTATGGACAGATGCAAGAAATCCCCATACTGAACGCCAACTCCACGAGGCCCATGGCCACATAAGGGTATAGCTGTAGCTAAGCTGAAAGCCAACACCTCTCACACAAAGGCCAGACAGAGAAAAATCAAACAAATGAACAAACAAACAAATGAACACACAAACAAACTCAAGGCTCAGCTTAAATAGCACTCCATGGCCCAAAAGTGTGGATGGGGGCTTCAGATGGGACTGGTCAGGGCCATCAAGGGTTATTAATCTACTCAGGGCCCTAGCATTTGGCAGGACCAACTGATCTGGATCAGGAAAAGGAGAGATTCTGAGGGTTTTTTTCCAAGACAGGTGTTGGAGTTTCAGACCTCAGTTTGGAATTCTTTCCAAAAAAGCTTGGAGCCAACGCCTTAGTGTTGGTAAAGATGTTTAACAAAAGACACAAAGGGTGTGCATATCCTGATGTTATCTGCCTTAGGCACAGCCTTTTGTTCTGATTCTCTCCCCAGTCTGGGAGGGGAAAGACTGGCTCAGCTGGGGGAAGGGATTGGTGTTTCTGGTTTTTCTGTGCAAGTCAGGAGTTCAGCGGCTCAGCGTAGAGGAGGGAGGACGGGACACACCAGGTCCGACATCACTGTGGGACCATGGTTGTGTCTTTTTGCTCTCTGGCTCTGCCAATCACCCTAGAATACCACGGGTACTGCTGTGAAAAGGAGAAACACGCCTGTTTTCTACACTGTGGATGGCTGGGTTTCTGCTACTCTTACCACCGACTCCACAGCTGACTCGGCAATGGTACTGCTGCCATTCCCCTGAGAGAGAGAGGCCAGCCGGCTGGGCGTGACATCGCCACCTGCCATCCGTAAATATAACTGCAACCCCTGAGAGAGAGCGTGAGTGGCCAGCAGCGGAGGTGTCACAGCACCACCTGCTGTCCATAGTTATAATTGCATTTCCCCCTTTTGGGGGGCAGCCAAAAGAGCTTTTTGACTGTTTGCCTTGTTGTTTGGGGGTGGAGGGGTTTGATTACAAACTGTTGTTGTTTGGTAATTTTCTGGAGACATATATATATGTGTATTGTGGTTAAGAACTGTTATCTTTTTCTTTATATATATATTTTTCCTAATTAAAGTTCTGTTTTCTAAATTCAAAGGAGAGGGACTATTTCTTGGCCAACATAGATATCTTAGTTCTCCCTCGAACTAAGACAACAGGTATAATATACCATTGTTAGAAATATCAAAATATTTGGAGATCAGGTTTGAAGGAACAAAAATTTGCCTGTTTTTTAGCTTACATCCCCTGTCCATTTCAGTTCTATGCACAGCTCTAAAGGGGGGAAGCATCACTCTCTTTGTAATTTTGGCGGGTGAAAATCAGTAACCATTATCCATTGAAAAGGCCACATGCTTAGCACTTTAAAATTTCTTTGCTTGCCCCAGTACCTGCATGCATGACAGGCTGTTTACACATTTCTCAGGAGAATATTTTCTGTAGTCTCTCTGCAGCAGATTCAGAGTTTTTTTTCCTTGACCAACAGTGTTAGCATTTCCTTCAGGTACCTGCAGTCCAAAAGCTGGCTCAGGCTGCTTTTAACTCCTCAAGAGGAACTTTTGCGTCATACCTACCTATTAAAGCATTAACACAAGTATTGCCCACTTTCTTTTCTGACTTCTTCCGCTCTGCCCTCTTTTTGTCTACATCCAAAATTTAGAGCCTAAGTCAGCTTTCACCGTTTCTTGCTCCCCCACACCAGCATGTTTTGGTGAGGACCCACTTCATCTGTATTACCAAGGTTGAATGTTTTACAATCATCATTTTTGCTTGGCAAGAATGATAATCTGTCAAAGATTGTACTAATCTAAAATGTCAATTCCTTTTTTCTTTTTTCAAATTGAATTAATATTGGGCTTGAATGTTATAACACTTTATACTTTTCTTTAAATACTTTCTTTAAATAAAATAAGTAAAATTGCACTATTGGTGTGTAGCCTGACTTAGTTCTTTCAGAAAGCAAGCAAAAGAAGTAAGCATATTCACTGGTGCCTGCTTAGTTCTTTTAGATCTTCAAAAAGATCAGGAGAAACTAGTTATTAACCTTTATAAGGAAAGTATTGAGAAAACTATCCTACTTAGAGGGAAGTCACCTAATATTTAAAAGAAACTAGATCATCTATGAAACTGTGTGACCCCTAACAGTTGAGGCTTTTACTTTTCATTTCTACAATCTCATTTCAACCCTTCTGATGAGTATTTTGAATTCTTCTTACTTCATAAAACAAAATTTTCTAATGCCTTTGTGATAGCTTTTCCTTTGTCTAGAAAACACTTAACCTTTCTAAACTTGAATTTTTGCATAGAAATGTGAAGATGAGCTGTCAGTTATATGCTACTATAATATTTGGAAAACATGGCCGCCTTTTAAATCACATCATTGAGCATTATTCAGAAATTTGAATCTTCACTTTAATTTGTAGGAGAAGGTATATGGATAGGACAAGAGGCAACAGGATAGAAAAGGGTCATTGATAATCTTGTAGACCAGACTTTTACTTTCTATTGAGCCCAAATACGATATGTTCACTTTCCATTCATTCTGTGTAATTCTCTGTATGAAAGATATTTATGTATTACTCATTCCCCCAATCTTTTATAACTTCTCAACCTCAACTGCAAACCAGATTAAAATTAACCCTCTTTCAATTTGTCCTACCATGCAAATGCCTGTTAGTTTTATTGATTGCATTACATAGAGTTTATATTGCCTTGGCAAACAGTTTACAGGGACTATAAAACATACCCTAGAATAGGCCATGAAAACATTTCTGCAAGTCAAGCTTCATTGTCTGCTAGGAAATATGCTTGTAATGTACATTACATATGTGCAGAAGATAGGAGCACAATTTCTATAAAACTTGATAGACTTTAATGCAAAATCAGTGATGTTTTGAATGGGAGACAGATTCAAAACCAAGATAATGACCACTTTGTATTCATTCTTTAATTTGACATTTCCATGGGTTTACTTTATTTTACTTATTTATTTCCTGATGTTACTTCTTAATTATTACATTTAAATGTGCTACCTCTGCTTTTGCTTGAAAAAGGTGTGGAGGTGAAAGTAGAAGTCAGCAGATTGGAAGTCAGCCTTCCAGACTCAGATGATCCTCTTCCCCATTCTTGGGGGAGAACAAACATGCAGTATCATCAGAAGTGACAGATATTTAAATTATAATTAAGAATTAAAAGAGAAGCAACTTCTTTATGATCTTCTCCCAACACAAATTTCTCTCTATTTAAATAAAAATGAATAAGTGCTCTTATTTATTAATGTGTCTCCTAAAATCTGACCTGTGTAGTTAAGGAATAAATCTTACACTCCTTTTCCCTGTTACTTGTTTCAAACTTGCTACCTGTCAATATTTGTCAAATGCAGTTTTCATTTGGATCAGCTTGATTTTTTCCCAGCTTTCTAGGCCTAAAAAAGAGCCACCAGTTTTATCACTTTTGCTGTTAACTGGCATGCCTCAGACTTTAGAGTTAATACTTGGTGTCTCAGACTCTCTTTGGGTCAGGTCCCACAATGCAGATCCATAGTTTCAATAATATAAGTGGGAGGACATTTATTTCACTCTCTGAAATGCTAGATATGATAAAAAAAATGATAAAATACTATAAAACAGCCTGAAGATGGTAAAGAGAGAGTTTGTATGGTTAACACAAGCATTTTACTTTCTTGCTGTTGCCTCATTTCATATGTAAAATGAAAAACCATCTCCTTTGGGACTTACAGGTATCAGTACATCACTAGAAGCCATTGCAATTTAGGCTGGCTTTAAAATCATGAAACGTGTATTTGCTTCTGTCTGCAAAGAACACACACTGGTGTTCAGAGCCAGCAGAAATGAAGTTAATGAAAGGTGTGAAGGGGGCGGAAAAAGCAAATGACTAGAAGAGGGAAGCCATTTGAACAGAATTAAATTTGACTACAATAATTGTGCAGTTCAGTGGTTGTACTCTGCCTTTTTCTCCAACAGCCTAATTCTTATTCTTTGTATGTTTTTGCCTCCTGTTTTTATAACTGACTTTCAAGGGGTGTCCATTCCTGTCATTCATTCTGGACATTCAACTGGAATGGGAACCAGTTTTTTGTTTCTGTCTGCAATCAACTGCCCTAGACATCAGTTCACTGCTGTACTGCTAGAAATGCACCTTTCCTCATGCCATCCCACACCCCTGTTTGCAAAGAGCAAACCACTTCAAACTGCACAGGGACACTTACACTTTATATATTAGACAGCATTTTTAAGACCATTTTTTTATTTGTCCTCTTAACCAAATATTGTTCTAGCAAAATGTTGCAATATTGAAATGTAAATATTCATTTATGAACTACATTAAGATTCTCTAAATGAGTGTGCAAGTAAAGTGATTTGTATGCAAAGCATATGTGGCCTAATCAGATTCATAAATTCAATGCACATTTAATCAATTAGCTATATTTGATTCATCACCAGCAGTTAAAAAGTTTCCTTAATGATATGAAAGCAGAATAAACAATGGATCGTAGATTTAATTTTTTCTAAATTAAACAGATACAAACATAGTACTTCATATTTCAAATAATGAATGAAAAATTCATATCAAGGGAAGAAAATCTAAAACTATGGCTGGCTTTCTCTTATTTGTTCTCCAAACCAGTTGTTATATAAGAGTTAAACATTTTTCATCTGTACAGATAACATTTTAGTAGGAATTAATATACTTCTTTCCAGACTGACTAGAGAAAGCTACTGCTCATTCAAGTCCCTTCAATATTAACAGATTTACCCTGCAAATATATTTTAGCATTAAATGAAAGTACACAATCATTTCCATGAAAAGAAAAATAAATAGATATCAGAATTGCTACAATTGTTCCCATAAGTTTAGTTTAGCACATTTTACTCTCCAGTTCCCAGAAGTATGCAACAGAGCTATCTTAGTGGACTTTTTAAAATAAAAAGATAAAGTCACCACTCAATACTTTTGCATTCTTTGTGCTGCTATTCAAGATGAGATGGTGACGTACGTGCAAAAGAAACTCTTGACTTAGACAAATAAATTTAATTAAATAGCCAGAATTAGAAATCAAGCAATCAGCCACAGGTCTTATCTAGTCCATGTGCCAAAGGCATGATCAAAACCACTTCAATGTAAGTATTTTCTGAGTTAAAGGTTAATCACTACGAATTCTTAGCACTCTGATACCTCCATAAACTAGCTAGCCTTGTCTAACTTTAGCACTATAAACATATCTATCCTCAGTCATGTTGGCTGCAGCTTAAACCCATCATAAATAGAGTATTCTTTCTTCTTTGCAAGGAGTTTGCATATTGCTCGTCTGTTGTAAAGGGCTGTGAAAGAGACCCTAGCTTGTCTTTTCTGAAGAAAAACAGTTTCAGTTTGTTCAGAGTTCTTCATAAGTTATAGTCAGTAGGCCTCTCTGCTCCAGGTATTCCATCTACATTTCAGTAGAGCAGAAGGATTATTTCCATTTTTATTATTTGTATTCTTTAGATCTATTTTTTCAGATGTCTGCCCTTCTTAAAGTAGCTTATGAAACTGATGACTAGCATCCCAGTTGTGGTTCTCTGTAACCCATAACTCTTTTGGGGTTTTTTGAACTAACTGCTCTATACAGTAATTCCTCAATCCCATGAACTCAGTTTTTCCTAAGTAAGAACATTGTGCATTTGTTTGTCTGAAAAAAAAATCTAATTTTTTTAGATTGCTTCAGGTAAAATTTTAGTAAATTCACATTCTGTTATAAAACGTATTTACATTCTCGCATATCATCAGCATAAATGTCAACCCCCTCATTCATGAAAATAGAGAGTAATATCTGACCCATGACACAGAACTCAGTGCTTTTCTGTATTTCATGGTGAGCCATTGTTTCTTGCCTTCTATATATAATTTTCCTACTGGTTTTTATGTAGCATTTTCAAAAATGTCCTGCTTTCCTAAGTTGCTTTTAACCATATCAAAGCTCAAGATGAGTCTTGCCTCTACAACTTTTCCTTCACTCCCATGTTGACACAGGGAAAACATTGTTTTATAGGATGTGCCCTTGAAATTTTTGGTGAAATTTTATTTGCCTTAATAATTTCCTTAGTTACTTTCATACAGAAATACAGATTTTTTTTTCCTGTAGCTTAATAAAGTCTATGGGTCCCTAGTTTCTTTTTCTTTTATTTTAATTCTTCTTTTTCAAAGATAAACCATGTATTTATCATTTTCTCTGTTTGTTCTGCTTCACCAGATCTACACAAGTTTTGAAAGGCAACAAATAATGAAACTGCAATTCAATCAAACAGGTCTTTCCATCCATTTAATCATGGGGATTTGAAAACTTCAGTGTATCTAAATATCCAGTTACCGGTTCTGCCTTATTCCAAGGCTGAGTTCTTACTTTTTTTGACATTGATATTACTTGTGAAAGTCAACAGAATACAGCTGATCTTCCCCAAGAACCATAATGTAAGGAGGCAGACATCCCAATCTATTCTATTACCAAAAAAAAAAAAAAAAAAAAAAAAAAAAGCTGAGAGGGAACATTACAACATGAAGAAACCATAAACAACAATAAAATTGGCACAGAAAAGTTGAAAGCTTGTGATGAGAAACTCATCAATAAAATTACTAAACCAAAAACTACATAATCAAAACTTCTGCAATGTCATTGCTGTAAAGAAAAACAAGAACAAAGCAAATTCCTGGTCAAAGAGAAGGGATTTGAAAGGTCAGGTGAAATCTGGTAAATGAATAAACTGTGCCAGGACAGGTGACACAGGCAGGGGTTTGGCTGCTTAGACCATGGGACTCACTTTGAGAAAATTGGTCAACTGGGGGTGACAGAGTCCATCTGTCAGAGAAGGAAAAGCATCTTTAGTCAAAGTCTTGCCAAGCTGGTCAAGGGGGTACTAAAGTTTTCAGTGGAGGGGAACCTCAGTGTATCCCCACCATGTTCGAGTGAGTCCAGAGGAGGCCACAAAGAAGATCAGAGTTTTGGAACATGTCTCCTATGAGGACAGGCTGAGTCAGCCTGGAGAAGGCTCTGGGGAGATCTCCTAGCAGCCTTCCAGTACATACAAGAGAGTGGGAGAGGGACTGTTTACCAGTGAATATAGTGACGGGGCAAAGGGGAATGGACATAATCTGAAAGAGGGCAGGTTTACACTAGATATTAGGAAAAAAAATCTCTATTGTGATCATAGTGAGGCACTGGCACAGGTTGCCCAGAGAAGTTGCAGA
Source organism: Dendrocincla tyrannina (assembly GCA_035047865.1). Classification (NCBI taxonomy): domain Eukaryota; kingdom Metazoa; phylum Chordata; class Aves; order Passeriformes; family Dendrocolaptidae; genus Dendrocincla; species Dendrocincla tyrannina. The sequence continues at coordinate 15,152,635 of JAWWMP010000001.1, forward strand.
TGCCATATTGCTGAAAATGTTCAAGACCAGGAGCAACCTGGTCTAGTGAAAGGTGTTTCTTCCATGGCTGGGGGCTGGAACTGGATGAGCTTTAAGGTCCCTTCCAACCTGAACCATTCTATGATTCTATAAAATACAAACTTGACACCAACTTGTAATCCAACACAGAAGTCTAGATGGAAATTATTTTTCAACTTTTTAACCATGTTGCTGCATTTCCAATCATTAAAAATATTAAAATAGCTATTTTTTAGTCTAAAATGTAATGACCAAAGAAGACTCTTCATCTAAGAAATTGTTTCTTCTCTAACTTATAGGCACATGAACCAGAAAGATATGAGTAATACATACTCGGAGGTATTTTAGAAACATATAAACTCCTAAGTGGAATACTGTAAGAATAAATACCTAGAGGTTCGTTAAGTGATCACACAACTCCACAGTGTCTACAAGAAAAACAATATTATTTGGAACTTGGATTAAGAGTGAAGCTATGCAGTCAGGAGACTGAAAGACTCCGAAAAGATTGGCTACAAAACCAGACTCTGAACGAAAGGTACGAAACATATCTAGTGCAAAAAAACAACTTACAATGATGAACTAAAGAAGTCCTACTGCTTCATTAAAAGAAGCTTCAGAGCTTGCTGTCTCCTGCATACATGAAACATCAATTCTAAACATTCAGTGTCCTTCCTTCCAGGCAAATATGCTTAAGCAAATCCTGATAGCCACCTGTGAAGTAGTCCTAAAGACGTAACTTTATTGAGATTGTCATGGTAGTGACAGCAGTCTGTTGGAGGTGGGCTTGTGAAGCAATGAGACGGCTCAATATGAGTTAGCATCAAAGCTCAGTTTATTAATGGCGTTCTTACAATTATACTGTTCTGGCTTGCGCATGCGACAAGGCTCAGTATGTGTCTTACCCTAATTGGCCCACACCCACTGTTCACGAGCCAATTTCTGCGTTGTAATTGGTCGCCTGGTTCAGTTTACATTCTTGCTCCAGATCACAGGCATCTGTTTATTCTTTTGTATCGGGGCTTGCTGCTTCTTCAGCAGAGTTCCTGGCTGGGTCACAGGCATGTTTAGGCCTCTGTTTCCATTAGGCCTAGGTTGGCAATACCTTGCCTGTGTCCCCTGTCTGCCAGCCATCCCTCTACAGCAGTCCTTCAAATCCGTGTAACCCTAGTCAATAATTTCAGTCTCCTGTGTCCTGCAGATGTAAAATTCCTAGTGGCAGCAGCAGAGACAAGATTTCATCATATATATTAACACTGAATAACTGTAGAGACTCTGGGACTCTAAGCTATTGAACAGTGTTGTAATGCATTCCAGCATCTGAAAAGTGAAGTTAGTAAAATTCATTGTTGAATTATTCAATTTTTTTATTTTAGCTAATAAAACTACTACCTACCCTGGAACAGAGTGAATTATCTTTCACCTGAAATATCTCTTGTCTTTCAAACAAAATAAGATATTTTAATAGACTGTAGATAAAAAATACCCAGTAGAGGTGCAGGTTAAGTTTGAACTGAATCATTTTAGCATTATTTTCTTCCCTTGCAGCCAACAAGTCATGAAATATAGACCATATGTGAAATTCTAAATGCTTTAATCTATTTTTATTGGAAAGCCGGGTGTGAATTTTGAAATTCTGAGTTACTCCTAACCCTATTCAAATGATGATATAGTTTTCCACAAAACTAGTATAAATGCTCTTTTCTACGTGGAGATCCATGACTCTCCTTCATCCATACATCAAAGCCAGTCATTTGCTCAGCACACATATGCAAATTTGTGGAGGTCATAATTTATCCCCAATTTTAGAGCATACCAGTTTTCTAAGTACTTTTGTTCATACTTCATCTCTTGCTTTGCATGAAGGCTTTCCACTGTAGTCATACTATGTAGTCCAGATAAGTGCAAACAATTCTCCTGTTACCAAAAAAAAGTGTCAGAGCAAAAAAAAAAAAAAAAAAACCTTCAGCAATTTTCCAATATTTCTTTTAGTATCTCTCTACAGCAGCACAGTGTGTTTTTCTAACATTTAAGTTTGTACAAAGATAATTCAGGGCCTCTGATCTGGTGTTAACTACTGCCATTTAAATATATGGAAATATTTTACCAGTATCCAGTTACTACCGAATTTTTGCATTTTTACATTATGAATAGGAATTCATGAGATCAAAAGTCTTTTAATAAATGTCATCCATTTAATAAAAAATTATATGCCATTTTTATTTGGTTACATTTCTTCATTTGACTAACTACTAGTTTTGTACTTCTAGCCTTGTCTTTATTATTCTTCCCTATCATTCCTGTAAGTTTTGGGTTTTTTCATTCCAAAGACATCATATTTCATCACATGTAATAGTATCAAGATTTTTCACAGTAGGATTTACATTTGGATTTGGCACAAAATAGACAATTCCTAAGGCAACCTATAATTCCAATCCATTAAGTTAACGTATTGCAGCTGCTGTGAACAGTGGGCATGTCATCTTTAGTATAACGATGACTGGTGCAGCACCAAGACACAATAAAATAAACTGAAAAATTACTCTGTATCTAAACATCCCAGAGACTTATTTTCACTCTGTTCCCTTGCCCCCATTCTCAACTCATCTCTTGTGTGGGTAGCATGCTTGGGATGGTTTAAGTGTTTCCTTTCACAGCTGGTATAATCTTCCATAAAAGAGTTCTGGCCAGCTGTGGAGATCTTACCTGTGAGATATATAAAAGTAATCAGTATTCAGAACTAGTTGTCAATTAGGAGGGGTTTTTTAGAAACTACTAATAATGTACACCATTTATTAATATAATTTACTGGTATTGTTCAGCCTGGAGAAGTGAAGACTTCAGGGTGACCTAATTGTGGCCTTCCAATACCTGAAGGGAGCCAACCACAAAGATGGAGAGAGACCATTTACAAGGGACTGTAGTGACAGGACCAGGCAGAATGGCTTCAAACTGAAAGAGCAGGTTTAGATCAGGTACTAGGAAGACATTCTTCCCTGTGAGGGTGGTGAATCACCAGAACAGGTTGCCCAGAGGAGCTGTGGCTGCCCCATCCCTGAAAGTGTCAAGGCCAGGTTGGATGGGGCTCTGAGTAACATAATCCAGTAGAAGGTATTCCTGCAGGGGATTGAAACTAGATGATGTCTAAGGTCCCTTCCAATCCAAACCATTCTATGATTCTTAATTTCTACTCTAAAACCTTTCAGCACAAAGTCTACAAAATTCCTTTTTAATAGCAGGTAGCCCATTAGCAAATCATTCATGAATTCATTTGGATTCATTTTCACTTCTGTCTGCTGCCTGAAAGAGTCAGTATCAACATTTTATATCCTGTCAACGAGGACTTTTTGCAGACTATCAGATTTTATAACTCCAAACTCTCTTGCTGATATACATTTTACGTGACATATTATATATTCTGAGAGAAAGATAGAGGAAAAACAAAGGATACCTTCTTAACCTAGAAGTTAGCTAGGTTGCCTTCACAGAACAAGGTCTAGTCTCTATGTCACTGCAGAAAGGAAAGGCACCAAGTCAAACACAGACACAAAAAAAGCTCAAACATCATGATCAGGAGAGGTCCTAATGAATTAAGCAATAAAAATCCAAATTCTGAATATCAGTGGCTGTAACACTATGAAGAACCATGCATTTCAGTGCCACTATGATGATTTATGCCAGCAACTGTGAATGCAAGGGCAAATCTGGATGCACTCCATAAAGCATTTTGAAGAGCCACTAAGGAGCTCCCTAACTTAGGCCTTCTGCTTGGTAAGTTGTCATACCTTGCTTCAAGACCCTATACTCTGAAATATGAACAATTATAATAGATTGATGTCATGGAATTCTTCTCCAGTAAATCTTTTACGAAGAATTTATTATCAAACTGATATCCTGAGAGGAGAAGGGATTACGAGAGAAGGCTCCCTTCATATATTTAAAAAAAAACATTTAAGAAGGAGATTGGCCATAAACTGTGAGGCAAATGGTTATAAAATATTTAGAAAACAGTGGCAGCAATAAAAATATTCATTTGAGCATACTAATTGGAGCCCTAGGATTTTGGCATTTACAACTTTAGTCACGAGAGCTTCTCAGGGAAGCTAAGAGCACCAATAACCTACAGTTTATGATGGCTCATGTAGGCTAGCTCTAATCCTTTTTCTAACATTTTCCTCTCAAAATACAGAATTTCCACTGTAAAAATATTATACTGCATTCTATTCTAATATCACCAGTTTAATATTTTCTCTTTTATATTTCTCAGAAACTGGTGAAGGTGTTGCAAGACAAACTTACTTCTTGCATATTTATTTTAAAGAAATTAATTCAAATTACCCCAGAATGAAACTATGGCAGAAGCACTTAATTTGTGGGTGATTATATTGCAAATCTTTAATAAATTAGTTTTTTAGAAAAGAGTCTTCTGAGACATATTTAATCAGATTGCAATATAACCCCATGTATTGCCTCCTTAATTACATTGTATCATTTAGTTAATTTGGTTTGTACTCCAACCATTAAAATTCATGGTTTTTACTTATGAAATTAAAATGATCAAACATACTTGATAAAGCCAGTTTTAGAAATAGATTCAGTAATTTTCTACTATCATGTAATTATGTTAACACTAGGGTTCATTTTAATTATAACAGGGAACTACAGAGAAGTTAGAACACATATCAAATACAAGTAGAATAGTAAAGTACAGAAACAACTGCAACAATTTCTTATTTATAAATAAGGAACCAAAAATATCTGTGACCTAGAAAATACCTTCCTGTATACATTAGCTTCATTTCATATCTGTCATTTGAACAGCCATGTCATATTCTTTCACAAGAACGTTTGTGAAGCTAGTGGCACTGGCCCAGGGCTGCAACATTCCCTGTTCCACAGTGTTCCAGGTTAGTCAAACTATAAGGCCTGACCCTTTCCCTCACATTTCTAGTTGCACCAGTAGCACCTGACAGGAAGAGAGAACAACCAACTATTCAACCAAAACAATCTTTTTGAGAACCTCAGCTGTCCACTCCTTAGCAAAATCATAGAATCGTGTGGGTTGGAACGGACCCTGAAGATCACCCAGTTCCAACCCTCAAGCCACAGACAGGGAGACCTTCCACCAGACCAGGTTGCTCAAAGCCCTGTCCAACCTGGCTTTGAACACTTTCAGGGATGGGGCATCCACAATTCCTCTGGGCAACCTGTGCCAGTGCCTCACCACCCTCACAGGGAAAAATTTATTTCTAATATCCAATCTAAACCTGCTACCTTTCAGTTTGAAGCCATTTTTTGCCTGGTCCTGTCACTACAGTCCCTTGAAAACAGTCTCTCTCTATCTTTGTGGTTGGCTCCCTTCAGGTACTGGAAGGCCATAATTAGGTCACTCCAGAGCCTTCACTTCCCCAAGATGAACAATCCCAATTCTCTCAGCCTTTCCTCATAGAAGACATGCTCTAATTATTTTCCAATATGTTCACAATAGCGAAATAATCTTGAGCTATAAGCCATGTAAGATGCTAGTAAGGGTGCTAGTGGGACAAGTCAGCACAGACTGTGTCATTACTAGCAGGAGAACATTGGATTCCCCACAGCAGGTACACATGTACCAAGAGTTCCTTCTTCACAGCAGACTAGAGAGTTGCAGTGTGACATTAGGGCAAAGAGCACATAAAATCATAGAAAAAATTAGGTTGGAAGGGGTCTATAGATGTCATCTAATGCAACTTTTCAATGTGCATCTCTGAGAAAACCCAGGCTCCATCTGCTCCACTAAGTAGCTGAAAACTGCCATCAGATCCCCCTGTAGCATTCTCTTCTCCTCAGCATTTTTTTGTATGATGTATACCTCAGGCACTCTACTGTCATAGTGGCCCTCTCCTGCAGTCCAGCCCATCTATTACAGAATCACAGAATCAATTAGATTGGAAAAAACTCTGAGATCATTGAGTCCAGCCTATGACCAAACACCATGTCAACTAGACCATGGCACTGACTGCCACATCGATGCCTTCCTTGTACTGTGAGCACACAAAACTCAGAGGATTGTAACTGCTTCCTAACAGCAGATTTTTTGGAAAAGATGTGATATTAATTGTTTAACTAGTGATCATTTCCCGTAATTATGTTCAGAACACTGGGAATGAGCCACCAATAGATACACAAACCTAAAAAGTGCTTTCATTCTATGATGTGTTTCTGTAAGTATATATATTTCTGTAATAATAGTTCATTTGCTCCTGCAAGGGAAATACACTTTCTGTTAGGAGTGAAGAATCAGAGAACTATGAGGGAAAGGCCCTGGTTCTGCTATCTCAATTTAGGGAAGCAGCCAAACTAAAAGCAAAGCTCTTGCCAGCTCTGAGTACAATCGGTAGAAAAGGGTAGTCATCTCTAAAGGGACCAATTCACCAACAGCTGACTCATACTCTAAAAATCTGTGTCTCCTAAGAGACCTGGGTTTTCTGAGAAAAGCACAAACTTAGAAAATCTTAATTTTATAGTAAAATAATTAACTGATTTTACTACTTTACTTAGCAAATATACCTTTAGATCCATGCAAAACAAACAGTGCTGGTTTCTACCTAGAAGAAAAAATAATTTGCTCCCTGTATTCCGCATCATTACAACATGAAAAATACATGGACACATTTGGAAATTGAAGTCTCTCTGCAGGCAAAATGCAGTGAAATGCTTTATTGAGGTGCAGAGATCAGGTGCATCCAAATGGGCATGAAAGCATCCTAGACAGACTCTGATTTGGAGGGGAGATGGGAGGG
>JAWWMP010000001.1:15159534-15180554 GCA_035047865.1 Dendrocincla tyrannina
AAGTTATATTACTAGTACATTAGATCTACAACAATTTCTAACATCTATAAAACTGAAAAATCAAAAATCAAAGAAACACTTAGGCATCAGCATGATAACCACATCAGTCCAAAATTCTGTGAAGGATAAAAGAACTTTCCTTGTCTGCATACAAACCTCAGGTTTTTTAAACAGCTGTGCAGCAAAGTTCTGCTTTACATGGGCAATTCCTCATTACATGGGCAAAACCTTCATTACAGGAAAAAGACCTATCTAGGCTGTGAGCTTTTCAGAGTAAAACAATTTGTATTAACTTTTTCAAAGTTCCTCTTCTGTTATAGGGAGAAAAATGTGCAGAAATTCAAAACACCAGCACTTTTCTGGTCATAGTCCAACATTCTCTTTTATCCTCCTTCCAACATTCCCCCTGTAAAGTGACCAAAAAAAACAATTAGAAACCCAAAAATTACTAAGGCTTTTTCTTCTGAAATTAATTTCTTATTTGCATATTCTGTCTTTAAGTAGCCTTTCTAAAGGCTCTGTGATGTCAAAACTCTGTGTACATAGGTATTTATGTAGTTTTATATTTACTTTTCACTCAGCTATTTTTTTTTCACATTTTTACATCTATCTCCCACCAAACGGGAGAGAAATTTCCATCAAATAAATTGCAGTAGAAAATAAATGCTCTTTTTTTTTTTTCTTTTTAATCTTACAATATAAAAAGCAGTTGAAAGCTGTATTTCCAAAGAGCAAAATTAAGCATACATTGTCATCCACTGGATCTGCTCAGATTCTTCTACTGCAATATGTTACAAGCAAGCTGACTTAAAGGCTATGGGAGTCAGCACAGTGTTATATAGGATAGCTTTTGATAATTTTTTTCACAGATAACCAGAAAAAATAAGCTATACCTCTCTGTTTTTCTGTATAACTCACAGAAGTTACCTGAATAAAAGTATGCAGGCTAGGATATCCTGTTGGCATTCACAATGCAAACTCTTGGAGCACACACAGCCCAGCTTATGAAAGATTGTGATTTTGAAGCTTGATGCCTCTCTAGCCTATCTTCTTGTCCATCCACACCGTCTCTATCCCATGGCACTACCATAACAAAAAATCATAGAATCATTAAGGTTGGAAAAGACCTTCATCATCAAGTCCAAGCTTTGACGAATCACCACCTTGTCAGCTAGACTGAGCACTACATGCCACTTCCAGGCATCTCCTGAACACCTCCAAGGATGGTGATTTCACCACCTCCCTGGGTAGTCCACTCCAATGCTTGACAACTCTATTTCAAGACTCCACAGCAACCCAGCCCTGCCCTCTGCTGTGCATGCTTTTTCTCTATAAAGTCTGTCTCTCATGTAAATCCACACTGAATACAGTAAGAAAAGATAATGTTAAATTTGTTCTTTCAGAATTGTTCACACTGTCTGAGCTCCAGCAGCTCCGCACTGGAACAATGTTGTTCAGGGAACTGCTCCAGTGGACCAAGATAATCCTCTCCTGACTACATTACATCCCATCCCTTGGGGTCAGTCTTTTGGAAGAGTTTGTGAATTATGTTAGCCAAAAATCAGTTTATTTATGCATTACTACACAAAGGGAAGGGTGCGAGGGAAGGGGCAGGAAAGGCAGCCTTTTTCCAGTCTGGTCTTCACTAGACATCATTTTGTCCCCAAGCACAAAGCATCCCTTTTTCTCTCTTCATGTTCACATATCTTGGCTGTGGTCAGCACTGGAGATAGCTTGGAAAGGTATGATTTGTGTTGGTAAGCGGGTGTACAAGCTGACAGAAACTACAGTTAATGTAAAGAGCAGCTGCTGAAGGACAAAATGGCATCTGCTGTGTGTATTAGGTCTGCAGCATATTACCTTTGTGCTTGGTGATGGCCTCCCAGGCTCCAAACAGATGGTTGCTATGCAGATTCAGGACATCTATCAACCCTAGCCTCGGAGCACAGCCAAGAACATCAGAGCAGGAATTCTAGGTGGGCAACCAGACTTTCTGTGAAAGGTATTAAGCCAGAGGCTTGCAGATGCTGTAGCAGATTTCTTCTTTACACTGTGGGGCGAAGCAAGTTTTTACTTCAGTGAGGGAGAGTCTGAGACAGAGTTATCTCTGCAAGGGAGAGTCCATCCCCTCTAGCATGAACCTATTTCTATTGTGGGACCGCAAAAGAAGCGAACTCTCCTGCAGAGTTCTTTTAGGAGTTGTGCTGTGATGCAATCCCTAGGGAATGTTGTGAGAGTAGCTGCACATCCTTGGAAAATGCCCATTGCCAGGTAGAGTGTGTGCTGGAGGAGGCAGCAAGAGCTTTGGTATGTAGTAACTTGTGCAATCTTCCCTGGAGTATTTGGGAACCAAATCACTTCAGGATATATGTACCCAAGGAACTTGGCCAACAGGACTTGGATATGCATGTTCCTATAGGACAGATACACAGATAGTGGAATTCCAATGTCATCTATAAAAACAGATAAGTAATTAACACTTCATGCAAAAATATTCTTTTACCAACAGCTATTTAATTCAAAAGCATGAGAAACAGAGAGAGTTCTCTCTCTTGAAAAACTTCAAAACCTCTCCTCTGCCCCAAGGAAAACTCCATAAGCTCACCAGTGAACCCTCCAGGAAAAATAGCCATTATGAAGTTCGTATTATTATTGTTTTTAAGGTTAAAAAGCAAATTAAGGTATCAATGTCTTTCTTGGGTAGGAAAAGGGGAAGACATTTCCTATTAATTTACAGAAAGATACAAGAGGTCTGTATAAATATGACTTTTCTCAGGTTTTGGAGTTTCTGTTTAGTCTCAGTCAGATAAACACAGAATGTTGAAGGGGAAGACTCCAATATTTCCTCTGTAGGAGAATTTATTTCACCATAATGGAAAGGAAAGATATCCAGAAATGGTTAGACAAGGGTTTGTGCCGTAAGCACACACACTTTGCAACTGCTTTTCTCCTTCACCCTCTAACCAGGTGGAATTTTGCTACTGACACAATAAAATGGCAAAACTACAGAGACCAGCTTTTTGAACAATAGACCCTCTGTTTAAAGGAGATATACTACTCTAAACCCTTGCCAGAAAAACTGAAGGCAAAATGGAAACACATGGTGAAAAATGTGCCCATTCTGCTAAAAGACCTTTAGTAAATTACTAGATTAAGTAGCTTGAACAAAAGTAAAGTGAGTATTTTAACACAGCATCCTCTTAATTTGGGTCCCTGAGAACATTCAAGAGCATACAAATAAAATGGGTGAGGATTAATTCTGGCAACAGTCAATTTTCCCTGTGATTTAAAATATGTGGTAGATACATGCATCTTCCCTTGCCAATTCAACCTCCTTTATCCCTCACTGGAGTCAGTAACACTCATTCTCCCACTAAGTCAGAATAAACCTCAGTCCTTTCAAGAACTCTCATCATTGCAGTGCTGCAACCTGATCTTATCACTGAGAAACATCTTCAATCATTTAGAGCTAGTAACCTACATTTTTGGAGTAAAATATAAGAATTAAAAATTAAATAATAATGCTCTTCATTACTGCACTTACTAGTTTAACTTGGGATTTTCCATGCGTGGTCATACCTCCAATGGCATAATACCTCTGTGCTATTTTTCTCACTACATTCCATGCACAGGCCCATTCTTCATCTTTTAATTAGCAACTGTCTTCATCCCTCAGCTTCCAGAGGAATGTGCCAGGTCTTCATAAGAGGAAAAAAGTACAAAAGAAACATAATGGCAGCTAGAGATACTCACTCTGGAAGAAAATGAGGTTTTAGTAAAAATCATTTACCCAGACCAAAAGAATTTTTACATCTTTCCTTCCCCACATTAATTTCATGCAAGACCATGTAGTAACACATTGAAGAGGGACATACTATAGCAAACAGAGCTTCATTCTGTACTGCTAGGGACAGGAGTTTAGACTGTTGTTTCTACTAGTAATTAATAGTATTTGGTGGGCTTAGAGAGTTGACATATTAGCAAGAGTTATATCTTCTCTTATTTGCCAACCGTAAAGCCTCATATTTGAAATCCAGGTGCCATGTCATTATAAAACACTCATTTACCATAGAGTTTGTAATCCTATATTCAATCACTCTTCTCTTGCTTACCATACTTTATTTTATGAAATTGATTTTCCTATCAACTTTTTCCAACTTCATGTTATCTTGGTAATCTAGTAATCCATTTTTCCATCTGTTTTTTGTTCTTAGTATTAACAATTATTTGTCCCACAGCCTTCTCATTACTAATATATCTGCTAGTATATCCATTCCTGAAATCTCTCTTCCTACAGTCAAAATTTTTGTACTTAGCTATGGAAACAAACAAGTAAAATGTGGAGCTCATTTCGAGTTCAGTATGACCAATGTAATCGAGTTTGGTTTAAGCCACATGATAATGTTACCAGTAAAGAACTGGCTCATTCATACTAGGTTTAAACATAAACCTGAATACAAACTCTGCTTTAAAGCACTGTCATTTCTTCTACTTGCCATAGTCCCCCACCAAATATTTATATCTTCTATTCCAACATGCTTCTATTCCAATAATGGAATGAAAGATGAGGTAACAATAGATGCGCTCTATTAAAAGCTGTTTCTGCATGTTTCAGACAGTTTGTTCCTCATCCTAAGAGCAGAAGAAAAGAATTTTTTCTCCTTTCTGAACACCAGCACTGAAGCTGACCTTTGCTTGGCTGATTTTAGAGCCAATGGGGGGGAAAAAAGTGAGAGAGGGAGGAGGCAAGAGCAAGTTCACTGTGTTACATGAAGTCAGAGAGTCAGTAGCCTGTGATCCTGGGTCCAGCCTTGCTACAACCCAGCTGTGAGACCTCAGCCTAAACTTCTGATGAAATTGCCTGAGATGTGAGAAAATCTGTATAGTGGAGCTGCACAAGATAAGAAAGACAAAATTGCAGAGGTAAGACTTCTGAGATGAGAATAAGTAGTAGGTCAGATATACAAGGGGAAAGACACCAACATGAGAGGTATATGGTCCTAAAGGGAAAACCAGGGAACTGACAGCAACTCGGTAACCTTGAGGATCAACTCCTTCCAGGGAGCAGTAGAAGACTCTTCCTCCCCAACCAACTAAAAGATGCTCCACTGTCTTGTCAGCAGAGACTTTTCAGGAGCCTGATCAGGAGTGGTGAGCAAACTAATGCTTAGCATAGCTGCTCATTGGTTATTACTCCTGACTGTCTGTATCATGAGGTTGTTTAGATCTGCTTATCCTGCCATCAAAGTCTCTGCACAAAGTAAGAGGGATCCAGACAAGGAAAGGAAACTGCCCTTCAAGAGCCTTGTTGGTGGCAGGGGAAAACATTAATATAACTTTGGCTTTAAGATAAAGGTTTCATTGACTTGCCTACTTCTTGCTTATGTATAGGCTGTATTTTCACAGAAAAGAAGTTTTATATTTGAATGTATCTCCTTAAAAGGGCATTTGTTATAAAAGGCTAATAAATCTAGTTATACACACACAGAAATAACCAAACACATACGTACACACAGACACCTGGAAAGGTTTCACTGTAAGAATTTGGACAAACTTTCAAATTATTAGGGCATAATTTAGTTCAATTTCTGTCAGTAGGATCTGATCCCACAAACATGATCCAGCTGAAATCAGTGAGTTTTAATGAAGTATCAAAGGTCTCAGGGAAGCTTCTTGCAGTGAAGGTATATTTATCCATGCTTATTCCAGTAACCTTCCTGTTGTACTTGTTTAATGGAAATAAGAATGGCCCTATTTCTGTGTTCACACTGCAGCCCTCTAGACCTGGATAGACAACAGTAACTTCATTTTTTGAGAGGTTTTGTACTTCATACCTTTCAAAACTACATAAAATTGAAATTAGCTGTAAAGTCTCTACATAAAGCACAGACCTCTAATCTGTCTCAGAGCAAAAATGGCAACCAAGGCACCCACAGTTGCTGGAAGCTGTGAGCACGACAGTACTTCCAAGTTATATGCTTTATAGATAGGAGACAGGAAAAGAAGTAGCTTGTGATAAAAATCAAACACAGAAACAAACACATGCACTCACGAGTCTGTGCTTGTCCATTTCTTTGTGCTATTATAGTTTGATGGAGGGGGAACTAAAAGAATCCATGTCAAGTAAGATATGAGGGAAAATCAGAAATTTAATAACAGCCTTCTCATAACCTACACCAGCACTGAACGAGACTTAATACAAATATGTCTTGCTGTCCAAAGGTCACTAATCTGGTTGTGCAGACTCTGTTCTCGCTGTAATTTAAAACTGTCTCCTTGTCTTTTTCCACCTGCACATAAAGCATCACTCCAGGCTCTTCCTCCAAGTCCCTCCCTGTCAGTATTGGAAAATTTTCAAATTACCTGCACCTTCTGCTAGGGAAAAACAGAACAGAATATATAAATCAAAATGAAGAATTTTTCCTATGCTTCCAGTTTAATCTCATCTGACTAGACCTAGTAATAGAAAAATGTACCTCCTGAATGAACATCTTTACTTAGTGATGTGCAATAGTGTAACTGGGTGCAATGGGAATATACATAACATTTCAAAGCACACACATTATTTGTAGACTTCAAGAGAAATTATCATTATTTCTTGAGATTTCCAGCTGAACCTACAGATTTATTCAGAAAATTAGTCTTATAGTTGGTTTTAGTAACATTAGTTCAGCACTCTACTAAGTATCAAACAGCTCAACATTCATCTACTATTTCTAAAAGTCTTTGTTTATTAAGGAAAATTAAAACGGCACATAAAGATTTCCATCAACTAGGTACTCTAAAAAAAAATTGACAGAAGTTAGTAAAAATCCTTCCTATTTCATTATCAATTGCTCCCACAATAATCACTAAGCCTTTCAATTTGTATACCCATTTGTGACACTGACTGCTTACAGTCACTGGATCTGTCTCCTCCCAAAAGCAACTGACAAGCTCATAGATGATTATATAATTAAGCACACATGCAGAATCAGGGATTTCATCTTCAGAGAAAGCAATATTTTTCTTTCAGAAATGTCAGTAGCTTGTCCAATTACTTTATTCCTTGCTTTTTAAGATTTTATTTTTCATTTTCTCATTTATAAGTGAAATTCATGGTTCTTTTTGTCTGATGGCTTGGGTTTCGCACATATAATCTTATTATTCTGCTCTCCTCTATTTTGTAAATTCCTTCTACATACTTTTCCTTTTATTTTTGCTTCATGGACTAGTGTCAGACAACTTTATATATACATAAAAGTTGTGCTGACTGTGTTCAAACAGCTCATTTCTTTCACCCTTTTTCTCAGATACATTTCTTTTTATTCTGAACTAAGAATAAAATTACATCTTCATTTTTATTTCTTCCACACTGGTGCACTTTAATTGATCTGCAAAAGATGTCAGAATGTGTTGAAACTGAACAATATAACACTTCAATCAAATGCCAAAGTAATATTTTTGCAATATTTTCTAAACACAAAAAAAAAAAAAGAGCAGCAACTCAAAGACTGGAAGAATTCATGGCCTTATTGTTTAATTTCTACTTATTTAACTGCTTTGGGGTGAACAATTCCTCTTTTGAAGATTGATCTGCACTCCTGCATCATAAAAGTGCCAGATTTTACTTCGTTTTCAGGAGTTTCTGAAAGGCTACTGTAACAGAAGGCCTCTGGAGAAGATGAAGAAAACAACCAAAGTATCTTGTAAATCGGAGAGGTTTTTTACTGTGTTGTAAACTGAAAGTTCTTTTTTCCTACGCCCCTGAAAGAAACCCCTTATCTTCCTAATTAGTATGTAAGCCCCACCCCGGGTGTGTGAAACCTTTCTTGATTGGTTCCTTTGTATCCCTCCCTTTGAACCCTCCCTGCCGGGAAGTCTATAATTGACCTGGTCAGGTGAATAAACTTGCTCTTTCTGTTTCCTGTCCTCAGAGTGTGTGGATCTATTTACTGGGACCTCAGGAGACTGCGTGGCTGACCACGTCGACCTGGGGGGGAGGACGGGAGAGGGGGAGCGCTCCAACCAGCCATGATAGACTACTTCTCAAAGTATAGGTCTTAAGGCTATTTTGTTTCTGTTTTTCATATTTCCTATTAAATGTAACTTTGCTAAGAAAAGTAAACATGATCATACTAGAAGGCAGAATGGCAAATATACTGAATCTGCTTTTTCTATCACTTCTATAGTCATGTGAAATCCACAGGGAAAACAAAACCAAACCAAAACCAAGGAAAAAAAAAAACAAACAAACAAAAAAAAAAAAACACACACACAGACTATGACCTACATAGTCTTGAAATTGTTGCTAAATCAATGTTTGTGTTTTGCACTGTGTTAAGATGAAAAATAACTCTTAACTTATGCTACATCTGAAAAACTTAGCTGTCTTGGTAATAAATTTATAAACCCTACATACAAAGAGTGTTGATTTTACTGTAATCTTGTAATTAAACTATAAGATCATTTCTAAGGGGTCTAGCAGACATTCTCCCTCTACCAGAGAATCCACAGGACTGTAATGGGTATAATAGCAGCTAGGTTACTGTACACAGCCATGAGGGCATTTTAAGTTATTCTAGAAGATTCTATCAACTATCAAAGCAGTCTGTAACTACAAGACCATCTAAACATCAGTGAGTATGCTCAAGATACAAGGTAGATTTCATAAATCAAACTAACAAAAACCTCTCACTACCACAACCTCCACGAGCTAAAGTGAGGTCAGCTACTCCAGCTGCTCAGAGCTGAGCAACCAAACAACTGCAAGTGCACAGGTGCCAGGTGTACTTGTCACTGACCACCTTCAGAGTGCAGCTCACAGAACCACAGAGTATGCCGAACTGGAAGGAACCACAAGGACCACTGAGTCCAATTTCTGGCCCTGCACAGGGCCATGCCCAAAAGTCACACCAAGTGCCTGAGTGTACCATTCAAACCCTTCTTGTACTCTGTCAGGCTTGGTGCTGTGGCCACTTGTCCCAGCACCCAACCACCCTTTGGGTGAAGAACCTTTTTCCAATATCTAACCTAAACCTTGACTGATTTTGGAGTAAAAGAAGAGCTACCCTAAATTATTGCCATGCATATATACATACACATACATATATATATCTGCGTGTGTGTGTATATATAGAGCGCATGTACGCCTAAATACATACACACACATATATATATACTTTTCCAAATTTGAAATGTGGAAGGTCTGCAGTTTAAAAAAAGACGGAGGGCTTTAGCAGATACCTCATTACAGAATCCTATCCATGCCCACAGCTCTTAAAGATGAACACAATTTGCATACTACTCACCCAAAACTCAAGACAGAATATTTGTAATTCAGATTTGGCTTACAATGTATTCATTTACATTTTATAATGACTTTAGCAGACAAAAAAAAAAAAGAAAAAAAATACAAAACACACACACACAAGAATTAAATAGGTTTTTCCCCAGTTACCAGAAAGAAAAAGAGACATACTCAATGCACTGGTAAGTATGAACACAATTTCAATTTTTAACATCACCATCAAGAAAAGAAATCAGACTGGCCAGATTAAGCACTTATTTTGCCCCAGGTACTTTAAGAAGCACGGGCCCCCTGAGCCCTCTCTCAAACAATGGCATCTGAAATTCTAATGAAATCTCAGCTGAATAAAGGACTGGTCCTTCTTCCTCCAAACACAGCAAATCTATATTCATTCCTTCATGCACACACTTAAAACCCCATTAAACTTAATGGGAGTTACATGTGCACCTACATGGGAATAGCCCCATAAATATTCTTAAAGGGCACATAGAGTGTAAAGGAAAAGTCTTCACAAGAAGGGGTTTTTAATGATGCAAAATTGTTGCAATTTGGAGTACATTTCAAACAGGAAGAAAGAACAATGGGAGGAATTTCCCACCTGGCTTTAAATTACAATTGCAGAAAATCAAGCTGCTTCTTTCAAAACTGGAGATAATAACAAGTCCACAGAGTAGTTATCTCTCTGCTACTGAGAATAACTTAAGAAAACTTCTTCACAGACAGTGCTGCATACACAAAGATTGATGAGTTTGATTAACCCTTAATATCCCTACCTTCAATAGGTTTTCTTTCTTTTCTAGAAAACAGGACAGCACATTTAAAATAAAAGTGTTCCAAGCACATTTTCAATTTTAGCTAGTCTATGTAAACGTCATTACACCTGTTCCACCAAAAGCCATGAAGCAAGACAGATATAGTTGGCTTCCTAGATATCCTTTCATTTGGTCAGTCCTATGAAAATATAGTAATAAAAACGTAAATCCATCTCTGGGGCAGAAAGGAACAGCATTCTATTTTTCACAGAATTGTGACCACTACTTCATGGATAATACATTTGTAAATTTAATAACACCTCACTAAATCAGTGGCTGTGTTACCTCTCTTTCCACATTGGGAAAATACCAATATAAGTTCTTATTAGTGCACAGAATTAGGAAACAACTCTTACCATACTCAGCAGGCTGGGCCAGGATATTGTCTAGCATGACAAAACACTGACAGCACTCTTTTACATATTTTGCCTGCATCTCATAAATCCAAGCTAACTTCTGCAAGGGTGAGGAGAAATTACATGGCAGCATGAAGGGAAAATCTCTCCCACATTTAACAAAGAATAGTCCCACCTTTCACAGTTCCATCAACAAGATCAGCACTGTCTGTGGGGTTTGCACATACACACAACTTCTTGTCCTCCCTAATTTCTATTTCTCCCCCCAACTTCCCAACCTGTGGAAAATCCATATTGTCATGCACACAGCACCTACTGCACTTGCTCCCCATCCCCAAATTTTCTATACCTGAAATTGCCTGTTTCTCTCTCTACCCATCCAGTCCCTTATTTTATCTTCAACCTCATCACCCATTTTCTATTTTGGGATCTGAATCCCAGTATTTCTTAAAAAACTTACTCCAATTATCAGCTTCTCCCCAAAGGCTTTAAACGTCCTCCTGCCATACCAGGGCTACATCTTAGGCATTCCTATGAAAGAGGGGGAAAAAAAAAAAGACGCACAAACAAATAAACAAACCAAAAAAAATGAAAAGAAAAAGTGTGTGTGGGGGGGAATTCCCTTGTTTTGTATTTCTGTGTTCAGTCACATCACAGCTTTCTAATTAAGAAAAAGTAACTCTAGGAAATTTTCAGATCCACCATGCTTGGTACAGAGAAACACCTCTGCATATGGATTCTGATGCATTTGCCCACCATGTGTACCCTAGTCACTTCAGAACATGTGCCAACTAGTATTTTTGCAAAGCCATTTCTCCAAACTGAGGAGTACTCTTTGAAAAAGTAGAAAAAGGCACATCTTTGTCATAAAACCAACCTGTCTCAAGTGTTGCATCTCTGCTTTACCCCATAGGTACATTAGAATTTGACAACCAAGGGATTGTAAAAATGTTGACAAGCAATGTGTTTTTTCCCTAATTTCTTTCCACCGAAATGGCTGAGCCTTGTTTTTGCTCAAATGGTCCCAAAATACTCAGCCTAAGTGTATACTCAATGTGGGAAAATGTCCACAGTAGCAGGAACAGTTAGGTAGTAGAAATTAAGAAGTCATAATAAAAACATCCTTACCCTTTAGGCAGCACTAGCAACCAAAAGCTCAATATGTGATAATTATCAGGCAGTCTTTCTTCACTACATCTTCTATTTTACACTCAGTTGAGCTCTTATATTCCTTCTCACTTCTTTTGTGTCTTTTTTTTCATTCCCCCCTGACAAATTTGCTGCAGCCTTTGGGCAAATCAGGCAAATCTGACTGGGGCTGTGGGGTAGGAGCACAGCTAAAAAGTGCTGCAAGGTTAGGTAGGGTGAAGTGTTATGCCCAGGTGTTTGCTGGTGGTGGTAAATGAAAAACTGAGCACTGCTGTGTCACCTTTACTACAACGTGCATTGGCATCAAATGCAGAGCACCTGACACCCTCAGAAAGTGTTGAAGCTGCATTTCTG
This sequence comes from Dendrocincla tyrannina, assembly GCA_035047865.1. NCBI lineage: Eukaryota > Metazoa > Chordata > Aves > Passeriformes > Dendrocolaptidae > Dendrocincla > Dendrocincla tyrannina. The sequence goes on from JAWWMP010000001.1 coordinate 15,171,495, forward strand.
GCACAAAGATATAGCACAAATTCCTACCATAAGCTGGACTTTCTAAGGCAGTGAGCCATCATTTTGTTTCACAAACTTTGGAACACTCCACCATGAAAAAATGCAGTAACTGACCATAGATGAAACCTATATTAATAAGAGAGGAATGAGGATGCAAAGCAGATCTGGGGAAGGAACAAATTGTTTCTCAGGTCCCTATTTTCCCCTCTCCAGACACAAATTTCTTCCAAATGCCTTTTGGAAGTATCTAGTTTAAATGAGCAATTGAGTCAGAGTAATGATCTGACCTTTCCCAAGTATTATCTTACATGAAACACAATTGCTTTACGACAAAGCACATATAATCATTCAAACTGGGGAGGCATTTTTTCTGCTAATGGAAAGCTGCCATTTTCCACACTGAGCGGCACAATTTCAGAGCTGTTGAGCCCTGGAGCTTTCTCTAAGCCTTCAGTTTCAGGAGCTCTACTACAGCGCTTCTCCAAATCACTGAGTTCAGATAACTGAGAGGTATTTAACTGAAGCCTAAATCTATTAAATACAAATTGCATTTAAGAGACCTTACGGATTTGAGTAAAAGCTAGAAAACCAGGGGTAGAAGAAAGAGGAAGACAGAGATTAAAAAAGAGGGGGAAAATCAGAATCAAAAAGCTCCCAAAATGCAGAAATAGGAATATGTAGTCATGTCTAACCTCTAATTTTTTTTGCCATCTATAACAAAATTAAAAATATAGTGTGCTAATTTTTTTGACTAAAAGAATGTGCCTACAGACCAGAAACTTCTGCCAAGAAAGTTACACTGATTAAAACATCAGATAATGAGCAGGAAAACAGCTTATTTAAATCTTTATAGAAATATCACCATCTGCTGCTTTCATTTATTCTACAGTCTTGTGAAAACACTGCATGTCTTTCCTTCATCAGCTATTTCCTAATTTTACTTTTTCTTTTCACTAGAAGGAGAGCAAAATCACAAAGGGGAAATCACATGCAGTGCAAACAGACTTCAAAAATTATATTTTAAATAAAATCTAATGCAGTTGTTACATTTTTTACTAACTTCCCAGTGAGTTACTTCAGAAAAAAAGGTAAAAGTTGGTAATCCAAGTGTTAAAATGCATAAACACCAAAGATAACTCTAATCAAAACAGACATTAGCAGAACGCAAGCTGAGCATTAGAGTTCAAAAAGGACAGTTGGGAGGGTGGGTTGCTCTCATTTTAACTAACACCCACTTACAGAAATAACCGGCTTTGTATATAAAAGGAAACTTAATAGTTGCCACTGAATTGCAGCTTTAATAGAGACATTGGATAACCCAGAAACCTGGCTATAAATAAATAAATAAATAAATAAATACAAGGGAATAGTTGATCTGACTTCCCATGTGTTCCTAAGATGACAAAAAGGTTAAGATTAAAATGTTATGTTGTAGCTCAAAAAAGAACAGAGATATAACCTAATCTTTAGGAAAATGTTGCAAGAGAAATAATCAAAATCTTCAGAGCCAAGCAGGACACTAACTTAGATGTTGCACCAAACAAAAGGTTTTGAAATATTGCTTGCTCCAGAAGGGTAAAACAACCCACCTGTCCAACTGCCAGACCAGAACTGCTACAGCCTTGTTTGTTTATTCAGCTGTAAAAATTATGTTTTATCTTCCTCAAGAAGGGAAAAGTGGTGCAGTTTGTTGGTGTGGAATTCTACATGGAGCACCAAATTCCCTTAACATGCTGATATTCAGCTACAAGTTATAAATAACTGGCCAGTTATTTATAAGAAAGATATAGTAAAACATACATGGTTTCCCAAGATTTTTTTTTTTTTAACAATCATTTCACTCAACATTTTAAAAAGCTTTTAAAAATTTCTTTCGCCTACAATTTTTTTACCCAAACCCAAGCACTTTCTTTGTTTTCTTGTTCTAAATCCACAACAATGTTGTGGATTAACTAAGAGTAGGGGACTGAAAAGGGATAGGAAGAATAGCAGTTTCTTTTTGCCTGCTGATGTCAAATACAACTTTTTTTAATAAAGTCAAAAAGGAGCATTTTCTCCATTACCATATCCATTAAAATTTTCAATACTGCAAAAAGCTATTTTTCAGTAAAAACATTTGACATTTATCAATGTGACAAATAGCAGAACTAATGAATATGAATACATAATTTTCCCAGGAAGGTCAAAAGTACAGATCTTATGCAGAAAGCTTAGTTGCTCTGTTTTAAAAATCTTTTCTTATTTAACCTAGATCAAAATCAGTACGTTTTTCACTAAGTTTTCACTTAATTTCTGCTCAGAACAAACTGGGTAAAACCATGGTATCAGCAAAACTGTTAATTAGAACCTCATCAAGACTGAGAAAAGATCTCTTAAGAAAGAGTGGGTAAAGAAAACATATGAGCACACTCAGAAATGGACATCTTTCTTCTGCATGTCATCTTGTTCTATCCCCAAATGTTCACAAGTCTGATAATTTTTCAATAGCTCTATTTTCAATTACTGAACATCTTGAAAGCTCCATAGGATGTGTGGGATGCTGCATTCTGCAGCTTTACATGTGCGATTGTGTGGTTTGCTGGACTAGGTTGAGCGTCCCGGAATTCAAAGACTACCCACATGTCCCATGACATGTGCATTTTTTTCTGGACAAAGTCAAGGCTGAGCAGCTGTGCATGGGGAGAGCTGCACCGTTCACTAGCGCTGAGACACTTCCCTTCACACTTGTAAAGCAAACCTGGCTTTTACACACGTAGGAAAAATATTCACACATTTAGGAAAAACACCTTTCCTCCACCTTTCCCAGTCTCCATTCCAGCACTCCAGAGTCCACCCCTTCTCTCTTATTATCCCCACAGGTTCCTCAGTCCCTATTCTTTGCCTGCCCTCAGAGTTCTCAGGGCTGTCTCTCACACTTTTTTCTCTCACCATTCTGCCCTCCCTTATCCCCGGCTGTTCCCGAGGCAACACCATTTTGGCCTTGGGGCTCAGCTATGTCCAGTGGTGGATCAGCAGGAGCCTGCTGGAAATGTCTCTGCCTAACACTGGGCAGCCCAGGCTGAACCTAACAGGGGATCCCCCAGCAGCCTCCCACTACCAAAACCTGCCCACCTACAGCGAATATACTGGCTTATATATTCTCAAAATCCTCCTTCCTCCACAATGTGCAATGCCACGTGCCCACAGGCTCCGTGTCAGTCCGGAGAACTGTCAGGCTTCACCAGCAAACAAAACAAGCCCTGTGTGCCTCAGTCTCCTCCATGCCTTCAGTTGTCACAGAGGTCCAGCTTGTTGCCCTTCATATTGGTCACTGATTTCAGCACTAGTTGACCTTTGATGCCCATTCCAGTGCACTGGAGCACTGTCTTTATATTCCTTCTGGAAAACCCATACCTGCTTCCACCTTCTGTGTAGTTTCTCTTTTTTTATTTGATCTCGATCAGGATTTTCCTCTTTATCCATGTCTTTGTCTACTTCAAGGTTCTCCAAAAGGCAGAAGCTCCCCACAATGCAAGGCTGCACTTGTCTTCCATTATTATTCCCCAAATCTACATCTGAACCATTAAGTTTAATCTGAGGTTTGTAATGTAAACTCATTATTTGCTGTGAAATCTGCTAGGTTTTTTTGCATCATATCTGGGTTGAAAATTGCTTGCAAGAACTTTATTACCACCATTTGTCATTAATATGAGTCACAGCATCATCTGCCTCAAACCTAAAAATCATTTCTGGTTAACCTTGGGAAATCTATCAAAATTGCATTAATATACATTTGGCAATTGCAGCATTGCAGATTTTGTAGGAGTTTTTCTGACAATCCAGCAAAACCCACCAGCAATTTCTATGAGTTGCTGTGCTACAAGACAGCATGTTTGTCAAAGCATTAAAATCAAGCAGGTGACTACATATGTCAGGACAGACGGGAGCCTAAGCTAAGAGTTAACTCACACAGCTTGTGAGGGCAGGACGTAGAACTGGAACTATTTACCAAACCACTGGGTCTTGATCTCTGATGTCACAGAGGTCAAGGTCGCCCTACTGAAGTTCCATCCATAAATACATCAGGTACAAAGGTACTATGCGTAATTCAGCTACCACTTCCCAATACCAAAAGTTTATTTCAAAATAGAATTCCTCTGAGATATATAAACTTTCATTGAATTCCAAACCATAGGTTTCAATCAAGGCCAGTTTTTCACCCCCTTCTTGTGCTTACATCGAGCTTTGGCTTAATTCAGTAATCTTTCCCTGCCTTCATGTAGCTATAAAAGATAAACATCTCCTCTCAGCTTTCTTTTTGCCAATCTCATGTAGAATCCTCAGAGTCTCTTTCCCAAATCTTCATGCCCATTGTATGTGTTTGTAGTTCGAGTCCACTGTTCTTGAACACGGATGAATAGAATTGCCCACAGCATTCTAGATTAATCTAGCAACACCTTTTACAAAATAATTTCCAGATTTCATCACAAAGATTTTACATTTGTCCTTCATTCCTACACTTACATCTTTTGCAGTCGTCTTTTTCCTCATGCTACATAATACTGGTGACATTGACTTGCGACATTAAAGAAGCCCTCATTTTTCTGCCTAACAGTCCTTCAGTAACCATTCCAGTTCAAACAGAAATTCTTGCAATTAATCCTAATTGTAAAACACATAGCTGTGTCATCAGTCAGTGTCTTCCAACCATATATTATCAGCACATTTCCATTTTAGTATCCATCCTATGGTATTAAAAGAATTATTTGCTATGTTCTGAGCTGTATCATAAAATAAACATATTTATCATAGTGTTTGCCTAGCAGGGTTCAGAATTAACTGCGTTAGAAAAATCCCCAGACACCTGTATTTCACTACTAAATGCTGAGTAGCAAGTAGCCTACATGAGTTGACTTTCTGCAGTGAATATACTTTGTATGACAGCTCTGGGTACAGGAATTACTTACTGGGCTAAAATGCTAAAGGTATAGCTTCAGTAGGTGTCTGGCAGAAAACTAGAGAAAGAAACAAAATAATGCACATCATGCAGTGCTCTGCACAAATAATGCTGAGAAACTAAATACATGTTAACTATGAGGGACTTTAAGTAGTAGATGATACTTTCAGAAAACTTTAGAGGATGAAGATTTCTCATAGTACTTTTTTCTGAGCATATATAACCCATTCCTATTGCAAGCTAGGCTGCCCTTGCAACTAGTGAACCTTATGGGTCAGAACTATGGGGGAAATTTTTGGACATTTTCCATGTTCAGTAACAACAGATTTCACATGTGTACATTGTCAACTTTACATTCAGTCCAAAGCTGTGCTGAAATCTGAATAAAGTCAGAAGATCTCACCTCAGCTCCCTGTTACAGGGCAAATTTTGACTGAGATCCTTATTGTTTGGTTTGAAAAAAAAGAAGCCTTTGAATTCCTATCCTAGACTACAGTTTCATGTCTAGTGATTATATTTTCAGTAGAAGGATAAAGATGTTTTCAAGTACTTCACAGCAGAAATGTAGTTCAAAATGTTAATATATGGAAGATGCTAATTTGATTCTGAAGAAATAAAAGATAAATAAATATTAGCCAATATACCAAAGCACAACTAAAAATAGGTAAATATGAGTCTATCAGTGAAACATTCTCTGTGTCTTCACATCATCTTATCAGAATGCAAAATAAATTTACCTTTGTAAAACTGCCTTTGTTCAATCATTCTGTGTTCCTTAAAAAAATGTATATATTAGTAAAAATAGAAACACCAGCTACTAAAACAAACAGTTAGTACATTCAAAAGTTAAGAAAATTCCCCAGCTCACTAGCAGTGATGTCTAAATTTGCAAAACATGGCTTTAAAATACTCTGTGTCAGCCTTTTACAGCAAGGGGATTTGTGTTATATTAGATTGGCCAAATATTTAGTAATTCGTACTTCTTTGGCTATATGTTATGTTAAATCTATATGCACTTTTTGAATTTCAGACAGGATGTATATAACCAGTTACTGTTCTCTCTTCCACTAAACCTGCTGCTGTTGCAGAAGGTTCAAAATCAGAACAGCATTACCATTCTGTACTTTTCATTGTATTTTTCAAAATGCATACTGATGAGACTCAGTAGGCAGATGTGTGAAGGCTGAAGAGCATTTTCCAATCAGTAAAAGAAATATTTCTTTTTGTACCAAATCAACCTCTAACCCACAAACTCCGCCTGCTAGTAAGAAAGCCCAAGGACTTTAGTTTCCCATTTAATAATTTCTAGCACACTAAGATTATCAGAGGACGCAGAACACAACACTACTCTTGCAGTCAGTTTATAGAGTCATGCTCTCACCTCCAGTGAATTAATGGGCTTCCTGGTAACATGGAAGTCATTGGGACTTAATCTGTAAGGGAGCTTAACCTCACTCTTCCTTGATCTCCATGCAGTTTCTTCTGCTTCAGAAACCAAAGTCAGCTTTCTGGTTTTCCATGTTATTGCAACGCTAAGGATGTATTTGGAAAAGAGGCACGGAGATCTCTCAGCTGTGTTCTCCTTTCATGTAAAAACTCTGAAACAAAATTCAAGTATTGATGAGCACCATCTACTAATGGTTTTCAAAATGCTTTAGAGAAGGTGGAAAATCATGAATTATCAATAAAGTCAGGAAAAGAGATAACATTAGATAACATTCTGGAGTTTATATTTAGCAAGTGGTTCTCATGGTGTCATAGTTAATCCTCCTACTAGTTAATTCCTTCTGCTATGAATCCAGTCACACTGTGGCAGGAGTTTTGGACTCATCTAGATAGTTGCATGGCCTCACAGATCAGCTCCAGTAGTACATTTCCAGAATCCTGTGTGACTGTCACATAGAGAACATTTTAACACACACCCCAAAAATAGTACAGCCGTACCTGGTTCTGAATGCTAGATGTTAGCAAGCCTAAAAGGGAAAATAGAATGATTTCTTGCACAGAAATAGCAGATATATAAGGGGCTGGTTCTTAAGTAAACAGGGATATATCACACATGTATCTACAGTGAGGAAAAAAATTAGGCTTATTTCTGTTGCATTAAAAATTTGCAAATTTCTGTATTTTATATCTACTAGATAGACGTGTGTGAGTACAAATGCTCTTTCAGAAAGAGGTGGAAGGATTAATTTTCTGACAACCCTTCAAATTACATAGCTGCAACACAGTTATTTGGTAATTACAAGTACAATTGTAGAGTAGTAACAGTCTTTGTTATTACCAGTTACCACTAATTTCCTGGCTGTATTACTGTGTGCCTAATTATGGTGTAATTACAACAGAGTTAATTTGTAACATTAATGCACTCAGTAAAAGCATTTACATGAGAAAAGACAATGAATAAAACAGTTATGTAGTGAACTACCCAGTAATGTTAATTAGTTCTAGTAAGTTATTGAAAAGGAACTTGCAGAGCAATTCTGCTGTAACTGCACTGCAATCAAAGTTCCTCTATTGTAAGCCACAGGAAGGTTTGGTCAAGGCTTGAATGGATTCCAGTAAAAGCAAATAATGCTCCTAAACTCTTAAAAAAGTCATTTGGAGCCTTGTATACAATAAGATGTCAATACAATTTCACAAAATTATCACAGAAGAACAAATAATAACCAAAACAAACCACAGGTAAAAGTTCCAAATATTTATGTTGGACTGGTGGTAATGTGATCTTGCCCAGAGATGTCCGAATTAAATTATTTTAGGAAGTTATTTTGAAAAGTTAAATCAAGGAATTCTCAAAGGATTGAAGCCTCATGAAGGACCACGCTTACCACATCCCAGGCTTCTCTAAGAGATCTTTGAAGCCCTCTCTCAAAATATTTATTGCCAGTTGCCTCGGGTCCCTGTTGTAACAGCCTGGGAGAGGAGGTGTGGAGCTTCAGAGTCAGCCAGATCAGGTAGCTGAAGGGAATAGAAGAAGGAGGAAAAGGTCTCCAGGCTTTGGCATGGGGGAGAGCAGCAGCTCTGCACCCAGAGCAAAGGCAGATCTTCCAGTGCTCCCCTTCCCTGTGCCTGGCTCCAGGGGGCTGCAGGTCCTACACTGCTGCTGTTCCTGGACCATGGGACAAGGATGGTAACAGGGATGTCAGAAGTGCTGAAGACTCCTGGCAACTTTCTGTATCTTCCCTGACTGCCTCCTCCAGGTACCTTTTGCTAATCCAGGTTGTGTCTAGGGGAAAGTATGAGGTATCAGGGGGCTTGTACACACCAGCTCTTCCCTCAGGGTCTCACAGCAAGTCATCATTGCCTACCCATGGTGCTGACCTGGCTTCAGCACTGGGGAGGTGCAGAAGAGATCAAGGCTCCCCCTCCTGCTCTCCCTTTCTCCCTTCCATGCTGGAGACAACCTCCAAAGGGGCACAGATACATGCATATCCTGACCCAACACTACACCCCTCTGCCTTGTGCCAGGTCCTGCCAAGTCCTGTCTGGAGCCTTTTCCACCCCAAGGCATATGTGCTCCCTCTGGCAGGCCCTTTAATGCAATCCAGCCTTCCTCTGGCACTGGGGCTGGACATTTCCCCAGCACCTCTCCGTCCAATGGAGTCTGCCTGTCTGGGGAAGTTGAGGGATGAAGGCGGGATGCAGAGCAGCCTTTTGGGCTGGATGTCCCATAGGACTGCTGCTGCTGCTGCTTTCCAGACCACAAGGAGACCCTCCAGGAGTCCTCTATCTACCCTCTCCCACAGCTTCCTTGGGCTTTCTTTGCTGTTCCCTTCCTAGCACCACAAAAGGGTCCAGCATTTTGCAGGTGTCTCTTGGCAGGACACGGCATGGCTCTGCTGAGGAAGCCCCAGAGAAGCTGACACAAGCCAGCTACTCCAGGCTGGGTTGTCAAAGGCAGCAGCAGACAGCCAGTGCCCCATCTCCCTTGGTGACATAACACAGCTTGTGGGGTCTTCTGCCTCACTGTGGGAACCTGCTGGGCCTTCGAATCTCTTAACAGAACAGAAGGAGTCTGACCTTGGCTAGACTCCTCTGTGCTCCTAAGATAAACAACCTTGCAGTTCTGTGAGAACTGCAGAAGCAGGCTGGATGAAGTTACACAGAGACAGTAGCTTTGT
>JAWWMP010000001.1:15180654-15228243 GCA_035047865.1 Dendrocincla tyrannina
CACGTACACTCAGAGAATACTATAATTGTAGAAACGCCATTAATAAACTGAGCTTTGTTGCTAACTCAAATTGAGTCGTCTTCACTGCTCCACAAGCCTGCCTCCAACACCTCACCTCTTCTGCTTTGTCTGCCTCCAGCAGTGGGCCAGAAGGAGAGGTGCCTGCTCACCCTGCAAGCAGCCTTTGAGCATGATGATGACTATGAGGAGTATGTGGTCAGCTCATCCACTCATTGCCAGAGGAACAAGGTCAGTGTTCAGAGCAGATCCCTGCAGAGGCACTAGAACCTTCACAGGACATGACCCCTCAGTAGGGAGAAGGGAGCTTGTGGGAATGGATGGAGGACAGAGGCAGGTTTCAGCTTTGGGGCTCTCAAGTGCCACCTCCCACCAGGCCCCTGTTCCCAAGGTGAATCCCACCAGGGGCAGAGGAGTGACCAGCCAGCCCTGCTGCTGCTCCCCACACCCTCAATCAATGCAGAGGTGCTGCAGCCCCACTGTGATAGAGACCCATGTATTAACCTCTGTTGCATCCAGATGCTTTTCAGGGTGTGCGTGTTTCAAAATCAAACATCCCACTGTTAGGAATATTTTCCAGCACTGTCTCAACAGCACAGGAAACCCAAACAGGAGAATTTCTTGGAGTTCACTTAATGTAAGTTTTGCAACAGAAGATGTTTCCTTTGTGCTCTCACAGCCTCCCACTTTCAGGCAAGAGAGATGTCCAAGGTTTTTGATCAGCAGCCAGGCTGCAGGTCCTAAAGACCTGCACATACTCTGGGTGACACATATAGAACCTCTAAGATCCCAGGGTGCCTGGGGGAGACTTGAGTTGTCCATGAGCCAGCACTGTGTTCTTATAGGCAAAAGTGGCCAGAGGTATGTTGGGCTGCATTAGGCAGAGTGCAGGGCTGTGATCCTCCCCTTCTCCTCAGCATTAGTGAGGCCAAACCTGGAATACTCTGTCCAGTTCTGAGCTCCCTACTTGAAGACAGACATGGGCATCCTGGGAGAGTCCAGCCAAGAGCTGAACTATGGTGGTGAAGGGACTGGAGCATCTCCTGTAGGAGAAAAGGCTGAGAGAGCTCAGACTCTTTATTCCAGAGAAGAGAAGAATCACAGCTGATCTTATCATGGTACAAAGATGACAGAGCCAGCCTATCTGCAATGAAGTCTAGCGACAGTAACAAAGCACTCCAAAGAAAACACTGACTTTAAAACTACACAATTTCAAGTACTTAAGTGCCTTTTTGTTGCATTTGGGTTCTTCACGGTGGGTTGGACTAGATGACCTTTAAAGGTCCTTTCCAACCCAAACTATTCTATTATTCTAAGACTCATAAGGTTTTCCATCTTTGAATAGCTTTCAGTTCCTTAAGTGAGAAATGCTGTTTTCTCCTGCTATTTCCACTCAAGAGGATCAAACAGGACAGGAAAAGTAGCTAGAATGTCATGAAAAACCACTCTGACAGCTGAGCAGACAGCTCTCATCAATTAGAAAATAAAGTTCATCAGTGGCACAGAACAACAGAGAACTACATATCTGTCTGCCTTATATTGCAACTGTGTCAGTCCAGATGAGTCCTGCACAAGTTGGCCCCCAAATTACTCCTCCTTCCTCAGCAAAGTGGTTGGAACAGGCAGAGGTGGCTAAATGACAGGCCTGGGTATGTCGCCTCAGCTCTGTCCCCGCCTGCCCACACAAAACAACTGATAAGCAATAGAGCTACTATTGAAATTCACAGCAAAGCCACTACAGCCCTACCAGGGGCAGGGCAGGAGTAGGGGACTTCCTTTCCCAGACAGTTTGATCATTGAGTATATTTGATCTTGCGACCAGAGTGGATTTACAGCCAAAGAAAAAGAGAGTCATGCCATGCATTCTAGCATATTTCCTGCTGCAGGTATTTACAAATTGGAGCCTTCTGTTCTTATCTGTCAAAAATTTGTAATGAAAGGTCAGATCAGTACAGAGCTTTTATTATGTTCTTAACTTATTAGAATAAGAGTGCAAAAATGCAGATAAATTGCAGCTTTGAAAAGTTTGAAGTTATCTTAGAACACCTATTTGCAGTTTGAAAATAAATGTTCAAAACATAAATGTGTTTGCTATGATCTACTAAGCTGCACTGCTTGGTGTTAGGGCACTCCCCTGCAATACCCTGTAAACCCACAGTACTACAAGATTTTCCTAGCTGGCTTTGTACTCACTGAAGGAAAAGGAGCTGTGTCTCAGTCAACCTGTTCACTAACTTGCTATTCAAATTAACCTACTCATTTCTCCACTTCTATGACTCCCTCAAGTACTTCCTCTCCAGTTTCAGGCAGAGCTGGATGCAATCAAGAGCTTAGGCAAGCAAATATTCCCCCGAAATCCCCATACGTCTATCAAAGGGTTTCAGATTCCCCTTGGTGATTCATGTATACAAAATTGAGTACTGAGACAATTAATGTTGCAAAAACTAAGATCTTGCTCTGTTTCTCTTTGTATTAAAATTCCCATTGCTGAAAGAGGGATATGGAACACATGTATTAATGCAAGTGGGATTCTCAAAAACATACCAAAGAAGAAGCGGGGGCAGGGGCAGAGGCAGGGTTGGGGAATGATAAAACAAGTATTTTTATTTTCTGTCTCATAAGAAAATTACTATTTACATTCTTAACCAGAACAGTCATTTGGGTATAATAAATTTATTACGTATCCAGAACTACCTCTTTGGTATTTCTCACAGAAATACTTCAACTCTCCCCACTGAACTGCAGCATCAGTGTTTGATTCTTCACTTCAGTCACACTCGTATGTTACATATCAAACAGAAGACACTGAAAAGCTTTGATATATCATGTGGCAATGGAAAATGAAGAAAGACATTGTTTATTGCTAAATCTGTCCTTTTGACTAAAAGCTTTGAGACTCTGACTGTAAACATAAGATATTCTTCTTCATTATATTGTGTCTAAAAGGAATGTGTACTGAAATCAAAAATTATTTCAGCAAAAGTAACTGCATTTATTAATGTCTCAGCCAGCAAAAAATCTGATGAAACTCTTTTGAATTCCTTAATAGCTTGTGTACCAGATGTTAACTTTTTCCAACACTTCTTTGCACATTTCAACAGCTAGATAGGACATCATAATTTCTTTTCACTTTTATCTTTAAATTACTGTAAATTTGAAGTAGGCTTTGTGTTTTAAGAAACTAGTTTCTTCTGCAGCCCAGACCACCGATTTAAATTCTGCAGTTGAAATCTGTTCAGAATTGTAGGCTAGAGAGGAGCCTACAGTGGTTTCTACTAACTGCTATATACTTCATTCTTCATGGACTCATTAATTATTTAGAAAGGTGCAAGAGAAAGAGAGAGGAATCAGACTGCAGATCATCTGTGCAGTTCTCATAAATGTTAATTTTTTACCAAAAAAACACAACAATCACAGGTAAATTACAAATTAAAAAAAACCTTTTTAAATGTTTTTACATTAATTTTGAAAAAAAAAAAAAGAAAATATATTTTCAGGCATATTTACAATTAGGACTATTTATACCATTCTTCACACAGAGAAACTGAATACAAGACTTGGACATTTCAGAGAAAGATACATTTGAAAAACAGGGCGCTATAAATTAATGAGGCATTTTAATAAATGTTGAGGACCAATCATCAAAATCTCAGTTACGATAACAAAAGATTTTGAGAATGGACTTTGCCTATATTGTTTTAACTGTTGTTTCCCAATACATATGTATACATATATATAAATATATGTATACATATGTGTGTGTGTGTATATATATATATATGCACGGGTGTGACTGAGGTTTTGGGTTTTTTTCCTTTTTTTCTCCCTTTTTAAGATTTTGGATTAGTCTTCAGTGTTTTCGTTGCCATTTTCCAAATGTTTTTAAATGCTTCAAAAATATTTTGTACATTGAAAAGTACAAAAAAGACCAGTATAATTCTTTTAATGTTGAGTCATCAACTAAAAATCACAGACCAGATTTGCTTTACTGTTAAGATTTAGCCAAGAAGTCCTCTTAGCATCAGTGAGTGACATTGTGCAAATACTTGTGTCCACCATGCAGAATTTTCAGATGTTTTCTGTACATTTATACCATCATCAAATTCACAAATTCTGAATCACTAATTTTAGCATTACCAAAGAAGTATCTGGAATTCACGCTCCTCTAGATAATGTATTGCAAAAAATAGTAGCACTTGATGATGTTAGGAATGCCATGAAAACACAGGGTGAATCAACTGTTGCTAAGATACTCTTACTAGAGTAGCAAGTAGCAAAAAAAACCAAAACCTCAAAACCACCACCAAAAAAACCAAAAGGGTGATTCAGAGCTGATAAGAGTATAAAGTACGAAAAGACAGAAAAATACATCTGCCATACTAATCTTGTTGCTATAGTAATAGCCCATTTCAGCCAAAAAATACATGAAACAGATAGCTAAAAGGCTGACAATTGAAAGCTGAGTAAATATGTTTACCAAAAACTAACATGAGCAGGAGCTGTAATACTCCAGTTCAAGAAAGGGGAAGACCTCAAGGATCAGAGGATAAGCAAGCAGATGTTCTACATCACAACAGCTTTCCTAAGTGTGTTTTTGTATTAGTGATGGACGCGGAGCAGTCAAAGTGCAAATAGAATAACCCATTAAAATCACAGAAGATTTTTCTTGATCCAGGATTGTACTATTTGACCTTCTATCTTACAGATACCAAGAAAGCAAAATTAAAGGAAAAAGCCCAGAGGAGGAGGCTGAGTAATGTGGGCAGTATATAGTGCAGATGTACAAAATGGACACCCAGCAACTTCAAGAACTCGATGTTTTATCATTAAAAGCTACTATTTTTTCACTGATTTGATAAAGCTGTTCTCATTTACACCACCTGAAAATCTGACCTTTATTCTTTAAAGTGGTGGGTTTAATTTCACTTATTTGAAGTGTTTTGGCAAATTACAATTACAAGGTAGGAGTAAGGTCAAATGAGGAAAAACAGAGAGTTTTCAAGCTTCACTCCTTAATACGCAATTTTTTTAAGGGTCTTTAAGGACTGAATTATATTGTATCTGATAAGAGAGATAAGCCCATCCAAAGACTTCTCATTTTTAGCTTAAAAAGGGAAATGCATCAGCTTTCTTGTACACACCCACACACCATACTAGTCATTTATTTCCCATTAGCTGCCATTGATTAAAACTAGTATACCTTGGTCCTGGTAAGATCATTAGACATTTTGAAGGTAATAAATAACTCCAATGTCTATAGGAAAAATTCATGTGCAAATCACCTTTAAGCACAAGAGTCAAACCAGTTTCTGCCAGCAGAACAAGTGTATATTATATAAAGCACATATTTAAGAGCTTTTGCTAAAGGGGGTAGAAGTTAAGATCGGTGAAGAGAAATAAAGGCACTCAAACATGCTCGGCAAAATTTCACTAATTCTGAATTCTCTACTTCTACAGCCTTCACCTCTATCAAAATATAAAATTACTTAAATACTTACTGTGATGAAAATAACCTATAATGGTGCTAAGGAGATATATATATTTAGATATAGATATATATCTGTGATATGTATAATCTGCTCAGTAAAGTTAGGCTGGAGATTCTGTGACACAGAACTAGAAAACTGAAGGGTTACAATTTTCACAGAAATACCCTACTTTTACATTTTACATATATGCATTAAGATGGATAAGAACTTCATTATATAATTGCAGACTAGTGACTAATAATGCTAGAATATTTGACCTTTCTTCTAACAGGCCCCAGATTATATAAAATTTATCACTTCATGGAAAGATGTTCTATTAAAAGAACAGAAGAATATGGGTTTGTTACTGTCAAACAGTAAGATCTCCTCATCTCTCTACCAAATATTTTTATGAAATCCTAGTGGGAAAATCTACCTAAAATGAAACTAAAGTAATTCTATTACAATACAAACATAGAAAGTAGTTGATGTAAACACAAAAATTTACAACAGTTTGGTTTCTTCTATTACGACTTGCTATGAAAATCTTCCTTTTAGAGATGTTGTTAGACTCATTAGGTGTGTTCCCACAACAGAAAAACAGAACACTACAGATGTTGAGATTTCCATACTGGCTGATTTTTTTGACGATGTACAACTGCAACAGACACTTTTGCCATCTCAAAAATGTAACAGAAGTTTGCAAATGCTGCATTCAGAGGTCTTCTTTTAGTTAGGATTTATCATCCATTGCTCACAACCCTCAAAATATGCATGCAAACTAACCCACACAGTTATGAGTGAATGATATGAAAGTTGGGTTTATTTTTGATTGAGGTGTGGTTGCTTCTTCAGTATTAATGGCATGTAACTCACAATGGAAAACATATATTTTGAAGTTACCCCTTTACTTCTTCTCTGTTTTTCTTAGTGCTGAGAGAATGAATTATCATGAACATGATGAGATAAAACCCAGATTATCAGGATGTGGAACTTTAAGTAGTCTCATACAAATGCAATTTGAGTTACACAATTTAAATGGAATATTTCCAATTATAGGTGTTCTATAAATTAAGAGATATTTATAATGCATTAAAAATACTGCTTTCCATCTAAGTGTGTTTTATATTCTTCACCAGTTACTGTTAAGTTCAGACTAAAAGCCCATTATCCACAGTCTATTCATCCACCCATAGCAAAGTAAAAATATTGGAGTGCTTTCAAACAGGCAGAGCGTGTGTGAAGACAGGCTAAATCAGAGTGAAGTAGATAAAGTGCTTCTTTTTATTTTGATTTCATCCAGTTACAGTAGCAACCCACTGTCAAACCTCATGAAATGGCAGAAAAATACTGTAAAAATTAATCTGTGACTTTCACAGATATGTAGCTAAGATTCTTTGATCTGAGGCTGGTGTGATTTTGTGACCCAGAACACTGCTCTGCAGAGGGTGATGCTGTGTGGCAGGTGATGTAAGCCACCAACAACCAACAGCCAAAAGTACAGGGGGAGATGTTAAATACCACAGAATGGATTCGGGGATGCATTTCAGGTCTGGATGTGGTAGCACAAACATCCCTAGTCAGAAGTGAGTGTCCGCATCCTGTCACCCCCAGCCTAAGTCTTGCTGCTGGTGAAGGCTTCATACAGCAGATGATGTCACATATTCTGGGGCTCTGTGGTTATAAAGTATTAATGCTTCCCTGACTTCACAAATAAAAAGTGATCAGTTCCCAAAAACCATGAGCAATCTCAAACAGGGAAGAGACGGGTACAAGAGAACCCAATATTATTTTAGAATCATAAAATCACTAAGGCTGGAAAAGACCTCCAAGGTCATTGAGTCCGACCTCTGACCAATTATCATCATACCAACTAAACCATAGCACTGTCACGTCCAGTCATTTCTTGAACACTTCCAGGGCTGGGGACTCCACCACCTCACTGGGAAGCCCATTCAATGCTTTACAACCCTTTCCATGAAGAATTGTTCCTGATGTCCAACCTGAACCTCCTCTGGCACACTTAAAGGCTGTTTCCTTTTGTCCTGTCACTTGTTACCTGGGAGAAGAGGCTGACTCCCACCTGGCTACACCTTCCAGTCAGGCAGATGTAGAGTGACAAGATCCCCTCTGAGCCTCCTTTTCTCCAGCCTAAATATCCCCAGCTCCCTCAGCCACTCCTCATCAGATGGGTGCTCCAGACCCTTCTGCAGTTCTGCTGCCCTTTTCTGGACCCACTCCAGCACCTCAATATCCTTCCTGAACTGAGGGGCCCAGAACTGGTCACAGCGCTCGAGGTGTGGCTTCACTAGTGCCCAGCACAGGGGGACAGTCACTGTGCTGGTCCTGCTGGCCACACTATTGCTGGTATGAGCCAGGATGCCAGTGGCCTTCTTGGTTACTTGCCCTTCTTGGACACACTGCTTTCCATCTTCTTGCAGAACCACTTATAAGATCTGAGTTCTCTATAGAAAGCTTGAGCTATAGGTCTCTCTATTTTCAGTATTGATTCCTGGATTTTGCAGTATCTGGCAGAGTCACCACATTCCCATTTTTAAACATTACAATTTGCTATTTGGATTGAGAAGTTTTAAGATGCAAGAAAGAAACCGAATGTAAAATAGTTTGTGGCTTACCACTGGGAAATCTGAAGCACAAAGAAGAATTACAGCCATGCAATCCTTCCTAAAAATGAAAGTTTAGTACTAAATATGCCCATAGGAAATCTTTAAAATATTCAGTTTGCTATCTGGAAAGTCAGTATTTATGTGGTCTTTGAAAGCCATAATCTTTAATGTGAGTTTAGCATTATTTAAATGTAGATGAGTTTTCACACACCTCTAGCATAATTATGTGCTCCATTAGGTCCCAAGTGTGAGGAATTCTGAATTCTAATTGGATGGCATTAATTACTCTCTGCTAGGAATACACAATATTCTGAAGGAGTTACCCAATCATTTAGTGTACTCCCAAACCTAATTCTCAGAGTAGCAATCAAATCATTGTTATTACCAAGTCACCCAGTATTTCATTAGTTGAGGCTCACTCTGGAGTTATCTATACAATCATTGATAAAGATGAGCAAATACTGAACTGCATGGTTGCAGCTAAAATGAGAAAATACAGACCAGAAGAGCACAGGGGAAAGAGGTTGGGACTATCACAGCCTGCTGATGGTGAATAAAATCTGTGTGTATAATCAAGACCGAGGACAAAAGTGACTCTAGTCGGAAAAAAAAAGCTAAGAAAATGTAAAAGGGGGCAGGAGACTGAAAGTTAGAGGCTTCTAAGAATTATATATTAAGGGAATAAGAGCTGCAAGGCATGGCAAGGAAATGGAGGGAGGCACTGATACCTAAGCATGGATAATGAGATTAAAAAATCAATCCCATGAATTGGGTGATCCCTACTTAGCATTTGCATTAAAATAACATCCAAAGCTGCAAGAATAGAATCTAGGATAGCTATTATATTATTTATACACCCTCGTAATTAGAAAGTTTGTCAAAATGTTCAATTCGAGCTCAGTACTTGTCACATTGTCATTGGCAAAACAGTTTCAATCCAGGTAATTTTACTCAATTATTTTATTACCAATTAATACAAACTTAATTACTGATTTTGGTGTTGAGAAATAAAAGACAATTAAAATCTTCCCTTAAGGAAGTACCTGACCCCTTCTTCAGATTCAGCTTCAGTCCAACTCCTCTTTCCAAGGCTCAGCTTGCCTTATTGTTGCCATGTTACACTCAGATACACTTCCGCTCCCCTTGGTGAAGTGCCTCTGTAGTGGTTTCTTTCTGCTGCCCTTGAACCTTGTTTTCCTCCACCACTCCATGTTTGTTGTTCCCCTTGTGCTCTGGAAGGGTCCTCCTGGAGCTGCAGCCTCACAGGGTGTCCATGCCCTTCTGTGGATTGTCCATTGGCTGCAGTCCTCTGAGGGGTGTCTGTGCTCTGGTAGGGGTCCTCTAAGGACTATATTCCCTCAGGGATGTCCTTCCTCTGGTGTGGGTAGCCCAGGAGCCATAATCTTTCAGGAGTGTCCCTGCCCCAGGCAGGGGCTGCAGTCCCCCAGAGACACCTCAGAGGTAGTGCTTGCTTCCAGGAGTGCATCTACAGTCATGTTGCCAAGTGTCCTGTTCCGTGTGTCTCCTCCATTTCTCCTCTGCCTTACCTCCACATTTCTCTGAACATGTGTCTTCATGTAGCTCTTCATGTGCCTCCTCCCCTTGCGGGGACCTGTTCTGGAACACTATTGAACAACAAATCCTGGTGCTCACCTGCTTGGCTGCAGTGTTGATGCCCTCTTTCCTCATGCCAAGTTTTCCTGTTCCTTCAGTTTTCTCACCATTAATTCTGAAAGTTCAAGGTTTATTTTATCCTCAGTCATGTGTTACGCTTCTCAGGTCCCTGTCTACTTACTCCACTTCATTCTTTAATATATTTGCCCAGGACTTTCACAGTGTCCAACAGACTGGGAGGGCAGAGAATTTTTCTCATGGCTTTTACATATTTCATAACTTAGTTTGACGCTGCCTTTTTTTTTTCCCAAGTTTTTTATTAAGCCATTCATTGTAACCTCAAGCTCTTCCTCCACAGAACTATTGTCAAATAATCCTTATCTTGATTCTGCAAACTATTTTGCTAAGAGTGCATATTGACCAATGTCATGTTACATTTCATCTATCCCGTTTCTCCAAGCTGTTAAAATGATTTTGAAATGTCATTTTGCCGTATTTTCAACCAATCCTGCTGTATTTACAGGCAGTCCCACTCACCTGCCACTTGGATCTTTATTAGAAATGGTAACCAGTGTTGCTGATAGCTTAAATTCTCTACTACACTGATTCTGGAAAACACTACTTGATGTAATTTCTTTTCGTTTCCCTTACTCTGCTGATTCAAGCATGCTTTTTTTCTGAAAACTCTATTCTCTCCATTATGACTCATGCAGTAAAACAGCCGCTTCTGATCACCTACACTATAGAAGGAATGGAATATATCTGAAAATATTTAGTTCCAATTAGCAGTAAGATGTTGGTTAGAGAACTGCTAATCCAAAATGAGGACAATAAGAGTCAGAGCTCTGCTTTACTCCAACTGTCCTGGGGGGGTTGGCTGGAGCTGACTGAAACCAAACACCCCTCACAACATCTCAGAGCCTGCACTCTATTGGAAGCCACTTTCAAGAAAAAAGAGAGCAAAAACCTTTCAGAAGTTATTTTTTTCCTTGTTAAAAATCTCTATCTGGTAAAAAAAAAAAAAATCCAGAAAAGGGTTCTCTTCGTGGCCATATTTCAAGACATAATTCCACTTACAAAATGCAACTTTAAATTCAATGCATCATTTTCAAACCAATAAGGAAATCTTCCATTAATCATAGGCCTATGCAGAAGAGACTAATTAATATAAATGATTAAGAAATGTTCCCTAAACCCCTTACTGTATCACATCATGCTTCATCAGAAAACCATTGGCTAAACTCCAAGTTAGGAAGAGCAAGATAATCAGTAAGAGCTTTCCACATCGTTTGCTGCAGAGAGCATCCCATTGCTGATGCTACACTCAGATTCACTGCTGACCTGGGGGCTCCCTGACAGGGAAAGTTGCTTTCTTACTCTCTCTTATTCACAGGTGTATACACAGACACACTGAGTTGCTCAATTCAGATCTCAACCAAGACACCTTTCCAATCATTCTTCTCCAAGTTAAATATCTTTCCCGAAATGCTTCTATTCTGACATGTTTAAAAGCCTTTGTTGTTTAGTTTTTGGTTTGTTTTTTTTTTAAAAAAAAGTTAATAAAGAGGAAAAGTAAGCTGTATTTCAGTCTTGTGAACTTTTTCCCTCACTTGCTGATTTTCACAGATATTACATGTTTTAAGGTGGTTCTCTACAGGTCATACACGATGTATATCT
The DNA here is from genome assembly GCA_035047865.1 of Dendrocincla tyrannina. Lineage (NCBI taxonomy): Eukaryota > Metazoa > Chordata > Aves > Passeriformes > Dendrocolaptidae > Dendrocincla > Dendrocincla tyrannina. The sequence continues at coordinate 15,192,059 of JAWWMP010000001.1, forward strand.
TGTTCTTGAAGAATTAAGTTTCATTTTAAAAGCCTTCATCATGTCTCATTAAATAAGAGCTTGCTGGACACTAAGTGCACACACTTCTTTTGAAGATAAATTCAGTTCATTATCATGTTGTTAGCAGCATTTCATTTCCAACTGTTAGACCTTCATTTATGTCTGCCAATGTAATAAAATTAATCCTGTAATTTCAGTTGCTTAATTTTCTATTAATGACAGTGTGATTTCTCAGCTACACTGATGTCCATCTAAGGGGAAAAAAATCTTTTCTCTCCCTGTCTAGATTAGCAAGTCAGAGAGAGAGATTTGATTTTTCCTACACTAAAATGTTCCATCTTTTCTATTTCCTTTCAACCCATTGACAGCTGAAATGAGAAGAGAAACAGGCTGACTGACAGCTGCCTGCCAGGCCACACACCATCCTAGTTACAGCTGCTCTACAAGGTTATGCACATGCTCACACTCCTGCATGCAAGGGCTCAGATAATGATTTTTCTTATATATATAAATCGATATAATCTTTCTCAAGTTTGAATCTTTACAGCAAGACATGTAAATCTTGAAACGGCCAAAAAGGGAGCTCTCTGACTTCCATTAACAGCCAAGCATTCAAAAGCTACAGAATAATATTGATGAAAATATTTGTCCTTTCTTCTGTACGTGCCATTCATTTTTATGGTAATCTATTATTTTTCTCCTACATTATACTTTATTAACTCAGTCAACCCACATAGCAACATGGCTACTTTTGGCACACATTCGCAGATTTTAACTCCAGGCTGAGTTACAGACCATTGGAAAGCGATACCAGCCACATCACAAGAAATGTTTCTTTCTGATTCTGCTGGATCAGGGGAAAAAACAACTGTTTTCCATTCTCAATTCACTTATTCTGCAGCTGGAGTGGAAGAAGGAAATGCTGTTTCTTCTACCCCACAAAACACAAAACATGAAATTCCAAAGCAATGGAGGAAACAAGTGCTGGCACTGTTAAAATTGAAGGAAAAATAATAAATTGCTTCAAACAAGATGGTTTGAGGAGCACACACTGTGAGGAAGAGCCTCACTGTAGGCTGAAATGCTGCTCCACCATATATGGGGCTTGCCTTATGCTAAGTAGATCATGTGAAACTCCAGGAGTTTCAGACAGTTAATTGAAGCTGAACTTCAGTAAGTGTTGTGTCCAAACAAGATTACTTGGGCTTTTTGGGGGGCTACAGAAGTTCTACCCAGTTTTAGCTGCAATACTCTGAAAACTTTGCTTCAAAGCAATGTACAAACACAGCTCAACAATGCATCAACCCCTGTAAAATATTATCATGTCTATTAGCAATAACAAAAAGCTTTTTGGGAAGAGTTGCTTTGCCCATGTTGGCTAACATTCATTTTCTTCCTCAGCATGAGCCCTTGATTGGAATTCCCCCCTAACCTCAAAGGTATTCCTCACTTTGATCTGAGCACAAAGGAATTGTTCTCCAAGGCTTACTGTGGATTCTAATTGAGTTTCCTTCAATAAATATTTCTTGTGAGGAACAAAGTAACAGCTTAGTGAAGTTTAAGCCTTACATTTTAACATTAGAATAGTTGTATTTAGAGATAACCTGCTGTGAGTGTACAGTAAACAGTTTCACCTGAAAGAATGGAACTATTTATAATACTTAGTCCTTCACCTCACTTTTTACTTGAAATTATAACTTCAGAAGTATTCTTATTCCTTCTCTTTTATAAAAAAAAAAGAGGCAAATTCACATAGGATCTTTTTATAAACATTATTACTTTTTCCTCATTCTCCACCCCAGACTCAAACAGTGCACCGATCACAATTTATATCTAGCAAATTATTGCTTCCTTTTCCTTGCCCATTTATCTGTATACATCTGTTATCCTCTAGTAGAAAGCATCCAGCTATGACCTAAATAACTTGTTTATGAAGTTCCTCAAAGTAAGTACCTGTTTTTTAAGGTAAGTACTATCTTTATGGACTATGCGACTGCTGGAAAGGAGTTCGATTCATGACCAAGACTGCAATGTGCTATAAAATAATTTTAATAACATAGCTCTTTAATCTACTTTAATGATTTTTTTTCTCCTGAATATAATTTCAATTCTTTTTAATTTATTTATATGAAGTCACAGAGAATTCAAAGTTTGCATTCCATGATTTGCTTTAATAGATAAACCTTTTTTTCCAAAAATTATTCACTAACTGGAAACTTGAAATTATTTCTATTTAAAACTCATAGGTTTATTTTGGAGAATAGCAAGAAAAAAATAATTTAAATCATGAAGACACAAGGTGTCTGCACATAAATGTGTTTCCTGAGAAAATCCATCTCTGATTTGTTAGCTAACCTCTTAAAAGACTCATATCTCTTCCAATGAAGGAAAAATTTGTCAGAAAGTTTGGTGAGTTTCAGTCTCTTATGATCCTCTCATAAGCAAGCTAAAAGTAGTACCTGGGACTATTTTTGTCACCATTAAGGCACCATTAAGACCTTCTATTCAAGATCTCTGTGTGCTGGTTGGTACACCTGGTACACCAGATATCACTCTGGGATTATGAACAGCAGTATGGCCTGCCAATGGCATATGATTAGAAAGATTTATATAATCAATCAATAACCAGATTAATTATGTCCAGCTTAGGAGTGCAAATGTAATTTATTGACCAGTTTGGGGCAGCACACATCGAAGAACAACATGGGCCGAAATCCGGCTCAGAACAGCTAATGGAACCAGAGAACTCAAAGACATGAATTGTTTTTTGAGAATTACTCAAAATGGTTGGTTTAAAGATGAGAAGGTTCAGGAAACATAATAATGACATGCACCAAAAACTGTTGCCAAAGGCAAAGAAGAGCATTGTGTTCATATTTATGTCAAACAGATAAACTAATGAACTTAGATCACATGACAAGATTTGGCTTATGCAACAAAATTCTTATCAATATAAATAGTGGTACACTGAACTAAAGATCCTTGAAGACTGCAGATTTACCATCACTAGAGGATTTTGAGAAATGGCTAGATAAAAATCTGCCAGGTTATATAAACATATATCCATATAACGCAGTTATAGTTGATAGTGGCCTCAGCAGGAAGACAGACAAGACATCTTCCCTTCCAGCCTGACAGGGTCTCCAGACCAACAGTCAGCAGAAAAAAAAAAAGGAGGTTTCCAATTAACCCTCAGAAATCACACTGCTCTTGTATTTCAGGCCGGGAACCTCATGTGATTGAAAGGAGGAGCCACTTTATTTGACAGGCTCTTGTGTTGCTTCAGTACCTTTCATGGCACTTTCTAGCTCATCAGCCTGACTTGCCTTTCCTGGGTTTGACAGCAAGAAGTCTCAAGCGAGGGAGAGGGAAGTACTAGAAAAATTATTATCTTATTTACAAATGCTACCAGACTAGTGCAAGAGGAAATATCACCAGCCACCCATGCTCATTTATTTCTAGTAAAGAGATAGGCTGAAATCATTAGCAGCCATGACTTATTTTCCTCTAAACTGGAGCAAAGGATGCTTAATTTTTCATAGCCTGAGCACTCCACAAAACATCAATAAAGACACAAAATTGTTAAGAATGCTGAATTAGGCCAATCACGTAGAGTCTATTGCAGAGTCCAACAGGCATCTTAACATCAAAATGTTTCTTAGCAAACAGTTTAAAATCTTCACATTAGAAAAACTGATTTATTATGATTTTACTGGATTGAAAATCTTTAGAGCTACAGAGATCCAGATTACATGCAGCAAATAGTTTCCAGCACTGGAGATGCACGATAGGCTGCTCATAGAAGGGTAAGGGAGAGAATAGGTATATTTCAAATTCAAAAGCAGACTTATTTAAATGTAGAGCACAATCAAATATAGCCACCCTTTCAGAGTGAAGATGAAGCCTGCGCAATTAGTTCACTTCTGAACACAAGATAAAGGCAGGGACAGACCTAATGCTAATTTTTCTCCTATGACAGACCCATGAATCTCTCCTCATGCTGCTAATAATTTTAGTCCCAATACCTGTAAGACATCTGCCAACCCCTTCTATGGGAAGGGAATCAAGCCCAATTAGGGCAGTAGTTATATATATGTATATATATATATAAATTTGTGTACTCAGTAACATAACCTGTGAGAGAAGTGTTTTTTCTCAGATTCCTTTGCTGAGACTTCCACTGCTTCAGCTTACATCCCTACTGTAACAGGCACCTAATTAGCCCCTCAGTTGCCTGGCTGCCATGGGCAACACAAGATCATGCTGGCTCATGTTTCTATAACTCCTTAAAAAACTCCCAGTGCATACAAAGGAAATAACAAGGAAACAGATAGTTCTACTCACAGAGGCTGACAAAAAAAATAAATCAAAAGCTGGTCAAATTAATCTTTTTTCAGAGGTGATGAGCCCTACGAGCTTAGAAATGTTCCACAAGTCAAGAAGAATTTGGGGAGAAGAAGAAGGGAAGAATTTGATGCACTATAATTCTGCAATTGTTTTTTCTGTCTTTTCGTAAATGTTTGGAAAAAAATTGCACTCAGAGATAAAATATGGCATAAGAGGTATAATAATGAAAAACATATTTATATTTCATAAAACAGCTTTGTATACCCTAAGGCAGTCCACAAAAGTACCTTTAAATATGGGGTTAATGTAAATACATATCAGGATGGAATGAAAATTACTTTAGCTCTTTGATTTACTAACCTTAATAGGTTTGATATATTTTAAGTTCCTCTGAACTCCCTGAATTTTTTTTAGTTTATCTTTGAGATAGTTAGAATATGCTTTAAGTGTTTTAGTTGTTTGCTTTGTTTTAAATCAAAAGATTATCAAAATACACTGTTAAACATAAGTCTACCTTGACAAAGGTCGTTCTTGGAATTAAACAGTTCGACAGATCCTCATGTCTGACTGAGTTGTGGTTACCATTTTAATTAGAGATATTCAAAGCATAAAAATGTAGCTCAATAATAGAAGTCAATAAAGAAATTTTAATTAATTTTATCACTTTAAGACAATTCTGAGTTATTACCTGGCTAACAATGAATTTTAACAGGTTGTAAATAGGGCAGGACAGCAAAGCCAGAAACCTGGGTATTTTGCGGTTATATGTTAGGAATAGTAGGTGAGTCAAGAGGATTGACATGTTCCTCCATTTCAGCTTTTCACAGCGAAGGTAATACCAGAGGAAATATTGAGATCCTGTAATAAAAAGTATTACTACCTACAGGGTATTCTTTTAGTTATATTTTAAACTCTAAAGTTTACTGCAGTACCTTTGAGCACAAAATATTCTGTATTTTCTGGGTTTATCTATAAATATTCCTATCCTGATTTAGCAGCTGAACTAGTTTCAAAACAAGACAGAGAAGACAAGCAAAAAAAAAAAAATTAAGACAAATTATTCATGTCAGGAACCAGAAAAATCCATACCTTAGATCATGTTTCAAGACTTTATCATCTCAGATGAAATAGGTACACCAGTGCCCTTCAGTTCATCCTGAGTATCTCGAGACTGAGCTTTTAGGCCATCTTTCCTGTCTTTTGATTAATAAAATAAGATATATTACTTGCATTAAGTGCAATGATCTTAAAATGTAGTGGTATAACACAGAACTTGGTAACATTGGATAAAAGCCTCACATCTACAGTAGTTTTATAACCCTGTTTTATTATACAATATATTCCAGGTACAGTAGCTATAAAGACCTCTTTACCATCTCTACTCACTTCCATTAATTACCATGTATGTTCATGCAAGGCAAAGATAATTGGTTGTAGAGTGATCTTGAATGAACTGCAAGGAGACAAACTGCCCTCCTGAACAGGGATCCAAGAGCTGAGGATGTCGAGCTGGGCAGCAATTCCCTCCCTAGCTGGGAAAGGAAGAGGCAGCATGTAGGATCACGGGCTCCTGGAAGGAGCCAGGTCACCAGGAAGGATAGGAAGGCAGCTAAAGGTGTGTGTTAGAGGTGAATGCAAACAAAGGCACCCTTTATGAAATACTATCACCTCTTTGGCAGCTTTTCCTTACAAAGTTATCAAGGCTTTCTCTTTTTAAGGATCACTTTCAAGTAAAAAGTGTGAGATGAACATTTACGTTCTGTTTTCCACTACTAGAACTCATGCTAATAAATGATTAACAGCAGGAGTCTGAATTTGTAATATTTGCAGCTATATTGCTTTCAGGATGATATAAAAGCTCTGATTCCTTGAAAGAGGTGTTTTAGATGTCACTTGAGTTCTAATGCTTTTGCTCTTCACAGGAAGTACTTGTTGCAGTGGTCTTCAAGTAGGAGTAGCATAAGGGATGGATTTGCATTTCCTTGCCATATCTGTCCCATTCTCTTGCATCCCAAAGGATCAGATCCAGGGGCATTCTGTTTCCAAATCACATAAGTAAGGATGGAAAGAATGGAAGCTCCCTGTGTTATACTTGCCAGGTAAATAAGCATGGTCTGGGTACAAGAGGTAAATTTCATCCTGTCTACTGACCAAAAGTCAAAGAGTAAAACATGTGGCTGTTTTTCCTTTCTGTTGAACCTCTACTAAAAAGACTGGTCAGATTGTTTCCAAGTTCCAAGTCAAAGCTTTGAGTCATCAGGCAGCAACAAATACGGAGACATCCTAAACAGTCTTGTGATTAATTCTCATAGAACTGATATTTAGATATTTACTTACAGGAGCTTTAAACAGAAGCAGGAACCCCTACCTGGAACACATCATACAGACAAAGAAAGAAGCCCAGACTGCTGGATCTCAGTCTGAGTAACATAGACTGCCCTGGTGAGATGCCCAGCTCCTTAACTTGCAAGAGATGCTTAGTCTTGCTTCAATGAATAGGCTCACAAGCCACTTTTTTTCCTCAAGGCAAACACTGCAGTTTTTTTAAAAACCCAAAAAAACAAAAAAATCCTCCATGAACAGTGTTAGTTTTAAGTGGCTTCATTCTTCTTATAGATATTCAAACGATACAGCTTCACTGATTTGTAACATTTACTTTGGTTTGATGTGGAGAGATTGTGCTCACAGATCGATTCTTTCAACAGACCAATTATAATGAAATGTACTGCTTGGTCCACAGCCAGAGTGCTCTATAATACATTTATTCTTTACTTCCTTGTCATTTACTTCTCTGGACAGCCTTGGTCATCTGTAACAGTTTTGCTTTGACACAGAATGGAATTTTGCTTTGTTCTGAAAATAAACTGGTGTGTTTTCAATGGGCTCACAGTTTCTTCAGCAGCATTTCACTTCTAAGCATCATGTTTCATTCAGTGGGCAGTCAGAGGCTGATCTGTATTGCAGCAGTCATGGCATACATAAGCAGTAAAATTATTTAATATCATGCCTGGCATCCTACCCCATTCAGTTTTATAAATAAGGCTTTATAAATAGAAGGCTTTACACTCAGTATTTCTGTTGTATTTACAAGAAAATGCTGCAAGCAAGTTGCAGGGTTTTTTTGAAAGGTCCATTATTTTTGCTGCTTGGTAATGAGTGGTCACTCACACAAGTGATCAATGAAGTGTAGTTATTATTTTGTTTTCAGTTGGTGACAGAAAGTATTCATCTGGGTGGGAACTGACCTAATGGTCATATGCCCCTCCCCATATAGCTGCAGTTTGAAATAAGGGCACTCCAATCAAGATATTTTGTCCTTTAAAGTGTGTGATGCTACCTTTCATGAGAGGGGACTGGCCTGATGCAGAGTTTAACTCTAGAGACCCCTTCCCCTTGGTCTGCCTGACTGGCTCCTGGAAACCAAGCCCCACAGTTGCCTGACCTAAATTCCAGCTGTGCCTGAGCCAAGTTTTACACAGTGTCTAAGCCTCTCCAAGAGCCAGAGCAAACCTGTGGAAAATTATAGCCACTGGGATCTCTCCCAAGTTGCAATCTTTTGAATGTGTATCTGAAAAGACCAACATCATGTTTATTGAAATGTTATCACCCCTTCATGGTTTCATACTTTGCATGTATTGCACAACCACTCAATTGAGCTGAACATCTGGCATGAGGTCATAAGAATCACTATTAAACTGTTTGGTCTTATTTGTACCAAAACCATTTGGAGAAGTTGATAAGTGCCTCACCTTCCTGATATTCAGTTAGCACAGTTTAAGAATACCAAAATAAAACCAAATGAACTACAGGAAATTACTGTTAATTAACAGTCCTCACAAATAATTAGACCTGCTCAGATCTGGCCTTCCAGATTTTCCACTGATAAATTTCAAGAAGTGATCTTTGCAAGATTTCTTCAGTCTATAACTCTGGCTGTTCCTAGTACTAGGATAATGGAATATTTGATTCAGCAGGACAGCACCATAGAACTGTGGTGAGAACTGTTTCAGATCTAATTGACAAAAAGAAAATGTTGTTTGGCAGTACTCTGCCATTTTAAGCAATAATCTCAGCTCTAGTTCTCCTTTTAAATGAGTGGCTGTTTTGTGTGGGAATGTGTTTCAGAGTCTGCAAAGGATGAATTTACATTTTGCTGTGTTCTCCCGGAGCAGAAAAGGAAGTGAATGTGGAAAGATCCCAGAAAAGAAAACAGTTGTGTACTGATGGTATGATCTTCCATTTCATTCAGTTTCTGCACAGGCACCTCTAGTCTTCCCCTCTGAATAAAGGAGGTTTGACTCACACAGAGCATCAGGAGGTTCAGAACAGTATCTCCTCACACTTATCCTTTTCAAGACCTGCAAAAGGAGTAATTTTTTTTGCAAATTCTGCATTTGCAAAGAGAATGTGGGCTGATAATTAACAAAAAATAAGCTCATTGTAAAATGGAAGCAGCAAGAATGATTTTGGGAGAAGTAGACTGGCCAGGTGCTTCCTCAGATGCCTCAGACACTGAGCTTGACTGTGTACGAGTCTGTCCATCTCTCCTAAATGAAACTCCTCAGTTGTCACTTCCCAGCTGCTGACAGCCAAAGACAAGGCAACAAAGATTTTTAAAAATCAGTCTTCTAATGGTGTGAGACCACCCCTTCCAAGTATTTTAACACTTGGAAGGCTTTTACTAAATTTTAAATTATTTTAACAATAAAAGAATATTGCAGAAATGTGCTGAACACCCATGGTCTTTCCACTTTAAATACGGTCAGACTTTAATGCTGTTTTGACCTCTTTTGGATTAGCTGAACTCTGTCAAAAAAATCTAATACACTTTGGCTGTTATGGTCAATAGTCAGTTTGCAATGTGTCTCAGAGGATACGCAGGTACCAAAAAGGAAACATCCAGAGCTGCTTTTTCTGGCAAATTCTTCAAACATCTGATGACCTCCCTCCCTTATTTCCCCAGGATGTGGGGTTCAAGTATTTGCATTATGACAAAGCTGAAAGTCCCAGCTTTCTTCTCAAAACTGTAAGAGAAAAAAGTTGATTCTAAAAGTAAACATTGGAAAACTTTGCTTCCTGAAAGTCTCCCAATAACACAGATAATAACTGGGAAAAAAATTAAAAAAAAATGATTTTTCAGTGCAATCGTATTGTGCCACGCTGGTGCTTCACTTTTTACTTCAAGAGGAAAGCCTAAGAAACACCCATTTGTATGACAGATAAATCTCCACAGATATTATTCGTAACCCACTACACAATGAAAATTTGCTACAGAAGATGTTTGATCTCATAAGATCTATTTTTTTCCGTTAAGCTATCCACTCTGTATTTAATGAGGAGCATCTTCTTGTTACTATTGATGGATGAATGGATGGATTTGACTATCACTTAAAGATCGAGCAGGAGTACAACTCTTCATAAAGAAAAATATTTATTATGCTAATTCGAGGAAGGCTTTGTGTTACTGCCATATGAGAGCTGTCTGCAAATGACACAGATCCCAAATTGCATCTTGAATGAATTCTATAACAGCAGGAAGAACCATTAAATGGAACAACAACAAAAAAAAGACATTGAGACATAAGCCCAAAGCTAAATGTAATTTTAATTGTTTTGCTGAATTGGGTTCTAAGGTCTATTGCACCGTCTTCACCTAAAGCATAGACAGAACTTTCATTTCAAATACTCATCAGCCTTATTTAAATTAAGTCTTTAGAATTCCAAAAGTTTTCAAGAATGACACACTTCTCAAGTAAAATATTCTGATGAAGATAAGGGTCTCATGACATTAATGAGCAGCAGTCGAATAATAAATATGAAAATAATTTTATTTTCCAAAGAGAATTAATGCTTGGAGATACTTACATGTATTAATTTCATGTATTTGTCAATTAGCATCCTATAGGATAATATTTCAGACGATATTTGCATCTCACTGAAAGTTAAAGGAAGCCGAATGAAGATCCCTAAAATGGCAGAAGCTGTGTTTTAAGTTAGGTTCAGAAGAAAATTAGTCTCTAGAATTTCAAAGTTGAAGACTTTCTTTTTAACTGTCACAGTTATTTCACAACTTTATCATTGCATAGATCAATGATTTATGTGACATCAGTACAGTTGCTCTTTATAAAATAAAAGGTGAGAAATTTGACAAAATGTTATGAAATAGTTTGGGGTATAATACAAACTTTTGCTAAATTTCATTAAAATTTTGCATTTGAATTACATTAGATATTACTAACAATATTGCAATAATTATGAATTTAAATAGCTGTAAATAATTGCACTAGGACAATGCATCTGCCACTATAGCCTGTGCTCACAAAACACAGTGTAAGGGAAAAGAAAAAGTGATAGATGGGTAGACTGTTTCACCAAATGTTTTACAGAATACTCTCAGTTGAGGGACCCACAAAGATCAAGTTCAACCCTTAAGTGAATGACCCATACAGGGATTGACACACAACCTTGGTATTCTTAGCACCATGCTCTAACCTCTAACCAACTATCCATGGAGAAACAACACAGCTGCTAAAGCTAAAGATGGGCTTCTTTGAGCTATATTTTAACTTTTTCTGAAATGTTATTTTCTACTTTTCCCCTTATTGTTTAAAGGAGCATGTCAATATAAAGGTAAAAAATGCATTTCCTTGTCTCATTTTCTCTGACAACACTGTAAACTATTAAATAGAACAATAATGGCAGATACCTTTTTATCCATCCTTATGTTTGCACCTGGGGGCAGAGCAAGAGGAAAGTTGGTTATTTCAAGTTCTTTTTGTTTAAATGGAATATCTCTTTTATGTGCTTGAATCCATTCAAGAAACCAAGGAAATAAGAGTACAATCCAATGCAGTTCCAAACACCCTCAAATGCCATTGAAGTCTGAGGACAAAAATCCAACCTATGCATAAGCAAATAGAAAAAAAAATCACCCGGGCAGGAAATTGTCCATCATTATTGTTTATTTACACAGTGCCTCAGGTTATGTTGAGACATTATTAGAGAAGTAGATCTTCTCGGAATGACATAGCAATACAGGCTGCTGGGAGGCTCAACAAATATTCAATCTTGCATGAATTCTTAAAAGTTGGGGTCTTCTGCCTTCTGGTCCATGTCTTGGCTTCATTTGGAGAATGCAATTTCAAAATCACAATTAATTATCTATTGACTCCAAAAATATACTGATGGCTAGAAGATATCTTGAGGTGGTTTACTTGACCAGTGAAGAAAGGCCAGATAAAATTAAATAATTTTATGATGACAATAAAACTACAGCTGCAGTGAGGCTTCAGCAGTACATAGTGACATCAACTACCAGTGCTGTTATGTTGGCAAGGAAAATTCAGTCCTTTATTTCTAAATTAGTGCATCTGTAGCAAAGTAAAAGTCCTTTTTATTTTTTCCTGTTAATGAGAGTAGAGAACTCAAGAAAGGCCATTCAGAGCTGTCCAAGAGTCAACAAGTTTTATCATAGTATAACTACGGCTGGGAAAAATATACATGTTTACAAGATTGCTTAAATGAAAAAGCAACACACAAGGTTAGCAGAAATAAAAGAATTAAATTGATGTCAGCTGGCCACCACTGCATTATACGGCACATTCCTTCTCTTTCTCCCAGTAAATTGTTACCTGCGCCTAAATGGCTTGATTGTGCCAACAATGAGAGGGGACAAGCCTTTTTGACAGGAAGACTTGTCATGTTAACTTAATAATTACCAATGCCTTGTTAAAAAGGCTTACAAAACCGAGATATTCTGTATGTTGCATTTGCATTTCATAAAGTACTTCTATGTATTCTAAACTGAAGGCATCTAAAAAGGTTTATCAACACTCTAAACTATTGGAAGTTCTTGTGTCAATTTCTAAGATAACCTTGAAACAAAAATTGTATTAAAAATTGTTTGCTACTCTGACACATTATAGGTCCTGAAATACCAAGAGGTCAAAGAGATCTTGGAGACTACAGACCAGAGATCCAAACAGATCTATTTATGGTATGAGAAAACAAAGTACATCTAAAATCTCAATTCAAAGTGTTCCTTATCTTCTGCAACAGTATGAATCTGTGCTTCATGCTAGAATATATTACAGGGGGAGAGGGAAACATTTCAAGCACTCATTTAGCAACTGAACTCAGCAATCTGACAAAAAAAAACTAATAGAAGTAAGATTTCTTTTTTTTGCATACCCTTTTGTTTTTTAAAAACACGCAGTGGCTGCTGAAAAAATATAATGGGAGAACTAGAACTGCAGTGAGAGAAGACCTCACATCGTCTTTTGTTCAGGAGGAGCCTCCTCTCTCCAAAAATTTAATTAAAGCTGTCTCCTCAATTAGCTAAAGTAGGAACTGAGAGTTAAACAGTGAGAAAACCAGCCTCTGATTTATTTCTCTTTCACGTACAATGATGGATGCATGTGGAAATGGCCCTGACATTTTGAGTGAAGGTGGGGTTCTCATATCACTCCAAAATGGTCCATGATCAGGGATTCTGGAGAGAGCCAGAAACAGGAAATCAACAGATCTGTAGGATGGGTAAAAATCTCTTCAACCACCGCAGTTTGTGACACATCTGATCAAGCAGGAGTAGATGAGCCTGAGGCATTTTCTAGAGACCGCTGACATGCTGGGAAAAGTAGTCAAGTTCAAGGGTAGTCTGAGGATTATTAACCCACGACCATTTATTTGCCCCAGGAAATGCTCAGGGCCCAGAACACCCTCATGATCCTTTTTCTCCTTGCAACAGCTTGAAAAGTTCTAAATTGACTTTTTAAACATTTGCAAGACTCTATGACTGAAATATATTCTCACAACTGCGAGTTTTTTTCAGTTCTGAGAGAAATAAAAAAAAAAATAAAATAAAAAAAAAAGTTTTAGCTTTCTGAAGGTTAACTTCATTGCCAGACAAAAAGAAATGCTCTCATACCTCAAACACTAAGACTGATTCTGAGGGAACAGTAAGTGATATGTTTCCTTCCAGAGGCAGCTAGGAAAAGTTGGTGAAGGAGTAGATGGTGAAAGGATGTCAGAGTACACACACATGCAGCTTTGATTGCACATGATGCACTTTGAAACTCAATTTGAGTAGTCTGAAATTGGACATCCTATGAAAACTATAGTTCAAACACATTCTCTTTACAATTTTTTTGTTTGATATCCCTGCAAGTATATTGGGAAGGAAAGACATGGGAAGCTACATGCAATTCAGTCATTATCTTCTATAATCTGTTTGATGTTCACCTTTTATGTCTGAAACAAACACAGGCAATATGTCTTATGAAATGTGATCGTGCATCCTTCTGGGTGGAACCATGATTTCAAGGGAATTAGTGGCCAATGTGACCAGCAACTTCTCATTCTCTGGGTTTAAGAATGTACTCATAGTGTCAGGCTTATATTTGGAGTAAACCACAAGCAAACATTTTCATTGTTTCAAAAGCTGCTGAAGTAGATTGACTATGCAAAGCTTCTCTTCTGCTCCTGCACGTTATTACTTGGCCATCATTTGTGCTAAATCTGCCTTTTACTTCATTTTAGTGCAGCCTTTTGCAGAAGGTCATTTATTAGGTAATCACTTGCCTATGGAAAAGCCTAATTGCTCCATGTTTGTCAGAAAGAGGCAATAGTGCTACATTTGAATACTGAATGGCTTGCAAAATACTCTCCAGATGAGGGATATGAAAATTTTCAGAGGCTTTACTTATTGCCACTTAAATGAAAACGGCTAAATGAACCTACACATTCAGGGTTAAAAATGGGCAAATACTCTGATGTATGGAGGATGCAAAAGCAGACAGTTTATGGCTTTTACAACTTTAATACTAAAACAAATGCGTATAATAATTTATGACTACCACAATTCTCCTTTCTTCATGGAATACTAATGCCCTCTACTGGTGATTCACATAATTTTAAATTTTTGGGTTTATAAAACCTGCTCAGAGCTCATTTTCTGTTCTATTACAGAGAAAGGAAAATAATTTAGCCACTAGTGAGTTTTTCTATGATTCACACCCATCAAACATGCATCTGCTGAAAAGGAGCTTTTGTCTGGGTTTTTATCTCCAAGATACATTCTGCAAGTGCTGTTTGCTTTTCCAAATCCACAGCTACCTTGAGAATTACAAACTATAAAGAACTCGTGCACTGATAACCTTTTTTTAAACCCTTGTCAATATTTGAAAGAAAAATCATTCAGTTTTTCATGAAAAATGACATGGAAACCAGCAGCAGGATGGTTACAAATAGAAAGTTATTTATAGCTAATGGTTTTGTGAAGAATTTTATGACATCTGGTCTTGAACTGCCCAAGAGGACACCACTATCAGTTTGTGTGACATTTGCCTTGATTTGTTCCCATATTCTGAAAATTTATGCTGTATATCATACAATTCTCTTGCTGCTGCATCTAATCTCTTGCTCGAGAGATGGTTTAATGAAAAACAAATTTCAAAAATAGTTGCTATCCTGACTTCCAAGGAAATGGCGAACACACAATCACATAGTTTTTAGTCTTCAGACCTTTATCTCCCACAGGCCTTTGAAGCTGCTGATCAATTTTCAAATTGGCACAGGGACAGAGTGCTCAAGGATCTCAAGTCTCTCCAAAAATTATAATTCCACAACAGAGTGAGCTCACAAAAGAAGGCACCTACCTCCCACATCTTCTTACATTCAGGTGCTAAATCATCAGTCACAAGCCAGCTGGCCAGTGCCACTGGGTCAGCCACTGTGGCCAGACAAAGGGAAAGGGGGAATTCTATGGACCAGGGAGTGGAGCAGGACACCCATCACAGGAAAACAGGAAGCCCTGATCCTCTAGTTCCACATCCAATAAAACAATGTGCTTTAAGGTTATTGCCAGTTGCCTACTAAACATTATGATGTGACCATCTATACATGAGCCTTCGTTGTCTGTGTTTGCTTACGGATAAAACTGTTTCCTCCACACGATCATCACTTCTTCTCTTCCAAGAAGAGCTGTTTTCTCTGATCTGGCAGCTGAGCTGCCTGTGTGAGTGCTTCCTAAGCTTTCTCATGTGAAATGGTGCAAGCTAGGTCAAACATTTTACAGTAGTAGGTCTTAGTTGATTTTTCCGAGTTTGTTTAGATTAAACACAGCCCAGCATGAATAAAACCCTGTATGTTCCAGCTGGAAATGTTCTGAAACACCAAAGTCAGTCATGTTGTCCACCCTTGAGAGCAGGATATGAGCTGGACCCAGACTGAGGGAAACACTAGATGGGGCCAAACATGCCAGAGCCTTGTTAACTGCTGGCACTGATATGGGAACTGTGGCACTGCAGGTCAGCACCAGCTGAGGAGAGCAGTTAGAGAAGAGAACAGGCACCAAAATATTTCACTGTGGGATTCTGTGCTATGGAATGCAGGCAAGGGACACTCAAATGCCATGAAGTGTTCACAGAACTTTTTGCACCATATGCACCATCATATGTTTCCAATAATGGACCTCATCAGGAATTTCCAGAGTCCACTGCGGTGCACAGACATATCCAATGGTGGAATCCTCACTGGCAGTATGAAATATTATTACATCCATAGTCTGAAAAGCACATGAAGATATACAGCATTATAAAGCAACATATTAAAATTTTCATCCCTAACTTATTCCAAATATCAGCCCACAAATTTGACCAAGAACAGAAGTAAGCCAGAAAATAACCTAAGACAATGAAAATAGTTATTTCACCTCTGTCCAGGTACCATTTGCTGTAGAATACTGGGGGGGGGGGGGGGAGGGGGTGTGGAAACAAACACAAAGACCCATGAGTTCTACACTTGCATTTTTGCATTTTCTGTAAAGATATTATTATGGGAATATTTAAATGTGTCACTCCATTAGAAAGAAATATCTCTTTTAGGAAGTAAGAACATTTTCCAGCCAAACGAAAGAAATAAGATACACAAAAAATGGAAACAAATACAAATTACAGGGAATGGATATGAATAAATACACCTGTCTCTTTAAGATTTCTTTCTGCACATTGCTGGTAACCTGGCAGAGGAGGCATATATCTAAATGTGCTAAAAATGTCCTTTACAGGAACACATTTCTTTACATAATTCTTTTTCTATGTAAAAGCCTAATTACTCAGTGGTTATTAGACAAGAAAAATGGAGTTCCATTTAAATTTAGAACTAGAATCCAAGCCAAGTTCCAGGGGAGGAAAAGACACATTTTACAGATGGAGACTTGCAATCTAACTGCACAGTTAGGTAATATGAATGTCCCAGAAGAGGGTAGAAAAGCACGATGTTATGATTAAAGTCACCCAAATGAGAATTAAGAAATCCGAACCTGTCTTCACACAAAAGACAGATCTGTCACAGTTATGGACAAACATTACATAGCTACATGGAAAAGAAATATTCTTAAACTAACACACAACCAATGACAAACAACTAATACAAAGCAACATTTTTCACAAAAAGCAGGCCACTCAGAATGGCATGCCATGAAGATGAAGTTTCTAGCAATAGAACTGCCACTAATATTAACACAACTGAACTACTCTGGCAGTCAAAGGCAAATAAGGTGGTTATGTATCAGTTGGTAAAAAATACAAAAACAAAACAAAAAAACAAGCAACTTATGGATAAACCTTTCAAAAACTCTAACCCATTTTTAAACCAGAGCTCGTTTCTAAAAGTGGTTTAAAGACAGTTTTTGCAGTAATTTAAGTGATCAGTGTTGCAGAATAATGGTTGATAAGAATATTATGATGGATAAACAGGTGGGTGCTTAGTTTCCACTGATTTCAACATGTCTGCCTGTACGTGCTTAGATACCTGAGTTTCAATGACATTGGTCAGATTCCAGCCTCTATAAACATGAAAAACACTTCTTGGAAACAGGATAGTCAGGTACTTTTGATACTTCTATTTTCATTCTTGGATAGGTTCTCCTCTCTCTTTTCTGTCATACAATTCACCTCCCCAAGATGCTACTCTATAGCAGAACTATATGTTAGTTTTGTGATCTACTCTGCCTCAGTCTTTTATTTGAACATTTCTTCCTTTTCTTCCCACCCCTCACCAGTTGCTGCTGGTTGTAGACAAATATGCCCTGGCAGAGATTATTCTAATTTTGACTGTGTTAGTTTGCTGCTTCTTTCACCATTGTCAAATTCTGTCATTCTTCTATAGAGAAAATCAGAGTGAAATTGTCTGGGAGATAATCTGGATGTAACATATCATTCTTTAATCTGAAAGACCAAAGTTTCAAGAACTTACTTGACATTGTTATCTTCATAGGAGTACCAGATCTGCCCTTTCTGCCATGTCATCCCATTTTCCCTGCTTAGCCCCCAGCATTGATGGATGAAGGACTTTTAGACAGGATGGCACAACTGAGAGGACAATTATTTCAAGGTTTCTGCTACCTGTGCTATTCAAGGGCAAGGGTGAGGAGAAGGTGTGGTCTCTCTTTAAATACCAGATACAAACCACCTGCTTTTGCATAAGAATAAATTTCTCTGCAAATTCTTACTCTTTAACAGCTGTTTCTGGCTGCCTTACACAAAATATTGGAAAATACTGAGTCTCACACCAGCTGGAAAAAATAAAAGTCAGTCGGGTCACCAGTTGAGCCTCCTGTCCAAAGCAGGTCAGATATGAAATCAGACCAGATTCAGGGCTTTCACCAACAAGGTTTTGAAAATTTCCAGAAATGGTTCTGCAAAGCCACACTGGGCAACCTGCTCCATTGCTTGGCTATCCTTATGGAGAAATGCTTTTCCCTATATCTGTTTTAAACGTCCCCTCTTTAAGTTTATTCCCATTGTCTTCTTCCTGTCTGTCCACACATGGCTGCAAAAAAACCTGGCTCTGTCCTCTCGATGACTTCTCTGATGATTCGTCTTCTATTTTCCAAGCTGAACAATCTCTGGAGCCTCTGTGTTTTCTCAAAG
The DNA here is from genome assembly GCA_035047865.1 of Dendrocincla tyrannina. NCBI lineage: Eukaryota > Metazoa > Chordata > Aves > Passeriformes > Dendrocolaptidae > Dendrocincla > Dendrocincla tyrannina. The sequence continues at coordinate 15,210,337 of JAWWMP010000001.1, forward strand.
GACAAGTGTTCCAGTCCCTGAACACCTTGTTGGCCCTTTGTTGAAGTTGCATCAGTTTAAAAATGTGTATCTAGACAGGATCTAATGACTGTCAAGGGAAGGGGAATAATCCCCCCTTCCCTAACCATGGTGGCGATTCTTCTGTTGGTACAACCCAGTGTGCTGTTAGCCTCCATTCTCACCACCATGCCCTCCTGGCCCCTGTTTAGCTTCCCATGCACCAGTTTGCCCAGGTCCTTGTCCACAGTGCTACTCAGACTGTCAGTCTCCAGTCAGTGACACTGCACAGGGTTATCCCATCTCTGGTATAGGACTTCGTATTTGCTCTTGTTGAAGTCCCTACTGGATCATTCCTGCAGTGTGGGAGGCTCTCTTTAAATGATCACTCTGGTTTCTGTGGATTAGGAAAAAACCCTAGAAGTTGCTGTGCTCAACAAACTGGACAAGGGAACGTGCTGTGTCCCCCAGGTCATTGACAAAGACATTAAATAGGACGGGACCCAGGACAGATCTTTCAGGATCTCCACTCACAGCCAGTTTCAAGGTAGTGTGTGACCCCTTCAGTGCTGCCTTTAAGGCCAATAGTCTGATTTCTTACCTCTCCAGCAGTCTACTCATGTAGCCTGCCACATCCCAACCCGGCTAAAATATGCCATGGGGAGCAGAGTATCAAGACAGACATCTGCTCCCAATCTTTGTCCACAGACCTCATCACTGTTAGGTAAGTTGGGCATAATTTGACCTTGGTAAATAGTAATCACCTTCTTCCATACATGTTTGTCTTGAAGAATTTTGTCTAACAGCATGAGTGGGTGGAGGAAAACACAGGTGAAAAAATAACCTAAGTAGATTAAAATATTTTGTTTCCCTGAAGTATCTCAATAATAACAATCAAAACATACAAACAAAAATCTAAAATAAATACTTTCTTTCCAGAACAAAAAAAAAAAAATCAGGTTTTAAATTACCACATGAAATGTACTGCGTTAAGTGAGCAGGACATTCTGGCAGAATTGCACACCACGGGAAAATTGTTGCACATTCCAGTGGGTCTTTGCTGTTAAGAGAATTCATTTGTACTATTTTCAGTAAAGGTACATACTTTCATGCACAAAGTAAAGCAAATGTTGGGGCTTTTTTCAAACCTTTTACAAGGCAATTTGAAATATTTTTGAATACTAAATGTAAGACCTGGTCCTGTAACCTGGAGTGGCACAAAACAAGCCATACACATACAATAAAATTCAAATAAGTTGAAGCAAAGCAGGCTGGGTATCAAGGAGCAGGGGTAATTCATGAATACATTGCTTGAAAAGTAGGTGGCTACATTTCTTGACAAAAATACCATTTGGTTTTTACTTTAACATTTTTTCATTAACAAAGCTCAATATTTTCGCCAATAATCCACAGGAATGGGCCCTTCCATGAAGCACAGAACTATTTTAATTATTTATTGCATAGAAAATACTGCATTTAAAAAGTAACTCAGGAAGTGGATTATGAATGATTAAACCAGTAAGTTTTCAACACGAGGAGGTGCTGTTGACACTCAAATCTTTGGCACAGATCCAGTCATGTACCAAGACACAGACTGTGTCCAAAATTTCTAAGTTGAGCACTATTCCGCACTTTCCAGAATAAAGTCCTGGCCCTGTGCAAGGAAATTTTTGCTGTCCTAGAAAATTTATAACCTTGGAGAATAGGCAAGGATCAGCACTACACTGTGTGAGTTTCCAAGAAACTTGTTATCAGAATTCTCTTACCAGTTTCCAGTATTGATGACTGGCACCAAAGTCTGTGGGTAACATTGCATGGACTAGTATTAATAGCCTAACAAGCACTGGAAGAGCAAGGAGCCAGATAATTAAATAGATTAAGGATTTATTCAATTTTAGTTTTGGTAGGAAGTATCCTATCACAGATTTGCATTCATTTGATTCATTTTCAGAGGATTTGAAAAATCAATTCTTTATGGTGTAAACATGAAGTTTTCAGGCCACACAGATTTTGTAAATGTAAATACATTGAATCAAAACATCTGTTCTTCAACTCAGGCAGCTCCTTTTAAACAGGTTGGGGGCAGTGTATCATTATTGCTGTATAAAGCAATAGATAGAGCAAACTTTCAGACCCATTCTCTTATTTAGAAGTTCTCTGAGAAAAACCACAGGATTTTCAGATTTGGTGGGCAAGTGTAACTCCCAATATCTTTGACATTATAATATACAAATACATTGGTCCAACAGATACACAGCAGCGGAAATAAATAATTAAAACTGAATGAAAGAATGAAAGGATGACTGTGATACACTATGGGACCTCATTATGAACATACACTACAAGGGGTAAGTAAATCTCATTCTTAGAGAGGGAAAAAGAAAGAAAGAAAAATTAAAAGTTTTCTACAGGAAATATTGAAATTGTACTTTTCTTCAGACTTCTATTCCTCTCCAAAACTTATCCACTTTAGTCATAATATGCTTCCAGTGTTGGTTACCACTCTTCTATTATGAAAAATGAAGGCAGATATGTCTCAGGAACTCTGAACCACCTCTCTCCCTGGGAGATGCAGTAAAGACAAGAGTGTGACTTCTTAAAGTAAACAGCCTCTAGAAACAAAAGGACTCATTACCTTTTCAGTATTTTGTTTGTCCATGTTTGTTTTTTTAACTAAATGTTTGTGTTTTTCTAAAATACATGCATTTCAAAAATAGTGGTTTTGTAATTTAGTCCACCTTTTGTAACTAGAAAAATGTAGTTGACATTGTAAAGCCGCTATCTGCTCTACTCTTTTGATCATACCCGCTTTGAACAAGAATCTTTATGTTCTCTTCATCTGTCAGCTTCATGAATTAAGCCCACTTACACCTTTCCACCCAAGCAGATGGCAATTATTTTTATTTTCACATGCCAAGAAATAAAGTAGTGGAGTCTCTCTTCCACTCATACATTGGCATTCAGTCCTTACCTTGCTCTGCCTGGCAGAACATGAGCACGCACGTGAGAACATGCAGTTCGGAAAACCATGACTGAGTACACCAGGATTCACAGGGGGATCCCACCTGCAGAGAGTGAACTCTTTGCTTCTCACAGAAAATTTCCCAGAGAAGTTTCAGGCTGAAGAAGGAAACAGCTCCAGATCAGCACCTTTGGCATCTATATAGTCAAATTACTTCAGACAGTCAATTACTGGAAAACAAATCTACCTTCAAAACAGCTCCCTGGGGTCAAAACACACTATTGTCATTCAGTGAGGGACAGTTGTGTTTTGTGTCATGTCTGATGTCATCCCCTGAGTCATGGGCAAATCCAGAACAATCTCTAAGAGAGGGGAAAATGACTGAAAAGAGAAAGACAGTGTTTGCCCTGGTTCTCGCTCCAGCAGGTCTTGCTGCCTCTCCACCCCTGAGGGCCAGCTGCTTTTTCTCCCCACTGCCTATCTTGTCTCATGCAACTCAGTTGTCAGCAGTAGGTTAGACCTCCTGGGACCGTCTTATCTAAAATGTGCCTGTTTTAGCAAAATTTGACCTTTCAAAAAAAGAGTATATGGACGGACTTTTGGATGACACATTAACAAATATTGTGGTTGAGTCATTCATGGGCTTTTCTGATTGTTTCTGAACCTGTGCCCAAAACTGCAGTAATCTATTTGACACTACTAGAAAATACTCTTTTTTCCCTCATATTTTCATATTCTTCACTAAAGTATTTACTGTAAGCTACTAACTTTTTGTAGAAAATTCTGACAACTCCAGTGGTTTGAAGGACTACAGCTAAAGCAGTTTGCTGATTTTTGCAGGTGGTCTGTAAAAAGAGGCCATAATTCATTTAAAGAGGAATTGTAATGTTAAATTTAAATGTAGTTCCAGTTTCATTTGAAAGTGGCATTCTCTGGACAGAAAACTCTTAACTTTTGCTGAGATTGAATGCTTACAGTTAAACCTTCTAGTCGCAGCACTCCCAACTTTCAGCATTTTATCATGAGGCTTAAAAACTTGTTCCCTTGTTTCTTAAGCCTTGGCATCTGAAATCACAAGGGTTGGAGAATCTTATTTATATTTTGAAAAGCATAATTTTCACCTACTACTGTTGTTCAATAAAGTTTGAAATAGGAAACAAAAGCACTTAAAAAAATGTAAAAATAGAAGTGGAATTATTTTATTTTTTATCTCAGTTTAAAGCTAATTTCATTACAGAGCACAAAACTGGTGGCATGGGCCTGGCCAGATAAAAACCTTTATGGATTCATCTGGTTCTATTATATGGTATTTTCAGAATTTACAAGAGAATATTTTCAGTGTTTGCCTTGCAGAAGTCCTGAAGAAGGCAGTAAGGCTTCTCACAGTCAGTGTAAGTAGGAATTGTTATGTTATGTTAAGTTGAAAAATTCTAGCCCTCTTTTCCCCCCACCTCAGCTCTTCCTGGGGTAAGGATGGCATTGCAGTCTTTCCCTGTATGCTTTTAAATCAAGGCTCCCATGTCCTGCAGTCATGCAGAGACATCTGGCAAGGGGTGGACACAGGCTCAAGATCTAAAGGGGCTTGAAAATATTAAAATGAGGTTTGCCATTCTGAAGTTGCTAATCCCATTAAATTCTACTAATCAAAACTCACATTTGGAAAACAAACTCTGTTACAAAGACCCAAATCTCAGACCAGCACAGCGAAACACTGCAACAACATATATAATAGCAATTCAATTGTAAAAAGAGCGCAGTGACAGAACAGTAATTGTCTGCCATGGGAAAGAACCAATACTTGTGATAAGGCCCAATACTGACAAAAATAAAAATGCTGTAGGATCAGATACTTGCTTTGCCTGTATCATACTTCATTCTTCCAGAAATAGATTGATGGAGCAGCTGCCCCACTGCTGAAGTTGAACCATCACATTTTTAAAAACAATCAGCGAATATAGCACTTTTTACCGTGTATATATAGGTAAAATTAGGTAAATATGCTTTAAATATGGGAAATTATTTTAAGAGCATTAAAAATCTCATTTCTGTGAGATGTGTATTGGTTGAAATCACTTGAATAAAGTTGTGACAATGCTGAGGTACTTGCATGCAGAAGAAAGAGACCGTCTGGTTTGGAAAATCTTTATAGCTTAACGTAGCACTTCAATCAGCATATTTCTCACACAGGCTAGAGAAAACAGTCACAAACAAGAATGTACAGAGGCTTAAAAATCTCTTTTTGCTTTCTACAGAGTTAAATAGCAATGTTTATTTCTTCACTGAAGATGGAAAGTGGAATTTTGAGCAGAAAACATGTTTCAAGATCTAATGAGGTTTTGAGGAATAGAGGCATCCAAAGCCAATTACTCTGCTTTTAATGACTGTTTGTTAAAAGGAGCTAAAAAGGCTGGGCACAGTTGGGGCCAGTGAAAGGAGGAAATTAGGGACATACATCTCCACATGCAGCTTCCTAGAACAGTTCATTCAGTTATTTCAGATCAAAAAGTTGAGAAGCAAAACAGCTTCCCAAAAGCATACTTGTGATTACACACCAGAAGCCTTTCAATTAACTGTTGGAATGGCACATCAGGAGAATTTGGCAGCTCTAGATCAATACACTGACCCTAGGATTTCATTTTTTTTTTTTTATTATTTCTCCTCAGACTACCAGGAAAGGGAAATAATAACATCCAAGGGGAGAAAAAAGTACAGCAACATAAGCCATTTGCACAGTATAAACAGAAAAATGGTGATGAAGATTTTTCAATACCTTTCTCTAGATGTTCTTCCTTAACCTTTCTCCACTTTATCACATTACTTTCAAACAAACAAAACATTCCTGTGGTAAATCAAAGGAAAAAAACATGTCATTTAATGTTCCTGCCCATGTCAGGGGTTTAGAACTAGGTGATCCTTAAGATCCCTTCCAACTCAAATCATTCTATGATTCTATGAGTTTTCAGCTGGTTTTCTGTATTTTCTCACTGTGATGATCTCCTAATTGTAAATTGTTCTCTATCTGAACATTCCAGCTTTTTTCTCTTTTCTTTTTCTTCTTTAAACCATAATGAAACTTGTCTGAACTGAAAGTTTAGCAGTCACTGAGGTCCTGCAGGTCCTAGAGACTGTAGTATTATCTCTCCAGAGTTGCTCCTTCTCTGTCAGTACTTGCAAACAAGCTTGGAGGCTTTTCTGTGTGTCCAACAGCCTTAGACACAAGACTTTTTCAATGTTATGAAATTAAACAAAAATGTATCCAAAAGAGAAAATGCAACTTTATGACTTTTTTCCAATCACTTCAGTTTCTCCTGACTATAAGTAAAGGATTCACAGTCTGCAAAAGGTTTTTCTGTTCTCCTGGTACATCCAAGACTAAAAATTCATAACAAGGATGGATAGGAAAGCAAATCAGGAATTTCAACGAGGTGTCTGTGCTAGAACCACTAGTAAGCAACAAATACAGGGGTTAAAAATTGTGGCAATGTGTAAAATCAAAGATGTGTATCAGGAGGCCCCTATATTCCCACACCACACACAACACACCAAAAACCAGGGGAAGGAACTCTCTTGCCGATGGAGGGCACACACCTTGATGGGTTGGATGGGAATGACTGGGGAGGAGACCTTGCCCAGGAAGGAGCAAGTTACTGCAACAGCAGGCTGTGGGGTTGTCCAAAACCCACACGTCAAAGGCTGCACGGGAAGATACTGTGTGAGGACAAGATTTGCTGACAGGGAAAGAGCAGTAGAAATCCTCCTCTCCCGAAAATACTCTTAAGGAATGCAGCTTTTACATGACCAGGGCATCCAAGAGGATGTGATGAACAAGCTTTGATCTTGAATGCTGGACCAAACTCTGGCCAAAAGATGTTCATCCTTTGGGTATGAAAATAAGACCTCAATAGTTAGAGAAGAACACATATACTAGTTTTTACCAACTTTTTACTTACAACTCAAAGATGTGTCCAGATGTGTGTCACCTGCATTAAGTCCCAACCTTGCTCTCTCACGATTTTCCAGTAAACTTCCCTGATCGGGGAAGGCAGGCACACAATCCAGAGCCCTCCTTTCATCAGCATGTGCTGAAGGCACAAGAGAACTGACACACTGTGCACCTGTACAACACAGGCAGGACTTGAATCAGCCTTAAAACTGCCAGCCCAGCAAACAGAGCAGCTCCTGGAGCTGTGCCTTCACCAGCTCCATCACTGACTGCAGCTCACAACCCGCCCCATAAAAACTCACAACATCCATCAGCAGCTGAATGGGAATCTATCTGCTCATACTGGCTCATCTGTGCCTTGTAACCTCCAAATTACATTGTTACCATTGCTCCCAGGGAGAGGAGAGAAAGATAAATACGATAGCTCATTCCTATCTTAGGCCTGGAATTTCAAATGAGCAACAGGGATTATTTCATTTTAGATGCATATTTTCAAGTTTGAAGGGAGGTATGAGAGAATATGCATTAGGGCCATGGAAGATTTGTTTCTTGAGCTCATTTAGTGACAGCAATGTTATTCAGCTGTCACTGATAGGTTCTTCTTACCTAAAAAAAAAAAATCTCATTAGAGTGTGCCAATAGAGTGCTTTGCCATACCCTAGATATTATAGCCCAAAATTACAAGCAAACCTGCCAAATATAAATGTGAGCATGAGAAAAAAGGCAGAGTGAATCAGAAGACAGAACCTTGTCAGAAAAATCACATAAAAGCAATGAATTGTACAATGGGACTTAAGCATTGTAGAGTCCCATGAAATGAAAAAGTTCCATTGATTTCCTCTCAGCTCTGTGAGTGGGCTCCTTTATCAAAGGCCTTTGAAAGTAAGACCTCCTGCTGGTTTTCTTATATTAAGCAGGGGATAGAACACATTCCATTGTCAGGGTTGTTGGAAGGATGTAATCAAAGGTTTGGCATCCCAGCTCACAGAAACAAAGCAACTTGGAAAAAAAATCCCCATACTTATAGCTGCCAGTCTTGTTTTCTAATGGAAGCTTGAATATAATTACTTTAAAGCTCAGTGACATCAAGGGTAGATAACATAAAAACAACCTTTCTTCTAACCATGCATTTTCCTCATCATTGTAATAAACTGATAATTGCCTGGAGATTGCTTATTGTAAAGACAGGCTCTTGTCACTTACAAATTTCTTCGTTAGGTCACTCTCCTGACAAGCAGAATCATTTACAACATGAACCATGAACCTCAGCCACATTTCTATTCAGTTGTAGTGAAAATTAATATGAGAGTAGCAGAAGGAATAGCGCTGGGAAGAGAAACTTCCAGAGTCATCAGGTATTTGGGGGAGATGCCACATTATCTAAATGAATGGCTGCCATCATCCTTCTCTACTCAAGAGCCAAAACACTGTGTAACCCGTATGAAAAAGAAAATTATTTGATTGATTAGCTGATTAAGACCCACCAATACAGAGGGAAAAAACATTTACCAAAGGTTTCCTGTCCTAGAAAATTACTGCTTTTTTTGTTTTCAGCATGAAGCCATTTTGGGAAATAAGTACAGAGTTAGCACATCATAACTGGACTTCCATGAACTCCACACATGGGCTAACATGGACCTACTATTGTAGGCAGAGCAGATGACGGAGAACAAAATCTCAGTTTAGGTTATATATTATTATTGAATTACATTATTATGTCTTTTATATATTTTTTACATATATATCATGTATACATCTTTTATGTTTTTATGTATTATATATTATTTATATTTCTTTATTAGTATCTTTCTTCTATTATTGCATATTTATTATATTTTACATTACTATAAAATATAGATTATTATATTTTATCTATTATATTGAATTAGCTTCTTCTTATTATATCTTAGTTTATATTAGATATTAGGAAAAAATTCTTTACTGTGAGAGTGGTGAGGCACTGGAACAGGTTGCCCAGAGAAGCTGTGGATGCCCCAACTTTGGCAGTGCTCACAGCCAGACTGAATGGGACTCTGAGCAACCCAGTCCTACAGAAGGTGTCCCTACCTGTGAGAGGTTGAAATTGGGTGCTCTTTAAGGTATCTTCCAACCCAAACCATTCCATGATTCCACGAAAAATAAGAACAGTGTTTTCCTTCTGCAAAATGCAGAGTATGTGCATTTAGAATTCTGTTGGTTTTGCATAAGGCAAAAAAAAAAAGAGAGCACTTTTCCTTTGAGAAGGCATATCTGATGTGAACAAAAAATTGCAGCTGCATCCAGCAGACATGAGAAAAACTTGCAGGTGCAGTAGTGAAATAATTTGAAGAAAAAAGAAATATATATATATATATATATACTGCTACATAGAATAGATTCTTTGACCTAGGAAGAAAACTGTCCAACATGAAAAAATCTTGGCAACTACAAGTTGACATAAGAGGGATGTTACTTATTTGCGTGCTGAATCAGGATTCTCTTGCTCTGGTACAGTGCCCCATAAGCAGAAATAGAGGAGATGTGAAGCCAGATCAATACTTGTGTGTGGCTCAGATCCCAGCTCCAGGCTCATACTGGACTGCCAGCAGCCTCAGGGCTGCTCTCATCACACCTGGCTGTCCTGGCCCTGAGGGGCCTCTATGATGAGCAGAGGTTGCAGGAAGGCAGTGAGCACCATGACTGAAGGGACAAGTCAGAGTGACATAGGTTCACCTCACTGGGAAATTCCTTCCCTTGAGCAGAGTATTCAGAGGGCTACTTCTCCCAACTGGGCAAAAGCCTTCAGCCACCATCATGGGCTGTCTGAAGGGCAGCCTGAGGAGTGGCCTCACTAGATCATAGAATCACAGAATATCCTGAGTTGGAAGGGACCTACAAGGATCAATGAGTCCAACTCCTGGCCCTGCGCAGGACAGTCCTAAGATTCACACCAAGCAGCTGAGAGTGTTGTCCAAACGTTTTGTGGTGCTGTGACCACTTCCCTGGTAAGGCTGTTCTGCTGCCCAACCACCATCTGATGGAAGATCCAACCTAAACCTCCCCTGATACAACTTCAGGCCATTCCCTCAACTCCTGTCACTGGTCACCACAGAGCAGAGATCAGTGCCTGCCTCTCCTCTTCCCCTCATGAGGAAGTTGTAACTGCAGTGAGGTCTCCCCTCAGACTCCTCTTCTCTGGGCTGAACTGACCAAGTGCCCTCAGCCACTCCTCATACAACTTCCCCATAAGGCCCTTCACCACCTTTGTTGCCCTCCTTTGAACATTCTCTAATAGCTGAATATCTTTTTTATATAGCGGTGTCCAAAACCAGATAGGATGTTAATCAGTATTCTAGAAGATACTTCCACATACATGTCAAATACTCAGACAGCAGCTTCTGCTTTAGCAATATATGGTAGTATACTTCATTAAAGGATTAATATTAAAAATAATTCCAAAGGTTAAGATATATTTTGGAATATTTGGAAGCAGGTAAGGTCTACATCAAAAAATTTGAATCATCCCATTATTCATCTCAGAGGAAGGAAAAAAGTACAAAATTAAACAAACATTTGCCATGAGTGAATTAGGTGTTGGCTTTTTTATGTCTTGTGGAGAGATGAAATAGAAAATTTTGAGGTCTGGGTGTTCTAATGTCATGGTGTCCAAGGGTAACTAACTTCATTTTTATGATAAAACATACTTCATTCCAAAACAGTCATTTAAATGCCAGTTAAATATGGATGCTTTTCAGGAATAACTTAGTCTCAAATGGATGTAACATTTTCTTGATCTGTTCCTCTCCAGTATATATATATATACACATATCTACATGTATATATATCTACATACACACACACACACATATATATATATGCACATACTGCATTCTGACAGCATCTGACAAACCAATCAGATCACCATACCAAGTCAGATGAGCAGCATGCATTAGAACTAAAATGAAATTCAGAACATTAAACCCCTATAACAGATTAAAAAGTCAATGCACTTTTGCTCAGAAGTCAGATTCAAATTGGATCAGACCAGATCCAAACAGGCAAAAAGAGTTCAAACTGGTTAAACAAATTAAAATTAATTCCAACAGCTACCCAAGGCCTTCTGTGCCCTTTTTCTTAACCTTTCCACACAAATGGAGAGATACTGCACCACACCTGGAAGGTAAATGGGGCAGCACACATTTCCAAACTTGGACTCCAAGAACACGTGTGGAAAAAAAATTAGTCAAAAGTATCAGCTAAGGGGATCAAGTCTTAGGTCATGAAGGTGGCATGGCTATGGTACAAGAGGCAACAGCAATCTTGAAGGGAGGCAGTAATAACATTGATGAGAAAAAATACTGAGGTCTGAAAAGAAAGACAGAGACTGAAATATTGTGTTTCTGGTATGAAACAAGGTTTTTTTCCTCTCTGGTTAGCTAAAACAGAGTTCTACTTCCTCTTTCCATTATAGTAGAATACATGGACATTTTTAGATACCCACAAGGCTCAGGGTTCTCAATAAAAGTTTTAAAAGTTTGACTTTTTTCCCCAGATTGTCAGATCCACTCATTCCAAAAGAAAATGACAGAAATTCCCCTGTTACTGGATATCTGGGACACTGTCCAAATACAAGACTCCAGATCAATATCTCACTCTTAACATTCTAGGTTTGAACTAGAACCCAAATATTGAGCCTGAATGGAAAGTGAATTATTTTAAGTAGTTTGGTGATTTTTTTTTTTTTTTTACAAAGGAAACTAAATATTGTGAACAATAACAACTAAGAACCATCACATTCCTTTCCTTGAGAAAGGTGGAGAGATGAGAAATTTCACACAGGGACGCCAGCAGTGGCTCTGGAAAATGTCATGCTACAGGTGGCATAAATGTAAATGAACACTTGGTACACTGGAACAGGAACTCAATTTATGGGGTTTTTTCTTTTCTTTCTTTGCTTCCTTTTTTTTTTCCAATCTAAATGGATTTATTTTGAATACTGAGACTACTGTCTGTAAAGTTAGAAAGTTATGGGTGACTGAAGGGACAATCCATGGTGTTAATAGTTTCACCCAGGTGGCTCAATATCTCTGAGAGTTTCAGCAAGCTTAGAAGAGCCCCTGTCAATTCCCACAGCGTTTCTCTTTCTGTTACCTCTCATGCTTATCTGTGTGTTCCCTGTTTTCCCCGTCACTGCCCCAGTCCCCGACAGAGCCACATCCTCTTAATTCCACACGTCACCTCTTCATCCCTGTCTGTGCCACTCTGAAACTTGCTCAACCTGTTATTTTCTGCTCAGAAAGAAAGCAACACTCCCCTCCTCTTCCCCCAGATGGCCCCCTCTTCTTCAGGTGTGTTCTTAACTCACGCTCCAAGATTTGCACTCCAAATAAAAGAGGAGCCTTCAGTATGAGAATCAGTAAGACTGATCACTCCTTGCCACTGTCTCTCTTAATTTTGATTTTTATGGTGAGCGATTTTTACAGTCTCGATTTACATTTCAATTTTCTACAGAGGCACTCGTGCTGTCTCAAAACATGCTGCTTCAGGTCTCAAGAGCACTGTAGCCCTCTTACACTGCTAAGAAGGTGAATCAGTTCTGGAAAAGCATATATGCAGCTATGTTACTTCTACACTAACTTTTTTTTTTTGAGCTTTACCTTTTGTATTTTAATTTCTGACATGCAGGGAAAATCAATTAACTACTGCACACTAAAGTTCTGGGACTGTTTCCCAGATATCTCTAAATGGAGTCCATCAATCAATTGCACTTGGATTTGCACTGTTAGAGTGTAAACTGTTCTCATAGGTACCTTCTAAATGCATGATCAAGGTAGCATGAACTCATGTCATGATATTTTACTTGCAGCAGTCTATGAATTACTTCATTCACTTCTAAATTTGTTTAGCATAATCAAACTATGAAACGTCATACATGGATTTTAGACAACTTTAAAGGGTTCAGTTTTATAATACTTGTTTAATCTCCATAATTGCCACACATCTGTCCACTCCATTTTAAGGATGAAGCCCATAAAGCTAGCAGGCATTTGTATGCTGAGGTTGCTTGCGTGCCTTTTGAGCAAAAGCCTTACAATAAACGAGATGAAAATAATTATTTACTTCATCAGCTTTCTCACACATCTCTAGATCCCTTGCTGAAACTGTAGTTCATCTAATGTGATTTTTTTTTCCCCTTAAAATTCCCTCAGCACATACTGAAATCATGTTTACTAGCAATTCTTGGAACTGATAATTCATAATGGTTTAATTCAAAATAATAAAAAATATATAAAAATGTGCAAGCATACACACAAAATGTAGTAAAACAACAAAGCATTTTCAAAGGAATTTTTTTAAAAAAATGAAAACACTGAAGCATGGTTCCCTTCTGCTATAGGGTATCCTTCATGCACGATGATTTAATCTTGGGATGAATTTAACAACTGCTCTCTCATATGCTCACAAAATATGGTTCACATCTCTCTCACAATTCTTTCCTGAGAAGACTAAATAAGCCAACTGAGCAGTTCCATCTTCAAAACCATAAGCAGAGCAGTTACCACTTTCTAAAAAAAATAGAAGATGTCCTTGGGGTACAGAGTTTCTTTCTTCTACTTGTATCAGTTTTAAGCAGGCACCATTCCATATGCATTTCTTTATTTATTCAAGGGTGCTGCACATTCTATGTGGATTGCAGCAAAAAATCGGAATTAATTAGTGGCAGGATGGAAGCTGTCAGTGTGATTGCTCTTTTTGAATGCTTCACGTGAGTTTATTTAAAGGTTTTTTTCCTATGTTAAGGACAAGTCAAAAACAAATCCACATCCACATCAGTGATGCAGCAAATAGAGAAATTTCAAGACCCACAGGAAAATTTCAGTGGCTTGGTATCACAACATGCTTCATTTCATCATCTACACAATTAGGATTACTATTTAGTCATAAAAGACTGTACATATAAAGGACCACATGCCAGGGAATTTCTGCTCAGGTATTTTCAAATGTATTGCAGATACTTTCAAATGCGTTGTGCACCTCCCAGTTGAATTGAAGTCAACAGAAACTGCAGCCATTGGAGAGTTGTGGCTCTACCATTGCTCAGCACTTGTGAACAGCAGGAGGGTAGGGACACAAGTAGGTTTGTTCCCTGTAGAACCCAAAGGCAAAATTTTCAATGATCGTCAACTCAGAACAAGGAGAACGAGAGGACATATTGCAAGGAAATACATGAATGGGGGAAAAGTCATATTTTTCCAAGCTTCACAGAAACAAAAACCCAAGGAGGGTAAAGAGGAGGGGAAGAAAAGAATTACTCAAGATCAGTTTTGCTCCTAAAGTGCTGGGAAAAGAACTTCATTAGATTATCAGACTTATTTCTTAGAAAAGAACACGTTCTTTATCTCCCTACTTCATCTGCCAGAGTCCAGCAAACTCCGGTGCTGTGTGATGGTTTCAGCTGGTTCTGATTCAGCACTTACATCAGCATTTCCACCCTTCTCTCCCAGACTGAGCTTACTTGCTTCTATTTGCCTCACACCTATTCTGGTTCAAATAGGGTGTTGTCCAAACCTAGCAAAAGACATCAAGAGATGTCTTCTTGTTTTCCTGAATTTTTAGATTTTTTTTTTTCTTTGTTTGGCCTCAGCTTCACTCATTCAGTTCCTGTTTTGCCTTTGCCCATGGGACAACTGAGACTTTCTTCTGCCACTGCTTTTCCTCTTTGCAGCACTGTCTCTAAATGTAGAAAGATGTTTTTAATGTTCTTTTGAAAAAATACCTCAGAAAAGCTACTCTAGGCTTTTCAAGGGATATTTATTTAAGCTACCAACCCCCTATGCTCACAGTAAGTCACAGAAAAACAGGTCTTATTGGTCTATCGGCAATAATAATGTTTCATTTCTTCATCAAAGTAAATTCTGCATGCATTTGCTTCTCTAAATAAAATTATTATTATTGCTTCCTACTTATAGAGAATACCAGAAAAATAAGCAAATACTTTACAGACAGAATTCACAAATACTGAAACTGTTTGTTTATTTTTGCAAATTTAGCTGCTTTCCCTTTAAAATTTTTCCCACCAATGTTTTTCATTCTCTTAACTTTTTCCAGTTGGAATCGTCTCACTTTGGATCCAAATGTTCAAACGATGCTTTTTTTCCACAGGAACACCCCAGAATGCTGAGGACCCACAGAAATGCTGGACATAGTCAAGAAACACAAGTTGAACAAAGTCAGGGTAGCAAGGGACACGGTCAATGCCTCTAGTCTAAGGGGGTCTGGAGCCTGTTCTACTCACCCTTTTGCATTGCAAAAGTGAAAAACAGGGAACTTGAGTCCTGATGCAGCCACATGAGCTGGGGTTGCTATGAAGAAAATTAAAAACACTGAAAAAATCTTTGACGGCTACAACAGGAACTCAGTTCATGGTGTGAGCTGCTTGCTGAGAGAGATCACTACAGGTTGTTTTCATCCACTAACCCTCCATGCTTCCAGTCCTCCTTCTAGTGGAAGCTCAGCCCTTCCTTACCCATCAGCCAGCTGTTATGTCCCTCACATGCACTGATTTTCCAGTGTCCCCTTTGGGCTGGGGTGCTGCACCTTTTCCACACACCCACTGTAACAGCCACACAGATATTCATGCTGGTACATCCCTTTTTGCAGCAGATGGTACACTGTTTCAAGGATTATTCAATCTTGAAAGCTTTTCCTTTATTTTTTTACCTCCCACGCAACCCATTTCATCCCAGATAACATTTGTCGTGCACACTCTCCCTTACCCCCGTGTTTTCTTCCTCCTGTGTCACTTCCAGCAGTGATTCACCAGCACACAAATTATTCTGTCATTACTTATATTTGTTTATGAAACTGCCAACAGATGGGTAATGGTCTTCCAAAATAATAGTTACCTCCAGGCACGCATATTTGCAAAATACAATGAAATGCTTTTGTTTATACCCTGTGCTCCTGTTTGTGATACATGAAAAGTGCCTTAAACGATTTGTGAAAGTCTTTCTGACTCAACTGCTAGTCCTCAGTGCAGTCATTTGTCCACAATGTTGTAGACCTTACCCTCTGTGCTCTCCCAGTCCAACCTAGGAAGCCAAGATTCAGTATTTCTGCTACTCTATTTTCCTCTAGGAAACAGTCAGAAAACCTTTCTTTGGGACTTAAAGAAAAGGTTACAAAAAAATGTTGCACTACTCCAACTGTGAAAAATAGCAGCATAGCCAAAGATAGCTATGAAAGAAATTAAAAAAGAGGATGTGAAAAATAACAGGCTAAAATTTAATATGTTTGGGGAAAAGCTCCAAAATACCAACAACTCATTGAAGAGTTAAATGCTTCCACTCATCACACACTTTTTCAGATATTTGTTTTTTTCTAAATATGTTCGAGGTCTAATGGTCTCCTTTTTTTCCTATATACCTCTGTTACATGTTAGCACTTTGTCTCAACATGAACCCAAATGGAACAGAAAGGCAAATTCATTAAGAACTGACCAAAAATATTCCAGTCTTGCTTTATGTCTTGCCCTTTAGTTAAAATAAAATGCAAATACACATCTTCCTTTTTTAATTATTTTCTACACTTGCCTATTTTGCATAACCATATCTCCCTCTAAGCGTTTTTCAGACTTACACAAGACTAATTTAGGACTGAATAGAAAAATCCCTGGGCAAGTTATAGGGATTAAACAAGAAATATTAACTCAACTTGAATCATGGAAGTTTGAATGTTACTATAGTTACTCAGCATTTTTGTAGAATTCACCATTAAAATATCCCTGAAGTTCATGGATTAGCACACAAGAAACTCAGAAAGGCAGCGTAACACCCAAAAGGTAGATTTTGGATTCTTTTAGAGGGGCAATGGGCTTCAATTCATTTCTGATATAATGAACCCAACTTGGAAGAAGAAAACCTTATTACCATTGCAATGAATGAAAGTGTTGTGAGTTCCTTTGTTGATTTATTTTTTTCTTTTGGTGCATCAATTATTTCTTTTGAAATTGACTAATAGTTTTCTTCATAATAAATTCAGTAACAACTCTAAATGAATCACACACTTAGGATGCTGTAATGCTTCATTTTCTGTAAGTATCCCCTTTGATGACTCCCTAAAATCTCAAAGAATAAACATGGTTTTCCCAACAGTGAAAGTTTCAAAACACTAATTAAAAAGTTTACATCATTATAATATATATCAAACCAGCAGGTTAGTAACCAGTAAAACAGTTGCTAAATACTTTTTATGGGGTATTTTATAACATTTAAATGTTTCTTTTAGAAAAGAAGCACATAAACAAATCAAACAGCAAGGCTCATTTGTACCCTCCAGCAGTCCCCGAATCAGTTTGTGTTCTCAGTGTATTTAACTTGCAAGACAATAATTGACACACCTGACTGCATAGTTCTCTATTCTTACCTCCTGTTCTCTCATTTGGGTTTTTTGTTCTAAACAATTTGGTGTTTATTTGAAAGAGGATCCACATAAACATAGATCCAGACAAGCATAGTGATGATCAGAACCTGGTTGTAAAAGACTGAATCACTACATTAGAAGACATAAAATTCCTTAGCAATTCCATGAAAGTGTTAGGTATGCTCAGGCTGTTGCTTTATAGACCAGTTCTTTGCTGTTCAAAATCCATGTACTGCAGAAATAAGGGACTGGATGACAGATCAACAAGAAAGAAAGAGACTGTCCTGTAAAAAAACATTTTTAAAAAATATTCCATTTACAGATGTCATGTAGAATAGAATCTGAATATCTACAGCCCAGTTCTGGAACTGAAAGAATATATTTGAAATGGGTTTGCCATGAGCTGTGTGATGATGGGCTTTCCCTGGGTACAGTGGTGTGCTGATGTGGTGATAAGTTCTCAGGCAGAGGCTGGATGACCTTTATCACTGCAAACAGCCAAGTGGGAGAGGGAGTGATAATAACACCTGTCTTAGTTCAAGGAAGAACTAAGATATCTATGTTAGCCAAGAAATAATCCCTCTCCTTTAAATTTAGAAAACAG
>JAWWMP010000001.1:15228343-15287085 GCA_035047865.1 Dendrocincla tyrannina
AGATAGATAGATAGATAGATAGATAGATAGATAGATAGATAGATAGATAGATAGATAGATAGATAGATAATCTCTCTAAGTGGTGAAAAATAATTTGACTTCCTTGCATTCACCATGATACTGGTTTTGTAGTCTCTCCTCATCTTCAAATACTACTAACTACCTCTAAGTATCTGTATTTGTAGGAATAACTATTTATCACAGATTGAGCCTCTGATCAAGGAACTCTCTAAACCGGGGATCAGATCAAGAATGAGGATTCTCTAGAAATTTCTCTCTTAAGATTTAACCATGATGGGTGTTCAGCATCTCATACACTCACCAGTGCCTAGTGCACTCAGGAGCACATGCCTAGCATGACGTTTCTCATGGGATCTCTATTATCTCACAGCAACTCAGTTCATTTAAAGAAAAGCACAGAAACCTGGCTGTCTCTTCCTTTCCACTACTACAGAAAACCAGTGAAGAAGTCATTAATACAAACTATTTTCCTAAGATTATCTGATAAGGGCAGGAGGTATGAACTCACACATCACTACTGTAGTGCTGTTAGGAGATATTCTCATCCAAGAGTCCCAGAAACAAAATATTAAGAGACCCTGAGCCTCTTCCAACCAACACTGTCAGCAGAATGTCAGAGAAGCAATCTATACAAAACTCATATCTAAACCAGTCTGGAGCTCCAGAGATAAAATTGTTAAAGCTCATATGCTAGTCCTGAAACACATGTGGGAAGAGATGAATCTTCTCTGCAACAGGCAGAACTGTACACAATAAAAAAAGCTCTTTGAGGACTGTGCAGGTCTTGCAAATTTTGTAGAATTTGGCTTCTTAGTTAGTTCTACTGCTGGGAATTATTGCACCTTAGCTGAGCTAGTGAAGATTTCCACAAGAATAAGAGAAAGGGAAAAAACGCAAAAATTTTGGAGTCCTTACTAGATGAAGGTAATTAAATGCTCAGAGTGTAGCAATCAGCAATCAAACATGCAGCTTTGGAGAAACGTGTCTAGAAAGAAGACAACTTATTTCCGTAACTGTGTAATGGTAGCAAGACAATGGAAAAAAGAGGTGATTTTTCAGAAAAAGTACTAAATTTTCCCCAAAGACTGGAAAACATACAGGGAAGTACAGATAGCTGAAGCTGTTGAGTTTCTTCCTATATATGTTTAATGACTTAGATTTTATTTTTTTTTTCAGAGTTTTTGTGCTTTAAGCAGACATCAAAATACTTGCTGTAAGGTATTTGAGGAAACAGGTAATACCTGTTTCATAGATTTTACCTTAAATTAGTGACAGATACTCTTGAGTTCAACTCCATAGTAACATTATGGGATAGTGGGTTATTGTTTGTTTTGGTTTTGACTGCATGTGGCCACAAATTACCTTCTTATTTTAGTCATTTTCTTTAGAGATTATCATAAAAAAGTGGGTTTTGACAGACAATTACGCAGGTCATAATATTTCAATGTTCTTTTTATAATACATATAAATGCAGATTAACACTGCACATTCATTTTAGAGGAATGTGAGTTGCCACAAGAAAATTACTTGTCTTCCTTTGTGCCATCCACAGTCTTTGGTTAAGGGATCATGTGCAAGGGAAGTGTTGCTTACTGTGGCAATTAACACCTCAGCAGTCTCTCCATCCTAAAGATCATTTTACCATAAACAGAAACTCAGCAGTTTGGAAATTTCCAGTGCTTCTTCAGAATTGTCAAGCCAGAATCCCCTGATCTTAAAGGCCATTGGATGATAAAAGATTACCAAAAAGGGGGATTCCAGAGGATGTAACCAGGCCTTACAAACTCCAACCTAAAATTCAGCAACAAACTGACTCTACAATTTTTCAGAGACTGAATCAGGCTCAAACACACAGAATAACAATGACATACCAGTTTTCTTTGTCACTCTTATGCCTTCTAAACTCATATAATTCACCACAACTTTCCTCTTCCTTGTTTAACAACCCATACAAATTCCGTCAAAACAGTCAGTTCAAAACACAGATAAAAAAGAATTTGTTTGTGACCTTGGAAGACACAGACAGTGATGATGTTTGTTTTTTCCTCTTCGTATTTGCTGGCCACAATTAATTGTAATAAGGAATGCATTTAATATTATATTTTAGAGTAAGTTATGTTGTGCCAATTTTCATGTTTTATTTCCCATAATAAGAGACTAGGTACTTTTCAGGTGCTGTATAAAGCAGTACTGTAAAAGTAAAGGTTCTTTAGGAAGAATATATTGGTTTCAAGAAAGAAGCAAATAACTGACATTTCTTAGCAACTAACTCAGTCAAAATCCACAGGAGCCTGAAAATGAATATCTAAAATTAGAATGGCATATGAGGATACTGAGGTAACATTTTCTTCATAATGTCATTGCCTTGTTCCTCCAGGAGCAGAAATAAAACAATTTAAAAAATTAAAAAAAAAAAAGAAGTGGCACATTTTGAAACATTTTCTTATACTGTGTTAACAACTACCTTCTTCATTTAGCATTTTTTCATTTAAATTGTTAATATTGATTTTTTTATACACAATCCAGTACCACAGTCACTTGTGGAAAGCTTTGCTCGTAATTGCAGTGACTTCTGCATTGTACTAGAGAAGATGAATATTGATGTCACTGCATCAAGAATTTATAATGTAATAAAACACTGTTCCATCCAGCACAGAATTGTCATTGTTCTCCAGCCTCACTCTGTTTAAATAGTTAGAATTCACACTTTGTTAGAATATTTGGGTGATTTTCTTACTAGTAAATGGTATTTTTGCAGGGATGACATCAGTCTATGAGCACACGTGTTTTTCTCTTTTGTCACATATGAATAGGGACATGAATAATTGTCTACAGAATTAATTTTAGCTTTACAGCACAGAGTAATACACTCCACAGTAAATAGAGAAATACATGGGAAAAGCCATTAAGCACTATTATTATGGGATGTTTTTTGCACTTTCTGAGGGCCACAAGTGGTAATTGTTCTTGGCTTTATTTCCGATATTTATTTTTGATAGAAACAAGTTTTAAGAGATTATTACTGTGTGTTATTAATTTAGATTGTCATTACTGATATAGCAGCAAATTAGTTGTTTACCACACTGCTGATGGCAAAGGTTGGCATCAAAGAGTAACTAAACCCTGCAATGATGTGAAGATAATCATTCAGCTATTTCAAGCCTTAAATTAAAAATAGAATTTTAAAAAAATTAACAGGTGTACAAACAGTTTTGTATCTTTTTGATCAAATTATGTGACCCAAAATTTATGGATGGTGAAGAATGTTGTCGATACTAATCATCTGCTTTTCGTGAAAACCATGGACAGAAAGGGAGGCATAATCCAAAAGGATTTAGAGCAAAGCAGCATTCTCACAGAAAATGGGAAGCTGGATATGACAGGCACAACAAAGCATCTCTATAATCAGGAGGCACAAGACAGCAAATGAGATGAGCATGTAAAGAAAGAGTCACAAAAAAAGAGGAAAGACCCTTCAATTTTCTCATGCAGGAAACAGAGGACAAAATGTTTTGGATTTATTTACTAAAAAAAATGAAGCTTCGAATCTAGATCATGGTTTGAAGCAACCCCAGCGTTTTCCGTCTTTCAGCCTGAAAATGCTGATTCCTCGCCTACATTTACTTTCTTTTCAGGCTTTGGACAATTGAAGTCCTAGATATTGAATATTAGATTTTTTTTTTTTTTCCATGACTCAAGGTGACTGTAGCAGAAAAACTCAAGTTACAAATGCCTTGAAAAGTGGAGTTTGTTCAGTGAAGAGGTAAAACAATCAGTTGTTGGGGAAAAAATCCTGGTATTCAGAAGCTGCCTTCTTAAATATAGAATATTCTCTCTCTCGTACCAGGGAAAAGCATTCCCCTTGTTTCACTTAAGCAATGTTCAGACCCAGAGTAACAGCAGGTTCATGGTCTTGTAATATTACATTTCCAAATTTGTAAACACTGGAAAACACAAAAAAATCATGTTGTTCAAGAAATTCTTGCCCTAGAACATCCCAGATTATTAGGTCTCTCTAGTATTATGTATAAGAGCAGGTAAGTTAGGCAATTATCCACAATTCCTATTGCACATTGGGTCTCCATTCCTCAATTTGCTATTGTTGACTTCAAGGGCTATGTGAGCTCTGTCCTGTTACTGAAAGCACCCTCACAGCCTCATTCCTGACTGCCCAACCTATCTGCTTTCTGGAATGCTATATGAACACCACACCAGCATGGAAGAGGCTCTGTGGCTTTCTCAAGTGTCCACAGTACTGCTGTCTGAATGTCTAGCCTGAACTAATGCTTAAAATATAAAAAAAGAATTATTATATCAGAACAACATATTTCTAATAAATCACATCATCCTTAATGGTACTGCCAAAGGGGTTTAGGTTATGGAACGTTTTTAGGGTTAGGAAATTTCATTTTAATTTGAATGTTTTGTGGGATAGATGGAGGTTATAAGACAATATTCACTTATCATGAAATTAATATTTTGGTCCAGCTGTACTTCTAAGTAATGCAGTTAAAATATTTCTATGCTGGAAAAACAAAACAAAACAAAACAAAACAAAACAAAAAAAAAAACACCAAAAAAACCCAAAACCAAACAAACCTCAAAAAAACAAAACCCTTATGAAGTACTGCACATTTCCATACTAAATCTGAGAGAACAAAAATAAATATTTCATTTTTCTTTCAAATATGCTTCATGGACCTTATACCATACATCTTATACTTTGCTAATAAGGAAAAAAAAGGGTTTAATGTTAATGGTAAGACTTTATCCCTCAGTATTATGCTCTACCTGAACAATGTATGTCGATACATGGAATGATTTATGTGAACGCTTACTGATAATTACTTTCCATCATTACCATGATTGAGTCCAGCTCATCATTGAAACTTAATTTTTATTTTTTCAACAAAAGTTAAAGAGCAAAATGGTTTCTTATCAGTGACCCTGATATTTATTTTCAACAATAGAGATTAGAACACTGATAATAATAAGGGATATTTTTATTGACACTTAGAAAAAGCGGGGTTTACTGAAAAGATTCACTTAATGGAAAACTGAGACAATAGAGAAGCTTCTTGCAATCTTCTTCTTATCATGATCAGTTTCCATTTGTTTCATGAAAAATATTTTGCAAGGTAGGCAGCAAAGGCAAAATGGTGTCAAATATTTAGTTGCAACTACAAAGATCCTTTACGCAGACCTTATTTCACTTCATGTGCCTAAAAAGTAAGGGTTTATTTTCTTTAATTGACTCTTTTATCTTTCCTTTTTTTTTTTAAGGTCAAACACAAATAAAATTGTATATTCAGTTACTCATCAATACTCTTCTATAACATGGAAAATTTTTTAAGTGCATCTAACCATTTTTTTATTTAAAAGAAAACATATTTTAGAGATTATTTTTAAATTACCCACTGTTAATGACTGTTACTACCTACTGCTGTCCAAAATAGTTTGCCTTTTCAACATAAACCATGTTTATTCAGTGCTAAGTGTGATGGCACTTTGGCTGTTCCATGGCTAATGAGTTGTAAATCCAGCCCCTTTTTCTGGGGTAAAGCATTGGGCATCCTCAGTCCAGAGGGTGTGCACATGGTAGAGTGAAGTCCTTTCAGAATTCCTACGGAGAGAAGAATTTCCAGGAGAGAGGAGGTGCTGTGGGAAGGTTGCCACTTCAAGGTGACAGATTACAGGTGGGTCTACTTTTTCCTGGAAATGTCCTCCATGGTAACACACTGCAGCTGGCATTGCCCTTTCTGAGGTCCATAAAATGTCTGAATTTAATCTCGCTGCATATCTTTGTATTTTCACAAACATTTTCATCTGGTTTCATAAGCAAACACAGCAGAAAGCAACTTTATATTTACAGGGACTCCCTTGAGTCCATGCACAAGTCTCCATAAGGATTAAGGATGTGCTGAGAGGAGCTGTTATTTTGTAGTTCAGTATTTACTTTTTCACTTTCTGTCAAATGTCAGGAAAGTATTGTAATTTTTCAAAAAACTAAAGTCAAATAAATAACTTTAAATTCCTCACGCACCAAAAAAAAAAAAAAAAAAAAGTATATATTGCCATTCTGAAGGCTTATCAAAGCATGACATTACAAAGCAAGCACAGGGAAGGACCCAGAGAATACTGCCTGGTACATTATCCTGTTCAGTGGTGGAAATAATTCCTTTCTACAGTTAATGCTGTATAGTTTTTTGTATGCATTTTGGGATTATAACTACACTGCAGGCAGTAAAAGTATACACTGTCTCTTTCTTCTTCCAGTTGCTTAGGAAAATAACAAATGTTCACAGATATTCTTGTTTCTAATTGGATTCCTTCTAGGCCACCTACACAGAACAGCACAGTTGCTGATGCCTGCAGCAGCCACCACGGCTGTACACATTGTATAAATAGCTCTGGGAGTTCAATAAAGAGCCAAATCACACAACACATTTCACGAACAGGAGCCTTCATTTGAAAGGTGAAAAGGTCAATCCTTCAATTTCCAAATTGTTTTTCCTTTTGAAACACTAGAGGGTAAGAGACTGAGATGGGGACAGAAGAGAGGAGGTAGATTTTGGGGTTTTCTTTAGCATTTATCTAGGTATTGGCTCTAAAATGTATTAAATAAATGTAACACTATAAATTGCAGATGATTATATGCAACACCCAGAGTAAATAATATGGGATTATAACAGACAATGGGTGTAAAATGGACTAAAATGAGACAAAATATATTGCTCCAGAAAAAAAAAAAAATAAAAATCTGGTACAGAGAAAAGACTCTGAAATCAAAAGTCCTTTAATAGCATGATGTTGTTTGAACAGCTAAAATGGATTATGATTCCTCTGGGTAGATGTGTGCTTTAGCATCCCACATTGTATTAAAGACGATAAAAATTCAAGAAGCAAGTGCCATCAAGAGAAAACCTTCAAATAGATTTTCTCTGCTGGCAAAATTACCACTTACATTTTCCACTTTACAAAGAAATACAAAGCTGTGGGTTTGAACTAGAATAGATTTTTATTCATGCCAAGAGATAACTAGATAGCTAGATAAATAGGTATCAGTAGACAAACACATAAATACTCTGTGTACACCCACATGTGTTTTAGGTGCATCTAAGCTAAAAAAAAATGCTATGGTGTGAGGCACCTAGAAGTTTATAAATGTAAAAGTTATGCTTTTCTGTCAAATTAGCTTCCTTTATTATAGGAAGTGGTGCAATCTGTAGGTGTATGCTGATTATCCAGGCACTTTGAATTCTCTCAAATCCCTGTTTAATATAGCTTCCTCAGATGTTCCACATTAAAGCTATCCCCTGATTTGCCATCTGGAATGACTAGTTGAGCTAGTTCATAGCTTCTCAGAAACACAAGTTTAATTTTGCTAACCCTCACAAAAGAGAAATGGGAAGCAGAGGGACAAAGAAGTGGATGAGGGGGCAGGGTAAAAGACAAAGGAGGAGATAATTAAGCTTCAAGATTTACAGATCCTTCAGTGTAATTCCTTGAGGAATGATTCTAGCAAGGAGCTACGAGCCTATATAACCACTAAGTGGAAGTAGCTGTAATCAGCCTTGCCTACCAGGTCTTCCTATATGTACATGGACCAGCATGTGTACTGGAAATTTAGTCAACTGTGATCTTTTCCTTAAGAAAAGGCAATACCCTCATTCAAAAACAAGTTCCACAAGAGTTTTGTTTCCTAGCATGGAAGTGCTAGTTCTTCTCAGTGAAATCTTTTTAAAGGGCAAATGTACTTTCCCTCTATTTACATACTGGGAAATTATCTAACCACGTAGTTATATCTCTTACAGAAACAAAAAATGACATTCAGCATGGGCATTTTCACTGAGAACATTTTAAGCTGTGGAATCTTCTGAGAAACTGAAAACAGGATCTTAACACAAAAAAGGGACAGACCTTAGATGCAGACCCTGCCTACACACGCCATAGAGAGGGGAATCACCCTGGCTTTATCTTGCTGCTCAATGCCTAAGCAAAGGTTTTGCTCTGAAGAGTACAAAGTTGGGGCTACATAAGGAACATCAGTGTCTCCAACATGCTGCACAGCAAGCAGGGGAGTTACACCAGGCTCCCTCAGTCCACATCTTCTGCGGTCCTACAGCCTCATATCAGCACTGAGGAGAAAGGGGAGGGCAAGGATATTTCTTTCAGTCCAGTAGTTTCAGCAGTGATTGCTGGAGTTATGCTGCAAACACACCTCTCACATTCATGGTCTGCAGTAAGGGACCATATTTGTGCACATAAAATTATTTTCACCTATTGAGAACAAAAACCTTCTAGAAAACCCATCCTGACAGCTGCAATTGTGAGTGATATCCTTATGATCCAAGGCAAATG
The DNA here is from genome assembly GCA_035047865.1 of Dendrocincla tyrannina. NCBI lineage: Eukaryota > Metazoa > Chordata > Aves > Passeriformes > Dendrocolaptidae > Dendrocincla > Dendrocincla tyrannina. The sequence continues at coordinate 15,236,726 of JAWWMP010000001.1, forward strand.
GGCTCTGTTAGGCAGAGGCAGTGACAGACTCCTGGATGTTACTTGCCATGACATTTCTACATTGGTTCCATCAATCCACACTTGAAAACATCTTATACATTTTTTTCCTCTTGTCTTTTAAGCAGTGTAATACATTATTTTCTGCATTCTTCTCTAAAATTCATCTTCTTGTTAATCCTCCTAAAACAGAAAGACGCTGTCATATTCCCGTCTCTTTCCCATGAGTGTGGTCTCCCTCCACTACAGCTTTTATTCTTCTCTGTACCACCTATGTAATCTTTCTGTGCCGTCTCTGATGACACACTGGCCACATGTTGTCTCTCCTAAGGAACCTTGGTTTTGCACAGTGAACTGAGCAGAAATACAGAGAGCATCCACAACTGTAGGGAAAGGTCTGCTCAGCCCATGGAGCCCAGGAGAGCTTATGCACAAATTACTCTGTGGGATGTTGTATGTATCCACATAGGAAAATCCTGTGATGTGGTTAGAGTGCATTTAGGCAAGAAGACTCACCAAATAATGAATTTTACAAACTCTTAACAAAGCTCTGTTAAGTACCTGTACATTGACAATCCTCAAGGCTAATCATATGGTCGAGTTTGAGCCCATTTCTTAGTGACAGTGAAAATTCCTGATCCCAAAAGATCCTCCCCCTGGTTTAAATGCTTCTTCAAAACACAAATACGCTAGAGGTGCCTCACAAATAGCTGTTTAATATTTTTGAGAGGTTTAAAGTTCATTTTGCTTTCCTGAAATCTTCCAAAACTGTTCACACCTGTCAAGCCGCAGGCAACATTCTGTATCTGCACCAGCTCTAGGCAAGTCCCTGATAGCATGGCACCCGGTGTGCATTCCTTTAGGAGCACAAAAATCATAGTACTCCCTCACTAACTTGCATTTTTAGCTTTTTTTTCAGAATTCTAATGTGAGGAGTAGACTAGGAGAGATTTGTCAGTCCATTAGAACTTTTAACATCATGAACTTGATCAAGGAAGAAAAAATTAGTTTTCTAAGTAGTTGGAAATATGATGAAGATTGAATTTATTTTCCAAATAAGGAAAATATTATGGAATTGGATGTTAAAAGGCATTCATTTTTCCACTAGTGCAACACTTCAGCTTTTGATGTTACTATTGCATTTACTCTGGATTTTGGCATATATAATAAGAGACCTGAAACCTTTAGAATGACTTGCTGTTGAACTAAGTTCGCTTTTAAAATCATCAAAATTATGTAAATGCAATGCAACACAAGAAAAGCAGGAAAATAGAATGGAAATGCTGTGAAAAGAGACTGGTGAGGTGCTCCTGCCATCTTGTGGCTCTGTTGCAGAGTCAGAAGAACATAAACTCATTCATTTCTACACTTAAACTAAGTTACAGTATTAACTCTCCTGGTGGCACAGGACTGGCAATAATAGCCATACATGCTTGAACTGTTCAAACGAAGCATAGCCATGTTTTGCAATAAACCCCATATGTACTGGGTCAAAATATCTGGAACAAGAAAAATATATTTACTTGGTAGACCTCTTTCTAACTCCTCTGGGCCCCAGCTATGCTTTCCCAAAAGTAAGAAAAATATATTTTATTGCATTTATATAAACACAAGAGCATATATGTGTATATATATATGTTTACCTAGATATAAAAGTATTTGTAATGTATTTTTTTTCCTGGAAGTGCATACACAAACACAGACATGATTCAAAATGTATGCATTTAAATATCTGTAATTCAAAATTGGACCTGCAGATAGAGTACATGGTCAGCCTTACTTATTTTGATTTCATTTCTTCCCAAGAGAATCAAAACATATGATTACTTCCCCTACAACTGCAGCTTCCAGGAGCTACCACATCAAGTCAGTCAATCTGACCTGAATGTAAACCATTCAACTCAATTCAACAAACCATCATGTTTCCCTTCAGATAGATTCAGTCTGAAATTAAATATTGAGCTTGTTCTTCCAATTGTAGAGCAAAACTTTGCAACAGAATTGAAACTTTAGGAATGAAAATTTATACTTTACAGACCCTGGTTTCTTCAGCTCATTGTGGCCCCATTCATTTTTCAAAATGCAAAGAAGGCACATGCAATTCCTACTGCAGAGAAGGAGTGTTTACCCTTCCATCCTGCCCATGTCCTATGTCAATATATTAAGGGTGCTTGATTCTTACATGAAGAGACTGGCCCATTAGAGCACTGTCAAGCCCTCTCAGGTGTAGCCCTCTCTCTTTATGATGAAAAAGGAAAGCTATAGTTGTAGAGAAAAGATTAAATCGGCATCTTCAGGAGAATAGAACAGCTAATACCATCCAAGAATTTTTACCTTGGTGAAGAAATCGCATGTGTCCACTGAGGGAACATTGCTGCTGGTTCACTGGATATTGTTTGGTGCCAAGCAACGCAAATATTTAGTTAGCAACTGTCATAATTGCTCATACACATCTGGGATGAGTGGTTAAAATGGAAACTGAATAACCCATTTAACTCCTTGACTCTGCAGGGGAGTGCCTTACCAGCAGTCAAAGCAGTCCCAGCACAGGGCCTGTACTGACTGGTGATTGGAGAACACGGACCAAAGAGTCCCATTCCACCTTCATTTTATCAAATCAGGTGCCTGGGACTGGAAGACTTTACTCACTTTGTAACTATGCCTCAAAGGCGTGCTATCCCAGAAGAAAATGGACTGTGACACATGGTACCAGCAGACTGCTTTGTACTAGGAAGTGTTCAGTGTGTAAATGTTTCTTATGTTGATCATCCAAAGCTTTATCACAGATAAGCATATCACAGCCCTCACTACCCACTGATGGTTAGCACCGCTTGTAAGTAAAAAAAAAAAAAAAAATTGATGAGTCTTACTTTACGGGTTTATCTTGCCCAGGAAAAGGGATTTTTCACAATTATAAATCTGTATACCTTGTAAAAGACCTCTGAAGGTCATCTGGTCTAACACCCACCTCTGAGGGTGAACTCCAGGCTGGTTGCTTAGCTGAATTACAAACAGCTCCAAGGATGGAGATTTCACAACCTCCTTAGGAAACCTGCTCCAGTACTTGAATACCTTATTGCAGGGGGAAAAGAAAAAAAGCAACACCCTAACATCTAATTGGAGTTTCCTGTATTGCTCTTCATTACCTTTCTCTCTCTCCTTTCTCGCTAGTCAGAACCCAGCCTCTGGCCTGGGTCTCTGGGTTTGCCTTGCTGAAATTCATGATATTGATACTATAAAATATTCTTTGCATATGCAGTAGAAAAAATAACTGCTGATTATCAAAAGGGTGCAGTTTTAAAGTTAGTCATTTTTCACAAGTATTTAGATGGTTAATATCAGATATCTTCAGGTTTTATAAAATAACTCACCTAAAATATTTGATTTGTAATAACAAGGTCAACTGAAAGTGAGAGTTTTCAGGTACTCTGAGAAACAGACTGATTTTTTCACTACTGAGTTATGTTTCCAGCCACTTTTATTTTTCTGAACAATTTTTTTTCTAAATGAAATCTTCTGCCTCCTAATGTCCTGTTCACAAATTATTGCAGAAAATCTGAACACCATCAAGTGAGAGGACGGTAAAAATAAATTAACTTCTTCAGTTAGAAGAAAATAATTACTTTTTACTTTTATTTGAATGACATATGCTGGAGGACAAAAGCTTAACCAGAAGTAAATAAATCCTGCAGACGAGCTGGGGTTGGATGAACTATGATCATTAAAAACTGAGTATATAATACATTACACAGTGCTAGAGCTCCATGAACACACTTCACTGGTGAATGACCAGGCCTAATTTTCAGAGTGAAGGGTGGATGTGTGTTTTTATCTGTATTGCAATAGCCTGTACCAGAATTTAAGCCACACACCAGGATGGGTCATCACCAGAATCCTGTTGTACTAAGTACCACTTACACAAGACAAAGAGAAACACTAAACAGCTTCTAAGACCAGTAAGTTGAAAAAAAAATCAAAAATTAATAGCATATTAAGGCAGACTACGTTCTCTATCAGTGCACAAAATTCCCAAGGTCAAATTCCACTAATACTGGAGAATACATGTGAAACTCGCTGGCCGAAAAGAGTTTTAACACCCCAGTCCACACAAAGAATGAGTGGCAGTTTTATCAGTTCCTTTTAGCTTAAATGCCAGAACTGTGAGCTACTTATTTAAGAGTAGCAACCCTGCCAATAGTTATGTGCTGCTATGGGCCCTAATTTCCTTCTCCAGCTTGTCTTGTATTTTAAGGCCTTGAAAATTGTGCATGACTGGATATTTTTAGAGTGACTGCTGCAAAATTAATTCTGTTAAAATTAAGAAATGTGAGAATTAAAGTGGCATATGTCCCCTGAATTTCATATCTCTGTTGAATGCATTGTAAAAGTCTTAATTATACCACCCCATGTTGTACAGGCTTGTACCTCTCTGTGTGTGATAGGAATGGTCTCTGGGAACACATCACAGGTTCACAGCAAAAGAAGCAGCTGCCCATAACACTTTGGTGTGGTTTGTCATTCACACTGGGAGGTGTAAACTGAAATAGGAATCAAGAGGGTCTTCTGAGTAAGACAGTTGAAACCTCTCCCACGGAATTACGTTTTGTCCCTGCCTGTGTCATAGACACTCTCAGCTAAGCAGAAAAGCTTTTAAGTTATATTCTCACGTGTCTACTAATTATGAGTTTCTCATTAAGTGCCCAACTTGAGACTCGGCTCTGCGGTCAAAGCTGATCATTCACAGACAAAACTGAAGTCAGCAAAAATTATAGTTCTGATAAAAATCAAGCTCTAGATGTCTTGAAGTAGACTGAGATGGTTTAGACCTAAAATCATCATGTACCTCAGTTTTCCCTCCGTAAAAAAAAGCCAATATTTTTAGAGTGGCAGTATTAAGCAAATAAATATATCACTGCTCACATGACTCAGTTTTCTGTCTTCAAGGAAGTCAAATGAGAGTAAATGTTGTATCGAATTACACTGCGATATTATCAGATTGGGACAAACTCACAATAACAGCTTATCGGTAGCACCTCATAACTCTAAGAGTCCTAAATAAAACACTTCATTTGATTTAGCATTTTTTGTCTCACGAGATTGTTACTTTTTAAAGCTCTTATCACCGGAATAGACTACAGACATAAATTGGCCAAAAAACTAAGTGTATGGTTTTATTTTCATAGGAACTTAGCTGTTGTTAATGTGTATTTAAGCAGACTCAATCACTCTGAGATTCAAAGACAATTGCACTACTTAAACCAATGGTAGAAACTTTTATTTACATGTCTGCATCTATGTTGAGTAACAAGAAAGCCTGTAGCTTTGGGGTAAAGGGAACTTTTGTGCACTAATAACATTAGAAGCTGATTTTTTGGAGGTTGAATTTCCATTAGCTTATGAAAAATGCAAAAGACTGTCAGGTTCAAAATATACCTAATATATACCTAATATATAGGTTTCATATACCAGAACTATTTGTGGTGTGGATGTCTATGGTAAACTGGCTTCAATCCAGCTCATCAGCTTGCCTTTTAGTGATACTTTACTTATGATTAAGCCTTTACTCACTGGCTGTACAGACTGCTTAACATTTAAAAAGAAATTTTATTGAAATGTTGTTTCTGTGGTTCAGACACCTTCTTACTTTTTCAAATTACTAATTACTATAGGGGAAATCCTTCCTACACTGATTACTGAACATTAAAGAGAACAGTGGAGGACTAACCAGAAATATCCATCTCATTGTGAAGTTAATCAAGCCTTATGATCCAAATGTAAACTTTCACACTGAGCTGTCACAGGTTAAGCTGCTAAATCTGTGCTCAAATACAACTGATGCATCTTTATGGCCACATATTACTAAAAATAATTAAAACAAAACTTTTGGGAAGACAGAGGAGTTGCAAAATTTTGTTTCTGCTGATCACAGACTGACAAAATCATTAAAAAAAATAAACCAAGGTTTTATGATTAAAATGGTTGGACTTTTTTGATAATAGGTGATGACTTACAAGATTGAACAAAACTGTCAGCATGAAAAGTTTGTTTGCTACGTGGGAGGTCCATTTTTAAATTGTGAAAAAAACAGTATTTTTCTATTTGAGAGGTTTCTTAGTGAGACAAACCACCCAAGCCAAATGCATTTAAAAATTCTTTGGAAAGGATATACCAACGGCATTCAACAGAGAATCAGCTGAGGAAGGCAATTCTATTTTAGCAGCAAGATGGGAAAGAGGAAGGCCTAAGCTTGTAAAGAAAAGGTACTGATGAATTCTCAAAGACAAGGAGGAAGATCAACCACGATATGTGGAAAAGAGCATCCTAAGAGGGGTTGGAAAGTGATGTTCACAGGCAAGAAGGAGCTTCTCTTTTTTTAAAACTTTGTGTTCTATGGGCAGTACTCCTGCTGACTTGTGGTGTGACACTTTGGCTTTCTTTTCTCCTGAAAACTTTAATCACAGCTGCCCCCAAATTATTATTCATCAGTGTATGGAGCAGAGCTGTGAACACATGCAGTTCAGCAGGGGACTTTTATACTCAAAAACGATTTAAAGCAGTTTAGCTAATTGCATTTGCAAAATTGTCAGTAATACATATAAGTGAAAAGCACTGGTAGTTTCAGTATAGGGAGAAAAACAAAGCTTTGGAGCTCAGAGAATATAGGAATACTGAATATTAGGGATGCAGGCCACAGAATTCATAGAATTGCAGATTTCATTGTTCAGGAGATAGATTCACTCAGGCTACTAGATCTGGATGCTATTGCTTTCACCATGTATTATTAGATGCAAAGTGCTTGGAAATCCCCAGTGGAAGCATTGAGAGTTCATTTTGCAGATGCAAAAGACCTTGTTTAGCTCCTTTACCCAACTGTTATTGCAGAAGGGTGGATATCAGAATTGTGATATCACTGTCCACTGTTACAGCACTGGGTACTCGGCTGCACCTGACTTCTTATTCAAGCTGCCAAATGGAAATCTGTAGTAAGACCAAGTTTCCTTTTTTGTTCTCTTAAAAGAGGAGGAAAGCAATGCAAATGACAAGTTAATTCAGCAATAGCTCTCCAAAAGCCCAACGTGCATGTGCAGACAGTGAATTTGCCTTTACAGTCCCACCCAGAGAGTAATTAATGGCATCTTAAAAGAGGCCAATAAGAAAGTCATGTTGAATCAACAACTGATAGGAGTTATCTTTCTGCATTATTTATAGAAAAATGCCACATGAACAAATTAGGTAAAAGGAGTGTTACTCAGAGCAACCAGACATCTCTGTTAGGCAGCCACGCTTGGTAAAACTAGTGTATTTCTTCAGTAATCAGAACTTTCCCTTTTGTTTATTGCTACCCCTCAGTGACCAGTGTGACTTCCTTGCATATCATTTCTGCTACTCCTCGAATTGTTACAGAACATTTCGAGTAAAATTTTGCAATTTTATTCTTTCTGCAATATAAAAAAAAGTCTGCAACCTTTTACCATAAATGGATTGTAAGTGAAGAGTTTGATATGAGAGGCCAGATTTCTCGGGAAGCAGGGTTCCAGCAAGTACCAAATGTTTTTTAAATCTGCTTTTTTATTTATCCTAGGATGATCAAAAATTCAACAAGTACTAGTAAGTATTTTGGCAACAAAATGTACTTTAAAATCAAAATATTGCCAGTTTTTTTCTGGATAAAGACTGATATAGCTTTGCTTGGAAATTTCTTGAAGAGCATCATTTTTCCTTAGCTGCTCCATTATTTCTTTATTCTTTGCAACAGAACTAGTAAAGCTCCAAGTTTTGTTTTGGTTTTTTTTTTCCATTCATGTGAGTATTCAGTTTCTTTTACAGTCAGGAGGTTAAAAATGAAAAGAAAAAAAAACTTATAAAGACAAGGAAAACAACTCAAGTAATATTTTCCAATACTGAGAGGGAAAAGGAACATTTGGGTATAGTTAAGGTTGGGGCTTTTTTTACACTTTCTGTTCTCACTTTCTTCAAGCCTTTTTTTAAAAAAACAAATACTGTACAAATATCACATGTCTACTAGATGTCAGTGTTAATTGTTTTACTTCCAGCACAAACAAGACTTAAAGAGAAAAAACCACTAAGCATATACTTCCAAGTTAAAGAAGGACCTTGGAAATTACTACCTTAAAATTCACAATGAAACTATATTGCTGACTTTGTTGTCTGCAGTTTTTCTGTTTCCCCTCACTAATTTAATGTCTATGACTTTAAATGAGAATTTAAGTCTCTTCCTTATATATGTAACCTGTTATTTCGTCTTGTAATTCAAAGTTTTTCACTTTGTCTGTATTACCAAGGGTATGCATAACAGAAGTGAAAGGTCTGATTAATACTATCAGGACTGTGTGCTAATCTCTTCTATCCAGAGAAGATGTAGGTTATTTCCAAGCTGATGTCATTTGTAGAAAAATTTAAAAAAATGCATTTTTTGAAATCCTGACACAATTGGGAAATTTATAATCTATAATACATTCTCCTTATTAAGGTTTGTTGGGGGTTTTTTCGGTAGATTATTCTGTCCAGCCCTTTTTGTCACTTTAATTCTGTGAAATACATCAGGACACTGTTGACAGGTTTAGAATAAATGAAAGGTCAAATTTGTATTGCCAAAACAGGACATACAAAAATTACTGCTTCAGAGGTTCATACTTAGAAGAGGTAAATCACATTCATACATGCATATTGCCTGTCTAAACAGAAATTATTGCTGCCCTGGCAGTCAGCCACAGTACTCATCTGTGCTAAAAAAAAAAAAAAAAAAAAGAAAACACCTTTCACAGCACATGGTCAGCCCAGCCCAGAGGCCTCTGGAAAGAGGCAGAGGAAAGAGGAAAGGCTGTTCCTGAGCTGAGGATGAGCACTGCTCCATCACAGCTCCAGAGGGAAGAAAACCCTGGGGCTGAGCTTATGCAGAGCTCCTGGAGCCACAGGTGTGGGTGGAGGCTCCAGGTGAGGCTGCTCAGCGGTTTTATGGCTTATTAGTGCACTCAGGGCCCTGATAATGGGAGCAGTGAGTCAAAATGAGCACAGATATGCCAGACTCTGCATTCTTGGTTTTACCAGTGCAGAAATAGAAACTAAATATTGGCCTGACTGTCCCTAACCAGAGCAAGGCAGAAAAACAGTTATTCCTAACCAAAGAGACACTCACAGGAAGCACAAAAGGCAGTTTTGAATTCAATCTTATTACTTCTAAAAGCAGCATCTTCTGATTTCTCTGTCAAAAGCCATATCACAGAACCACAGAAACCAGGGTATGAATGGATTTAAAGTCACCTTACAGTCCCATTCACCTGCTACAAATGCTGTAGAACTGAAGCTATATCATTCCTAACAACTGATCTTAAAAATCTCAAGTAATGGTTCTATAAACACCTGTGCCTAAAGCACAGGCCCTGCTGGAAAATACTTGGGGTTTTGTGGGTTTTTTTTAAATTTAAATGTGGGAACTTTCATTTAAAGAGTTTATGTCAATTCTTTTTACCTTGGAGTCTGTTATTTCTTATCCTGCCAATCAAGAACAGAGAGAATAGATTATAATTTTTTCCTCTTTCTGTTAGTTTCTTCTGGTTTTCAAGACTGATCAACCACATCTATCAGTTTCCTCCTGACTAAACCACTCCAGATCTTTCAAGCTTTCTTCATAGGTCACATATTTTAAGAGATGGACCATTCTTTTTGTGTATGTCTAGATTTTCTCCAATTGTTCTGTATTGTTTGTGAAGCATGAGTACTGAAAGAAATGCTCTGGTTGCTGAATGTATGCTAAATACACCATAAAGTTGACTTTCAAGGCACAATCTGTCATTTGTCTCTATTGCATTGCACCCTTCATTTCCCAATTTTTTTCTCAAGTTTACCAGGAGTATTCTGAATTGCAATTTTCTTCTACTGTAGTTGGTGTCATCTGTAAATTTAGGAGCCATACTCCCTATTTTTTCATCGTGGACACTAATGAAAATATATTCTCCTCTTCTGGTGATGAATCACTAATTAATACTCTGTAAGAACGGTTTGCCAACCAGCTTTGCACTCTACAGCGGTTTATTCTAGAATATTTTTCTACAGGTTTTTTATGACAATGTCATGTGAGAAAGTGTCAAAAGATGTGAAATCAATCATCTTTCCTAGCAAAAAAGCATGTTCACCTTTGTGAATGACACTTCTCAACAAAACTTGTTCTTAATGCATCTATACCTGTAGGTGTTTATAAATTCTTCATTATTTGTTTACAAAGATAACTGTGCAGGACTGTGAGGCCATATCAAGCTTTTTCTCGAAGTGTTTAGTGAGGAATTCCACTGAGCCCCTCTAGTGAGGAATTCCTCTTTTCCAGTTTGAAAAATGCATGTTTTAGCAGCCATCAATCCCACATTCCACTGGTTTTAAGCTCACTTCAAGACTTCAAGTTAGTCAGTCATTTTCTCTAATGTATTCATCAAATTCACAGAAATGCTTCATTTCTTGAATGAAATAAAGTCTCTGCAGGGGATCAAAACAGCCTGCCATGAGGTAGCCTAAAATAGCTGCACATCCTTCCTTTTGTTAAATAGGTTAAACCCATCTGTCAGGCTTTTAGGTGTTCATTTTCTAGCCAAAAGTGGAGATTTTTTGGAGGAGCTAAATAAAACAAAGGCATCTTTAGCAACAATAACCTAAAACAAAGTATTTTTTTCCTAGATAAAAGTAATTTGAAAGCCAAGGACACACAGTAAATGTCATTGGTTTTCCACTCCCAGCAGAGGCTAACATGCCTACCTGTGGTCTAGGAGGATGAAAGTTAAAAACCTCTCTAGACAAACTGAGAAACTTGATGCTTATCTTCCTGCTATAAGGTGAAACATCATTAACAAATTTCCATCTCTAGGTCTGAATAGTCACCTTGAAGCACAGGCTGAGTTGAAAGGAGTGTCTGGAATACTTTCCCAGGACAAACATTCTCTTCACCAGTTTATCAGCTACGTCTACATACAAAGAGTCACTCTAGAGGTGCTTCAACTGCACTCCAGGAGGACATGTAGGGTTTGGGGGTTTTTGAGGAAAAGTAAATACACAACAAAAACAGAAGTAAGTGTGCTCTCTAATATGCTTCAGTTCGCTCCTGACCATCCAGATTTTCAGTTTGGCTTCTCAATAGACTAAGATTGCACCAAACAGCTTGGCATTCATCTGCTAAGATTCAGCCTTTCAATGAAATTTGGTCTGGTCTGTATTTAAGTGACACATTTTCTTCATCTGCTTTTAGCTCTTAGCTCTTCATGTCCTAGCTTTCTTTTTGAAACCAAAAAGAAACAGCTTCATCTCCTTTAAAGTACCAAAATGGCAGTCACAAACAGTGTTTTAAACAGCATTATTTTGATTGTTCTTTCTACTTCTCTCCTCCGTGTGTCTCCTGTAGCATTCACACCTGTTTGTTGAATGCTGAATATTCTTCAGAAGACAAATTCCCAGAGACAGATCATCGATAAAGATATTAAACAGGGTTGTCCCCAGCCTTGACCCTGGGAAGCACCACTTGTGACCAAACAAGTCAAACTGGATTTAGCTCCATTCCCCACCTCTCTGGGCCCACCCATCCAGAGAGTTTTTAATGCAGTGAAAGGTGCACCAGTCCAAGTCATGAGCAGCCAGTTTCTCTAGGGGAATGCTGTGGGAAACAGTGTCAAAGGCTTTACTACAGTCCAGGTAGACACATCCACAGCCTTTCCCTCATTTACTAAGTGGGTCACCTTCTCAGAGAAGGCCACAAATGCGGTCAAGCAGGACCTGTCTTTCACAAACGATGCTGACTGGGTCTGATGCCCTGGTTGTCCTGCACATGTCTCGCAATCACACTCCAGACAATATAGTCCATGACCTTTCCCAGCACTGAGGTCGGGCTGACAGCCCTGTAACTCCACATATCCTTCTTCTGGTCCTTCTTGTAGAGGAGTGTCACATTTGCTAACTTCCAGTCAGCTGGGACCTTCCCAGGTTAACAGGATTGCTGGTAAATGACTGAATGTGTGTTGGATAAATAAGCCAAAAAGCCAAGAGGGGTGAGATCATAAAGAATTTTATCTTTTTTGGTTTCTGATGAAGAGAGATAGGTTTGGAATAGAAGCAATAAAGAAGGCACATTCGTTATATTTTGTCATCTCTTGACATTTGACATCTCCTGACAATGAGGAAAGCAGTACAAAAGTAAGACATATTACATGGAAATGGTGTTATTCCCCCACATTGCAGAGTGCAGTACCCCCCAGCTTTGGATAGAAGGGACATGAATTAGCACCAAAATGAGTACATCAGCAGATGTACATGTAGGATGATAAAGTCCTGACCTTCACAATAGAACTGAGATCAGAAATGTGCTGAGATGCAGAAATTCACTTTCAAGCACTCTTAAAATTACCCTTGTTCACTGGGAATCCCCATTTAATGTGCAAAATCAACTGAGAATTGCCAGGATGAATCATAGCAGTGGTACAACCTGCCCTAGCCAAAACTCAAGATGTTAGGTTCTAGACACCTTGGGTTTAAAATCACTAAAAAATATGTTGCTTTTTAAGTCACAGCTCTCATTTGCTGTTATTTCTGTATGTGCTTCAAGTCCACTTTGTGTAAGCCATGTTGCTTTGTCATAGCTCTAAGACTGAAGTAGGAACAAAGGGACACATTAATATATAAACATGTGCCAAATAAATTATTCTTTTTAAATTGTTGCCCATAGCTTGGTTGCAAACTTGAATTTTATTTTTTGTTTTATCTTTGTGGCCAAAGCAAAAAGGTTCACAAAAATTAACATAAGCAAATATCAACAGATGAAGAAATACAATGAATCAGTATGATCACTGAACAGTATTCATATACATCAAACAGTGAAATACTCCACCCTGAGACATGAGAAACAGCTGGAATTGTTTTAATGGCAAATAGGTATTCAGAGGAAATAATGGTTCCCTTATGGCCACCACCTTCTCTCTCTGTCTGTGATTTAGGAGCCTTATAATACAAAAAACCTGACCTATTACACGAGTAGGTCCAAAGAAGGAAGCAGATTACCAGGCTAACAATGAGATGTAAATATTCTTTAGGTAGTGGTATTTCTCAAGTGTTTGTTACGAGGGATTTAAAAAATTTTTTTACTATCATTTCCTGTGCACCACAATGATCTCCATGAATCCTTCAGACATTCAGGCTCTGATCCTACAAAGACATATACTCGAGTCTGAACTTCTGAATAGTGCCATTAGGTTTGCTGAAACAACTCTTTCACATGAAGCCAAGCACTGTTATCAGGATTTCTACACCTAGAGAAAAGTTTCCAAAGTTCATTAAAGTACTGATCAAAGAAACAAGTTGCTGAGATCTCTGTCAGAGCACTAGGAAAGAAACAGATGTAGAACACTTCATGTCATGTTGAGGAGAGCTCCAGAGACACCGAATATTGCTGAAATACCTCATATTTTATCTGGACATGCTCCTGGAAAAAAATAATTTGAAGAGTATTTGAGGAATCAAAAATTAGCTAATAAAAAAAAAGTGCAAACACAGACAAACAGGTATTACTTTAGTTACACACAGTGTTTCACAATAAGAGAATAGATGGCCTCTTCTTGGACAGCTTAAATAGATCAGTTCCCACCTCTGTGTGCACAACCAATGCCATGGACTTACAGCCCTGCAAAAAGGAAGGGACAGAATTACTTTGTCCTCTGTGAGAGCAGAAGACAAGTTTGGAAGCACACTGTTCCCCTGTGGCTGGTAAGAACTCTGAGTAATTTCATGTTAGTACATGAAGTTTCAGGATGAAAGGTGTAAAAGTGAGAGGTTTTAGATTTTCCTTGTAACGTTCCCAAAAGAAATATCAAACAAACCCCACATCCATTTTTTTAATGAGATTCTCAGCCTAAAATGACTGCCAGCCACTGTAAAAATCAGACTCATTGCTTTAACAGAAACACGGAGAAGGGACATTTGTCTAAGATTGTATCAGCTCAGACTAGTTTATCATTCTGGGACATGATTTTTAATTTTGAATAAAAGATATTACTTGAATTCCAAATTTAATTAAAATTGAGGGGGAGGGGGAAGAGATTTGATACTTCAGATAGAGAAATCTACCTTCAAATCATTTCTCTAGCTGTTGAGTCATTGGCTAATCAAAAATAAGTAATAGTTGCATGCCACAAAAAATAAGGTTACACAAGATTTTCTATTGAATTTAACAGTCTGTTTTCACTATCTCTCTGAGTAAGTGCATATATCATATCAAGGTACATATATGATATATATTTCTTTATTCTTATAAATAGTTCATATTTTCTTTCTTCATACACTGGATCCAGCTTTAACTGAAGTAAAATCACAGTGAAGCAAGTAGGTGTCTTCCACAGATACAACATAATGATATATATGAGGAACCAGCATGAATAAATCCATTAATTCTCTTCAGTGAATCTTCATTAATTTTACATAATATTCAAAACAATCTAATTATATATTCCAGATGTCAATATAGAAAATCTTTCTATTTATTTTATATAATTTCTGAGTAAATCTGTTCCAAATGAAAAGTCTGGATAACTCATACTGCTTTTAAAAAATCAGTGGGGAGCATGTCCACTAACCAGAAAGCTCCATTTTTGTGGTTTTTAATTAAATATTGCACCTGTATTTGGTATTTAATTGGCAAATTAACTTACCTAGTGCCCTACCCCCCCAGGAGGAACCGAGCATCCCTAATTTGCATTGATGTAACTGACTGGAAGGAAACATTTTTCATTTTCCCGGCTCTCGTAGGTTGCTTCACACCACAAGTTTTGCTGAAATCCAAGACCTTTTTTTTAAATAACTACTCTTTTTTATCCTGTGCATGTGCATGTCTCAGAAGTCAGTCAGAATATAGTAATTCTGGTTTGCAGCACAAATGTTGTGGTTAGGATAGTCCTGTTTTTAAAAATCTGATAAAATTAAGTGGCCTTTCCTGTTTGAAAGAGGGGAGCAACAGAATTTTTCAGGAGCGTGCAATGCCAGAAACATTCAAGTGGGGCAACTGATTTCATGGGATAACATGTTCAGAATGTAAGAAAAAGTATTCCCTGCACTCAATACACGTGTATTTTCTTACCCATTTACCAGGAGGTAGGAATGCAACATTAGAGTAGGCCCTTAAATGCACATCTAAATAAAGGTATAACATGTACTTCTGCAAAGCTGCGAGGAAATTCCTTCCCTTTCAGCCCTTCTTGGTCTGTGGCTTTGCTTGATCAGGGGAGCAGACAAGTGGGCAGTAAATCCAGTGTACTAACTTTGAACAGAGCTGATCATCTGAGTATGACAAGCCTTTCAGAGCTCAAATATGATTATCATAATTTGGATATCTGCATATAAATATCCACAGAGAGTTTTGATGTCTAGATCAAGATAAATGTTCTTACATTGCACTCCATAAATAAGTCACCAGTTAACTACAATGACTGCCTGCCAAGGATGCCCTTGCCATGCCAAAGGATGTCCAGCCTCTCCCCTGATATGCCTTTGGCAAACAGATATCATTACAGGTACATTTACTCAGATGATACATTCAAGCCAGTTGTAAATATAACTGCAAATTGATAAATTTCCTGTAGCGTCTTTCACAAATGGATTGCAGATGTATTCTTTATTTTTTAACCACGGAATCTTACAGACTTATTTAGATTGCGTTACAGCAAATTCGAGTATTCATCCACAACATCATATGTTAAAAATAAAACACTTTTGTAAAGTAAATACACACCTGAAATCATGTAGAATAACTCCACAAAAATTTTGCAATTGTGGTTTTGTTTCTAAAGTTGGTAATCAATACTGGATCTCAACCACTATACCTGTATAACCCCCTGCTTGAGGAGGATACTGAGGTTACTGCACTTCACTGGATTTTTCTGATTTGCCAATATCTTGGCCTGGGCTTTGGGAATAGAATTCACCTGAAAAAATGTAATGTCTGACATAAGTAGATCTGAGCATCTGAGATAAAGGTATAGATTTTCTGTATAGTCATGGAGACAAATAGGTCTTCTGGAGTAAAAATCATCTCCATCTAAAGTAGAAATCTAAGCCAGGCTAGATGAACTGTGTTGAAAAAAGTCTGTTTTCTTCCCACTTACAGACCTTTCAGAGAATCCAGGGTAACTAACACAAACACAGATGTCAATACCATGAAAGTCCATTTTATATGAGATTAATCCCTGGTCAAAGGTCTAAACCTGCCTGTATTCAAGACCAAAGGGGTTTCAGAATTGCCCTGCTTCTGTAGAAAGTACCAAGTCCATTAAAATGATTGTCCCTGGAACATCCCTGGCAACAAAGGATTCCGTTAACAGACTTGTTCACCTGCACATGCAGCAAGTCTGACGCAAGGATTGACCTTTCACTTTTTCCTTGGTTCTAGTTTTCATATGAAATTGTTAAACTCTGCCCTATGCATGGCATCTCTTCTTGGGATTTTCAAATATCCAATAGCCTTTGCTGGCAAACATCTGGAAATCTGGGAGGCAACTAAGTTACTATACAAATGACTATCAAGTGTTTAAGCCAGCAAAATTAGGTGAGCAGCAAATATAAGAAAAAAGCCAGTAAAATATAGGTGAGCAGCAAATGTAAGATAAAGGTATCTACCTTTGTCATACAGGAGACAAAAATACTTGCAGCTTGATAAACTGGTTTTTAGGATTCTTTTCTGAATTTCTGTTTTTTAACAAGATAAAGCATCCAAGTTCCCAGGCAACATATGTTATGCACAAAAGTCTATGCAATATTAGAAATTGTGTGCCTGTAAGCAAATGAACACACATACAGGAATTAAATAAAATCTAAAACAAGACTGAGTGTGTAAGTTTATGAATAAGTGAAAGTACACAAAGGCATATGTAAACTTATCTTGTGTACTATGAATCATTCTTGACATACAACTGTAACGGCAGCCTTCATTAGAAAGGGGAACAGCAAAAACTTCTAAGAAATGAAGTAGGAATGCTTCCTAACGTTCAGTGGTTTGGCGTTCTTTGCTAAGAAGGTGAAGAAAGCATAAACAGAGCCACATGCTTTTCATGAGTCACTTCAGAAATTAAAATCTTGTGTATAAACTATGTCATTTGGAAAAGAGGATATGATATGGGTGGGCATGAAAATACTAGATACATTTTTTGTTGCTAGTTGTGGGTTCAGCTTTATAAATGCTCATCTTTCAAAGGCTGAAATTTCAGAGATACAGGTAACATTTGATATTTTATTCTGGAATGTAGATATATCCTATAGAAAGAAAGATAATGTAATTTTAGGGACTCAGGAAATAAGTGTCTGTGTGTGTTTGTGTCTGTGTGTTGTAACCTTTATGTCTCCTGGGATCATAAATTAATTTACAGATCTACTGATCCTCTAGCTGATGTTGTCTTATTTTTCCTGAAAATCATTCACAGATACATTTAGTTTTCTGAGAAGGACACACTCATCTGACAGCCATGAACTGGGGCAGAGAGGGAAGGGATGGATCCCTGTGCATGTACACACATACAGTGATGACATTCAACCTCCAATGGCAGACTGAGCTACAACTTTACAGTGAAGTCCTAGAAAGAATGGACTGCTATTTGCAATCAGCTTCCTCATCACAAACTACCTTCCCTCAGACTGAGAGGTTTTACAGGTACTGATCTGTCTCATCTCCTCCAATTAGATCATGCCTTTCTGTTTCACCAGCTCTGCTTTGGCAGCAAACCTTCTAGCCATATGAGTGCTGCTCTGCACCCTGAAACAAATTGGAAATTCATAGCAATTTATCTCTTTCTAATATCAAATGCACAGCAACACAGTTGTCTGATGTTTTAAATTATTAGAAGGGAATATTTCCCACCAAGTTTCATTTGTGCTCACTTATCAACTACTACATGGAGCTGAAATGACAGAATAAAATATTTTGGCTGATACCAGATCTCTCCTTGCTCTGGCCTGCCACCTGCCCTTCCTGTAGGATAGGAGAATGCAGGGAAAGGGAGAACAAGCTAAAAAAATGAAGTTGTGCGGTGGCTACCTTTTGTTGGGCAGAGTGCAGAAATGAAGTGTTGGATTATTTATTGAGTGTTTTCCTTACCAAACTCAGACTCAAGAATTCTCAGTAATTTCATACTCTCAATTTTCACTCAGGGAAGCTTGCAAGCCCCTACAGTTGCACACAAACAAACTGAAAACATGATCCTAAAATGCAGAAGATATGAAAGAACAGGAAAACTTGTTTCATCACTTCTAAATCAATGTGCTGGCATTTTGCTTCTGACTGAAGTTTTTTGCCCTTGGGGACATCACATAGAGTTCGTCAAGAAGCCAACAACGTATTGCAATTTTATGATAATCATGAGCCTCATGGAAACATTTCTGTGTCAAAAGAATGTCACCAAATAGGGAGCAGCATTCCCTGTGGATTCCTGTCATCTCTCTGCCACGAGCTCTACTCACTGAGGCTTGTGGCCCCAGATTATCACTTCCCTCCCACTAGGACTGCATTAGGACCAAACTGCCCCAAACTAAAGTAAGAGTTTTAAGACACCTTAGCAAAATCTCCAGCAGCTCTGGAGGAGCTAGAACTTAGGTCCCCCCTATCCTGCACTATGCAGAGTTGTATGGATTTTTGCTGGAGCCAGACTTTGTCTCCCGGGCTCTGCATTTCATAGCAAGGATATGCACTGAGGGGCTTTCCAACCACACCTGTGTGTCACAGACTCTCTGGGACTCCAAATTCCTGCCCAGCGTTGCTGGGAGCAGCCCCTGATTAGCCCAGACCTCCAACTGCATCACACTTGCAGAATCTCACCTCCAGCTTCACTTTACAGGGGAAAATCCTGTGTGCTTTTGTCAGCCATGCTCAGGCAGATAAGCTTGAAACAATGGATCATTCACAGAAGCAAGGCCTATATGGATACAGAAATACTCTGCTGCACTGTCCCACTGTTATCCAGTTTATTATCTTTGATGCTCCTTCCCTGCTCATGTGTTTGCTGCTGAGACGAGCTCTGGTCTGGGGTAATTTTCTTTGGGTTTTCCTGTTTCAGAAAGAGATGATCCAGATGCTACCATCAACAGACACAAGTGTAATCCTATTTATCCCAACAACATGGCCATGTGAGGAAGTGCTCCTCACCTGAGCAAAACCACAGGATAGCCCTCAGTCCTTCCTTAAAAGCAGCACATGCTGTTACAAATGCAGCTGTAACTTTTCCCAATGTGGGATTGTGTTGCTCTCTTTTGAACAAGGCAGATACATTCCTTCATCCCTTCTTCTAACAGAGAAGAAATCAGTTGAGGCTGTGACTCAAAGTAAAACTGTTGGCCCCATTGAAGACCACAGCCTCTTCTTTGAAGACCATGTTAGGTGTGACTTAATAACACAATCTTTAGGCACATAATTACTAGTTGGTTTCCCAAGATAACGTGATGCTGGCAACACATGCTGTCAGATCCTTGAGGCTTGATTATTCTAGTTCTCCCACTGCTATTTACAGACGGCGGTGAGTAGCAGCCCTGGAGCTCTTTGTGCCACTGAAACACCCTCTTAAATGTAACACGCTGCCCTCTCTGCAACCATGACTTCCAGGGTGTCATCCCAAACAAGGGATTCTCCACTTTTAATTCCCTCTAAAAAGTTAAACAGAACTGTAGTTATAGTGATATCGGACACAATGACATCTTCCCTATCCAATGAGTTTCTGCTCCCAGCTACAACTTAGTTTTGTGTGATATCTGTCCTGTCTAAAGTCCTCTCTCAAAGATGTGTTACCTCACTGAAACCAGGCCTCTCCACTTGTGCATGTGTGGCTTTTGTTTTAGTTACCTATTCATACACTTCTTGAATGCAGAGGGTTTATAACTAATGGGAATATTTAATGACTGTGATTCAGCAAATGAGTTATACATTGAGTTATTAGTTATTATCACTATTGCTGCTGTTATTAATAGGCCTTATTGATATTTATTAATAGACCTCAGTGACATTTAAAGAGAAAATGCAATTGTGTAACACTTTATAAAGTTATTCAGTTTTTCTAGGAACACACAAGAGTATAGAATACATCCAAACAAGTAATTTTTTATTCAACATCTGTCTCTGACACAAAAATACTTGTTACCATATTACCAGGCAATCTTTTTTCTATTATTAATCCCATGTCTGTGTAGTACCAACCAGTGTTGTCATTAAGGGCATTCTGGGAAGGAAGTATTCATCACTGAAAAAGAAACACAAAATCCCATGTACTTTACAGAAAGAAATATCATTGATTGAAGACGACCAACTTCTTCAGAAATTTCTGAACTTGTGTGTAGCTTGTAAAAATTCCCCACCCACATTTTTCTCTTTGAAGCACACTCTCACAGAGCTGCTCCTTCCATTTCTTGCCATAAAACTGTCAGCTGAGTGTTTCATGTTGTGATACAGCTCTCTCTGTTACAGGAAATCGACCTGAGTAGTTTTCCTGTGAGTATAATAGAAGAAGATAAAATCCATTAACCCTTTCAATACATGATATATTTACACATTTGTAACTTTGCATGTCTTAGAACAAAGAAAAACAGTCTCAGTGGGAAACAGCAGTGGTTGCGGAGAGGGTTCTTTTTATTTTGTGAACTTTTTTTTTCAGCTCATTGGGTAATTTATTTATCCACAAAAGATGTGTGTGGGTGTTTCCATGAGTGGCTCTTCTTTACAACGTTGCTGTTTCTAACAGCTGCAAAATAATTATTTTCATACTAAACATGAGCATACTCTCTCAGCCTAGAAAATTAACATCTGTTTTTCTTCTTGATTTGGCAGCCCAGGATGTTGCTTCAACAGGGCTGTGCCATGAGCTCAGATCCAGCTCTAAATTCAAAACATGTGGTAGATATTTCTGATTTGGTTCTTGCTGAAGTCTCTTGTTGGATTGTTAAAGATGTGCAGACTGCAAGTGATTAGCTGTGAATAAGGCAATGCAAATTCATAATTCTTATCTAAATTTCCCTAGATATCCCAACAAAGAGAAAGTCTGGAGCTGTAATAAGTATATCTTGCACTGTGGAATACTTAATAATTCTTAATGTTCTGCAGTTAATGGTTTATCAAAATGCACACTCTCCTAGAAGTATCCTAATATTTAACATGAATAAAATGGGACAAGACGGCACCGAGGTCCTCAGCTTAAACCTTAGTAAGAGGTGAGCAGGGATTGTAAACTCAAGATTCAAACCCCAAAATGTGTACCAGTAACTTCATCTATGAGAATTTTTTTGTAATCTACCTATGAATTTTGCATTCTTCTCCAAGAAATACTTCATCTGTGCTATATACTATCTGAATTCTGCTGTTGGAACCACTGAATAAAACCAGATTGGAAGGAACTTCAATTACAAGGCCACCTTATCTCCCTGCATCTGACCATACTGCAAAGAGATTAAACAAAACCATTGAAGAGACACACAGATGCAGCTCAGAATGGAATAGCATGAGAACCATTGCAAAAGCAAAATAGGTCATATTTCAAGGAAAGGATTTTTGACCTTCCAGTGGCACTCACAAAAAGCTGCTGATAGCCCCTAAGTCAGATAAAATGCTGCCAACTCTTCTCTTGTAAGGAAACAAGACACTTATCTAGCCTTTCTTTTGCTTTCTACTCAGTCTTATATTCTCATAAATTCTGAAATTCAACTTCTTGCTGTTCTACTTCCCACTCTCTTGATGAGGATATGTCACCATGTACCTTTGGAATATAATCACAATTTTTCAGTAAGTTTAAATAGTTAATATTTATTGTTGGAGTCAGCTGTCCCTTAGTACAATTTCACAGCTAAAACCACTTATTTGGGGAAAGGCAGGAAGGAGGGAATATACAATTTCTTTCACAGCACAAACCTGTCTTATGCAAAGAGCCTTTCCAAGTTTACAACCTTCAGAAATACAATAAAATGTCTGAAATAATAAATTCCACAAACTGGCAGCTTTCTTCAGCTTAAGTGATCTTAATAATCTATGAAAATGTTCTTCTGTTTCCCAACAACATAATTCTGATTTTTAGGAGGAAATAAGAACTGAAGGATTTGATATCTCACCTGTGCTTGAGGTCACTTATGTGTGATCTACACATCTTTCTGTGTAGCTTACATTAAAATCATATTAAGTACTGTCCTGACTATTCACAGCACTTATTCTCGAATGCCACGCACGGAAGGCACATAGCACATAACCTGCAGGAACAAGGAGGTTCCACAACACTGGAAGGGGTCAGAGTTTTCTGGTTTTCCCTTCTCTGTGAAAGTGCAAGTGCAACAGTTTGGTTAGGATGAGAGAAAAATTTCTCTTTTAGTTTTGGGTCTAAGTTTGTGATCCCAACGAAAACACCTATGGGATATTTTAGCTTAGTGAGGGACCCAAGGAGTTTGTGAAGGTCATATCTCCAAGCTGGAGCTGTGTTGTCCCTTCAGCCTGTGCCTACCAAGACAGAGGATAAAAAAAAAGTAGAAACATAAAACTTCCCTGCATAAGGTTGCGTATGTCTTTCTGTAAGCTTAAACATGAACTAAACATACTTCTCTGGTTATTAACTTCCTCAGACATATCTTCATGGCCTAGTGTAATTGTAGACTAGATTACATAGCTGAACAGGAAAGCTCCAAGTAGTTCTTAAGAAACCATGAGGAAACATGCAAATTCGTATTCTCTTTTTCTGAACCTGCTAAAAAAGCATCTTTTGTTATTTCATTAGAGAGTGCTCCTGTCCCCCTGCTCCTTTCTCCTTCTGCCAAACCCAGCAGAGATTTCTACCTGTCATATATTGTCTCTTAACTGGTATCTCTGAAGAAGGAGAGGCTGAAGAGGCTTATGGATACTGTGTTGGCAGGTAGCATTTCCAGGGGCCAGCCATGGCCCTGTACTCCTCTTCAGCTCCTGCTCCTGCCTCTGCCCCTACTCCTGCCCCTTCCCCTTTTCCTGCCCTTGCCCCTGGAAAGGCACTGGAGCACCACGGAGGCTGCTCTGTAAAGCACCTGCACACTGCCAGGGCTGCTTTCCATCAAGTAGTCACTCTGAGTACCTTTCATGTTTTACTGCCTTCCTTCCTAGAAACAAAGTGGACAAAGTATGGGTGCTAAACATAATGAAAAATAAAGGACTAACTCACAGTCTGCTAGAAATTAAATTTACTGAAAGCCTGGTTCTTCCTCAAGAATTTAAGGCTATAATACAGAAAATGTTCAGAAAATGTGCAAGGTCCATCTATAAGTTGAGAACACTGAAAATAACATTAGGATACATATCCAAACATTATTCTTTGATGGCTGGATACAACTCAAAGCACTTGGAAATTACACAGTATTTAGACAATATTAAATATATTTTGATTTATACCTGAGCTCTATTCAGTCACACTTAGACTTATCCAGGATGCATTAAAAAGTGTACTTTATGAGCATAGCCCATTCTCCCATGTAAAGATAGTCTCAAAGGCAGTTCACAATAACATCCATTCCGTTTTGGTATTAGAGTCCTCCTTGTTACTTCCAGTTTTCATTGCTTTCTAGGACTGAGTCTTTTCCCTTTAAGAAGCAGGAGGATGCTTTCCCTAGGATGCAGCTTTCAAAACAGCTTTCTCCATCACTGCTGTGTCCTTCCAGGGCCTTGAACTTGTGGGCTCTGAAGTTCATGTTCAAATCCTGATTTCCACCTTTTTTTTTTCCACTGGAACACCCTCCTAGCCACACTCCAGCATCTGTGCAGCCTTTTTATTGCCTGGCATGTCCCAGGTTTCTCACTGTCCATTTTGACATGAGTGGGAGACGACCACAAAGTTTACCTGAACCTCCACGGCTCCTGGGGCACTGGCTCTTGCTCTAGTTCCTCAGGACGGACCACAAGTTCCATTGGAAGTAGATCCTCAAGGACATCTTGCTTTTGTGGCAGCTTTAGAAAGGAACATCTCCATTGTATGGACAAGAAGATGGATAAGAAAGGGAAGGCTCTATTCATCAGAGTTTAAAGATGTACCTAGGACTTCGGACCTTTGCATCAGAAAAGGAAGATAGATCTGAGCAATCACGTTCTGGGTCCTCTGTGGCTCGTCAGCACAATTTCATCACAGAAGAAGTGATAGACATTTAAAGAGTAACTTGTGCAGAATTTTGGAGACCACAAGAAAGAACTGCTCTCCTATAAAAGTAACTCAATTTTCATTAAGACCCAGCACTGCACAATTTGAAATGCCAGAGGCTGTTGGGAAGGAATAAAGGAGAACGGGGAGAGGTGATTTGAAAAAGCTTCAAACATCCATCTCAAATGATGTTTTAGACTAGGTAACGTGACAAAAACTGATTAAACCATACACAATAATTTTTGGCTGACTAAAATGTTAACTTTTGAGGAACTTACGTTCAAAAATGTCTAATCAATTTCCAAACTTCCATAAAAGTATTAAAAGTGTAGCGAAAATAAAAATTTACAGTCAGTTTTTCTTGCAAAGCCCAATTTTAGCAATTTTGGAATTTTCAATGGAAAAACCCTCATCAGAGGAATAAAACAATTTATTTCAAAAGAAGATGAGTCTAAACAGTCTGAAGAAAATTGCAGTTAATTAAAAGAGAAGTTTGCTTCTAGATTTTTATTACTTTTTCCAGTGACCCATATTTTAAACCACTGTAGTTACTCTTGAACAAACTCTATTTAAAGATAGAGTTCTGTCATTAAACAGCTTTAATTAAGTCTAGCATTTCCACTTTTACCATTGTTTATTTTCTAATAGAGCTCAAATTATGATCTGCTTCTCTCTCCAATAGATTTCATTATAAACCTTAACCACTATCTCAAGTGAAGTTAGTATTTAGTGTTATGGGTCTGACCAATGGCATACTCAGCTCAAGCTCTCCCTGACTTCCATAAGTTTTGGACTTCAGTCTATTCCTTGTGTGAATACAATGCCCTCTGTTGGTCAGTTGTATCTCACAGAGCACCACAGAAGACAGGAAACCCAACTATCCTTAAGTTGTCAGCCAGGAAATTTATGTTTCTGTGTCATCTTAACAACTAGAAAGACTCCAGAAATTTAAAAATATATGGCACACTCGTAGAGACTAATTATTTTTTTAATTACCCTAAAAGGGTTTTTTTTACATTCTTGCAAGGTATTACTGCTTTGCATCTCAGGGTAGCAACTGGAATCATATTTTCATGCCCAAAAACACAAAGAGCATTTATTCTATTCCAGAAAATTACGGGAGTATGACATACTCTAGTGAAGAACCAGAGTGATAATTGCTGTAAGGTGCGAAAACGAGTTTAGGGAGTAAAACTCAGAGGAGCAGGAACAGAGCTTGGGACAGGCTCAGCAAGGCCCTGGGCAGTAGGAATGCCACCAGATCATCTCACAGCATCCACTGGTCTGGGCATTTGAAGCTGTTTTCCTGCCTGCCTTCAAACAAATGCACACACAGAACCCTGATTAGGCTACCCCCAATTAGGTATCAATGCCTAATTGACAGTTCTTCTGCTACGTTATCTGTGTATATTGCTCTTAGCAACACTTAACATTTTATTTGCTCTTTAACCCACAATTGTCTCTTGTTCAACATATTCACCGGTGTTTTCATGGATTTAATATAATTCCTTACAAACCAAGTAATTTTGTGAGTGGAGAAAAGAACAAAATCCCATTGCCTATAGATTTGTAATTGAGTTCCCATGTGGACTCTGTGATATTTAATAAGAGTTGAACTCCAATTACTGTCCTTTCCACGAGTGGGAATTTTAATAAAGTATTTCCTAACATGCATATTTATTTTCACAAAAATTATAGGAGTTTTATATCCTGGAGATGTCCCTCCATCATCATTAATTAATCCATAATTTCAATTTATTAGAGAGGAGACCAACAGATATGCACACAGACATACACATGCCAAGTAATTCTGGAAGTCTCATCTCCTTATGAATATGGGTTTCCAATTTATACAGAAATCAAGTAAAATTGCAAGTTAAAAAAAAGAATTTGAGGTAAAAAATAAGAAATTCTAGTGTGGCTGGAGACAATCTCAGCCTCTAATCTCACTGAAATGGAGCTTCCTTCTTTGTTCCCATAAAATCTGGCCCCAAGTTTTAGCCCGACATCAAGTATCAAGTAAAAGAAGACATCTGGGGGAAAGAACCAAGGAGCTCAGTTTTTGCTTCTTCCCCAGTAAGTGCCCAAGAGAAATCCAGCCTGCTTTTGACCCACAGGCATGGGAAGAACACCGAGAGGTGTCTGCCATAACCTCCCCACCCATCCAGACATGAGCATTAGAGCACAGCTCGATTTACTGCTCTGTTCTCCTCCAGCAGCGGGGGCGGTGACAATGTCCCAGGGCAGGGGACCTTGGAGACAAAATTGTTTGTGTTTCTCAGAGCTGCTTTGCCTGGGATGTGTCAGAGAAACATCACTGCACCAGCCACAGCTTCAAACTCTTCTCTATAACTATGGGAACCAAAATCCATCACGTTGTTAATGAGGTGTGAGGGTCTGATGGAACCATGGAAATACAGATCTCAGGACAAGAAGCCAAAACTTATGTGGGCTCAATGGGGAAAATTAAGACATTTATAAATATATACCTAAAAAGAGAGAAGATTAATGTAAGTAAGATTTTGACGGAATTTTTTCCTTATATTTCAGTTGTTGCCTCACAGAACTATCCTATACAGCCACCTTAATGAGTTCTGACATGAAAATTTTCTTTGTTTAAAGACATCATGAAACTTTCAAAGCTCAAGGCAAAAGGAATTCTGTATTCATAATAAAAATGTAATATTTGAAAACATACAACCCTCTGTCCGATGAAAATCAGGAGCCACAGCTTTCATTGCTGGAAATTCACACAAACTGGATTTTTATGGGAGTATGTTCAGAACGTAAGGACTGTATAAAATTGTACCTCCTGTTCATTTAGACCAACCTGTCTTTCCAGTCCTCTGCAGTGGTCTTCCAATGGTGTTAAAAACACCATATAATTTTAGTAACAGGCTTCCACAATCCACTGGTTTACAGTCTTCCATGTAACCCCTAATTTGGCTAGAACTTGTCCCTGGTTTTAGAAGTTTGCAGCTGTTCCAGCTACAGCTGCTGGGTGCCTCTGAAGTTTTCTTGAGGTTTATTTTTTTCTGCCTTGGTCTGCCAGGGTTAATTGCCGCACAAAATTGGTGCAGGACAGCTCTGGATAAAAAAGTAATACAGGGAAAAGTAAGAGGCAGCTCACCACGGTGAACTCCCTCTCCAGTCAGATCTCTGAAGATACTGGCAAGAACTCTGTCTCACACGGCATACCCATAACTTGTTTAAGTGCAGTGGCACTACTAAACAATCATTTGCATTTATTACTATTGCTCAGTTCAAAGGCTGATGTCAAGCTGTCTGAGTGAAGGAAAGTACATAGTGCATTTTTAAAAAATCCTCGATTTGGAGTTTTCTGTTTTCCTTGGGTTTTCTCTTTTCTTTTTTTTTTCTTTCTTCTTCTTCTTCTTCTTTTTTTTTTTTTAACCTCTGTTCTAAGAAAAGGAAAGCAGGGGATTTACTAAAGGCAAGGCAAGTCGGTTAGTTATGAGTCACCTTCATGACTTATAAAGGGTCTCAAGCTGTTTGGAGCAGGCTTTCTTCACCTGACCTGTGCTGGAGGGATATCGGGGGACCAGCCACACCAACAGACCCCAGTGGCGACTGCTGCTGCCTCTTTTTGGGTTTGCCTTCTTTCTCTCTCCCTCATTCTCTGTCTCACTCTCCCTCTCTCTCTTTAAAAAAAAAAAAAAAAAGAAAAAGGAAAGACAAAACACAAGCCAAGCTGAGTGATCATGGTTAACCTGTGACATGGAACAAAGGAAGTCTGTGGCCTTCTTGCTGCACTGGGTTTTCTTGCATCTCTGTGTAAAGAAAGTGCCTCATAGCAGGTAGGTTTTTCAGTTTGGTTCTTTGGCTTGTTTGTTTTTGCGTGTGCTCTTTTTTTAAAAAAAAATGAGAAGCTCATATGTTACAGGACATGGGAGCCAGCCAAGGGAGGGGGCCCCAGGGCTGGGTTTAGAAGCCTCAAAAGCCAGAGAGGATGGACCTCAAACTTTGCCACCCATGCAGAAATACTGAGGCAGGCATCCTTACAGGAATAGGTCTTCAGACATTCAGGATCACACAGTCTTAAGGGAATACAAATCCAGTCTCGTCACTGTCTTTGGATTCACTTTTGTGGGTGACTTCACATAACTGGTGGCTGGCACACCCAGGGAAAGGTGTTTGTGTGCTGCTTTCCAGCTCCTGCACCCCTCCTTTTCTTTGGAGATGAATACTTTAGAAGACCATACAACATGGAATAGAATCTCTACAGCCTTTCAATTACCTATTTGGAAGCACTTTATGACTAATTTGTAGCTATTCTCTTGCCTGCAGCTTGCCAGAGACATTTTGAGGTGGGGAAAAGTAACTGTACAGATGAGTTTGACTACTTTAATTTTGGCCATACAAGTAGTTTGGTCTATGGGACAAGTTCTGGTCCTCATTTCATAAATAAGCAGCAGAGAAATGCCTTTGTTACAATATACCCATTAGACTTCATTTAGCTATGGTTTAATCCTTTTTTATATGAACATGTTTTAAATGCCCATATAAGAACTTTACATAACTTTCTTGAAATGCATAACCATACTAACAAAGTAGGAGCTCCATTAATACTTGTTTGCTGAAAACTCTAAGGTTTAATTTGGTGACGAAAATTTGCTCTGGAATCAAATTTTAGCAGCCAATAAACAAGATTAATAATTTCTTTTATTAGATTTTCAATATGGCATTTTTTTTAATTTACAAAGCAAGATACAAAGTAGCTGAAATTTAGTATTACAAAAAAAAAATTATTTGGCTACTTGAGCCACAAAGTGGAGGCACGTTTTATTTTATCAGCAGGGAAAAGCCTCTTCTATCCAAATACACATCTTTGGAACTCTTCCAGTATCTTAAGTAAGAGACTTGAATTCAATAATTTTTTAAGTGTTTTAAAAAGAACAGCCTTACTTTCTGAGAAATTAGATGAGATAGAGGACTGAAAATCCTTCTGAAATGTAAATAGGGTGTTTGAAAATGGATGTCTGTTGTATTGTTTATATATAACGGCCTTTTGTAGGTGATTAAAGATTCATAGAATGTGCTAATGATATTAACTCTCTCGGTCAAAATTAGATATCTGCTATTCAAAGGTAAAAAAATCTCTGAAACTGGTACATTTCATTTTGGTGTCTTATTTTTTGCAAAAATAAAAAGGGTTTTTCCATGACTGCAGAGGAAGATGGATTCAAAAGCCACTCTCATATACTATACCAAATTTATTTTTTACAAATAAATGAAAATAGGCTTTTCCAGAGGGCATTTTGCAATGTTCTAAGAAAGATATAAAACAGATGAAGCATGTTACCCTTTGGTCAGCGCCCACCTCTCTCTCTCTCTCTCTCTGGTGAATGTTAAGGAAGGATACACACAGACCACACAGACAGAACACTTAATTCTGCTGTAGCTGCAGTTGGGTGTTGTGGGTCCCACCTCACGCCCCCTACAAATCTATTCACACAGTCTGCTGGCTGGAACAAGACCCTGAAGTTCCTTCAGGTTTTTAGTCCAAGAATGAGGCCTTTGGTTTATTTTCAGCAGATAGTCTGACATTGTGCTTGTGAGCTATAACTCGTTTATGTGCAGGTAAATGCAGGGCTCACTAGGCTTACTCAAAGCCTGTTGTGGTTAGTGGGAGTCTCTATTATTTAACATCAAAGCCTCAGGCCTGGGGTCTATCACATTTTGATTCCTCCAATATGACTGTGAGTTTACAAACTCACGTGCATGAGCACTGCAGATTTCTGGCCTGCGTAATTGCCTTTTCTCCCACCAAAAAAGGACTTTGTAAGAGGTGACAGCACAACCCTAAGGACAGTCAAATGAGGCCACATAAAAGGCAAGTTCTAAATTCTTTTTGCTGTTTGCAAAATTTGGTAGCCAGTTTAGAAAAGATGAAAGGTGTTTTCCAGAGTACACCAGAGTAGAGTTGGAACTTCCTAACCTGTACATGCTTTTCATAAAAAAATTATATTGGGAAGTACTGTCAAAGAAGGCAAGTCCCCTTGCTAGCAATCCAAAGACAAAAGGTTGAGTTCTTTTCCAGATTCATGACAAAGTTCCCTCTAGTTGACCAATAAGTAAATAAGACTTTGGTCATTTGGACTGGAGAGGCATAACTGGCTAATAATCACATAACAAGATTAATGAGCTGGATGCCTCTAGTCCATCAGTGGGCCAGAGTCAGGTACAATGATGTACACATGTACAGATGGGGAAAGGAGCACTTGTCACGTTTAAACTAAATACTTTGAAGTACACTTGTGGTGATCCATCTGAAAGGAATCTGACCTTTTCAGTGGACAGCTTCTGTGGAGGCAGTAGAAATTAATGCAGATAAGAAGTTTGAAAATGAAAACATAAACTTATCTGAGGTCACTGCAACAGATGAACAACAGAAAAGCAGATGAGTGGATGGTACATAACGACCAGAGATCAGCAGATAAGATAGGAAGGATACATGTGTTATTCTTATGTTATTGACTGAAGGAAGAGAGAGTGCTGGAAGGGGGAAGAGTGAAATCACACCAGATCCTATGAGCTTTATCTTTATTAATGTTGTAGGGAAATAATAGGGGATTTTATTTCATTATATTTAAGCATGAGTAGATGGTCATTGTTTCCACTGATGGCAAGGCCATGTTTTTAGAGCTGTGTGAGAAGACAGCAGGCAGCAACACAGGTATTTGTTCATGTAATGGAAACCTGACAGCTGTACAAAAGGCTGTTACAAAGGTTCAGCAAGAGGAAACACGTGTCATTTCTCACCACTTCCTGATAAAGCATGATTCTTATTTTTGCCTTTAGCACACAGAAGCAAAACAGTTTGCAATGTTGGAGATGCTACGCAGCTTTTAAACCCAAAACTGAAATGCTAGTGTGGCAGCCCAGGCAAAACTATTCCATTACATTAACCCAAGATCAAGGGATTAGAAAAGCCCCAAAGTGAGGTCTTGTCTGTGGTTATGGTTATGTGCTTACCCACTTTTTTGGAGCAAAGCTGCAGAGATCAAATGCTGCCTGAAGTCTCTCACTTCCCTCACTGCTGAAAGCAGGCATAGGCAAGTACAGCAGTCATTCAGCTTCTTTAGAGAAACTAATGATCACAAATGATCAATTTCAAAAACATCACTTCTCCAAGTCTGAACACAGGCAGACTGAAGAGGAAAGTGCTGTCAACCACAAATGGCTGCTGCAAACCACAGATAAAAATATTTGCTTTTTCGCAAAACCCATAAAAGATATGAAAGAATTAGGGTTGGGGAAGCATGGTGTAAAGAATGGCAACCCAGAATACATTTAAGAGACTGCAAATTTACATATTTGACAAATACTCTTGGGGCAGTAGACTTGGAGGTGACACAGGCTTCTGAAAGGAAAGCTCTTGTCCTCCTGCCTAGTGTGATCCTTAATGAAGCCAAATCCAGTGTTCCTACAAGAGGAATAGATGTCTTGCATCAAGCCCTTCATAATTATGTATGCCCACTGGGTGACAGCAACTGAATAAGGATTTAGGGACCTGAGACATTAGAAGCACAAAAATTGAATTAAAGAATAATTTAGGTTGGAAGGGATCTCTGAAGGTCATCAAATTCAAATCCCTTCTCAAACCAGTTTCAATCCAGAGCAAATATAGATAAGACAATAGCTTTTTATCAACAGGAATTACTTGTTTGCTTTCTTCTTAAAATGATAAAAAGAAAATTAATACCTTCACTTGGATCTCTCATCTTCCTCCCCTGAACTGTGCCCCTCACCCCCCACACACACCACATACACATTTTGTCACAGGTTTAGAAACTGTTCACTTCACTGCCCACAAATGCAAATGTTACACCACAGGTCTCAGTGCCCGACTTCAGTAGGAGTTTAGTCTGAATACTCACCAAAGCTCTGAATCATCACCGTAAATTTGACGTTTGGAAATTTCTAAACCGCTTTTTCTCTGCCTACCAAAATTTTATATTCAACTTGGAATTTTTGTTTGCCATTTGCACATCACAGCCATGTACCCGGCTGGTTTCATTTAGAGTGGCACAAAGTGAAAGGTAATTTCCCTAAAATCTCTAAATTAGATCACAGTCTTACTATGACATTTTAACTTCCTCTTAAAACATGTGTTAGTAACAGTAGGGAAGTTATAAAAGTACATAAGTTTCTTTAAATTTACATACAAAAAAGATCTCCAAAACTGCCTCCTATATAATGTCTCATTTCCCATATGGGTTTTCTTGTTACTGTTTGATAAAACAACAGAAAGGTTGTTGCTGGTTTGTTGTTTTGGGGATTTTTTTTTTAAGTGGTTACTGAGAGACCAAACAGAAAGCAAACAAGATTCAACTATTTATGAACCCTGCCCAGGAGCTGATATTTTATTTTAGAAGGATGAGAAAGAAAAACATATTTCAATCAAGATATACTTAGCAGAGAACTAAGAGGGCATCATTTAGGCCTTTTTAAAACTGCTTGGAATGACTGTCTCAACTATTCCACCTTACTGCTGATGTAAGTAATTGAAAACTGTAAAAATAAATCAGATAATTTGAAGTATAATGAGGATTCTCTAACCTTTCTTCTACTGAGTGTATTTCTATTTCAGTGTGTGATTTTTTTTGCACATTTTGGAAATATTTTTAAGAATTACTAAAAGTAATTTCTAAAAGTGTGCCTCCCTGTTGGTTTCCACAGGAGAGCTCACAATAGGCTGAAAAAAAGAAAAAAAAATGTTCAACTTTGGTTAAAAAATTCAACACGTTCATTTTATGGCTAAAGCATCAGTTAATGAATTGGTTAATATCATGAAGGGATTAGCAAACTCTGTATTGTTCAAAACAGACAATTATAGTTATTAATCTCATTCTAACCTACTGGAATAAGGATGTAGGAGCCCTGTGTATGGATTCTAGACCAGCAAATCTGTCCAAAAGGTTTTCTCTCTTCTAAGTGATCATTTATTCCAGAATCCAAAGGAATATGTATTGCTTAATCATAAATCTCAAATAGTGATGAAACTGATATTTTAGCTCTGTTTCTAACCTCCTGAGAAGCATTAAACAGTCAGCTCTCCTGAGAGGCATTTTGTCAAGGTTAAGTGAAAATAAATCCAAGTAATCTTTGCTTTTGTTTATCTTGGGTTCTTAAATATTTTGAGGAACTAGCCTGATATTAGCAGTCTTCATTAATTGATATCTAAAGGGATACAAAATTAGGCAAGATCATGTAATCATCTGTATTCTTTCTGCTCCCAGGAAGCACAATGCACTCACTGCTCAATGCACTCTGATTTTCTTATAAAAGTAACTAAAACAATTGCAAGTTTGTCTCATTTTAAATGTACAGCAGTCAGTTCATGTATATTTAATTAATTACAGTAATTTTCTCTCTGATGTCTGTACTTCCTCTGACATAATTTTTTAATATGCATTTCTGTCTTTTTTTTTGTCTTTTTTTTTTTTTCTTTCTGTTTTTTAGGTACATCAAGGGGAAAAAACAGTGGTTTCAGTTCTTTATGTCTCATACTCCATCCTCTGGAGTTCTTCTGAAGGCTGTATGTTGTTAATGCTAATCGTGATAGGGGTTTTTACCTCTGACTGACTCCTACATGTTAGCATTAACACTGTACCAAGCCTCTTACCAGAACTCACACGGAGTAAACTGCTGCTGTGGGAGGAGAAGAGAAATTGTGAAACAGTCAGTGTTGTGCTGGGAAAACCTCCACTCTACGTGTTAAAACACGAGTTGTTCTGCAGACACACTCACTAGAATGCTTGCTAGGTTTAGAGTCTGGAAAAGGAGGGAAACAAGCAGCTTTGTGTATCAGCAAACCCTTACTAGGCTGTCAAACATAACATTTTGAGCACAACCACCTGGTTTTTATACTGTCTTATTGCTTTTTAGCTCTTCTGACTTTACTTCCCACATGAATATTTGATTTCCTCATTTTTATTTAGGAAGAAAAATGATGAATTAAACTTTCAGCATGTATAACTGTGCATTCTACTCATTTCTATAGCATTTTATTATATGTAAGAGAAAAACCGACAGCAAATGTTTCTCTGAGATTTCATTGTCAGGAGAAATGGGTCCATGCGGTACTAGGAGAAAATGAAAACATCCCTACTTTAGGATTACTCAGTGCATTCCAAACTTTTGGAAATCTTAGAAAATTGCAGAGAAATAGGACAGTATTGCTATATTTATTTTGTGGAAGGTCAAAACAGTTACTGAATACTCACAGCCACAGGTGACAGAGACAGTCTTTAAAACTCTTCCTTTTATGCTCTACTTAAATCTGGTCAGTGAATGGTTTAGCTGTGAAACACTAATTTGATGCAGGAGCAGAAGGGGAAACAAAAAGCCTCAAAGTCCTTCCCATTAATTAAGGAATCAGGTTAGTGGTTGTACTGTGTCAGTACCAACACCTTCTGTTATCAGTGTTCTGACTGTGAGTTCCCAGCATGAGGTAAAGATCACAGAGCACCCAAGACCACAGACACTTCTGAATCAATGGTCTCACATATAAAACAGTCTCACTGAATGTGATTTTTCCACTCAGACAGAACTGCTGCAAGGCATTAAATGTTTTCGAAATCAGGCTGTAAGTTCAGTGGCTCCCCCCAGGATGCACACAACCAGGGGCCATGACTACCAAAAGGCAAAAGTTTCACCCCTTCCAACGCCAGAGCCACAGCTCTGAGAGGCAATTCTCAATGTGATGACATACAGTTTGGTAAAGAAAAACAAACTCCTATTAGCTTTGCAGGGAAAATGGCTTTGAAAGCAGGAAGAAAATTGTGGCAAAAGCAAGGAGAGTTGATAGAAATTCTCATTTCTTGGGACGAGGTGACACTCAAGCGGTTTGATTTCCCTGTCCATTGGAGGTGAGATTGGCAGTATCAGTTCTCCTACTAAAGCCAAGATGGTCCCCAAGTCCCCAGCAGCAACAGTAGGACTCACTGCTTGTCTTCCATGATGCACTCATCAGAGGACCAGGGGCTGCCCTGACGTGACTGCAGAACTCACAGTTGCTGCATGACTAACTTTTAAAGATGATTTTAAAGCTAAGATTTCTGTGAAACACAAAGATCTGGTGATGCTCCTGAACTTGTCTCCACAACTTAAATTCCCTCATGGGATGTATAGATTAAAGTGAAATATTAAACAAGTGATTACATTTATTATGTCAACTGTGCTTGCAAAAAGATGTTACATGGTATTTTCCTTGGTTGCTCATCACATTCAAAGAAGTCTCATTTACTGCACTGCACCCCAAGCCTGCAAAGAGTAAGAGATGTTTTTCATCAAAGGCTTGATGAACATCAGAGCAGTGTACCTGGAGTACAGCACTGTCTCAGTGCTTCTGAATGACATGGTACTGAAGCATGACCAGCTGTGACTTCCTCACTTCAACCCACCTTCCCACTCCCCAGCTGGGACTTCCCATTTCTAGCCTGTATAGACACATGCCAATAGAAGGCATCTTAAGGAAGAAAATATGTCTTGACATTCCCCATTCTGATTCATAGTCATGCTACAAAAATCAAACGTTTCTTCCCTTACATATTCTCTCTTTAAAATGTAAGTTGAGTAACCTGCAAACCTAAGAAATAGATAGCAAACATAAATACGGTCATTAGACCAACTACATGTGTTCTTTCTGGATAGCTGATTCCCCAGAAAAGCAGGCAGATTAGGCAGTGGCTATTATATTAATAGACATTAAATAATACAGGTTTTCCACTTACTCTGAACAAATGTTAATGCTATCCATGACTGGGGTTAAATCTCATGAAAGACCACAGCATGATAGCATTACCATTTTCAGATGGTTGGTGTTCTTCAAGAAATATCCAGTCAACCCTTCCCATCGAACGTCTCTATGCTGAGGAGTTGCCATGTCTGGATTCCTTTGAAATGTAATAAAATAAATGTTGCGAGTTCACTGGCTTCAAATATAACAAAGTATTGCACTAAGATGAGTGGTCCAGCACATGGCAAGTTACCAAAGAGCAGAGATAATTTCTTGCCAGAGGTTAAAATAGAAAGGCAAGCTCATGCTGGCTGCTGTCATAAAGGCCTTGATGTCTACTGATGACTGAGAGTTTTCATCACTTGCATGTGCTCAATTGCCCAGGGCAGAGCTTTACTTCCTTGCTAAGGAAAAAATAACTCTCTTGACACTTAACTCCTTCTCTTATGAAATAAGTCAGACTATATCCTAATTGCCTTTTCTATCTACAAAATCCATGATAACATGAAACACAAGAATACTCTCCTTTAGAAAACAAGTTCTCATTTTGGTCATATGAGTCAGCTGAAACTGACTCAGCTCAACCTTCCTACTGCCACCTCTTAGGATCCATGCACCACAAAGCTTTCTTAGTGCAGTTTCCTTTTTGGATAAAACTGGTAAATAAAAGGGAAGGCTCAAAAGTTTCAACTCTTTCAAACAAGAAGCAGAAGGAGGAACAACTTGAATATGAGAAGCCATGGAGCTACTACTGAGATGTGCAACAAGGAAGAAAGCATCAGTTCCTGCCTTTCCCCTGTCATCAGAGAATCCTGGAATGCTTTGGGTTCAAAGGGACCTTAAAGATCATCTAGTTCCAATGCCCCTACCATGAACAGGACATCTTTCACTAGAGCAGGTTGTTCCAAGTCCTGTCCAACCTGATCCTGAACATTTCCAAGGTTGAGATATTCACATCTTCTCTGAACAACATGTTCCAGTATCTCACCACTTTCACCACAAAAAAATTCTTCCTTATTTATTCCTTATCAGAATCTGACCACTGCTGTCTTCAGCTCACGTATGTAGGCCTAAATGACTCTGTTCTCCCCTTTCTCCACTTTGTAGGATGCTGTCTTCCTTACCTTTAGGTAGCTGTGCAGTTTTTTTGCTGAACGGGTAGAATATAAATTGCCTCTTTACAACCAAAAAGAAATTTAATAAAGAGAAATACTCAAGGAGGGGACTTGGCTTAATTCTGCAGTGTCTTTTGTCCATCTACCCACCCTTAGTCCCTGCAGTTTACTATCATGTTCAGTATGAAAAATAACACCGTCTACTTTCTTATCTCTTTTTGAACCGACCAATTGTGGTCTCTTCTGACGGAGAAGATGGGATGAGGCCCCACAGTAGGCAGGACAGTGCACATACATTTAGAATCCACACTCAGAGATCCACCATGCCCATTTTGTTATTTTATAACCCCATAGCTTTAACTTTGGTATATAGGGATAGTTTTGGGTGTGTTGGAGTGCAGCCCTAAACAGTCTGGCTGGTACCACCCCACACTTAGGTGAAATTCAGAAAACTTGAAGCCAAAAAGAGACTCTAACCCAGCTGCTCCAACAGTCCTCTTGTCAATTTCAGCATTTTACACACCAACAATCAATGGTAAAATAGGGAAATGGCCCTGAGCTCAGGGTTGGGATCCCCTTGCTGCTGCAACATGGCTGCCCTGGACACTGCGCACTACTTCCATTTGCTCTCATGTTCACCCAAAAAATGTTCAGGACTGTTTTCCAGCAGTGCCATCACTTCATATAGGTAGGGAGTACTCAAAGTACCTAATGATCCATTCCCCACAAGAAACAAAGATGTTTCCCCCTGCACATGTAGCTCTGAATCCCTGTCCGGCAGAACAAGCACTCAAATCTATATTCCTACCTCAAAAAGTGCTGTGGTGGAAAAGAAGTGAACACTATCTCCTATTACCCAGTTCTCTTAAATGCTACTGCACTGTGAGAATTCTGGTGCTTTTGAAAGACATCCTCCATCTACATCTCTCTTTAAGGAAGACCTGCCCTCTGGAGCCCACAGCAGCAAAGATGTGAGCTAGCACCACGTTCTGCAGAAGTTTGAGCTTCCACTTTTCGTGCACAGACCTCTGCAAAAGGGTCTGCTTCAGACCTCATCAGCTAGCAGACCTCAACAGCATTTTCAGTATTGTAGTTCTGCATTCACAAAAGCCCCTTCCATGTGGATTTACCCATGTCATGACTCTCCTGCTCCTTCCCAAGCTGCTGCTCCCACCCAGCGGCTGGAGCTCTGCAGATTTCCCAGGCTCTGCTGCAAATTCCCCTTCCTGCCAGTTCCACACCCACTTGTCATAACCCAGTTAAGGTCAGGAAAGGGAAATTCCCCCTCCACACTTTTCAGCCCAGCTATATGCCTTTTAAAACTTAAAACACTATAAAGGCCAAATTTCCTCCCCCTCAAAAAAAAATAAAAATTAGAAAAGGTCTAAAATTTCAGTCAAGGTTACAAAATTCCCTCAGGGGAAGCAGCATTCTCACCCTCCTCTGCCCGTGGAGGAATTCCTGGTGGAATCCAGGAGGAATTCTATACTGAGAGTAGACAACAGGAGACTGTGTAGCTCAGGATTCAAAACAGACTTCCTGGATTGGATCCCACTGGCAAAACTTCACTACAGTTGTGGGTTAATCAGAGACAGCAGCTACTGCATTAAAAAGAAAACAACACAAACACAACATGTTTGTGTTTCTCAAGACAAGAACCAAGGCCTGCTTTTTCAGCAGCACCAGAGGAACAGGTTCAAAGCCAAAGCACATTCTGGCAAGTTAAGTTTAATGAAAATACATCGAATGTATAAATGTGTGTGTGGACTTGCAAGGTAAATCTTGAATCGAGATTCTTATTTAAAAAAATAAGCACCTGACACCATTATAGAAAATCCTCTGCAACATTAATCAAGAATAGAACAAAAAAAATCAGGTTTTTCAAGTACTCTGAGAAGACATGGGCTACACTTGAAAGGAGTGTTGAATTTAACATGTAGGAGCAAACACATTGTAACATGCAGCTTAAGATTTCTGCAATTTCACTAGAACTTAATATTACCACTTGTATTTCTTCCATGCTCTGGAACATTCAGCATTTACTGGTTATTTAGTTCAATTAAGGTAGGTCAGACTTCCTTACCTACATGTGTTTTACTGAACTGCTACCCTGCTCTCACAAAATTGTAGTGCCAACTGATTAGAAAGCAAGTGATGCAGTTAATGGTAAAAATATTAATTGAGATAAAATTCAGAGAAAATATTTGCACTTCAAAACCTCCTTTGGTATAATGAGAACAGTTCTCAGTCAGGGACAAAAGTACAGATTGTCAGAAAACATCATCTAACAAAATCCCCTTGCGAAATTTAATTGAAGTCACCATTTTTAACTATCAAGGGAAGAAAAGGCATAATAAATCTTACTACCCTGGGGATGCAAGCAATGAAGAACACTCCTGGTACTATTCTGGAAAATGATCTTTAACTGCACTTGTATGGCAGAAAGAAATCACTAAACTCAAAAAACCTTTCCACTTTTCCATCTGCCCTTTTTGTATTGGTAACACAGTGGCAATTACACAGTTCTCTACTGAATGGAGACTTTGCATACAGAAACACAATAGAGTAGCTAATTCAAATCTGACAGGAAACCAAACTTAGTAAAATATTTTGGAATCTTTTAAGGGTATCTTTTTAAGATACTATTTGTCTCAAGTTTCTGTTGCAGTAGGCAACAACAGAGGGACATATACAATTGCTGTCGTCAAGGGTAGGATAGGGGCAACTTGCACGATGAATTACTGCAGATAAAACATGACCTTCCCTCCCCTCTATCCTTCTTTTTAGTGGACTGAAATGTCTCATATAAACCTGTTTCTTTATACCTATAGATGATTTAGGTCCACAGAATTCAAATTAATTACCCAAGACATTTCTACATGAGTCATGTAAAAATATGCATTTTATTATGTACATTTAGAGGCTCAAGTTAATTTAAATTGATACAGTTTTTCTTTCTTCAGTTCCATCTTTTGCCTCAAGATGTTCTGCTGCTGCCTCCATGTATTTTTCTTCAGTGACCTGTAGAAACATATCAATTTCGTTATATTTTTTAAAATTATTTAGTTCTCCTTGATCCTGTAAATCCCCTCAGACTATCACTGTAACAAGAAAAGATAGCTTACAAAGACAATCATCTTCTCCAAAATTAAACAACCTGAAGGACAAGGATATTCAAACTAAGTTCATAGAAAATACTGTGGGGTAGGGTCAGAACACATCTCTGGCTAACAAGTTTCAGCAGACATACAGCACTTCTTTTCCTCTCCCACCACATAAATAAGCACAATGTTTGATCTAAGGCTTCAAAGCGTCTGCTGTTTAATTCTTACAAGGATTTCGTATGTTTAAACATGCCTTGATAGTGAGTCTCTGGTTTATGTAGTTTATGATATTTTATAGTTCTATTAATCTTAAAAACTTGCCTTTTGCATTTACTCAAACATTGTAAAGCTCCTCTTGGGTAAGGACATTTCAACTTTGAAACACTGGTTCTTTAACAAAAGACTGTTTGCAAGAAATTCATTTGCCATGTAGGTTTTAAACAGGAAAAGAACACCTAAACTAGCGTATTTGTGCAGTTTATTGAAACAGCATTCCCTTTTATCTCCACTAACTTTCACCTAGATTCAAGGCCAGGTTGGACAGGGCTCTGAGCAACCTGAGCTACTGGAAGGTGTCCCTGCCCATGTCAGAGGGTTGGAACCGGATGATATTTAAGGTCCCTTCCAACCCAGGCCATTCTGTGATCCTGTGATTCAACCGGTGGTATTATATTTTATCCCTGTACTTATTCATATGAAATATGTTGACGTGTTCTCTCAAACCTGTGACAGAAAACTTATTATGTAAAATACAGGTAAGTGTAAATAGTCCCATGTTCATGATGGACACAGGAAAAAATAATTTTAAATTTTGCACACACAATACCAACATTAGTTCTAGAGATGAATTTGAAATATAAAGTGATAATTAACAACAGCTCAAAATATTACTATAAAAAACATGTGAGGTTCTCAGAAGCAGACAGCTTCTGAGCCGTGGATGTAAAGTCTGATATAATTTGCTCCATTTTTCTAATTGTACAAATTATATCAATTGAATAGTGTACAGGGGGTTTTTAATGGCACAGTGCATTTTAATAACCAGACTCCAAAAACAATACTAGCATATCCTCTACTACACAAGCAGTTAGATTTCTGACTTTTCTTCACCTGTGAATATTTCAATTTCTAAAATTACATTCTTGAATACATTATCCATCTCTAATCATTCAAATTCTCTACCACAGCATACCTTTGTATTGTTAAGCTGTACTTCGTCACTAAGGAGACTTACCAGCCTCTTTGATCTTTCCACCAGTTTGGGCCACACGGTGTGGTGAGCCTGTGTGAAATTTCATTCAATTACGTTAGTGAGGTAAAACATTATTTTATGATAGAACAGATTCTGACAAATGTATAGAAATGATGGCACAAAACCATAATAATGCCTAGTTCAGATGCTGCAGCTTACAATTTTGGTGCCTGATTTGCCCATATTCCTTTGGAGGACTTGAATAAATATCTGCCCATCACACGCCCCATTCTTGAAAGTGTTCAAGACCAGGTTGGACGGGGCTTTGAGCAACGTGACCTAGTGGAAGATGTCCCTGCCCAAGGCAGAGCGGGTGGAATGAAATGATCTTTAAGGTCTCTTCCAACCCAAATCATTCTATACTTCCATGATTCATTTACTGTGTGGAATCCTTAAGGGTAAAAATGGGAATTATGATGTGGGAACACAGAGATGAGCTGAGGAAGACTTGAAAACTCCTGCAACAGAGACAATAGCACATTTGGTACTCCACAGGTCAAAATCATGTAAGTTAACAGGAAATGGCAGAAAGACTCCTGCCTCCACCTACAGTTCCGCAAGGCCTTTGTTTAAGATTGACTAGCATTAGGACTTCTGTTAAGTTTTATTTTCATGTCTTGGAAGATTTTCAGTTATGTTCTCCATCATTAGTATAAATTCCAAGTTCTGCTCTTTCCTGAAGGTGAATGAACTATTCATGCAGAAACTGCACAACCAAAACACCACTTTTAGTACTGAAAAATAACATCAAGGCCCTCTGATGCAAACTTTTCTAATTCTGATTCCACAATCACAACAATTCCAGGAAACCAACTCCAAAATATTCAACAGTCTTCATCATGGACCTTCCTTTTCTCCTGTTCTTACCTCTGAATTATGTTCACCTACCAGAACAGCACATAATAAAGATCGGAAAGTAAGCAAAATGCCCTAATTTAAAGAAGGAAAACCTACACAAATTAATTACCTTCAAATGGAGTGGCAGGGACACACCCTGGAACCTCCTTATCAATTCAGATGGGTCAGTCTGAAGATTATGGGCTGCCGTTATCTCATACTGGAAACAGAAACTTGTCCTTGGAATATGAGGGCCTTCACTAACATCTACAAAGTCACCAAACCTGACGAGAGAAAAAAAACGACAACCTATGTCAAATATATTCAGAGAAAAGTACAAGCAGATTAGGTTTTATTTTTGATTAGCAAATTCCAATCAACAAAAAGAAAAGGCACCCAAATACCAAACGAAATCTAAACAAATCCCTAGTTCAGCATTTCTAGGTTTCCTAAACAAAAAATACAAGTCATACAATTTCCTTAAATTAATTTAGGACATTTAAGCCTCAAGTCTAGGAAAGGATCCTTGGTTTAACAAATCTTTGATGCCACTTTGGCTCTAAAACTGGGGTAACTCTCATTCACCAGAAAAAGATTTGTTTCCAAGATCACCTGTTTTCCACATTATAGTGTTTATAACACACACAAGGTATTTCCTTTTCAGGTCTTGAAAAACTGCAAATCAATTAAGAAAAGTGAGATACAAAAAGATGCACAGCATAAAAATACTCAGAACAAATCTCTCCCAGAAATCAAAAGGTAAGCTCATTTTCCCTATTATTCAGCAAACTAGAGCAGGAGGAAGGAGAGAACAACAGACAACATCATTCTATAATTTCAAGAACCATCACTGCAAAAACATCTGTTCTTTTAGAGAGATGTGGATTCCAAAATCAAATGCAGAACAATTTAGACATCTAGAAAACTGAATATCCCACTAGCCTAAGCTAGAGAAAAATTCTTTGAATTGCCTGAGATACAATACAAGCTTCCTGACTCCAGCCTAAGAACTTTATGCTTTACACTGTATCCCAGCAGGCTGTTCCATTCTCATCTCCACCACTACAAGGCAGTAGTTTGCCAGTTAGGAAGATCTTGATGACTATAGAAGAAAAATCCACTATACAATGCTAACTCTTGTTCTCAAACAAGTATTTGGCTTGCATGTTATTTAACCTGCCAAGCTCCAGAGGTTTTTTTAGATTTCATGTTAAAGCATTGAAAGCAGTAAGACTTCTCTGGCAGTTACTACCTTTAACATAATGAAATAGAAATGTAGGATCTCAAAGTATCACAAAATACTGGTCATTAGAAAAAAAAAAAAAAAAAAGACCCCAAACAACCTTAAGACAGATCACAGGCAGTAACAAATACAAGTGATTCTTAAATTTAAAACCATCACAAGTAACTTACTCACTTGCACAGAGTACCTGCAATATAATCAAATCTTTCAGTAAATTATTACAGAATGAGTTCAGTGTTGCTCACCTATGTAATGTTACAATTCCTTCCATATTCTGGGAAGCTTTTCGTTCTATCATCTCCATTTTGTATCTGAACAAGACAAAAACATTACTTAAAAAATCCACACCTTTAGCATCCAGTTCTTATAAGAAAACGTCAGAAACCAATTGCAGGAGCATTCTGAAAAATGTTTACATTTATGTGAGTTTTGAAACAGGTTCAAATTCCAAATGACAACATGTATTATTGTAGGTTCCTTCCTACTGAAACAGTCCATTCCAGTCTATTCTAT
Organism: Dendrocincla tyrannina; assembly: GCA_035047865.1. Lineage (NCBI taxonomy): Eukaryota > Metazoa > Chordata > Aves > Passeriformes > Dendrocolaptidae > Dendrocincla > Dendrocincla tyrannina. The sequence continues at coordinate 15,280,688 of JAWWMP010000001.1, forward strand.
ACATATGGTATAGGAGGGCTGTGCTCCCTCAGCACAGTTTTATTCTGAAAGATCAAATGAATCTACTACTTCAAATAAAGAGTTTTTCAAGTCACATGTAAAACTAGAAACACCATCAGATCACCTCAAATGATTTTATGCAATGTGTGGCCCTCAACAGTTGGTCACCCGCAATACAGCAAGGTGTTGCCTGTGCTTGCTACACACACAATGCCTAAAGCCACAATCAAAAGTCAGCTCCCACCTGCTGTCAACACAGCCAAGATAGTGAAGAGATGCTGGTCCTTATGTCACATTAATATCATCTTCAGTATTAAGCTAAAAAACTTGTTATTTTTGCAACTTTTGCTTAAGCATAGCTTTATTTTGGTCCACAAAATTATAAATTAGCTATCATTTCTCCCCCCCATCTCTCCAACTGCCAAAAAGCTGTGGACTAAAGAATTTTTTTCCCAAAATATTGCTGAAGTGTTTTATCTCAGCAAAGACTGGAGTGTTTTGAACAAGACCTGCACAGACCAGGGTATTTTAGCCATTTTATCTGAGCCCTGCAGAGCTCAAAATCTGCACTTTATCAAACCTTCATTTGAAGATACCAAAACAAGAAAAACCTAAATTTATTTAAATATGAACGACTTTTAGCAAGGGCTGAGCAACTACTATGCCAAGGTTAACCATCAGAGCTTCAATTTAATAGTTGAGAAATTTTGAAGATCACTAGCAAACAAAAGAAGTTTTATGGTCTTTCAGTTTGTCACAAAACTACATCCAGTAAAGATGTGTGGTATTTGCTTCTGGAGAGAACATTAAAAATTAAATTAGTGTGATAAAAAGAATGCAGACAGGCTAATTCCATGCAGTGGGAGAAGCTCCTTCTCACTTCACCCGTCACATCTTATTTTAGATTTACAAAACCAAGCAGAGATTTGAATTGATTTCTAATGGCCTTTTTGAAAGAAAGGCAACTTCAGACACTTGCCTGTTATGCTGAAACATTTCACGTGCTACTTTTGCTTCAACATACAGCGTTTCAAAGGGCAGGTCTTGATGGATTAGCTTGCTGGCATCCCTTGTAAGAGAACGGAGGTTTTCCTAAAAAACAGGGCATATAAAACTGTCACCACCATTTCTCAGCTGTAGTGAACAGATAAAGCACACCAAATACTAAATTTTAGTCAAAACAACAAAGATCACCAACTGTAAATCCTAAATATATATTGCTACAGGTCATCATTGTTTAAATGGACTGACTGAATGCCCAGTCAAATCAATAGGTATTTTTCCACTGGAAACAACATATATTAATTAAACTTCTCAGGTTTTCCCTATGTGACATATTTATGTACATACAGTCTTACTACTGTTAAATATTCATCTGTGTATTTTGCTTCCCAGACTGCTGACATCGCTTGTAAACATCCTCTATTTGGATGGAATCAAAGGGGAAAAAAGGCACTGAATATTTAATAAATAGAAATTGGTCACTTTGGTCCAGAATCTGAAGTTCTGCAGAACTCAGATTTAATGATAAAGGGATTGTTATGAGGAAAAATTACATTTATAATGTAGTGTGGAAAATGTTTCTACCTAAGTTACTTCAGCTACAATATCATATTGAAAAAAAATTCTGCATTGTACCAATATTGCTTTGGTAGCCACACACACCTTTGCTGGTATTTGGGCATGAGAACAAGAATGGGCACCAGACAAGTAAAACATGTGTGATCACAAGTGGCTCTGAGATTTAGAAGGTTCAGATTATTAAATTTACTGCAGAGCAAAAAATATAAGCAAGCTATTAAGGGGACCTTCAGCTGAATGTGCTCATAGTTCTTGTTCAACAACAAACTGATTCTGCTGTAAACCACCAGGTGAAAATACACATCTTACAAACGTTTTCACTTCTGGAGGGCTCTACTCACACAAAGACTGTGGTTACCATCTGCATTACCAGGGAAGAGAGACTGAAGAGGAGCAGATCTGTACAGCAACAGAGATGGCACTGGGGTCCCAACAGCCAAATGAACTGTTTCTGAAACTCTATTTCAGACTAGAATTTATTCTAGCCCACAGACCTAAATCCTGTAAGCATCTGGAGAACAGCTAAAGGTTTAGTTTCATCTGAAAGGAACTCTGAGAGCACCATGCAACAGAGCCAGTGCATCATAAATGCAGAGATCAGTTCCCAAACAGTACTCCTGATGTGTAGATACACCCAACAAAAATGAAAAACAAAGCTCTGCTCCCGGTCCCCCATTAAAAAAGAACCACTGGACAAGGACACAACCTATACAACTTCTCAGGCAAGAAAAGTGCTTACATTTGTTGGTTTCCATTCGTTCAGTCTACTGTCCAAAAGTACATCATAACAGAAAGCTCCAGAGATCACTGCAATTCCAAACCAAAGAGAAAAATATTCACAGCTTTAACAAAGTATGTATTTCACTGTCACATTACATTCATACAGCAAAATGACTAAGAAGAAAAAGTTATCTCAAGAAATTAATCATAAAATAAAAATTTTCAGCTGTGATTATACAATAAAAAGGCAGAATAAACCTGTATCATTTTAATTTCACTGAATGAGAAAGTCATTTGAAATTAGTCAGAATTATAGAAGCCCATTAAAGTGGGGAAAAAATATACTGCTTAACAAAACTGCATCTAAGACTGGGGAAAAAACCCCACAAAAACACACACTTTGAAAATACTTCATATTTTGTCTTCGTAAGCATCATATATTAAAAGCAAATTTGAACTATTAAATTATAGAGACAATTATTGCGTAGAGAAATCAGACAGTATTAGAGCTGAAGTACATGCTTATCTATGACACAAGCATGGCACAGATTTCTGATAAAGACAACACAAACTTCTGTAATAGTTGCTAGAACATTCTTTATGTATATTTATCTAGGTACTGTCCTTTAGAAACCAAATCTATGAACCCAGTAAGTTCACACTATTTCTACACATACAGTATAACAACATAGCTCAGTATAGCCAAGATTATTCCAAATCCTGCTAGAACTGAGATATCCAACTGTACTTGCCAATCAAAACAAATGCTGAAATTGCTAAAAGGAGAATCAGTTACAGGACTCCACCTGTAAGGACCAGCAGCCAACCTTCTCATGTATCAAATGCATAATCATGCAGGCTTTGTTACTGAAACAACCTCCTCTTGTGCACTTTCTCAATTTCCTTAATCTTAAATGAGGCCACAGATGAGCAGAAGTTGTTGCTAACCCTGTTTGTACTTCAGTAATCCAATTTGTTCCACTGTCATTTTTAGTAACTCAAGTGCTCACAAGGTTATACAGTTACTAGAGCAAATTTCACAGAAACACATCACATTGTATCTAGAAACCCTGCTCATGTCACTTCACAAAAACAGAGGTTGAGTTACTCACGTCAGCAATGAAATCCTAAGTGGTCTGAAACCGAGTGGCCACATGGACCAACTTTCTACACATTGACAACAAAACAGGTTTTAGTACAATCACTATAAATTAAAGGCAACAGCAACAGCATGGAATACACATACCAATGAGAAGTACCATCAATCACTCAAAAAGAAGCCTAGGATATACTGGTAATTTTGGTTATCAAACACTCACTTAAGAAGCAGCAAAAGACAGTGAATATAAAACACTTATCACCTGGCACTTCTAGAGCTTTAACGAGGCTAACTGAGTACTCGTCCTTGAACGCCCGCTTCAGCACACACGCCATGATCATGGCACAGGAACGCCAATATGCCTGTAAAGGGAATTTCAAAACATGGATTTATTTCCTAGAAGCTAACAAGCCATGGCAGCTGAACATCACCTAATTATTTCTAAAGAATATCATAATTTAACTGAATTATGCACAAACCCAGCTGTCTACCCAAGCATTCCACCCCTGAAAGTGTCCATGGCCAGGTTGGATGGGACTCTGAGCAACCTGGCCTAGCAGAAGGTGTCTCTGCCCATGGCTGGGGGTTGGAACTGGATGATCCTTAAGGTCCCTTCCAACCCAAACCATTTTATGATTCTGTGATTACTTTCTTTAGTATTTAAACTTCTATTTAGAGATGATTCTCCACACAGAATCAAATCAAAACAAAACTGCACTTAGAATGCAATCCAGATGTTTTCCTGGAGGTTTTTCCTGGAGGTAAGTCTGAAATAGCAGAATAATGCAACAATACAGGTTAGAAGAGATGCCAGCACATCACATGGTCCACATGCTAGTCTAATGATAACCTAATGATGCACCAACCAGCCACTAAAAATATCTGAACTTTCATGACAACAAAGTTCAAGAAACCAGACAAACATGTAACTGAAATGGGCACACAGAATCGAGTGGTCACAATCAGGGTCACCTGAAATGAGATAGAGAGACAATCAGGGTCACCCACAGTGGAATAAGATACTGACTTACCTTGTTTACTTCCTCTGGATCTTCATCTTTGAAAGTAAGGAACTGAATTTCACATGATTTGGTCAAGGGTCTGTACATATCCCAGACTTCTCCATCCACAAGAGCCAAAACTGATCTATTGCAATGCCATTCACTTAAATCTAAAGAAAGTAAAAGAAAAAACCCCAAAATCATTACACAGTTATTAACCACATTTCTCAGGATCAGTTCAGGCCCCTGCATTTGCAATAACAAACTGCAAGTTTTACTTTTGCAAATGATGGAGGAAGATGAGCTGTTAACAGATCCTCCAAAAATTAACTCAGTTTCTAGTTCAGTTGGCAGCACAACATTCACCATGCAGGGCACAGTGTGAGTTCACAAGTTCACCCACTTACGCATGGCACAGTTGTAGGGCGTAGACAGAGCCTTGTTCATGACAAATACAGTGCCAGGGTGCGACTTCCCGGTGTACTTCACCTCGATTTTCTCAATCCGTGGGTGGAGAGACAACTGTCTCTCTTTCTCTTTGGTGAAGAGCTCGTTACGCATCCGAACCATCTCCTCGGGTGTCAGCCGAGACACAGCAGGTGCGGAGGTAAACCCTGGTGGAAGGAGAGATCCAGAGTGAGCAATAATCCTGGAGTAAGCAATCCTGGAGTAAGCAATCCTGGAGTAAGCAATCCTGGAGTAAGCAATCCTGGAGTAAGCAATCCTGGAGCAGGCCCAGTGGAGGGCAACAAGGACGACTCACGGACTGAACTATCTCTCTTACAAGGAAAGACGGAAAGAATTGGGCCTGTTCAGCCCTGTGAAGAGACAGCTGAGAGGGGATCTCATCAATGCCTCTCGGTGTCTGTAGGAAGGGGTCAGGAGATGGATCAGGCTTTTCCCCTGGTGCCCAGCAATAGGACAAGAGGCAATGGGCAGAAACTGATACACTGGAAGTTTCACCTGAATGTGAGGAGGAAATTCTTTCTTGTGAAGGTGACCACATTCTGGAACAGATCACCCAGAGAGGGTGTGGAGTCTCCCTCACTGGAAATGTTCCATAACTGCCTGGACACAAACCTGAGTAAGGAACCCTGCTTGAACAGGGAGGTTGGACCGGATATCTATGGTGGTCCCTTCCAACATGACCTGTTCTGTGACCCATTCCGAATTTTCAAAGCCTCTTTATAAGGTTTTGGTTGCAGAAGACTGCACTGCCAATCACCCTAGGTCTGTCTCAATATGCACAAGGTGAGAAGTTCAGCAGCTCCAACAAGCGACCATGCTTGGTCCCTGCAGGGCCTGCATGAAGTTACAACACAAGACGCTGAGGGAACAAAAGGGGCCACAAAGATGATGCCTCCAGCATCTCTCATGAGGAGAGACAGTGGGAGCTGGGCCTGTTTAGTCTAGAGGAGCATGGGAGGGGATCTCATTAATAAACATCTTAAATGTATATAAACATCCCAAAGGCAGGTCCCAAAAGGACAGTGCAGGACTCTTTTCAGTGGTGCTCAGAGACAGGACGAGGGGCAATGGCCATAACCTAAAACGAAAGAAGTTCCACCTCGAAGCAAGGAAGAACTTCTTTGAGGGTGGCAGAGCTCTGGAACAGGCTGACCAGGGAGGGCGTGGAGTCTCCTTCCCTAGACACATTGCAAACCCGCTCGGACGCGTTCCTGTGTCAGCTGCCCTAGGTAACTAACCCTGCCTTGAGAAGGGTGTTGGACTGGGTGATCTCCACTATTCTGTGGCTCTGTGAAAAGTTAATGTCGCTCTCTGGCTGCAAAGGCCCTTCCCTGAGACAGCCCGACATCCCCGCAGCCTCCCCAGGGCACCTCAGCCCCTCAGGGCACCGACGCAGGGCGACGGTGAGCCCGATCTGGGCCCAGCCCTGCGCTCCGGGCTCCCGGCCCCGTTCCCCCCGCACTCACGGCTCCCGGCCCATCTCCCGGCCCCGTTCCCCCCGCACTCACGGCCCATCTCCCGGCCCCGTT
>JAWWMP010000001.1:15294567-15314951 GCA_035047865.1 Dendrocincla tyrannina
ATCAAACTGCTACCTATTCACTAAATAATAAAACATGAGGATTCTTTATCAGTTCAGTCTGGATCTTAAATTCTTCTCAAAGGCGTGTCTCAGCTATCCGGTGCTTCTGTCGCCTCTTCTCTTTCTTCCATGATAGGTAAGTCATCCCGATTCCCACACAAGCTGGCAGTCTGAGCACCCCAAAAAAGACATAGAATATGGAGCAGTGAGTTTCAAGAAAAAATTTGTGACATCGGGCACAAAATATGTATATTGGTGAATAAACTAGTCAATTAAATTGAATCTGTTTTAATAGTTTTACACAATAATTTTCCATCAACTTGTTCCATCTCTGTGACCAGAATCACATCAGAACAGTCACTCTACAGCTCTGTGCTCCTCTTCAGCACTTACTAGAGCAAATATACATGACCACAATTTAGTGTGCTTGGAAAAAAGATGTGTACAGAGATTTAATGCATGGGCTATGGCACTGAATCTCAAATGGCATCTCTGACCACCTCAAACATATAATTTCTCTCTTTAGAAATATGAAAAAATCTGTTTCTTCTCCTTTAAATATGCAAAAATACTCAAAGGTGTCTTCTTGATCAAAACCTAAACAATATAAATTCCAATAATAATGAGCCCTCTAACTCTCCATAAAAAGAAAGATATAGGTATAATTATTCACAGGAATGCTTTTTTCCTCTGCCTTTTACTTTCTCCCTCAGTGAGTCCCAATTCTAAATCTTCCCCCTTGCTCCTCTCAACATAACCATGTAGAGGTATCAGCAACCTTGCTGGGTTACCTGCTATTATAGATCAGCTAAGAGATGAAAACATTTAAAGAGTAATTAAGTCAGGAAAACACAGGAAGAAATGGAAAAGTAGTGCAGAACTGTAATCTTTGGTGCTTTCACTGGCATTTCATTCTGCAACGTGAGATCAGCCACTCAGAGATCATCACACATCCGTCCTGCTGGCTTATTAGCAGGATCAAAAACATGCACTTGCTTACATGGAATGAGGGTTACATTACTTGATCTACTTAAATTCGATGAATAAACTTGAGATGTGCAAAATTAAACCTATTCTGTGTGGAGAAATCACCAAAAGGAGTATTTTCTTAATGCAGGTTAATTTCTCTTTATTCTTTTTTATCATTCTATAGCTAAGGAAAATGAAATGTTCCTAAAGTGAACAGTCAGTTTTGGCTTTTAGTGTTTCCTAGAATTTTTCAATTTTTTTTTCACAGAACTCTGACAGAATGGTGGTATCATAATAAAAGAGGTTAACTCCAATTATTAAAACAGTTTATCATCAGAATTTCATATTTGCAATAGAAAGTTTAAATAAAAGAGAAATACTTCCATTGCAATGTAAGAATGCAGATTTATCTAAAATATCATCTAATAAAATGAAGGCAATCTTTGGTTTAATGAATTCCTGAGGTCAATAAGAAACATCCAAATCTTGAAATCATGTTCTAATTCCACTCCATTCTTAAGGGCTTTTCTATACAAAGAACTTGACTAGAATAGCTATTACAAAATAAGATAGCTATTCTTGACGATCATTTTGTGTGCAGATGTTAATCATAGGCTGTTTTTATTATTCTAAAAAGGAGTTTCTATGGAAAGTTCTCCAAGAATAACTGTTAAACTGAACATCTCAAACAAATTCTTCCATGTTGGGCTCTACATGCTGTTTAATGAAAATATTTTTGCTACATTCAGCTTTAAAATATTAAAAATACAGTTAGCCGTCTTCTGCTCTTCTAACAAAGTACTTTATAGTACTTTTAAGAATACCATTGTTCAACAATCTGCACACAGAAGAAGTGTATATATTAAGTGAGCTATATGCATTACAACCACTTTTCCAGTAATTCTGTAAATGCATTCAGAATACTGACACTTAATTGCTGGTGTTTCCTGCAGTTATATAAAGCAAGCATGTTCTAGATTGCTTTGAAATAAAAGAGGGGCCTGGAAAGCAAATATGAACTGTACTACAAAGATCAGAGAAATATGGCAGAGACAATCCTGTGCACTGGGCATTTGCTTCACTTGCAAGACAAATGAAACAGTGAACAGAAAAAAGGAGTTTTACTCTGACCTCATGCTTATATAAACCCTATCTATTTAAGTGAATTTATTGTGGTATAAGAATCGTGTTTATGAAATCCAAATTAAACCTTATATGTAAATCTATGTGTTTGGGCAATTAGAAGTGAATGTTTACTGTGGTGGAAAGGTTATCGTACACATCTAAACTTCATTCCTTCATCTAATGGGATACCTTCTCCTTACAACTAATCTCTTAATTCCCCTTCATCAATTCATTGCCATTACATAGAATCATTGAATGGCCTGGTTGGAAGGGACCTTAAAGATCATCGAGTCCCAACCCCCTATGGGCAGAGGCACCTTCCACTAGACCAGGTTGCTCCAGTCCCCATCCAGCCTGTCTTGGAACACTTCCAGGGATGGGACAGCCACAGCTTCTCGGGGCTTCTCTGCCAGGGCCTCGCCACTCTCACAGCAAAGAATTTCTTCCTAATATCTATTCTAAACCTTCTCTCAATTTGAACCCATTGTCCTGTCACTACAGTTCCTGATGAAGAGTCCCTCTGCAACTCCCTCATGGGCCCCTTCAGATACTGGAAGGTGCTATGAGGTCTTCACTCAGCTTTATCTTCTCCAGGCTGAACAGCCTCCATTCTCAGCCTGCGTTCATAGGGGAGGTGCTCTATCCTTCTGCTCATGTGCATGGCCTCCTCTGGACACACTCCATTAGGTCCATGTCCTTGCTGTCCTGGTACCCCAGAGCTGGAGGCAGCACTGCAGGTGGGGTCTCACCAGAACAGAGCAGAGGGGCAGAATCCCTTCCCTCACCCACTACCCACACTGCTTTGGATGCAGCGCAGGACACAGCTGGCTTTCTGGGCTCCCAGGGCACATGGCCCAGGCACGTCGAGTTTTTCAGCAACATCAGTTTAATAGCCATCCTCTGACCTATCCTTTAATTTAATTCCATACTGCCATTTCTTGACGTTCACCACCTCTACACCTTTCCCACCAGGCTGCTCACATACATTTATATGTTATATCAGACAGTATTTATATCACTGTCTGATATTAAATAGTAAAGCAGCCCTACTGAAATCAATGAGCTATGCTTAAAGTTATGATGTGCTGGGACATACAAAATAAAGAACTTTTCTGTTTTCAATGGGACAGTTTTGATTTTATTAAATGTTTGTCACTGTCCTGGTAATATATACTGGACACACACACACATATATATGTGCAGATTTTTTTCAGAAATATTACTTGTATTCTGCATACATTTTTTTCCAAATGAAAAATAAGCTAAGAAGATTTAGACATGAAGAGCATCGTGGCATCCTACTTCCTTCGTCTCCATTAAATTGGCTCTTAGAGAATTTATTTATAAATACTCTTTCCAAATTTTGCTGTAGTCCAACAAAATATAGCCAGTGTTGCTGTTCTGAATATCAAAGAAATACTTGTGATACTTTTCCTGTTATAGAACAGTTTTACATCAGTGGTAATGTATTTTTAAGATGTCACTGGAAACTAGTCAGATGTGCTATTAACTGTCACGATGAGTAATTTTCCTTGATTCATAAATTTAAAGGGCCATTACACCTCCTGTATATTTAATAAAAAATCTCCCAGACCGGTATAAACTAATAATATAAAAGGCTTTGAAGGTCATCGTGCGGTCCGCGTCCTGCTGTAGGTGGGATTCTGTCCAGCTCAGCTGCACAGACAGGCACAAGGAGTCACTGTGACTTCCTTCGGCTTAAAACAGCGCCTCACCCTCACATCGCTTCTTTGTCAGCCGGAACATTCAAATGTTTGTTCCGTGATTTCACCTCGTTATCCCTAATTCCACCCCGGGTGGGTTTGCCTTCGCGAAACGTATTAACAGGGTCAGCGCTCTTCTTTGAGAAGTTTAAGCTTTCCGTGACGAAAAGTTTATTCTGTTGCAACAAATGTCCTTGTGGTTACGAAGATCTCCCAGTTTCAAAGCAGACAAATAAACGAACATAACGGAGGGGAAGGGCTGCTGGATACAAGACGACACAGCCCCCGGGATGCGCGGGGGAGGAGAGGGATGCTCCCAGGGCCGCGGGCGGGCGGGGGCCAGGGCACATCCCCTGTGCGTTCCCGGCTCCTGCGCTCGGAGCGGGGAGGCGCCTCCTCGGACACGTTAAAAGTTCGGGGCGGCCCCGGCGGAGGAGGGCAGAGCGGGCGCTGCGCCCCGGCGGCCGCTGCTGCTCGGCGGGCACCGCCCCGGCCCCTCGCCCCGCCGCGAAGATGGAGAGCCGCAGCCTCCGCCTGCTGCTCCTCGGCTACCTGGGGGTCCTGAGCTGTAAGTGCCCGCGTCCCCTCCCCGCGGGGCTGCCGCGTTCCCCGGCTCCCCTGGGCTGCGGGGGCACGGCGCCCCCGAAGGGTGCCTGGCTGGGTGTGTGTTCCCGCAGCCCCGGGGCAGCGGGTGTCGCTTCCCCTCCCTCGCCCCGGGGCCAGAGGAGCCAAGACGCGTCTCCACCAGAGAACCGCCGGCGAGCGCATCCCCCGCCGCAGCCGGGGCCGTGCGCGCTGATTATTTCCATGTGTCTCTTGTTTTCACACAGATGTAACCTGTTTAAGCCCGGCCTGTTTGAGCGCAAGCCAGCGGTTCTCTGCCGCCGTGCAAACTTTAGGATGCGGGCTGCGTAGTTTGCTTTTCTGATGGCTTTTACAAGGTGAATGAGCAAGGGTCGGGAGTGTGTTCTCTGTTGACAACACTGGATGCTGTGGCTCCACTCTGTAAACAGTTCTGTTTACAATATTTTTATGGACCTATTGTCTAAGTCCTTAAAAACAGAAGGGGGAGGGAGAATTTTAGAATAAGTTGGAAAAAGGTTCCCCATCCAGAAACCACATGCAAATAAGAGAAAAACAGGTCATGGGGTCACATACCTGCAGACAAGCAGCGAATTAACAGTGTTAACAGTGCCAGTCATGTTAAGGCTGTCACTTTCAGATCACGTCTTACAGTGCTCTTGTTCTATGCTTCTTGTGTCTTGCTGGTGTTTTAAGGAAAGAGGCTATATGTGGGAAAAGCGTTTTGAGAAGAGTTATATAGCAGAGGCGTGCAATGAAATGACCACTTGGGATCAGCCTTGAATGGATTCTGAGTCTGTTACGGATGTGGCACATCCGAGGTGCTGATGCTGCATATGTTTTGAGGTTTACCTTTCCCTCCTCCTCACTTAACTGACACTTAGGTGTGTGGAAACTCCTCTTTTTGCAGAGGAGTCCTGTTGAGGAGAGACTTGAAGTGATGTCTGTGGGATAGGTCTTTGGCTTGGTGATGGTTTTTCTTTTCCTCTCTCTTTTCTTCTACAAGACCTTAGGTAAATGTTGGGCTATTAAATGAATGGCTCATGCAGACTTTCTCCTTCATATAGTAAATAATAATAAACATTATTTTCTCTGTATTCTTTTTCTTTCATTTGTTGTTAATTGCATGGGTACATCTGAGCAGGTGAGCTGTGGGTTCTTTGTTGCCAGGTTTTGGTGTGCTCAGGCTGCTCAGCTTTCTGCTTAGTTGTACCTGTTCACAGTGTTGGCTTTGGCTAGTGAGGAAATGATAGAGGGTGGTTTGGAAGCAGTACAGTGCATCAAAGTCTGGTGCCTACATTGTTCCCAGACTTACTTGTTTGTTTTTATTTTCCTCTTCCTGTCCCAGTTCCCAAAAAACACCAGGTGGGAAGAAAGGTTACCAGCAAGGTGCTGATAAGAAGTCTTTGCATGAAGAAAGTGACTGTAGGTGTGTGGGTGTGCAGATGCTGATTGTTTATGTGAGCCAGAGGAAATCCAGGCAGAAATCCAGCAGCAGGCCAGAGTCTGCTGCTGCTCCTGTGGCTCGAGTATGTGTTCACACGAACAATAAGGCTGAGTAATCCTGGTGCCCAAATCAGGTATACGGGCTGAGAAGTCTCCTATGCGGGACCTACATGCTCTGGAGATGGTGGGGAATGGGCAGGAACTAGTGAAGGGGGGGAAAAAAAGTAGTGGTTGATACCTGACAAGCGAGGTGGGGGTTGGTCTTTTCTCCCAGGCAACCAGTGACAGGACGAGAGGGCACAGCCTCAAGCTGCACCAGGGGAGGTTCGTGTTGGACAGCAGGAGGAATTTCTTCACGTAAAGCATTGGAATGGGCTGCCCAGGAAAGTGGTAGAGTCACCGTGGGTGGAAGTGTTCAAGAAGCAACTGGATGTGGCTCTGGTCTAGTCGATAAGGTGATGATTAGTCAAGGGTTGGACTCAATCCTGGAGGTCTTTTCCAACCAGAATGATTCTGTGATTCTATGATTATATTGTGGAGCAGATTTCTTGATCAGGTCATAATCAGATGAGATAGGATTTTTGAATTTGTAGGACTGCATACTTCTCTAGCAATATCTGTTCACCATCTTGTTCTATCAAGCAGACTAGCTGGTTTTGGAGGGAGAATAGGGAGAAGAAGTGTCAAAGGAAGGTTCCTGCTCTTGCTGTTTTAGGTGAGGAAGTGTTTCTTTGCTATAGGCTGCTCACAGTCTACAAACCTGCACAGATTCTTAGACATCGTAACATAAGCCATGAGAGGAGAGTGAGCTGCTTAAATATAGACAAACAAAAGAAAGCTAACCACAGAAAAGCAATGTTTGTTTCTGTCTTCACCCTAACACTTTTCTTTTATGACTGTGGTGACTGCACAAATTACCCAAATGCTTCTATGAGGAGCTGGTGGGAAGACTTTTCTGTCCTTAAAAGGGAGACTTGCTTCTCTCTAGCTCATTTAATAACCTCCACAAATTCACCCTCTGGTTTAGATCCTCAGGGCTCAGAAGAAACTTGCTGTGAGTTACTGGCATGTCTTTCAGAAATCACGGCCTTTGCTGCATTTCAGCAAGTCATGCTGTTTTCCTTAAACCTAAGCATGCTGCTTGGAAGTGACTCTGAATTCCTGAGAGGACTCAGCCAGAAGCATTGTTCTGTGGCAAGGCTCTCTGTCTCTCCAGTAGGGAGAGCTGGTCCCTGATGGCCCCATGGTATCCTTATTTTATGTTCCTGGCCCCACAGTCTGCTATTGGATGCGCAAGTTAAAAAATAAGGGTGACGGTCTTCCCGCACTGCGTACTGGAGACAGGAAACATACCTGGAAATTTCATGTAAAGACAGTCACATTTTCTCTTGTTTCTGTTATAAGATGGATATATGCAAGAGGAGGACTTGCTTTTGTTGTTGGTTGGCCTCTGAGGGCCTGCTTTCTCAGCTTTAAAGTTGCAAGAGTTCTTTGTTCATGTTGTAGGATACGTATTTCTGGGAATTGTGAATAACATAGGGCATCTGGCATTAATAATGAGAGTTAAAACTACCACTGTGATTAGCAGATCTAATTGAGCCTGGATGAGGTCTTCCCATTGGTTATTTAACTGAATTACACAACGATATTTTTGTGATTATTTCCTGTATTATACCTATAATTCCTACTGCAGCCTGTTCTGGTTCTGCTGCAGAAACTGGCTGATGTGAGTGCAAATTATTAGGTAAGAAGGCAGAAGTAATTGAACTTTGACGTCACCTTTTCTGTTCAGCTGATTGACTTAACAAAACATCTGGGTTCATCTTTCATTACCAAACTTGTCTGCACTCACAGACTAACCCCAAATGTTGTTTGGGGTGTGTGCAGACCTGTTTTTTAAAAAAGTGAGCTAAAAAAGTTAGAGGAGGCATTTACCCATCCTCAAATGGTGCCCCAGGTGCTTTAGCTGCTTCTTGAGTGCTGATGGTCTCTAGAGAGGAGTCCTCTTATGAAGTGTGGGAGAATCTTTTTGTACAATTTTTAATATCTTCTGGTATTAAAAAAAGTTCAGTTTCCTCATAAACTCATATGAGTAAATAATAGTGATATTTTTTCACTGAAGATAGACAGTGACATGCAGGTGAACCATCTGCAGTAAGCAAGGCTCCCTTCTTTGAGGGGGAGTAGATTTGGGTTGTTGGTGCTTTTGAAGGGTCAGGAGCATCTAGTAATTTACTTCTGCAATCAGGATATAAAAGTTTACATGTGGTATGATCTACTTAAGAGTCCATCAACACTCAAAATGTCATGTTTCTGTTGGAGCAGTTCTGTTTAGACAGTCTATCACTGGTTTCCTGCACCTGGTGATCCCTTTAAGGAACTCTTGGAGAAAAGTAAGGCTTATTGTCATACTTTCGCTTTACAATCCTCGAGGTGACTCCAGTACAAGTGCTTATGTAAAGGAAGGTTACTAAGAAATATGGACACAGCCAGCAACATTCACATTGCAATATAAATGTCTTGTATATTAAAGCAATTGAAGCACAAGTTAGACATTTGTATTTGACCTTGCAGACTGTTTGCCAGGGCCATATGGAATGGCTAAATTAAGGTTTCCTTGAAGTTATACAACAATATCAAGCACAAAAAAAAAAAAAGGCATAAAGTAGCATCCCTGTGGATGCATACAATGAGCTGTCTTATTGCTGTTTTTTCTTCTTTGGCTGATTGGTGGTTTTTTTCTTCAGCTTGAAAACTTTGTTATGTATATATAGGAAAAGAGATGGTTTACAAGTTCTTACTTTCTAGTTCAGTGACTGGTTCAGTTCTAGTTCAGATACCATGGGGTGAGCATTTTAATGGAAATAGAGGGAAACATGAAGGCAACCTGAAAGTTGCAAGGCAATTTGATTTGTTTACAAGTAATTAAATCTATTCGGGTTAGCTCCCCCTGCCCCCCTATTTTGTGAAGCTAACTTTGTTACAGTTATACTTTCTGGTATGCCTTCTCCCATTCCCAGTGCTTTGGAAAGAATCAGTTTTTAGCAAAACATTTCTGCAGAAAAGCCTGTTGTGTCTTCTTCAAAGCATTGTAAGTGATTGTGCTGTAATTCCACCTCAGGAAGCTTCAAGCAAATATTATGGTGTCTTGTAATCAAGACAAATTATTTGTTTCCTTCATCTAAATGCTGGGGTTTTTAGGAAAATGAATATGTATTTCAAAGAATGAGACAGCAGATGAGGCTGGAAGAGCATTTGGATGACTGCCAGTGCTTGTGTTCACCTGTATTTCCAAAGTCATTTTTTGTCTGGAGGACTCCAATGAGTTATGTCACCTCTGTGCTCACAATGTATCATCAGGCACTCAAGTGCTTACATAAAATTTCTTAAAGGAGGCAGAAGGCAACCTTGGCAGCTGAACATCTGGTCCTGTTCACTTGTCGGTTTCTAACACACACTGGGAGGTGAAGGAGCTTTTGGAGAAGGAAAGAGGAAAATGGCCATTTCTGAACAGCAGCAAGTAATATAACTCGGTAACTAGTGGTAGTTGTTGAACCACTAGTAAGTCTGTAAACCTTCCTGGTTAATAGGAATTAAACCAGGTGTCCAGTTTTTCTCAGATTATTTGCAGGTGAAAACATGATACAAAAAATTGGTAATAAGCCTTTCTGAATGTTTGCAGTTTTAGTAAGAGGTGGGAAGATTGAACTTGAATTGAAATAGCTACAACTTGATTCTGACTGCTTAAAGGGGTAAGAAATGGTCAGACTTGAGCTGGAAAGAGCAAACCCTACACATATGAAGTTTCAATAGATATATATTGACATAGCTCTTGGGTGGATTAACTTCTTAAGTGTTGAACGTGTTTTTGACCCCATCCAAACTGCTGGATCAGACTCGGAGGGAAACAAAACGTATTTTTGTCTGGATGGAAAAATTATGCATTGTAGGGTTGTTTTGGTTCCAGATAATGTTAACAATACAGGCGATATTTGTTGTTCACAAATTGCTGGCATAGTTCTTGGAGGTAAAAATGGAACATTCCTGATAAGTAACTTTTGCTCAAATGAATATAATAGAGAAACCCAGATGATTATGTATCATATCTCAGCCTCCAGAAAATGCCCAGGCCATGGCTGGGGTGCTCTGAACCACTGTTTTCATTCCACAGGGGTTTGCTGGGTCTGATGGACTGGTGTTAAGGTATTGAGTTTGGGGTAAGCCGAGAATAAAGCCCTTAGCTGATCCATGCTATATGAAGGTGTGTACATTAATTATCTCTTAACTCATGTAAGTTAGTTCTAAATAGAAATACATGCTTTTTGCAGTAAATGTGATATACCTGGAGACTCTTTAAATGCTGCTCCTGAATTGTAATGTGACCTTTTGCCAATTAAGATGTTATATACCAAGATTTGGAAAAAGGTATAAATTTTAGTAATGTCTAATAGATAAATGTATATACTTCATTGCTTGAAGCTTAGAAGATTATAAATTATCAGGAATTTATACTGCACATAAACAACTCTAGCTTGTTTCAGATGTTTGCAACACTTAACTCTAGGACTGCTTTAGTAGAGGAAGATTACCTCTAAAACTGAAGTGTTAAATTATCAAAGGGAGACATCACTGGTATCTGCTTAGTGCTGTTCAGAAATAAAAATGTGATACATGTTGCTGGGTTGAGTTCTTTTGTTGTGTGTTATTAGTTTGTTGGGGGGTTTTTTGTGTCTGTCCACGTCTCCTGCCTTTTTTTTTTTAAGAGAACAAACATACACAAAGAGTTCCCCTTGAAAAGTGGAGAAGATGTCTCATATTTTTTTTCCTTTTTTTTTGTTCCCTTCTTTCTCCTCTAGTGTCCATGTAAAGCCCAAATAAAAGTTCATTAATAGCAATGCTTAGATGTTGGAAGAGTTTGTGCAGAAAAGGTCTTTATCCTCCAAGAAGCCTTTTATTTCCATTTAAATGTCAGTAAATATTTTTATGTGAATGGTAAATGCTTTATTTTTAGTCAGTATTTGAGTATGCTTTGTATCTTGCAATGAATGTTGCTGTTGCCTTCTGTTCACCAGCATAATGGTCTTCCCTGGTGTAATGTGACTCATTAAATCACAAGAAGGTCATAATCATTTGAGATGCTCCTGAGAGGAAAGTCAGTATTTCAGTATCAGAATAGAGAAATACAGCATCTGAGAATGGAAAAGAGAGGGAGGCTTGAGGCAGACAGGTGGTAGTAAGAGCTCATAAGATTTTAAGGTGATGCTGTTGTAGTATTGGAGTGACTAGCAAAGCAAATGCATTACTGCAAAGTCACTGGTAACATCAAAGTTGGCACCTGGGAGAGGAGATAGAGAAAAGTAAGCAGATACATCCATAGTGGAAATATGCTTAGATATCAAGAAGCAACCTTTTGGGCTGTGCTAATGTATGGTTTTGTTACTTGTCAGGCAGTCTAAGAGGCCTTCACATAATTCCATTAGTAAGTCAATTGCTTTTTTTGCCTTTTCTAAATAGCGACTACATCCTGGACATCAGCTAGTGCTATTCCAATCAAGTGATACAGAGGTCTCGAAGTGTGTTAGGCATAGAGAGTAAATGTGATTATTCTGTTTCTATGTGTTCAGTTTAAGTGTTGTTGAAATGATGGCTCAGGAGTACTTCCAGAAGTTAATGTACTTATAGCACTTTTCTTCAGACCCTTTCAATAAATAGTATTTTAGGGGATAAAGCTCATCTGGGGAAGATGTTTGTCAATAGGGAATCAGGACCATATGGAGAGACACTAACCAAAGGGGTTTTTTCAGCTCAACTTTTCCCCATCACTGCATGCTCTGCTTCTTATTTCATTCATGTTCCAGTTGTATTTTGAACTGAGCCCTCAAGCCTGTAAAATCTACACAGGGTTACTGTCTGCTTTTTAGTGGTGTTCAAATTCTTGTCTGCCTTTTTCCAAGGAAGCTTCTGTGGCTAAATGGGGCAAGAAGCTTTGTTATGAAATTTAGTCTCTTTAAGTAGAGGATATATATAGACTTGGCTATAAAGAGTTACATTACATTTCTGTAAGCTCTGAAGTGGATAATCTTTCCTTTGTAAGAATAATTTATTTTGTCCTGTAAGGAACCTATTCGTTTTCTGCCCTAAAACAACACCTGACACTCATAAACTATAAAATCTTGTGGGCTTATTTTCCAAAGCTGCTTTCAGCAGAACTCTGGCACTTTGACTGAATTGGTGATGAGTTTCTCTTTGAGAAGAGAAATCCTGGTAGCAAGGTATTATTCAACAAGCCACCTTGTTCTTTTTCTTAATTTCTTAGCCACTTGTATCTCTGCTGATGCTCTGTACCTTCCAGGCTCATAGCAAGAAGCTCAGCCCTGCAACAACGGTGGGAATAAATGTGCCCAGATTCCCTAGGAGGTGGACTTGGCAATCCTTGTGAGTCCCTTCCAACTCAGCATATTTTGTGATTCTTAATAAATTTGTTCTGTGAATTTAGAGATGAACTCTGAAGAACTTATTTTGTATTTGGGTTCCTTGTGATCAGAGTGTTTATACTGATGTGGGTCTGCCTGTATAATCTTTGCCAGCATAGTCCTTGGATGTTCTTCAGTCAAAGAGGTATTATTTAGTCTTATTACAATCAGGGCAAGGGCAGTGACTGTCCCCCTCTACTCAGGACTGAGGAGGCCACGCTTCCAGTGCAGTGTCCAGTTTTGTGTCCCTCCTTTCAGGAAAGACATGGAGGTGCTGGAGTGTGTCCAGAGAAGGGCAATAGAGCTGGGGAAGGGTCTGGAGCACAAGTGTGATGAGAGGCAGCTGAAGGAGCTGGAGGGACTCAGCCTGGAGAAAAGGAGGCTCCGGGGGGAACTTTCTCACTCTATACTGCTACCTGACAGGAAGGGTGTAGTGAGCTGGGGGTCAGAATCTTCTCCCAGACAGCTCATGAAAGGACATGGCCCAAACTGTGCTGGGGAGGTTCAGGTTGGACAGCAGGAAGAAATTCTTCATGGAAAGGTTGGTCAAGCTTTGGAATGGGCTGCTTGGGGATGTGATTTGTCATTCCTGAAGGAATGACTGGACATGCACTCAGTGCTCTGGTCTAGCTGGTAAGGTGGTGATTGGTCAAAGGTTGGACTAGATGATCTTGGAGATCTTTTCCGATTTAAATTTTTCTGTAATTCTATAATTTCTAAGGGAAACTTCAGTTTAATAGTGTCACACAGGTTTCTAGAACATCAGTATCCCATGAGCAGTTGTTTATAAAGGGAACATGGGCAGAAGCAGGCAAAGCAGATGGTAAAACAGTTTAAAGCAGCAATAGATGCCTTGCTGGCAGGCATGGCTTCATGAAATGTGTTGATCTATTGACTGTCACAAGTATTCTAGTAATGCAACACACAGGTTTTGATGATATTATGTGTGCTGTAGGCATCCATTTTAACCACGAGACTTTCCAGCACAACTTAAGTTGTGCTGGAGAAGGTGGTGGCCCAGGGAGCTGAATCCTTAATTACATGTGGTTTATTCTGACAAAAAAAAAAAAAGATTTTTTTGTATTTTTGCAGCCTTTCAGGATTGCTGACATGTTTTTTTGTTTGTTTGTTTCATTTTTGTGACAGTGAAAGAGCTGGTACTTTCTTAGTGTAAGTATCTGCAGACAAGATCATCAAATCCCATTACGTGAAGCAGCAAACCACTGAATTGTGAATATTGGCCCATGTACTGAGCTTTCCTTTCTGACGCAAAGCAGCAGTGTTTCATCAGGGAAATACTCTTGAGGATGTGACTCCTAACACACCTCTCCTGTTGAAAAGCTGTGATCATCACCAAGTTAAAATTTATGCTTGATTTAAAAATAAATAAAGGAGGCACAGCGTTTGTTTATTCCTGTTTCCTGTGTAATTTTCCAGTGTTGTTCTAATGTTTTCTAATCTGAATACCCATATGTTGTTTTGCTTGTATAGCTTTTAATGTGATGAAGACGGTAGTGGTTTTTTTGTTTGTTTTGGTTTTTTTAATTCTCTTCATCCCCTTTAAGGAAAACTTGGCACCTCTTATACTGTGACCTATTGTTCCTAGCCCTACCTTCCGGAGGATTTCTTCTAATCAACCTTCTCCTTTAAGCATGAAAAACATCTTCTGTTTGTTCTAACTTTTCTTGGTACTTATCAGCCTTAATGGAATTAAAGGAGTGGCTTCAGTCTTGTTCAAAGATGATTCTATAAAATTTGGTATTAAAGAACTAAATGTCTATTAGAGGTCTGTACAATTAATGTTAAATATGCACATTCACACTGTAAACTACAATATTGATTTGAAAGTACTTGTCATCAAACATGACTGTTAGTTGCTTCTGGCAGGAAGAGAATATTGAGCAACCTTGGCAGTATAAAAGATCATGTGTGAATGAAAATGGGATAAGCTAACTGGTCATCCTGTTCCCTGCTCATATAAGCAAAGAATCTGGGAAAAAAGCTAAAAAATTGGTTCAGTGCTGTCTATCACTCAATAGGATGCTGTCCTAAAATACATGATTTCAGGGGCATTTACTCAAGTGAAACCACCACCCCCACTCCCAGTTACTGGAAACATCTCCTCAGAAATCCCAAATTCACAAAGCATTGCACAAGGCTCTTGCTGAGTATTTGTGTTTAAAGAGCATCCTACTGGTTTTGGAAGGAGTCTGAGGTTTTGGGTTTTTTTTCAATGGACATACTAGCTAGAATGAAGTCATGGTAGTGTGTCCCAAAGTCAGCAAAATCTGAAAGAGAGAAAGACTATGTCAAGCTCTTTTTAAAAACTCATTACAAGGAGTTACTTGTGAATCCATTGCATATAAAGTGTATTTTAGGTCAATATTTGCTTCAGAAAGAACAGGGTTTTTAAAAAAAATTAGAGTATTTTGGGTGTTTTACCTCCTTCAGTAGGGGGATGTAAGGTGGCAATGCTGACTTGGCTTAGATTATTATACTTGGCTGCAAGTGAGATATTTAGCTGTAGTTGGTCCAAGTAGCTTTCCTGCCTGCTACTTAGGATGTGTTTGCAACACACAATTCTGGTTAGTTACATTTATATAGTACTATACCTCTGCAGTGAAAGTGCATTGTAGAAATGCTGAGATAGGTGGAAAAGATGTTGAGAAGATCCATTAGGGAAAAACTGCCATGAACTTAAGAAAGGACTGAGGACAGCAGAGGGTTTGGAACTAGATGATCTTTAAGGTTCCTTCCAACCTAAACCATTCTATGATTCTGTAAGGCACAGGAAATTTGGTTCCAGTTTAAATGAATGAGTAACTAGAGGATGAGACATCTCTTCTCTTTACCAATGTATTTATTTACAACAAATTTAAAATTGTAGCATCCAAATGTTCTTCCTAAGATCTGGAAACATGCTCCTATAGTAAGGCAGCTTGTCTGACTTCACTGGTTCTGAACGAGCAGGGACCCCAGTTTCATATGGTGTTTACTGGAATTGTAACTAAAGCTGGTTCCTACAGCTGGAAAGTAAACTAAATCTGTTTTCAGGCTTTTTAAGATAAATACTGGGTGTATTTGTAGGTTTATAAATGAGGTGACTTCGTGAAAGTGTTTATCCTTTCCAAATTGCTTGGCAATTGCAGCAAAAGTCACTTAAAGGTTGTAGGAGATTTCAGAGATCTGTATCTCCAACTGTGGGCCAGAATGGTTGTATTCATTTGGGGAGTGGTGGAATGTTGTTTGTTTCTTCTAGTTTCCCAACTCTCTTGTGTTTCAGAGCTGATTTTTCGGTTGATGTAAATCAGCCTTAGTACTATTGACTTCAGAGGAACACACCCGTTTGCGTTAGGTATCAAGCCTTTTTTTGCAAGTTTAATAACCGTTCTGCAATTCTTCTGGGTGTTTGCACAGGCACAAGTGTTCTGCTCAATTGTTACCCCTAGAAATGCCAAGGGGAATCTGTTTGCTCAGCTCGGTAGTGTGTGATATGAGGTGGGCGGGGCAGCAGTGGCAAGGGGCTTCTACCCCCATAGACCATTCTCCTGGTCTTTTGAAACACGATGGCACTAGACACATGTCCTCAGCGTCCCGATGCATCTTAAAATAGGCAACAGCTGAAGCAGCTTTAGGTTCGCTCTGCATTTACGAGCTGTCTTTGAGCTGCCCATGAGTTGCTGTGGAAACCAATGCTGAGCAGGACTGGGAGATAGATGGCTGGAAAATAGGCTTTTCTTGTGAGAGCCTGACTAGTTTGCAGAAGCTCCCTCTGAATTGCCATGGAGACAAGTGGAGTGGTGAAGTTTTGAGTCTTGTAAAAGTGGGAGCTATAAATATTTGGTTAATAGCATATGTTTTCTGCAATATCTCTCTTGGAATAAACTCTGTGATATATTGAACCTTTGCAAGCAGTGCATTCAAACCCTTCCTCCCTTCTGTGTGAGTAGGAAAAAGTGATGCAAAATAAACTTTAAAGGGAATCGAATTTTACATTTTGATTATTAATTATAAAATTTTAAATACTAATTTTCCCCCAGCATTTCTCCTGCTCATGCAGTAATCTTTCAGTATTGAGGACTACTGAAAGCACTTAGAAGGCTGTTCAGTTTATCTGAAATTCTTGTGCTTTGGTGTTCAATTTCTTCAGAAAGGCTGACCTAAATAATCTCTTCCTTTCTTGTCTCCTGACATTTGGGTTTTGTGGGTTTTTTTTCCTTCCCACTTTCTCCTTTATGAGCACTTCAGTTTGTGTCAGGGCCAACTGTCCTGGGGGCTTTGCTCTGGAATTGAATCATTAACATGATCTCAAAGTCTTAAGACTCCTACTGATAACTATAGATAATTGGCTCTGAAAAGTTCAAGCTTTTACTTTAAAAATATTTTTTTGCTTAACTTGAAAGTTAAGAATAAAGGCACCGTGGCTGTTGTGCTGGCTTTCCAGATTGCACTAAACAATGCCCAGAAAAAGCTGAGAATTAATTCATTCTTAGGTTATTTCTTTAAAAATGAAAAATTCTTTGCTGGTCTGATCTGTAGTTGAGGCATTTAACACAGGAACTTTTTTGTTGTGAGACTGAGAGCTCCTCAGATCATCCAGCACTAGCTTTTAACACAGATAGAAATCCTGCACTTAGTGACTTTTGGAAAAGCTTGTCTACCCTGTCTGGGTAACTCCTAGCTGGATGAAAATGCAATTCTGTGTTCTGTTTCTCACGCAATTTCCATTACGAGGACAAAGTTACTGGAA
Source organism: Dendrocincla tyrannina (assembly GCA_035047865.1). Taxonomy (NCBI): domain Eukaryota; kingdom Metazoa; phylum Chordata; class Aves; order Passeriformes; family Dendrocolaptidae; genus Dendrocincla; species Dendrocincla tyrannina. The sequence continues at coordinate 15,311,637 of JAWWMP010000001.1, forward strand.
CTGCTTCATACCTGCTTTCTGTAGCACATGAGTGTGAAGGATTGGTTTTGGGTTTATGCTACATCTAAGTAAAACAGTACTTTTTAAATTAATTTCTGAAACTCTGGATATGTAATTAGTAAATCCACACGTAGTGACTGTTTGTGTTCCAATTCCTGGCTGCCTTTTCTAGGGGAGAGAAGGGAGGGAAAACAGCTACAAAGGCTTTGCCAAGTTGTCAAAGGGCTCGGTGGCTTTCTAACATAAACAGCTGTTGGGATTGTGCACTGATTTTTGTGAGAAAATAATTATATCTCTATAAGCATTTGAAGATATTTAAAGTTTATTCAAAACTTTTAAAAGCTCTGTAAAAAGAGAAGTTGGAAGGGGATGGCCAGTTCTTGTATGTACAGAACATGTTTCTTGAGTTAATTCTATTTCCATATGTCCATATGTTAGTAACTTAAACACCTTCAGATTTGGGGTGGGACTAATCACCTGAAAGCAGGAAAAATTATCTACTGCATCATGTTGCAGTAGAGAAAAGCTGTTTGAACTTGAGCAGCTTGGCCACTTAAACTCTGTCACTTTAGCTTAAGTTCTGGTTTTTTGGCATTATTGTGTTGTTGTTGCTGTTTTCCTTTTTTTCTCCTCTCTGAAAATACTTATTGCTTGTCTGGGGAGGAACCATTGTAAAGTACGTTTTAGGATGACACCTTCCTTTGTTTCAGGAGAAGTCCTGCAGACAGGATACCTTAAAACTTGCCTGTTTTGTCTTACTTAAGTGTCTCTCTATATTTTTTTTATTTGACAACTTTTGCTCTTAATTTGAGATCTTTTATTAAAAAAAAAAAAAGGTGAAAATAGTATCTGCTGACTTCCCAGCAAGACATCTAATGTATGTGTTGTATGTCTAACCAACCTGCTATCTGAATACTGGCCTTGTTATCATCAGTGCCCTTGTGGCCAAGAAGGCCAATGGGATCCTGGAGTGCATTAGGAAGAGCATTGCCACCTGGTCAAGAGCGGTGATCCTGCCCTGATGAGACACATCTGGAGTGCTGTGTCCAGTTCTGGGCTCTTCAGGACAAGACAGACAGGGTGCTCCTGGAGCAGGTCCAGTGGAGGGAAAGCTAATGAGGGAATGGAGCATCTCTCAGGATGCTCAGGAAGGGCTGAGGGAGATGGGGCTGTTCAGCCCTGCAGAAATAAAACTGAGAGGGGACCTCATCAATGTCTGTCTATGTCTGCAGGGAGGGGTCATAGGATGGACTCTGCATCAGAAGGAGGCTTGGCCTAGATGATCTCTAGAAGTCCCTTACAAGCCCAGCCATTCTGTGATTTACTCAATTCTGCATTGTGCTGAGCCTGGGCAGAAAGTAGTGATGCTTTTGGGTTTGGGAGAATTTTTTTTGTTTGTTTGTTTAGCTGGGGATGGAGGGAAGGTCAGTTTTGTGTGTCAGGTACTCAGCTATAGAGATGAAATTTTAATTTTGTAATATCTGCCCTTCCAAAAGAGGAGCCAAACAAAATACTGGATCTAACTGTTTGCTTCCCACTGTCCCTGCTCTTCCCTTGCTCCAAAAACCTAGTCCATTTCTCCATGAATAAGAAAATCTGTTGGGAGAGGCCTTGTATAAAGTGAAGGGAGGGAAAGCTGGCAAGCACCTATGCACACAAACTGTGGTTCATGGCAGGGCTTTTCATGAGGTTACTAATAACTGTCCCTATGGAAAAGACACTGCTTACTACATAGAAGTTTAACTGTGAAGCTCCGCCAGTGTTTTTATTTCTTGTGTCCCCCTATGTTATGAGTCTACTGAGTATCTAAAAGTTTGTTGCTTCTGCTGTATTTCTGTCATTCCCAAGAGTCAAGACCAAAACATTTCTAGTACAGTCTAAGGAGTGAAAATAACTAGCCCTGTTTTTTCCTGGTGCTTGAAACGCTACTAGTGTGATACACCACAGCTTCTTTGTAGTGCCGGAAAACCAGCACTGTATCTGCTCGTATCAAGGAACAGTTTTCCTTATGGTTGTAAGGACTAACTTCTTTGTTAAATGCTGCTGGAAAAAATTTTCTACTGATGTAGGAATAACACGTGCACACAGTGTAGGGTCCCTCCTTTTCTTCCTTAAGTAAAAACATCTGCAAGGTCTATGTCCTAACTAGCCAGTAAGTGTTGAAAATCTTGCCATGTATCACAATGCATGTTAAGCTTCTCTCAAAATCTGTATGTGTTACCACCAGGTCTTGGGGAGCTGCAGCAGCTCTGCAGTCTGAAAAACTAAAACCTACTGTGTTTAATCTAGCCGTTTCCAAAATCTGACAGAAGTGCTGCTGACAGCTATCACTTAAGTATGGCGTGGCTGAGAAGCTCTTCAAGTTCCTTTTGTGTTTTAGACCCCATTATCTGTCCAGCCAGAAAATGTGCCTTCTCTCTTAGGCTGCAATGCTTTATGCAGTCACACCATGCCTATTAAGATACAAACTCACTCCTCACATCTGGGTGTAAATGGGCTTATTATTCCCACACTGCAGACCTTCCATTCAGACTACTGCTTTATTTGTCTTTTGTGGCTGAAGATATGCAAGGCTGCTTTTTGTGAATCAGACAAACTGCCCAAAGTAAATCCTGTTCTGTTACTGTTCTGTAAGATTCAAGACATTCTGTAACTTAAAATAACTGAAAACTGAAGTTGAATTTCTTTTGCCTTTTTTTCCCCTTCATGATGTGGGATAACTTTATACTTCTCCAAACTTAAGGCTTTGAGGTCTTAATGTAATGTTTATGTTCTGTTTACTTAATCACAGAGTCACAGAATGGTTTAGGTTGGAGGGACCTTGAAGATCATCTCATTTCAACCCTGCTGACTGTGGATAGAGACACCTTCTACTAGATCAGTTTCCTTAAAGCTCCGTCCAACCTGCCCTTGAACACTTCCAGGGATGGGGCATCCACAGCTTCTCTGGGCAACCTGTGCCAGTGCCTCACTAGACTCACAGGGAAAAATTTGTTCCTAATATCTAATCTAAACATGCCCTCTCAGTTTAGAGCCATTGCCCCTTATCCTATAACTACATGTAAAAACTACATGTGTAAAAAGTTCCTCTCCAGGTCTCTTGTAGGTTCTTTAGATACAGAAAGGCCACAATAAAGCTCTTCTCCAGGCTGAACCCCAATTCTCTCAGCCTATCTTCACAGCAGAAGTGTTCCTACCCTCCAATCATCCTCATGGCCTCCTCTGGACTTCCTCCAACAGGTCCATGTCCTTCCTGTGCTGGGGCCCAGAGCTGGAGGCAGCACTGCAGGTGGGGTCTCACCAGAGCAGAGCAGA
>JAWWMP010000001.1:15315051-15331568 GCA_035047865.1 Dendrocincla tyrannina
GAGTCATGGGATAATCCTTGATGGCCCATTAGCAGACATGACCCCTCAGGCTGGGTGTGAAGGTGCTAATGACTCCCCGGAGCGGAGTTATCACACCTGAGTCATTGGTGTGAAGACAGGAAAATCTCCCTATCTCACAGAGTTCTTAAGCACCCAGCTTGTAGCCTGAGGTGTCAGGTGTGCCCTGAGCAGCTGCTGCCAACAATCCACCATTAAGAGTTCATGAGAAATGACATAAAGGGTGTACAATACACAGCCCTGGCCACACCCACACAGTGACAAACTGGTTCTAGCCACTATAACCAGGAAAGTATTCCTTCCTCAGGCAAAGCCACACCCATCTGTGGGATTGCTTTTGCTTGAGAACCTGGGCACACTTGTTAAGGCAGAAGGATTGGAAGTCTGGATTTTGCCTTGAGGGTGTTGGATTTTGGTTGAGAATAGCCCAATGTACTTAGTTATGTGATGTTAATTGCTATATAACATTGTGTGTTATCACTTCTATATCAGCTGTGTGCCCACCATTGCACTGAACACCTCATAGTGCCTGCCTCCACCACTCGATTTGGGGATCTGAACCCAAGTCCCCTTTGATCGTGACATTAAGGAAGAATGCACTTTGATAAAACCAGACAAGCACAGCAGTGATGGAATCAGAACTGGCTTCAACATGCAACAATCCAACACCACACACCATTCTTCCTGCCCTGAGACAGTTATGACAGATGGAGCCGAAAGTCATGGACTAAATGAACTCAATGGACTGCTACAATGACTGTCTACAGACTAAGGAAATGATATCTGTGTGTGTGTGTGTGTATCTATCAAAACACAGGAAAGATGGTGGTGTATTAGAAAGTGTCAGACCTGAAATTACATAAATGGTATAGAATAAGCAGTAGATACTGTTCTGGTTCCAACTAGGGGTTAATTTTCTTCCTAGTAGCTGGTACAGAGCTGTGGATTCAGCATGAGAATAACAAAACACTGATGTTTAGCTGTTGCTCAGTAGTACTTGCCCTGAGGCAAAGGCTTTTCAGTATCTGATGCTCTGCCACCAGGCAGGTGCACAAGCCATGAGGAACAGGGCTAGGACACCTGACCTGAACCGGCCTAAAGTGACATTCCACACCACAGACCATGGTACCCAGTACATAAACTGGGGAAGGTGGCCGTAAAGGGCCAGTCACTGCTGGGGGATGGTGATGAGCACCTGTGCTGTGCATCGCTTGTGTCTCTCAGGTTTTATCTCTCTGTCTCCATAACAATTATTACTTTGTTTCAACTATTTAACTATTCTTATCTCAACCCACAAGTTTAGTTTCCAATTCCCCTCCCCACTGCAGTGGGAAGGGGACAGGGAACGAGCAAGCAGTCGTGGGCTGATTAATTAGTTACCAGCTGGAGTTAAACCACAACACAAAGGGATCTTTTGACCTCTACACTGTAAATATTGTTCCCATGTACTGCATTCTGAAAACAGAAACTGCTAATGTTCAGATCTAGTCAACCTAACTGTCTGTGATGGCATTTGAAAACAAAACAAACAAAAAAACCCAACCAAACAAAAAAAAACGAATTCCGAAAAACTTAAATTAACTTGCATATTCAATCTGCGTGAAGACATCTCATTTTGTTCACATATACTTGCAGCTTGGAACAATCTATTTGAATAACTTCCATAGGTGACCTTGCTACCAGCACTTCTACTGCTTATGTCTCCACCATTGTCAAGGGCTCAATCTCTCCTGTAATTCTGATTTACTAGGACCTTGAAATTCTATCAAATTTGCCAAAGCCATCTGTAAGTCTGTAGTTGTGCAGAATTAAACTCACTACCCTGACAGAATAAATCTTCCTGTAATTAAGGCTCAAGCACTGTTTTGTTGTCTAATGTGGAAGTAACTCCCTCTCTCTGTAGGCTGCATATATGTCACTCTGAAGAAAAACCGTGCCAGTACAACTCAAGCTTTAGTATCTACACCCTAACTGTTGAAATATTTGTTTATATAGTTTTTTCAGACCATAGTTATATTATTATATATACATAGTTCCTCAAAAGCTGAAGTGTTCGTGTCAGTAGTTCAGCCATGGAAATTTATATCTCACAACCTCATTAACAGCTTTCAGTTTCTTCTGTAAGAGTAACACTTCACCTGTGTGTTCATTGATGCAGTGTAGAATTAGGGTATTTGTGCCTATGCTTTTGGCTGTGCAGCTTCATCACTAACATAGGGCTCTGCTACAGATTTAGGGTTCATGGAGGTTTTCTTCTGCAGAAGCTTTTTGTATGCGATAAACTCAGAAGAACAAGTAGCTTACTGGGGTATCATTATCAGTGTTATAATGTCTCAACACTGCAATGGAGCTCAGCAAAGGAGTTTTGCAGTTAACACTGAGGAACACTACTCAGCTGCCTCAGTCAGAGCTGATGATCACAGCTAACTACACTCACCATACAGTTAAGAACTTCTTCACACCACTGGAATCAAACTGAAACACTGAATTTATTAAGTTACAACTGGTGCCATGTTCAGCAACTCCATGGCTGTACACAGCTGCAGAGATCACTTTGGAGCCTCCTCAAATTTGGGCTCTAGAAGGAAAAGAGAAACATCATATTAGTCTCTTTTTATTTGATTCTCAAACACTATGATTAATCTGTAATTCAAAGAAAACTAACCATTAAGTTGGCAAACAAAGCAAGCTCTTGTACATTGCAGTTTACATCCCCACTTACTTTGCATCAAGGTCTGATTGAATGTGGCCAACACTAAACTACGCTGGAGACAGGTCTGCCACCTCACAGGCTAAGACTTTGTAACATTCTGCTAAAACAGCTTTTAGCAACACCTGGGGATAATGGCGAAGGCCACAGGGAAACTGTCAAGCAGAACATTGCTGGGCATGACAAAAGTATTTCCAACCCAACTCTTATACAAGAACAAGAAACCAAGCTCTTCTCTCCTCTTGATTAGTGTTATTAGTATACATTAACAGGAGTGCACAATTTCAATCCACTCAGCAAAAGATACTCTCCTCATGCAAACACTGAGGAAAGAGTTCTTGACGTCTAAGGTACAAACGCAGAAGGGTTAGGGCTTCAGACTGGTGGGCTACTAATGCCAGTTCTTAATACAAGATCTGAGAGGCAAGACTCTGCTTATAGTAATTGTCACTAAGACAAAAAAATTGAAGTTCCTACCCATGTAACCACTCAGTTTTGAAACCTCGTTGAAATTAGAGAGAGGCAAGTGATAAAAGAACACAGTTGTGTGTGTCCCCACTTGTTCTGCTCCTATGGTCACATAAATTTTGTTTCCTTACAAAAACCAATCTGAGATTTTAATATACATTGTTTCACATATGACACAGAAATAATATAAATAATATATGAATATAAAGAAACCACAACCCTAAAACTGGGGGGGGGGGGCGGGGAGAAGTACCATAGATCCTACTTTACTTATTTGCAACAGTAACAACCTGACACCCATCATGGATGGCTTTGCCCTGGCTGACTGCCAGATGCACAGTAAGGCTCATGCTCTCTGCTTTTTCCTTTCCATGCTAACACAAACTTGGAGCACTTAAACAGAAATCAGACCCAAATAGCTGAAGAAAAATGTTTCATACAATTTAGACATGAAGGTGTCATATGTAAGGAAGTTAAGTTTTACGTTAATTTTCTGAAATCACTGGAGGAAATTCAGAGGAGCTTACAAAACCTGAATATCACAGTTTGGGTGACCTAAGACAACTGATTTTCAAGTTAATAGTCTGCTGATCCTTTTGGAAAGATGAGGGGGGGAAAAAAAAAAAACACAAGCTCTGGGCTATTTCTATTTAGGCTCTTTCTTTACAGTCTGTGAAGGCCAATTAAGATGCCCTGACCTGACTACAGGTTTTGTTGGGCATCAATATAAGAAGTCCACATCCCTACTGGAAAAGACAAATAATCAAAAAAAAGGAGTCAGGTGGAATCAGATGTGAATTGTGCAAAAGCAGAGAGATTCCCAGAAGGCATCTTACATGAAATTACTGATCCAAATAAAAGCAAAATGGGAATTAAGAAAATCTGTGAGCAAATATGCCCCTACTCGCAATTTGAATTCAGTGAGATTGTTAACTTACCCTCAAATTTAAATTCTGGAAACTTGGTTAGATCTCCCTCTCCATACGCCCGTTGGAGTCTTGCAAGGGATTCATTCATGTCTTTCTGAAATTCAGGTCCTGCATCCACAGGCCCTCCAGCTTGCCTAAAAAAAACCCATTAAAAGTTGTGATTAACAACTCAGTTCTAAAATTCCGTGTCGAAGTTCTACATTTTTATGCCCACGTATGAATTAAAAATCCTTTCGATAACCAACCAAAGGAAATCATTTAATGTATATCTGAAAGTCAAGATATAACACACCTTAGGGCCGCCTTACCTTACACATTAACAAGGTTGTCAGGGTAAAGTACAGGCTTTGTACTTTTAGTGATGAAAATCCAAGCTACAGAGGTAGTCTTTTGAGACATAAAACTACACTGAGTATCCAGGCTCTCAGGGCCTTTGGTTTCACTTTTTCCACATGTAAATTCCTAACAAAAATCACGATCTGCTATCTCTGAATTAGTCATCTTTGTTAGTAAAGCTTAACTCTTCTTGCAAAGAGAATATGTTTTAAATACCAACGCAGCAAAAAAAAAAATCCACAGCTGGAAATTCTTGGGATACAAATATAAAACAATTAAAACAGTAACTCTGTAGATTACCAATGCTCAGGTCACCAGCACAGGTTACACTTAGGATGGATAAAACCACCAAAAATCTACCACCTACAGACTAGTTTGTAGGTGTGGAAACACATAACTTTCACCAGCAGAGCTAAGAAGTGACTTACTTCCTTCCCAAGGACAATTCCCAACAACAAATCACACAGAATATTACTATAGTTTTAGTTTCCTATTGAGTAGTTCACTCAAATGTTACAAGAATCTAAGATTCCATTTGAATGAGCTGTTTATTAACTGAAGATGTAAAGTGAATCATCCTGATAGTTCCATTAATTATTGATTGTTTTTGGAAACAAGACTGGATAATGGTTTCCCCAAAACAAAAGAAATAAAAGGTTTGTTTGGCTTTTTTCCCCCTTACTCACAGAGCACATAGATGGGTAATAATCAACATACTGGCCCATTCATGTAGGATGCAAGAGGCCTTAACTGAGTGCTTTAACTCCCTAAGAAGAACAATACCAGCTTTTTGGTTTTTTAAGGGAAAAAAACAAGACATTTTCTGTTAAGTATGCAAGAACAAGCCTTTTCAGTGGTGACACCATCAGTAAGTGTTGCAAGAAAGCCTTCATACCTTAAGTATTTAGAGGCCAGCCTTCAAAGCTATCGCAGTGTAGTAAAAAATCAAATAGTTCAGGTTTGATGTATATCAAAATCAACAGTTTTTCTCCTTTTGGCATCAGCCCCTTCCCACCTTAAATAACCTCCTTTACTTACTTGCTCTTCGTGTTGTACTCTCTGATCTTGTCCAAGAAGAGCTTCTGAACAGGGTCGAGCTCTTTTGTCTTGTTGAAGACAATGGCAGAGAGCCCGATGTTCCTGCGCAGGTGGACGGACACAGCAGAGCGGAAAAGGGAGGAGAGACGCAGGATCTGCCGCAGGATCATGATGGCACCGGTGCTTTAACCTTTAAAAACCCCAACAAAACAGGGATATGTAATTAGTCGCCGCGATGTAAGTGTATAATGAAAAAAAAATAGTTTGGAGTTGAACTTCAAACCAGAAAGGTATTTAGAGGTATTTTAGGGCAGGAAAGCTACAGGATCTGCCGCAGGATCATGATGACCACTGGTGCTCTAGGCTTTTTTAAAAAAAAAACAAAAAACAGGAATACCGAACTGTTACCGCCACGTAAATGCATAAAGAAAGAAGCAGACAAAAAAACCAGTCTGGAGCTGAACTTTAAACCAGAAAGGTACTCAAAGGTATTCCAAGGTACCTAAAGGGTATTTCAAAGGGTGTTTGAGGCAACGCGGAGGCCGGGGTAAGGACGGCAGCAGCACCGGGCCCGACCGAACCACCCGGACATGCCAGAAACCCCAACTTTCGTCTCGTTTCAGTGAAAAAAGTGCCCATTTTAACGCGACCGCAGCCCCCGCAGAGTCACCTTGGACGCGCTGCCGCCGCCGCCGCCCGGCCCGCCCCGCGCGGTGCACGCTGGGACCGCCCCCTCCCCGCGCGCCCCCGGCGTTGCTGCCCCGCCCCCGCACCCCCCGCAACCCCCGCACACCGCCCGGCGCCCACCGGGACCGGGAGCCCGAGCAGAGCCCGGGGAAAGCCCGAGCAGAGCCCGCCGCACCCCGCCATACCCGGCCCCGCTCCCGCAGGCCCCGCTCCGCGGTGAGGGGAGGCGCTCGGGCCTTCCGGGGCGGTGCGGGCGCGCAGGGCCCGCCGGGAGCGGTAGTCCCCGCGCGGGGCCTGCCGGGAGCTGTAGTCCCCGCGGGGGCGCGGCGGAGTGGCGCGCCTTCCCCGCGCTGGGCCCGCGCGCCGCCCCGATCCCGGCGGGAGCCGCTCCCGGAGCCGATCCCGGAGCCGCACCTGGAGCCGCAGCCGCGGGGGCTGCCCGGGCCGCACGCCCGGCGGGACGCGTCGGGCGGACGGACGGACGGACGAACGGTGTCGGCGGGCGGTGAGCGGTGAGCGCGGCCCGGCCCGTGTTTTGTTTCCGTTTCTCCCCCGGCGGCTCCGCCATCCCATTTCCGTTTCGGGTTCAAAGCACGACGCGGAGGCGCCGCGGGAAGCGCGGCCTGAGGGGCGCTGGAGGCCGGGCGGCAGCGGGAGGGAGGGGAGGGAAGGGAAGGGACACGGAGCCCCGCCGGGCCTGCCGCGGGCTGACGGCCCGGCCCGCCTGGAACAGCCCCATCCGCGGCCGGGACCGGGCGGCATGTGGCGACCTGCGGGTGTCCCCCTGTACTCGGCACTGCGGGGGCACCTCCAGGGCTCTGCCCGGCCCTGGGGCCCGCCCTGCAGGGACCGAGCGTGTCCAGACACGGGCAGCGGGGCTGGGCAGCGTCTGGAGCGCCGCTCTGGGGGAGAAAAGGAGGCTCGGAGCGGATTTTCTCCCTCTCTACGACTCCCTGCAAGGAGGGTGTAGCCAGGTGGGGTCGGTCTCTTCTCCCAGGCAGCCAGAGACAGGACAGGACGTAGGCTCAAACTGTGCCAGGATAGGCTTACACTGGGCATAAGGAAGTATCTCTTCACAGAAAGGGGGATTAGATACTGGAATGGGCTTCCAGGGAGGTGGTGGAGTCACCGTCCCTGGAGGTGTTCAGAAAACGACTGGACGTGGCACTCAGTTGACAGAGTGGTGTTCAGTCATAGGTTGGACTCCATGATCTTGGAGGGCTTTTCCAGCCTAGTTGAGTCTGTGGTGCTGTGATCTTGCACAGTTTGCTTTCTGGTGCTCGGCCAGGTAAATGCTGCACAGCCACAGCTCCCAGTTCCTGTCTATTTTCTCCCTTAGGTCTGTGGGTAAGGAAGGTAAACTTATGAAATCAGGCAGGACTTCCCCCCACGCTGTTCAGTGGTCCACGATCTTTGCTGTAAATCCAAACTGGCTCATGAATTGTAAAAGCAGACCTTTAAAGGTCAGCCTATCTTCTTTGTTACCTACTTGGTGTTGGTATTTCCATCTTCGATAATAACAGGGATGGATTAGGACCATGTGCTGCACATGTGCTGCACACAGCAGAGCTTCTTGGGAGCACAGAAAACTCCAGTGACTGGGCTTCAGTGTCAGCTGATAATGCATCTGGGCTCCAGGACTGGTCCCCACATCACAGTTACGTGGTGCAATAACAAGCATTAATTCTGCTAGCAGAGTTTGTGCCCATATCCCCTCCACAAATCCAGTTTAATATATTCCTCTGCACACATGCTGCTGATGCAGTGTTCCTACCATATGACCCTCCAGGCAAGCCAGGCCCTTTGAGTCTTCTTGTCTCTCAGAAACCTTCAGGGAAGGCTCAGGCAGCTCAGTCCTATTGGAATCTCTGTTCGTTTTCAAACTGCATCATCGTGTAGCAAACTTTGCTAGACTTAATGTGAAATGTTTATATCATCAGAAGTCTCTTTATTCTACCATAGGAAAGGCTGAATGGTTTTCCCTGTTAGGCTTCTCTGAAGTTTAATGACTCTACATCTTTCCATCATGTAGTTGTTCTTTCCACCTGTCATCTCCCTCCTATCTGTACTCAGTGGAGCTATTATTCTTCCTCTTTGTGGCCCTACTCTCTGTGCCTTTGCTCCCCTCTGCCACCTCCCCAGGAATCAAAAAATGTAGCAGAGCCTGAGAGATGCAAATACAAACTGCCTTTGAAGAGTGAGTGAACAGTTACTAGTCCAGCTGCCCTTTTGGTGTCCAGTCCGTGGCCTCTTCAGAATGCCTTGCCTAATTCTGTACAGTTACTATGTGCAGTAATATTTGCTCAGTGTCCATCACTTTGTATTTAGAAATATTGAGTATTTTCTGCCATAAATCATTCAAAATGGTGAGTTCCTTCTGCAAGTCTACACAGTTGTGACCTTACTGGTAAACTCCCTTTATCACAAAAAAAATTATAATTTACTCTTGTTGTGGGTTTTGAATCTGATTGCTAATACAGAAAAGGCTTTCACTCCTTTTTTATCATATCAGTTTGCTTCTTTGGGAGTTTTCAGTAAGGGATATTGCTCATACCTTGGTTTTGAAATATATAACAGTGAGACAGATCACCTGCAACCCATGTGGGTGTCAGTACTTTCAGATATTTAAGCTTGTCTGCATTTTTTAAAAGTCTTATCATGAAGATACACAAGATTAAGGGATACAGGAACTGAACTCCCAGGGCCCTGTTCCGTGGTCACTATCTGGCAGTTTGGAGATTTTCATGGAGCCAGATCTGTGAACAGAACAGGTTCTGGGTTTGCTTCTTGCACTGAGATACTGATAAGGACACTTCTTCTTGTCTGGCTTTGACAGCTTCTTACAGAATGGCACCACATGCACCATTTGATTTCTTCCAACTGATCTTACAGAATAGGTTTTGAAGGAGATGATGAGTAGTTTGAATTTCTTTAAAGTTTATGTAGCAGCTCTAGAATGTAGTTGGTTGTTATTACTTCAGAGAAGGTTTAAAGTTTCCTAAGTTCCCTTATTAACTTGTCTAGCAAGATTCTCATGCTAACAGTCAGGTTTGGTATAGAGTAGTCCCTGGAAAAGAGTGATTCCAGGATGGAAACCTTGGTAATCTCTTCTATAGTGGATATTTAAATAGTAACGTATTTTTCTACTGTGATTTTTCTTCCTCTGTGCTCCTACTTCCTGCTCTTTTTGCTATGAATTGGAGGTGTTTACTGTGAACTGTTAATATAATTTGGCTGGGTTCTCTATCATATGTGTTTCATAGTTATAGTGTGTGGGCTGGTTAGTGAAACACAATAGTACCAGGCAAACTATGTCTTTACAGACCAAGTGCTGTAATTCTTTCTTTCCCTCTTATGTTCCCAACGCACTCCAGCGTTCAACAAGGCATGAAAATCTGCTATGTCAGGGATAATATCACAGAGTAGCTTTCCCTTTCATTGCTACCATTCTTCATTAGTTCAGGACTTCACAAGATGCATTCATTGTGCACATGTCATCAACGCATCGCCCACAGGAGGGATGGGTGGAAAGATGGGACAGTCAACAAACACTTTGTTGTTCAGTTTACTTATCTATGAAGATGTCATGGATCTTATCCCTAACCTCCTGTTGCAACGTTTCATGTAAAATGCTGCTTAAATTTATAACCATCATCTTTCAGCCTTGCTGAGAAGGTAATAGGAATTTTCAGACATTCTTTGCTGTAGGTGACCCATAGCAAAACAAAACAAAAAAAGTCAGTAAATTTGTATGCCTCCAAGAGAATCAGGCTTTGGGCTCCATAGCCTGCGTTTGTTCCTAGAATGTTTGAAGAACAGGCATTGTCATCTGTTTTGTGAAATCTGAAAAGCTTGGATTTATTTTTTAGATAATTTCTTGGCTTTAGAAGGCTGTTCTGGTATTTGGTTTAAAAAATGCTTGATAGTACAAAATCCATCATCTAGTCCTCTTGATATGTGACAAAAAACATTTTCTGTTCCTAGCTCTATTCTTAAGCCATTTCAGCCATGACTAAGAGAGAGGCAGAGGAGCTGATAGAAATAGAAATCGATGGAACTGAGAAACAGGAATGCACTGAAGAAAGGTATGTTCTGTCTTCACTTTTTGGGGTCCTCAATCAGCAATTAAATAATAAATAATTTGTTTTTCTGTTTCCTACCTAATTAAATGGTGCTTTTCTTGAAGTTGAAATATAGCCGCTAAAGGAAATCAGTATAGTGCTGTCATGTTCCTCAATCTGAATTTAAATCCCAAACTGTTTTGTTTATTTCATGCTGTGTTATTAGTACTTCTCGTTGCCTACTGTCATGTCTGTAGGAGCATGTCTTTGTTTATGTGCTGCAGACCTTTCAGCTTCAGGATATCCTTCTATAACCTTTCAGCGTCTCCAGTTCATTGCTTTACTGTTATACTGGATATATACAGGATCATTTGTTTCTAACAGAGCAGCAATTATGTTCTTTATCAACTATATTGTTGTTAGGGCCGTTGCAACCATAGATAGTAAAGTCTGATATCCTTTAACTTAATTACCTCAACCTGGTTTTTAAGTTCCTAATGCTTCCCTCCTAACACAACTGTGTTTGAAAGCCAAGAGCATCAGTTAATGCATTGGATTATGAGGCTGGTTAGGTGAGCTGCTATTTAGGAACCTGTTTTGGAGAACTGATTTAAAACCACCTACTAGTTTCTTCTTATTCTAAGTTTCTTGTACATTTTTAGTACTCGCAAACTATGTCTGTACGCTTTTTTGATTTCCTTCTTTGTAAATGAAGAGAGCTGAACTGAGGTTGTTGTTATGACAGGAGTCCCATGATACTGATATTTCTGAATGCCAGTGGCAATACTGTAGTTGCTGTAGTGTGTGACAGCCATGACACATGACTAATGGTTCCTTCAAGGCTTCATGTTGCTGTAGTTTCTTTCTGATTGCCTCTTTTATGTGTTAAGCTTATCCTTCTGCTGACTGGTGAAAACACATGGACAGTTTCTCTGTATGACAATGAGCATTTTTTCCTTTTTTTCCCTCTCTGTTAAATTTCTGTGTGTGCTTTTAACTTGAATATCTTTTACGTACAGTCCAGGCAAGGCAAACAGAATTAGTTTAATCTATATGCAAGTTAAAACTGTGTATGTTAATCATTACTTAGTCCTTTGAAAAAAGTGGTCTGAATCTTGGTATTTAACCCAGCTTTTTAAGTGTGACAGGGTGAAAGAAGACTTGCATAACTGTAAAATCAATGAGACCAAATTAAGTAATTTACTCTCTGCCCAAGCTAAGAGTTTATTTGCATGGTATTAAGATTTCAGAATCCATATTAACTTTTATCTAGTTTACTTCTAATTTTTATTAAGCTTTCCTTTATGTGCTGCATTATCATGTAGGTAATGATTTATTATATTAATTTGGTATTTAAGCATTGTTGAGCAAACCTACACCACAGCAGAATTTGTGAGTCAGGCTATTGACATCAATGAACCCATTGGAAATCTTAAGAAGTTGCTGGAACCCCGACTGCAATGTTCCTTGGATGCACATGAAATTTGCCTGCAAGATATCCAGGTAAACTGAAAGGCTGTGAAAGATTTAACCTCTTAATGGAGAAACATTTTAAATACTTTGTCTCTTTCTTCTATTGTGTGTGGAATTGATCTTCATGTGAAATATTAATTACAATTAATGGTTTAATATTATGTCAGGTTCATTATAATCATACCATTTAATATATACACACTAGTCCAGTGTGAAAAAAACTAAAATATTTTTTGAGTTCCTGGTGTGAGGATAAGAAGGCACCTTGCCAAGTGAAAGAAGAATGAGGGCAACAATACTACTTTCCTTTGAGATAGACCACATCATTCATTGCTGCCTGAGCTTCTGTATGTCTAATCTTATCTTGGAGTGAAGTGAGAAGGTTTTTATATTGCTCAGGCATAGAGATAGCAAAGCATTACTCAAGAAATCCCCCCATTTTTGCAGGTATCAGCACATATTAGGCAGTATAACCATTTTGAATTCTGTTTAACTGCATGTTTTATTTGTCGTTGTAATCAGACATCTGTGGCTTTTCCAACAACAGGAGAATATTGTTGTAAAGACACCTTTCTATTAAGGTATTAAAAACTCAGAAAAGGGACTGTAGATAGTTTTCAGGTAGTGAAGGTACAGCCCAGTACTGCATTGCTTCTTTTAGGTCAAAAAATGTTCCTCTAAGTGAAACTGCCTTAAACAGAATAGAGTGGCAAGTTTCAAATACAGATCGAATTCCTTCTGTCATGTACTATGTCTAAATAGCACTAAAAATATTTGCACACTTCTTCAGAAAATTTGTTGCAGTACCAAGTGTTTCTAAAGTTTAAAAGAGAATAAGTTTCTTGTTACTGAGGCTAATATATATTTTTAAATTTTGTTATACTTTTATCAAGCTGGACCCAGATCGAAGCCTTTTTGATCAAGGAGTGAAAACAGATGGAACAGTGCAACTCAGCGTGCAAGTGATATCTAGGCAAGGTAAGCAGTTGTGTTTGTCTGTTTTACAGACAAACTAGTATGGTAGGAATACTTGTGAGCAAACCTAATCTCCTTCTATTCCTAGCTATAAAACTGAGAAAATCCCTGAATGCTCACAGAGCTACAGAATGTCTCTTTAGTTGTGCACTGCGGTTATAAGTAGCAAAATTAAAATAAATATCATGGACTAATACTATTTAAAATGTTTATTTTATATATAGGAACTTCATATCATTTTATAAGTAAAACCCCCAAACAGCCAGCAGCATATTTTACTTGCATGGATGAGGTTTTAAAAGATTCTCAATTTATGTATTTTTATTTTTCCCCAACTTGTGTAGTGTATAGAATTCAGCTAGTAGTAATCCATGGTGCTAATCCTTGTGGTGGATTGGACTCTTTTATTTCTTAAAAACTGCTACATCAGTTCAAGTGTTGTATCAAATTTTGAACAGCCATCTGTAAATTCAAGGGAACAAACACCAGCTGAAATACAGTCCAATGTAGTTCTTTTATAGCATTTCATACTGCAGCAGATAAAGTATCATTCCTGATTATTCTTTTGACCAGAAGACCGTTCTGGCACTTCACCTTGCCTGATCTCCTTTCTTCTGGTTGGAAGAATGCTCTGAGAGCAGCCCAGTTCTGTACTGCTCTGAACTGGGCCTCTTGCAAGTGTGGAGGTCTCAGTAACTGTGTTCCATCATATGTCAAAGAATTTGAAAAAATGTTTAATTTTGATATTACTCCATCTCAAAATATTCTGGAGTTTCTTTCTATAACAATTTCTGTAATAACTAGGCTTTTATTATTTTTAGTATGTAAAGGGACAAATAAATGTAATGACACTGATCTAGATTAATGGTGCAGTTTGACTGATGTCCTGTGTCTGGCTTGGTTAATACTAGATATTTCAGGGTGGAAAAAACAGGCTGGCTGTAGGTCAGTCTTCACATGGGTATATTCTGTACCTTCAGACAATTGGCAGTGAAGGGACACGTACTGGCAACATCTGCACATTTCTTGGTAGTTCATGTCCTTGAAGGTTTGTACTCCTTGTACCAGTTTATGCTTCTGGAGTGTGTGTCATTGTGTTCCACAACTTAGGTGTGTCTGAGGAGGACTGGACATCCATTCTCTTATGCAGTGGGTAGAGGGAGAGGTGTGAAGAGAGGTGCTGACAAACCCAGGGAATTAATGTTGCTCTAGTGTTGCAGTAGGTTAGGTGGCTGACTTAGTTCACAACATTTTACTTGTAAACTGATTCCTCTGCACAGACTCATCACTTTGATCTTCATGTTTGTATGGTGGATGAAGCACAAATCTCTTTTGACATGTAATTATTTGATAGTGAATTATTTTGTTAAGCAATAGTGAACTGTTCCTCTCTAGAAACCTTTTCTTTACCTTCTTTTCTGAAGTTCAAAAATAGAATCTTAACCCTTAGTGTTTTCCCTTGCTCCTTTTTGCCTGATTTTGAAAGAAGCTTGTTCTCTGCATGCTAAATTCAGGTGGCCTAGGCAAAATACTTTCCTAAGTAAGGTACTTGTTTGCTTTTCCTTCATGTTTACTTCTTCATCTAATGAACCACTTACTGGTTGTCTGCATCTGTTTTCACTTCTTAATTTCACATTGCTGCATGTCGTGCTTGAGGTGTTTGTAGTGCTCCTTTTCTAATATTTTTCTCAAGCTGAATTCCTTTTAAAATCTAGAGGAATACTTGTCTGAAAAAGACTTGATTTGTTCTTACTTGTACAGGTATGTGCTCCGTTTGTTTTTCCTTATAAACTATGACTGGATCGTGGCTTCAGCTCTTAAGGCTGTTACCTGCAGAAGTTACCATCTCACATTGATCTTT
Organism: Dendrocincla tyrannina; assembly: GCA_035047865.1. Taxonomy (NCBI): domain Eukaryota; kingdom Metazoa; phylum Chordata; class Aves; order Passeriformes; family Dendrocolaptidae; genus Dendrocincla; species Dendrocincla tyrannina. The sequence goes on from JAWWMP010000001.1 coordinate 15,329,608, forward strand.
AATATAGATTAGACAGGAGGGACACAAAGTAATACTTTATGGCTCAAGATACTGAAGTTATCCTGGCCATATGATGTTCTGTGAATCTTTCTTTCATCTGCTTAACCCTAGTCAGTTTTTCCAAGTCATAATAAAATGGAATTTTAGAGATTTTTTTTTTTAATATGCAAATATGTTTGATAAAAATATCTTTAAAGAAATGTGGTTGTTAGCTGTCATTACAAAGGAAATGTAAATTCCATTATAATGGTAATTATATATCACAAAAATTGAAATTATTTTGAAAAATCTTCTATTCAGCGTTGGATAAAATACCTTTTCAAAAGATAACAGAGAAGGTGGTGATACAAAGCACTAGTGAATATGTTCTTTGTTGCTGCAGAATAGATACAGACATATCTTCCAGCTCCACAATCTAATATCTGAAATGACAGACCTAAAGCTAAAATATGGGTAGCTGATGAAGCTTGTAATATGAAGAATTTTTGAGTTTTCTTTTAACTTGCTTTTGAACACACTGCCTGCCACAGAGTACTGAAAGAAAATGTTATCTGCTGCGTGTAGACCCCAGAGATAGCAGGGGAATATTATAAAGGCTGAAAATAATGCCTCCTGGTTGGAGGAAAGGGCTGCATAGTCGTTCTGGGTCTTTTTGGGAGTTGCTGGTTTGCTTATTTTATTTTTTGGTATATTTCATATAGCCCAGAATACTTGTACTTTATGCCCATATGCTGAACATTCTGTTCAAGATCTGTGAAATGGATCACCTAAATAGAAAAGGAAGCTGTAATACTGGAGGAGGAAAGAGGGACAGCTTCGTATTCACTTTACTGAATATATGCTGTTTAATAGGATATATGGCATTCTAATTTAGGACTCTCACAAAATTTAATGCTCCTTTTGTGTCCTTCTTCCCTGAGCATGCTAACCCTGCATCAGAAAACTTTGAAACACTGTTTTTGTGGTATTGGCATTACTATCTTTGTTTTGTGTTTGTTCTTTCCATACTTAGGGATAGAGCCCAAGTTGAACATCCTTGAAATTGTGAAGCCTGTGGAGACGGTGGAGGTGGTGATTGATCCAGATGCTCATCATGGAGAGGCTGAAGCTCACCTTGTTGAGGAAGCTCAAGTGATAACCTTGGATGGAACAAAACATATTGCAACAATTTCAGATGAAACCTCAGAGCAGGTGACACGATGGGCTGCAGCACTGGAAGGCTACCGGAAGGAGCAGGAGCGCCTTGGAATTCCTTACGGTAAGAACACACAGCATGCTGTGTGTCCATGTGTATCTTTGGGCAGGGTCTGGGTTCTTGTGTTTAGGGAATTCGTGCTCCAGGCCCTCGGAGAAGTCAGCGTAGGGTATGGCTAAGTACAATGCAAGTATCTGCATTAGAGAATTGTTGAATCATGGAATGGTTTGGGTTGGAAGGGACCTTAAAGGTCATCTAGTTCCAGCTCCCCTGCTATGGACACGGACACTTTCCACTAGACAAGGTTGCTCCAAGCCCTGTCCAACCTGTCCTTGAACATTTCCAGGGATGGATCAGCTACAGCTTCTCTGGGCAACTTGTTCCAGTGCCTCACCAGCCTCACAGGGAAGAATGTTTTCCTAATATCTAATCTGAAGACTAAAGAGAAGTAGAATGAATGCTTGCCATAGTTTTGTTAAATCAGCCTTCTCCACGGACACCCCCTTGTAACTGGGGAGAAGCTTGCATGCCCTTATGAGGTTGTGAGCTGTGCTGGTGGTGGTACATGCCTCCGGTAGGGTCTCCCATGCTAGTCAGGTCTCAGCTGAAGGGTCAGACAAACCGTGTCCACGGGCAGGATGGGCTCACTAGCTCCCCAGCAACCATCCTAGGAGAAGGACAACTCTAAATCCAAACCCAGGCAGATGGAGCTCGCTTAGCCCTGTAAGGCCATCCATCTGAGGGAAGGACACTCTAACCAAACCTA
>JAWWMP010000001.1:15331668-15360197 GCA_035047865.1 Dendrocincla tyrannina
GGAAGAACCGTGCCTCGCCAGTAGTGCCGATGGAGACTTTCCACTGTGCCTTTTGCAATCGGACTTGCCTATCTCACCTTGGCCTTTTTAGCTACCAGTGTGCTTGTAGCAGGTGTGGGTAGAGCCCTTGCAAATCTTCATTTGCAAAGTGTAGCCATGATGATGATGATTAAATCAGCACTTTTTGCTCCATAATATTTTTGTCAATGCATTTTTAGAAAGCAATTTTCTTCCTGCCCTCCTTAAAAGATGTGTATGTTAATCATAAAGCTCTTCGTGTGTGTGTGAAATTGGACTGGACTCCGTACTTGGTGGGAGTGTCTTCTAAAGTGGCGAAACAGTGTTCGTGGACTGGAGGATGCTGGATTTGGTGTTAAGTCAGATTTTGCATGGAATGCCATACTGGACTTCAGCATACTGGAGGAAGATGATTCAGAACTGACAATAAATATTCTGGTAGATGATCATCCTTTGAATTAATGTTTTTATTTAGCAGGCTGCTATTTTAATGGTAGTTTAAAAAAATCATCTCTGCATGCCTGCGTAAAATTGAGCTGAAACTGTGGGGTTTAGAGCTCTATCACATTCAGATTATCCAGCTCAGTTGCTTTTTGTTACTGACGGAAATGTACTGTCAAGGCATATTCAGCACAGGAAGATGCAGTATCTGAGCAGACCTGTAACACTGGAATATATTTGGCAAGTGTTTAAGAATTCCAGTCAAGTCACAGGTCTTTGCAGAACATGTAGCTTACCAATATTTTGAATGTATTTTTGGTAACTAAAGCAATAGCTTTTTCACAGCTTTCTGTTGTTCTTATTGGCAAGCACTTCAAAAATAGTTTTCATCATGTTATGTCTGTTGATAATCAGGGATTTGACGCAAAATGTTGAGGGAAAAAAAAGAGTGAGGGATTATCAGGAGCAGACTAATACTTCTCCACATGCACTCACATTAATATCAGAAGAAAATTACTTAAACTGATGTTGTTGTTATGTTGAATAATGTTTTTAATAAACTTTCATAATGTTGATGCTTTAAGAAAACCTTATAACCCACAACTGTGGCTTTAAAAGTTTAATGTCTTTTCAGTCATAGGAGTGCAGACTTTTCAGGAAAATCATGCTAGGCCATTATGACAAGTCTCTATTATGAGTAATTGTGTTCTCTTGATATCAGAAAAATGTGCTAAACTGCATTCCTAGAAAGAATAAAACTTTAAATGTTTTTTTGAGTAGATATTGCTGGGACTTGGTCTGAAATCACATAGCACTAGGTTCTGCAGTATAATCTGAAACTATTCCTTGAATCTCTTCAGAATACAGGCTGTGATGTTATTAAAAGCCAAGTCCAGTCAGTAAATAATCATCCAGAAAAGTTATTCACTGTTCATCCTTATAGGCTTCTCAGCTCTGCTGCAAGTGGAAAATGAGCTTTTAGCAGCTCTTTAAAATGTTGTCACTTTCTCTTTGTGTCATGTTTTGGTGCGTTTTATTAGAGATTACAAATCTATCTGTTAAAGTTATTTCTGCCATTAGCATCCTAGTATTTGGTACCATTGCAGAGGTCCCTAGAAAGAAAGAAAAGTATTAATTGTTGTCAGAAAAGGGAGTAATAGAAGATTGGAAACCACAGAAGTGGTTAGCGAAAGTAATGATTTATGTTTCCTTGCAGATTTTGTTCTGTCAATGACAACATGTTAGCAAGTTTTTGATGAAAATTCACTGCTGATAATGTTTGGAAGACCAAACCCCTTGTGGTGTGTCTTTTGCCAAAGGATTACATTGCATGGTTTTAGGTAGCATCAGTGAAAAATGATGCTGTGTGACTGGCCTTTATTAAGCAGTAGCCAAAACATCTCGATGTCTTATTAGCACTGGTTTGCTCACCAACCTAAAACACAGCACGGTATGAGTTTCTGAGGAGAAAATTAATCCATCCCAGCCAAACCCCATGCAGTGGTGACTTTTGTTACTGTAGACACCAGGATAATGTGAATGAGTTTGGAATGTAATATTTTGTCATAATTGCATACTGATCAACATGTTTGAGGAGAGTATTGGTTTTTGAAACTAAAGACCTATGGATAAAGAAAAATAATTATTTTTTGTGTTTGAGGTATGTGAGGTGTTGTTCTGATGTAAAAACATTTTACTAAAAAAAAAATCCCCCTTTGCCCTTTCTGTCTCCCTGCCAACCTACACCACTCCCTCTGCATTTTAAGAGCTGTCAAATTTCCAGTCAGATTTATTTGGTCATGGTAATTCTGCTTCTTGATGCTAACACTGCTTCTTGATGTTACACATTACCTTTTATGAAAGTTATTATATAATTGAGGGACCTTGCAGTACATAATGAAGTGATTTGCAGTTTCATCTCTCTTTCTGCAGACCCTGTGCAGTGGTCGACAGACCAGGTGCTGCATTGGGTGGTGTGGGTCATGAAGGAGTTCAGCATGACTGACATCGACCTCAGCACGCTCAGCATTCCTGGGAGGGAGCTCTGCAGCCTCAGCCAGGAAGACTTCTTCCAGCGTGTCCCACGGGGAGAAATCCTCTGGAGCCACCTGGAGCTTCTCCGAAAATGTATGGCAGCTTTTTCTGTAACTGATTTTACTTATTCCCCCTCCCCACTTCTCTATTTCCTCTTCTTTCTTGAAAGATGAAGCCAATTGTGAGCAGTTGTTTTTCCTTTACTTATTATTGGGACTAAAAATGAGGGCATCAATACAAGGTAACAGGAGGTATTGGAGAGAATGTCTGCTGCCATGGAACATGTCAGCATACTAAACACTGCCTGTCTTTTATCAAACTTATCACTAGTAGAAGGTAGTGACTGATGATTCCTCCTTTGTTTTAAATAAAGATTTGCAGCTTCTGCATGTATTGAATTTGATCTATAATTAAGTATGGATTATGATTAAGTGTATATTTTTGTGTCATATAGAAGTGAAGATCATTAAGCAGAAGCAATGAAGTCCTTAGATGGCACATAACACAGCTGATGAGTGATGCACTGTGTGTGCATAATACAGTAATGTACGTGTGCATTTCAGATTTACCATGCTTGGATGTAATGTGACAGTCTAAAGGCTATTTTCATCTTCATTTATATGATATAGCTAAAGGTTTTAGGGGATGAAGAATGTGTGAGATACTGTGAAATTTGCCATGTACACCCTTATTTCTAAAAGTTCAGTGACAGATGTCACTCAATAGGACCATAAGCTGTACATATCTCTTGTAGACTGATAACCAAATTTTTACTTTTTTCCTCTATGAAAGTTTTTTGTCTTCAGTGACTTGAAATTTGTCTGTTAGATAAAAACATACTGGTTTTGTTTCCAATTTGCAGATGTGCTCGCTAGCCAAGAACACACTGGAGAAATAGCAACTGTTACTATTGATCAGCGTAAGTGCTTCTGTCAGCATTAATTCATACTGTTTGCAGGTTTAACACTGTACTTTGGTTCAGCTCTATGATAGTACAGCATGTAGAAAATCACTTGAGAGAGTGGTTTTCCTTGAGTAGGAAGGGAGGACATTTTAAACCTCAAAACATAATGCTGAGTTTCTCTGTATTTTTTTAGTGGATGAAATATGATGTATGACCTAATTGTGGAAGATTATAACTTTCATTTTGGATGGTATATTTTCCATTCACTTGAAATAAGCTATCTAGGATATATATTTGAGGGTTTTAGTTGTTCTGAGGTTTTAGGTTATATATTGCATTAATGAACGGCTATATTAAAGTATTAATTAAAAAAAAAAGGCATTTCCAAAAACTGAAAGGGTGTGTGGAAGGGAAAACTTGCTTATAAACCAATACTAGAAAGAATAAATTAAAGTAACTTTCCAGTTATTTGAAGCTCATTCTTTTAGCTGAAGCGGTGTTATCAATTATTAAAATGAATAATTTTTCAGAAGACTTGTAAGCAGCTTATGTTAAATTGACAGACTCTCTATTTATGTCCTGGGGTTGTGTCTGCTTAAAGCCAGATCAAGTGGGGCATTTGTATCCTCCTCCATTGCAGTAGAAGGGTGTTTACTGTTTGAATAGCAGATATGGAGGGTGGTACAGTGACTGTAGAAAAAAGGGCATTAGGGCTGATCATGTGGGAATGGCATAAAGATGAAAACAAAGGCATGAGAGAGTTTGAGGGGTTTTTTATGGAAACATGCAATACACATGATAGTAAACTAAAATTGGTGTTTTATCTGTAATGTGACACTTCTACAACGAGTCTAAAACTACAATTTTCACTATAAGAGGTAAAAAGTCTTTAAATTAGCATTGTGACTTACCCAGTGTGCCTTTTTAGCAAAGGAAAAGACCAAGCTTCTAGTTGTTATGATAATACAGGTAATAAATAAAATATGTCTGTTTCTGTGCAATTTATAATTGATGTTCTGCAACGTTCTCTGCTCCACAGCTGTGCAGATTATTCCAGCGTCTGTACAACCTGCTACCCCGACCACCATTAAAGTAATAAACAGCAGTGCAAAGGCAGCCAAAGTGCAAAGAGCTCCAAGGATCTCTGGGGAGGACAGGAGTTCCCCTGGGAACAGAACAGGTTCTGTCTCCATTATTTTTACATGCAAATACAGCGAACACTGACTCATTAATTTGAATTGTAGTTTGGTGGAACACGTCTTTGTTGCTCCAAATGTGAGGTTTGTAGGAGTCAGTGTGCTATGAAGAGAACAGTAGGTACAAAATCCATGGCAAGCACTTGCAGCCCTGGCCCGCTGGTCACCTCACAGAAGCACTGTGTTAACCTGGTGCTGTAGTTTATCAGTCCTGCAGTAAATAAAATGCATTAAATAGTTTCTTTTCCCCATCATGTAACAGTCTGTCCTCTCAAACCACTGCATACCATTTCTTCAAGTTTTTAATTTCTTTCTGTTTGCAGAAAGGGGAGAAAATATTTTTGGTTTCTTTACCTTATTTTTTTTCTTGCTGTCATTTTTGTTTTGGTTCTCTCCACTGTTTTGAATTTTTCTGTTAAGTCCTTTTCCCCTCTCTCTCCTTGAGTTTTTGTTTTAAACTCTCCATAAAAGTCTATAATTATGTCATTCAGTTCTGAGGACAAGATTCTATTGGCTGACATTAGCAGAGGATACTCTGTGTTCCTCTGTTTAGTCATCAGGTCTGCTTTCTGTATCTCATTGAGAATTTAGGAATTTTGCTGCAGGTACTTGAGTTAGAAAGGAATCTTAATGATTGGACATGAAAGATGTTACTCTGATGTAAGCTGAAGTTCAGAGGGTTCGTTTGGGTTTTCTTCAAGTTCTAGGGACAGATTTATGAGAAATCTTTTCTTTTTTGTTTGGGTTTTCTTCCCTGAGTTAATCAGTTTTTTAATAGATGGATACTGATGACTTTGCTGGAAAATGTTTGCAAAAGAATCATTAGAAGAGATTAATTAAGTGCAAGTTTTCCTTCCATCATATATTCTATGTTGATCTGCTTAAATATGTTGGTTGAAATTTTTTTTCTGTGAGGGGAACATAAAAAGGACAAGTTGAAATGGATCTTGTTCCTGTTTCAACAGGGAACAATGGCCAGATCCAGCTGTGGCAGTTTTTATTAGAACTTCTAACTGACAAAGATGCTCGGGACTGTATTTCTTGGGTTGGTGATGAAGGAGAGTTTAAATTGAATCAACCTGAACTGGTTGCACAAAAGTGGGGGCAGCGCAAAAACAAGCCCACGATGAACTACGAGAAGCTTAGTCGGGCCTTGAGGTAAGAAACTTCAGGGACTTGTTGGGTATGATTTGCTTTCATCTGTCTACTTCATCTTTAACTATCATAGTGCAAGACTTGCACCTTTTTTAATAAAGGTACAAACAAATCTTCTGAATCTGGTCCTTTGCCTCAGATCAAAAGAAAATATTTTCCTTCTTCAAGATTGTTAATTTGAGTAGCTCACTTCTGGAAATATACTTTTTTCTGTATCTTCAGCGTTTATGCTCCTAATAGCAGGCCAAACAATACTGATTACTGGTGAAAGATACAGAAATATGTGAATTATTGACTTACTTGTTTTTACTGTTCATGTTCCTCTTGCTCTTGTTAATGGCATAAAGCAGATACTGTCCTGTAATTACATAATTGTTGGTAGTTTTCTGGATGTAACATCCTTTTCTAACGTCATGTATTCATTGATCCATTTTATTGTTCTTATTGTAAGGATATTAAATTGAAAAATGCAGTTTGACGGGTAAGTTTCAACAGCTGCAATTCAGCATCACAGTGAACTTTTCTCACCTGAAGAAATGGAAATGTTTCAGTGTTCAGTTCATTCCCACGTGATTTTGTAGTTTCACGTTGGTAAAAGGGACTTGTATGATTGAATCACTGTAGGTGATGTACTCAAGAAGAGGGAATAATGCAAGTGCCTGAAATTTAGACTTACTTTCCCTGATTATTTTGGTCTCTGGAATCATTTGAAAATTCATCCAAATTCCCTGAAATCATTAAGATTTGAACTTCTGCTTTCTTATTGTGATATGGTTAAATATATTTCTCCTGATTTGTTTTCAAGAAAGGTGTCTATTGTCTAATCCCGCAAATTGTTTAAACAGTTTTAGGAATTCTTTTTATATGAGTGAAGTTGCATAGTGACTGAAGTCTGAGGTCTTTGATTTACTCTTCAGCATTTTCACTTTTGAATGCTTTTTGTTGTTGGTTTTTTGTTTGATTGCTTTTGATTGTTTGATTGGTTTAAGTAAATTCCTCTAGCATTGGTTAAAAAAAATCGACTTCTGCCTAAAAATACCTCTGTAAGAAATTATGGTAAAGTTATCATATTCTGGCTTTCTTAGTCTTTTAGGGAGGATTTAATTATCATCTGGCAGGCACCAAATACACAGCTTAACTGTACCCTTTCATTTGTCTTAGAGTTTCCTTAGGCATAATATTGTGGATGCTGGAATTATTTTATGTTTGAGAAGCAAGTAGAAAAATTAATGAAAAAGAAATATTTCGAAGGATATTAAGTGTGTAAAGATACATCTTCTAAGAATTCCTGAGCCTCAGCTTGTTGAGAGCAAGGAAGAGCATTCACAGATATTTACTCTCATGCGTTTCCTTAGCTGTCATGCTTTGGTCTGTTTGGAGTCTATTCCTGTTCTAGATGGATCTTCAGTCTGACCTTGTGTGGCTGTTCTTGCATTATATATATATATTAAATTAGGATGTTGATTTTTCACAGGATCACAGAATCCCTTGGGTTGGAAGGGCCTCAGGAGGTCCCTGCTCCAACCTCCTGCCCGACTCAGGACCTTCCCATTACAGCTGCTCCCCAGCCTGTATTGTTGCAATACCATTCCCATGTTTCCAATCCGGTTTTGTGTGTCTCTGAGTTTGTGTACTGAAGGCATATATGAAACCTTTCTGGAACATAAAAGTGATGTAAACTATGCTGATATTTATTGTGTTTTGACAACAAACTCTGCAGAAAATCTCAAAGGCAGCTGAAGAACTTCAGAGTAATGTTCTTATCACTGGGATATTAAAGGAATGTCTGCACAGTCATTTGCATAAATCACTATTAGAGAAGTTTTGTGTTTATATTTTAGTCACAGAATTACAGAAACCACATTCCTCAAAGTGTTGCCATTTTGGCAGCTGCATCAATATTGACATGTTTTCTAACACTTAAATGTCTGAAGGGATATTTAATGCCTCTTGCTACTCCGATGGTAAATACTATTGCCAAGTTAATGCTGTATTAAGCAGTGATGTGTTTTGTTTACTGATGTACTGAAACCACTGTGTCAATTGCTGGTTAATACAGAAAATGATGTTGCTATTATTGAGAAACGTGCTGGCTCTTCTGCCTAGCTGTAGGAAAAGTAGTCAATATAGAAATTAGGCCTGGGGGGAGAGGGAAGAGCAGCTTTCTTTGTTACGCAGACCTTGGTAAATTTTCTAAAAATCAGCATCTCCTAAATTATGCAGTAGGGAAGTGAGACTTGAAGGAAAATAATTCATCTCCGGTATTCTTCTGAAAGTTTTCATGTGTCTTGGCATGTTCCAGTAGCTAAGGCTTTGTAAACTTGCATGGGTAAAAATTTATTTTTAGCTTTCTATATTTTTTAATAAGCCAGTCCTGTAACCAGAAACACCTTCAACATAATATTGAAAATATCCTCTTGCCACATTGCATTGATTTTAACTTGGGTGTTTGCAGCATGTGATGTGGGAATCTTGCATGGGTTTGGGCCTTCACGTAAATGTGATCTGATTTCTTGTGGTCCTTTTCCTTTCTCATCAGTAATGCAGACTAAATAATTTAAAGTATATTCAGGTCTGTAAAGCATTTTAACTACATTATTTTGAGACAGGCATTATTATGCAGGATTGTACAGTAAATGCAAGTGCTTGCACAGAGTTAACTAACTTTAAAAAAAATTGTGGACATTGGCACTTGACATATGCCATGGCTGCATTTTAGAAACTTACTCTTCTAATTGACCTAATTTTGCCAGTGAATGAGAATCATCTTTCCTTTATGAGCATGTCACTCAAGAGGATTGAGTTTTAGACAGTCAAGAAATCTGGCTTCATTTGTGCTGCATTTGGGTTGTGGTTTTTGAGGCAATTAAATTGTGTGACTTGTGTTGGTTGGTTGAGTTGGGTTTTGATTTTTTTTTTTCCAAATTTATCACAAGCTTGTTAAGCTCATCAAATCCCAGTTACATCCCGGCTACTTAGGTTTGCTTAATGACAAGTGTAACAAGCATTCTGTTAATGACTCCAAGTAAGACAAGAACAGCAACAAAACTGCACAATTCTAACTTCTGTTTACTGGTGTGCCCTGAAATTTTATAACATCTCTGGAGTACAGTGGGTCATGTAGACTTTATCTTACTGCATTTCTGCTCACTCTGATAATTCTTTTGTCTCACAATATGAAAAGTATTTATAGTTAGAGAAGCCACCTGTATTTGTAAATTAAGGCCAATATGTAGCTTTGCCAGCATAGGAACTGTAACAAAAAAACAACCAACCAAAAAACTACAAAAAACCCACACAAAGGCAAAAAAAAACCAAAACCAAACAACACAAAACCCCCACAAAAACTAAAATTCAACCCCTGCTTTTATAGGTTTATGTCCACTTTTGTAACACGTAGGGAGAGAATGGCTGCTTTTGTATCATAAAAACTACAATGGTAATTTCCAACCCGTTTCCAACATGATTTTTTTTTTTCCTCAGAAAAGCAGAGACAAGAGTAAAGCAAAGGACAGTAATGAATGGGGAGACAGTATTTTCTTACTGTGTCAAAGCTATAAACTTTGACATATAAACTATATATAATAAAGCTTCCCCCTCAAGCTGTTTTTAAAACTCGTGTTTCTGAACTGGTGCTTCTGACTGCCTATAAAATACATCATATTTTATCCCCTGAGTGACCTTAACTAAATAACTGATGCATATGGAAATCACAGATGCTGAAAATCTGCATTGATGGTTTCTTTTCCATTGTGCAGGTATTACTATGACGGAGACATGATCTGCAAAGTGCAAGGGAAGAGGTTTGTGTACAAGTTTGTGTGTGACCTGAAGACCCTGATCGGGTACAGCGCGGCGGAGCTGAACCGGCTGGTCACGGAGTGCGAGCAGAAGAAACTGGCCAAGATGCAGCTGCACGGCATTGCACAGCCAGTTACAGCAGTGGCACTGGCCACAGCATCCCTGCAGGCAGAGAAAGATAATTGAGCACTGGGACCTGAAAGTGGGAACCTGAGGCCTTTCCTCCATAACCAGAGCAGTTGCTGCTCCTACCTTTATCAGAATTGGAAACTTCTTTTGTTTCTTGACCGTACAATATAGGGCATGATTTTCTATAAAGAACTGGGACTCGCATAAATTTGGATCTTTTAACAGCGTATATTTCAATGTAAGTTAAGGGATCCCCCAGCTTCTGCAGCTGTGAGTCAGGGCCTCCATGGTGTGCAGCTGGTGAGAGGTGGAACAGCTCTGTGCTCTGTGACCACGGCTGTGCAAAGTCATTTCTGCAGCACTTCTAACAAAAATGAGTCCTCACAGCAAAAAGGCTGATCAGTTGTCTGAACACAGCCCTTCCCAGTCTTTTGTTCTGTTTTGAACTACCAAATGGTATTTGATGCTTTCAAAGTTAAAATCTGTTCATTATTCTCAGTTAATCAAGCAGAGCCAAAAGACACATTAAATATTATGAAGCATCAGGTTCTTAAAATAGCTTCTAAGTAAAGGAAACTAAGGCTAGGCTTAACTGGAGATCAGTGCTGAAGAAGGAGATCCAGGTTTAGATTTGGCTTAGGTAAAAAGCCAATTGTATTTCATTGTAATGTGTAGATAATATGCATATGAGGGCAAATACCTCTTGAAATAGGTCATTGACGTTTGCCATTTAGCAAAAAGCAAAGATAAACTTCTTCCCCTATTACTGCCCCCCATCTGGTGATTGAAAAAGCCCTCACCCAAAGAGGAGTTTGCTTTTGGGCAAAGGGGGGTGGTTAATGCTGTGTCTTGCAAAGTGCTTAAACCTGCACTGTAGTCAACCTTAGTACGCTAAGACTTAAGTTAATCACAGTCAGTAGTCCCTTGGTTAGGAACAAAAAGCAAGTTGAAAGTAGTTTACAGAGAGCTGAAGTTTAATTTCCCAATCATTGTACAGTCTGATGTATATTAAAATACAAAGAGGCATTTTTTTATTTAAAATTAATTTCTCTCTGAACTTCAAGTGGTATTTTTGAAGCTTCTTAAGCCAAATGCATGACCCAGAGCTGGGTGCAATTTGAAGAGGGGATGATGAATTAGAAATAGTTGGAATGTATCCTGAATTCTGAGCTATGCTTCGTGCAAACTTACACATGCAGTAAAAAGCAAGCTGCAGCTTTTGAGCTTCTGTACTGGTGCCTATGAGACTGCTGCTTCTGATGGCTGAAAATGGTGTGATTTGGGCGTTACTTTTTCCCCTTCATGTTGTTAAACAGTATAATTGTTATATCACCATTGGCATTTACTAACTTTTTATAAATGAAACGCCCTCTGGTAAAGCTTAACAATGAAAAGGGAAAACCTTTAATTCTGTGAGGGATCCAGCTACTCTTAAACCTTAAATCCAAAGTTCCTGTGCAGTGAGGTTCTGAACATAAAGTGTATTTGTGCTGAGTAGGGAGAGCAGGAATGGTCACACTTGGAGGCAGAAGGTAGAGAACGTGAAGACTTGCGTATTTTAAGATGTGTTGAGGACAAAGCTTTTTGTTTGTAGGTGGATGCTTATCTCCAGATAGTTTCTGCTAAACTGGAAATCTTGCATGTAGTTCTAGCTTACTTTTTTCATCATCACCATGATTATAGAATTAAAAATTTTTGCCAGATTTTTTTGGTACATCTCACTATTGTTTTCACTCTTGAGCTCTCAAAGCAAAAAATGTAAATACGTCTGTCCTGAGAGGTCAACATCAGTCCATTTATTGCTATTAGGGCAGTCTGATGCCACCAGCTGGCAGGTGTTTGAGGTGGCTTTTGCAGAGAAATGAAGGTTTGCTTACCAAGAATGATGTGAAGATGGTCGTTTGGTGGCAGCAGCTCTAATTACTAAACGAAGTCCAGTACAAGTCACTGGTTCTATTTAGCAGAGTTCTTGAGAGGCCTTTTTAGTTAAAATACAGTATAGAAAGAGAAGAAGCGTAAATACCAGCTTTCTAGATCAAACTGGATTGTGGGAGGATAAACAGCAAAATTGAAATGAAATCAAAACTTTATTCCCCTGCATGTGCTTGTTACATGATGAGCCCAATGGAGAAAACTCCTGCTCCTACCCTTTGTTTGTAAATACATCCCATTATTGTTTTGCAGCTTTTCAGTAGGTGTGATTGTCCTTTGGGTTCTTTGTTATGCTTCCATCTGCTTTCCCACCATGTTCTAATTAGTAAAGAAAATCTTTCAAACGGTATTAAAATCATTATCACATTCTCTGTAGTTGAGGGAGAAATCTGTGACTAACTTGATGTCTTCAGTGAAACAAAAGATGTAGGATATATTGTCAAAGGTTATTCTGTTGCTGCCAGAAGGAAAACATAGAAAGAATATTCCCAATTTTTGTAAAACAGAAGGTTTTTTGCATACTTTTTACTCTTTAAATAAAGACACTTATACTCTGCTAATAATTACGTATTTCTTTTGTGTTTTGCCTTTTTTTTTGTAATTTTACATGAAACATTTTCTATTTTTACTCTGATAAAATATTTGTGCATAAAATGTCAATATAGTAAAATAAAAATGTTATACAGCTAATGCCTGTTGACTTTTAGTTTTTCAGAAAGCCATTTATGATGTCATTGAGGTGCAAGCAGTGCAAAGCCCTTTTTTCTCTTTTCCCTTAAGGTCAGAAGCTCAGTACAGGAAGAAGGCAGACTTGCTTTATATTCTGAAGATGCATCTTCGTTGACTCAGTGCTTGGCTGTGTGCTTCTGCTTTTAAACTTGAACTTGGTATCCTTTCTGTAGCTGCTTGCTTTAACAGCTGAATTGTAGCTCTCAGGATGGTGCTTTGATTTAAAAAATGATGCAAACTTAATAGTTGAACAAAATGGAACTCATTTTGTGCTTTTAGTGGTGTTTAAATCAGAAAGGTTCATGTTGATCTGTAAACTTTGGACTTCCATTCTCACAAATGGCCCCAACTCCTTTCATGTGGCTGTGCTAACTCAACTGTTAGTACTATCCTTGTTAAAAAGAAGACAAAATTCTGGTTATACTGCTGTTATTTTATTTTTAAATCATGCTGCAGTAGAAATATTCTCATTATACCTCTGAACTACTCCATCTGGACTGCCAAATTCAAGACTGAAATATTTTTTCACCTTTAAACCAACCACATTACTTGATTCAAAATGTTTATGTTTAGCTTAGCAGCAACAACATGTAATGGACTGAAAATACTGAGTTTAGAACGTTTCAGTAACTTGTTGGACTTGATGATCTTGAAGACCTTTTCCAACCTAAATGCTTCCGTGATTTTAAAGTGCACTTAACAAGTGTTTGGTATTGTATTGAGGACCTTTTATTTGTGTTTATGGCTATTAATATCTTTATGCCAGTGTGAGCTTGTTTTAGGATTCCTATTCTCACATAGGAATTGTTATTGGAGCAGTATAGGGAATTACAGCTGACAGCTTGCAAGCAAAATAAGCTGACAAGGAACTCTACTGACTGATAAAGAAGTGTGTTACTAAGATCCACTCAGAGATTTATGAGGAATGTTTTTGCTGACTAGGCTGAGGTGTTTTCATTTTTCAAGATCATACATATTCTTAAAGGTTGTGGGTTTAATATATCTATATCAGAACTGCTACAATATATTTGGGATGATACTGCATAATCTTTTTTTGGAAGTAATTCTTAATATGAATGATGCTAAATGAGATAATTAAAGGAGGGGAATTAATGGTTGGCTGGTTTTGAGGGTTGTAGTGCAGAACTGCATGCATTAGACATGACTCAATTACATTTTGCATCATTATTTCAGAGTTGTAGGCCACAGAATCTAACCAGTCACCACACTGAAATTTTATCATCTTGTAATTTTATTGACAGTCAGGAATGATTTGAAACTAAGGTTAAAAAATGCTGAGGAATGAGGCACAAATATTGAGGGGCTGCTTTTAGTTAAAATTGTCTTTTACCTGTGGAGCTGGTCTTCTGAAAACCAAAACTGAGTGGTGCTAATGGCAGTTGTATCAGAAATAGGTCTGTGAGCCACAAAACAGTTCTCATTTACTCTGAAAAAACAGAGGTATCAGTTGTTGGGTTTGTGGTTCGTGGCACACAACGTCCATGGAAGTTCTTGTTGTAGATAATGTCGCAGTAATCGGCTGGGATGGGAAAGAAAGAATCCAAAGAATTAATGATTGATCGTAGTTTTAAGCAACTTGGGCAGTTAATAAAAATTAAGTCAGCTTAAAAGAGGAGATAACTGTATCAGAAACAGTTTGAATCCTCGTCTGGACTGTTACCAGAAACAGCAAAAACTCTCTGCAGAGCATTAATTTTTCTTTGTCCAACAGTTCTTATATAACAATGGCTAGACACCAGATGGTAAAAAAAATTTAGTTTATAGGTATTTTCAGGTTGCTGAAGTTGAAATGGTTGTTTAGATATGTCAGGAAAAATGCTAGTTTAGTTTAGCACAGCTTTGGGGAGGGAGAACTTGTGGAAACATTTAATTTTGTCTATTGAATTGCTTCAAGTATTTGCTGCTAATTCTTTAAGCAAGCTGGGAGTCTTTGATAGTAAAAAAAGCCACATTGTCCATAATCTGAAATCTTACATCTTTTTTTCTCTAACCTTTGCAACCCGCCTTGTAACCTAAAGGTAAGAAATTAGCATTTAAGAGCTGTATTTCTACTCCTATTGGACCTACCTCAGAATTCAGGTAGATGAAGGTAGAATGCCTTCATCTCAGTAGAAAAAAGCAAATTACATATAAAAATATGTAATATATCAATTATTGATTGTAATGGAGGCAAATATGGATGGCAGTGAAACTGTTTCTTAGAAATGAGATTTGTTGTTTATTAGAAATCCTTCCCAGTTAGGGAAAGGTAATTTGGGATGAAAAAATGTGAGTTAGCCATTTCTTCAGCTTTTCAATATTCTCATTTTCAAGGGTTCTGCAGGAGCTGCTTTGCAGGAACTGGGTTTGCATAAACTTTCAGCTGCAGAAGACAATGAGAAACCAGCATGTTTTATACAAGTCTTGTCAGGGCGAAAGCTGCAAACAAAAGTGAATCTGGGAGAGTGAGAATGTGAGAGCTGAGATTTAATGAGATTAACCAGACATTAATTAGACACCTGCAGGGTGCAGTTCTTTAAATTTCAGGGTTAGGATAGAAAAGATATTAATTTTTCTCCTCCATGAAAGCGATGTTTTAGTCCAGAAACTCAAAACCGCGTTATTCTCACATCCTGCGGCATCCAGCCTGTGGGGCTCCACAGAAAGTGCTCCATGTGAGAATCTGTAATACCCACCTCGGCACTTTGATGTCCACATTGAGAGCAGTAAAGGGAGGTCAGGGACAATCAGAGAGGACGTGAAACTCGCCGTGAAACTTGAGTCTTTCCTGGCTCTTTTCCTGTAAAAATCGCTGAGGGAGGCAGGACTGATGGGAAGCAGCTTGGCTAAGAACCATAAATTAATAAGCTGACCTGAACTATACCCAATAAGGAACTAAAAGCTGTAACAAGAGCTTGAACTTGTCCTTGGGAATAATTCACCAGGTCTGAAGTGAGCTTTGTAAGAATAAGAAGGAAAAAATCACCTGGGGTATAGTTTTAGGGTAGAGTAGTTTTTATGGAGAAGGTTGGTGTCTGCCTTTCTTGCTCTACTAACTTTTCAACCCATGGGCCAGTTACAGCTAAAGGGTTATGAGCTAAAAACACAACTTCTGTGAAACTGAAGAGCTGGGTCAGCGTGATGATGCCCAAATTAGTGTGCACAGGTAGGAAAATAAAGCCTAATTCAGCCTTTTTGCAATCAACAGTATGCTGTTGTAGACTGTCCACTTGCTGAATTTTGCTCAGCTGGAGAAGCAGGAAGAAAAGCACGAGAGCTGTGATTCATGGCTCTGCATGTGTCAGGATGGAAAGGCCTCAATTATTTTGGAAAACAGGTTTCAACGATTAGATTCATGGAAATATTTTGTCAAAAGGAGGATAGTTCTTCAAGGAGAGGCAGTAACCAGCCAGGGCACAGTACCCTATCCATACCAGGTTTAGGACACTAAACTGAAAATAGCAATAGGAATTAATTTTGTAAAAAGCTGATAAACCAAAGAGGTGGCACTAGACTTTTGCCCCAGACCAGAAGGTGAACTAGACCACACTGGGAGATACAAAGAGGATAGAGAAGCTTTGCCTGGGTGCTCTGCCAAGGTAATCAAGGGGCTGGAGTAAAACTGCATTGAGGGACTGAACGTGTCCTGACAGAAAAATGCTGTACAAGTTTATAAATATATATATATACATATATTAAATATATAAATGAATATTCGTATATACATAGAGGAAGGGGTGTTCCCCTAGGCTCTGCTTGGTCAGATCCTATTGCACCCTTGGGACTTCACTGTGCAACAGAGAAAGGTGAAACACGTGAGTGCTTTAATATTTCTTGATTATTGTTAAGTCAGGTCTGGCTGAAGAGAACAAATGGAGAGAAGAAATAAAAACTTCTTTAGAGGTGCAAAGCTGCTCAGCAATGCCAACTGCCAGGCTGGAGGAGTTATTGACTGGACTGAATATTAATGCAGGTAGAGCACTGCTGTTGGCTGAAGGTGCAAAGCAAGCCAGAGGGGATGGAAACAGAGCCATCCCTGAAAAATAAAAATGCAGGGAAGCAAAGAAACTCCTGACTCAGCTGAAGCAGCTCTCAGAAAAGCACAGCGAGAGCCGTAGCTGCTCGCTGGGAGCAGCCTGGTACTGCCAAGGGACTGTCTCCTGTTGGCACCCTCTCCCACAGAGCCTCTGTTACTAAACCAGATGGTGTCAAGGTAGTTCTTGATTTTATCCTTGCTGGCTGCTGACCGAAGCAACTGGCACTGATTGTCCCACTGGGCCAGGAAGTAAATAGATAAATGAGTA
The DNA here is from genome assembly GCA_035047865.1 of Dendrocincla tyrannina. Taxonomy (NCBI): domain Eukaryota; kingdom Metazoa; phylum Chordata; class Aves; order Passeriformes; family Dendrocolaptidae; genus Dendrocincla; species Dendrocincla tyrannina. The sequence continues at coordinate 15,348,312 of JAWWMP010000001.1, forward strand.
TTCCCTCTATCATTTTCAACAGTGCACACCTAGAAACGTGTTATTTCTCATTATCTGAGTTTCAGTGAAGGGTTCTGCAAACCTGCCATGACTAAACTTTAGGTGTCCCATGCAGAATTATTTTCAGTATCAGCTAACAGCGATGCCTGGTGAGCAGTGATCCCAGGGAGCAGACAGCTTCCAACACGGTGTTATAGTACAAGTGGTACCCAATGAAGCATTTTAAGTGACCCATTTAAAGACTTCAGTCCTGAAGCCTCTGCCTACTGGAGGATCTTATGTTTTGTTTTTTGTTGTTGTTTTTTTTTTTTTCTGACTGTATCTGGCCTTGTGATTGTAGAGCAGCTCTGACTAGAGACAAGCATACTGGTCTACATTTTTCCTGCAGTTTTCCATTGTGTGAGCTATCAATGACAATTTTATTTCAAACAGTTTGTTCACTGCAGAGAAATTCACAAACTTCATACCAACTCCATCTGACTTTGGCAAATGGTTTGGGAATTACTGAACCTATTTACTCCAGTAAGCGCTTTGCTCCTTCCCTTTACTTATATCACCTTGAAAAGTCTTCAGTGAAATGGAAGAACAGAAGACAAAAGTACTCCCCTTTCCTGACAGTGGTCCCAGGCAGTGTGCTGGCTCAGCACCTGCCTTTTTGCCAAAGGGCACTGGTGCCAAAACAAGTCCGGGAGTGATGTTCTGCTGGGAGTCTCAGTTTTTGCCTCCTTCCAGAAGACATGCCGTGTGCAGACTGGTTTTCAGGGGACATTTTCATCATCTCTTAATTTAGCTTGTCTCCAAAAAATGCAGTTTTTTCCTGTGACCTTCAGGGCAATCAGTTTTTTGTATGGAAAAGGGGCAGTTTCCCTTTCCAAGACTTATCTTAGACAGTGAAAAAGTGCCTGTCAGTTGCTGGAACTGAAAACTTTAGTCATTAAACAAAATCCTAATCTGAAGCCCTCGTACTGGTGTCTCAGCAAATCAATAATACATGTAAGAGCAGCAAACATCACAGTGAGTAAGAACTCATAGAGCTTCTCTTCCCAAAAGATGAGCTTAGCTGCACCTATGGAGATTTTTGACTGAAAAAATTCATAAAGATAATTCTCTCAAGAAAAAAAAAACTTTGTTCAGTCCTGATCTGAGTCTCTGAGAATTTCTTTACCTACCTTCCTCTTTGAGAAGGATTTCTCCACCTGCACCTATCACGTATTCAGAAGTATAATGTTCATGTTTTCTTGCCAAAGAAGAAATCTTGATGTATTTCCTGCTCAACTGTGTATGCCAGAATTGTCCACAGCACTGTATGGCAATTGTTGATATCTTTCAGAAAGAGAAATAATCCTCATTTATGCCCAGATCACATGAAAAATATTAGGTTCTTTGCATAATAACACATGTTGGCAACCAGAAGCAAAAATTATTATGAACATTTGTAATCACTTAGAATTGTCTTGCAACTGCCTTGCCTTTTAACGAGAAGCTTATAGACTTAATATAACCTTAAAATACAATTAATGCTACCAGAAGGACTAGAAAAAAACCCCAAACCAACCCATAACAAGCAGCCAGCCCTTCAGTGGGACAACTCACAGCAGCGATTGTCACCTCCAGCCCCCACAAGAGCTGATTCTGAATCTTCATCCCTGTGTGACTGAGAGAGGAAAACCCCCCTGTGCCCAGCTGTCTCCCTCAGATGCACGGGCGTGCTCCACTTTGCTCTTGCTCATTTCATCTATGAAGAATTTACAGTGACAATGAATAATTCAAGCACAACTTCATTTGGTATTACTCTGCGTAATGCTCTTGAGAAGTCATTGGTTGCTTTCAGATTATGGAAAGTCATAATTTGCCCAAGATTTTTGGATTTCAGAGGAACTGAGGCAATTTTTTTGTGCACCATAGGAGGAACTTAATTTTGAGTGGAAAGAAACTTCTTTAAAATAAAATCCTGCTCCAGTACCAGTGTTTCCCAGCTGATGTCACTCTGACAATGGATTCAAGCACACCAGAGAGAATACCAGCACTCTTTATAACATCCAGTGATGCTTCTGAGCAGAGACACACGCGTGCTGGGGGTGTAGGAGGGAGATGCATAAACGCATGTGGCGGAGCTGAAGGCTCACTGTGGGCACCAGTAGGCAGCCAAGCCCATGGCATGGGGGCAGAAACGGTGTGGGGCATTTCCCAGGGCATGGCACTCCTGGCAGTGACAACCTGCCACCCTCAGGCTCTGCCTGCTCGAGATGAGGGCTCTGCTGCAGCCTGTGGGGCTGGGGATGGGTGCAGGACATCTCCCAGCAGCCTGACAGCCCCTGCCCTTCCTGCAACAAACCGGAGGGGCCGCCTGGAGTGCCAGGGGCATTCGGCAGCACAGGAAGGGAAGTTTCTTGTCCAGCTCTCACTGGAATCACCGAGCATTTGCAACACAAGTATATTATTGCCAGCCAAGAAACAAATGAATAATGCTGTCAAGGGTGTGGGGGAAATTAAATCCAGACGAGAGGTAATGGTGAATGTGTTCCAAGGCTTTGCATGTGGCTTGGTCATGTTCCACATCAGAACAAAGCCCGGAAAAATCTAAGAAGATAACGTGCAAAAGCACAAAGAAGCATGAAACCTCTGGGAAGCAAGTGAAAAATATTTATAGAGTCAAAAGCAAAGAAGTAATTATGGGTATGAAATGTATATATACATTTTTGTATATGTATTTATGCTGGATATAAATATATATATAGTATAAAATGGGTAGGCTTAGCACACAAGGGAAGAATAACAGAAGATTGCCAAGTAATGGCAAGTAGCAGGATGTTAAAAACATAGGAAAAAAACCTCTTCATTTTCCATAATTGTTGTCAGAACTCCCTCTTACATTACCAAAATAAGACCATGTCACATGGCAAAGTTTTCTGCTGAAGGCAGACCCTTCGTTATTTCCTTTGAAAAGGAGATGTGTGTTGGTTAATTGCTTACCTGGGTGCGTACAGAGTGACAAAGAGCTGGGGGCCACAGTGACAAAGCACTCTCAGGGCCCCCTGTCTGAATTTTCAGGAGTCTGGCATAACTGTGCTGAGAAATATGAGCTGCTCACTTGTTTTTACTGTTTTTCCTTTAATGCTGCTTCACACCATTTTGTCTCAAAACCCTGCAGAGCTTCCCACCTTCACCCTTCCAAAGCTGCCTCTTTGGGTTCCACCTTCCCGGGTAGATGAATGTCCCTCCTCCTCCCCACCAGCTGCTGGCTGTGGGCACAGAGCTTTTCCCTTTCTTGCTGCAGGCAAGATGTGTCTTCTGGGGCATCAGGGAGTGAATTCAATGAATCCCCTGAAAACTGTTATTTTCAATCCAGGCTTTTTCCAAGTATATGAAAGCGACTCCAGTACTTCCTAAACAAGCACTTTTACTGCCTGCAATGACACACTATGGAGAGGGTTTGTCATGGTTTGCGAGCTTTGAGCTGAATTAGAGTGGGGATGGTTGGCTGCAGTAAGACTAAAATGCCAACACTTCTCTCTTCCCTAGGGGAAAAGTGTCAGGCTGTAGCATTCACAGCAGCAAAGCCACAGCAGACGGGAGTCCCTCCCTTCACATGTGAAGCAGTGCATCGACAGCACTCCCCTCTCCATGCTATTGATTTGTTCTCTGATGTTTTCAGTGGTGTGCTTGAAGCATTTACACTGAAGAAATGCAGGGGGTGAAAAAAAACTGTGAAGCTCCAGTGTCCATGTGGCTCCTGTGCCACAAAACTTTGCTCTGATGTATTTGCTGGAGAGGCATCAGATTTCCCTGTGACCGTGGGTGTTGCTGCAGCTTCCTCTACTAACCTTGTGTTGTGCTTTCAGTGTCTTGCTGGTAAAATCCTGGGTGTGTGTGCCCGACAAGATGGATGGAGGGTATATGTTCTCTTAAGTGCATATACAAATTACAGGGAAATTAATAGAAGATTGCAGTATCAATAATTTGAATGAAAAAGAACATCTTTAAAATTCCTACTCACTTGTGTATAATTCCAGCTTCCTAATGAGCTGTTTCTGAAGATTTATATTTTTTACCTCTGGCTTCAAAAGCAGGGCCATTTTTATTAACAAATCATTCCTGTCACACTATGGCATAACTTAATGTTTTAGCAAATAGGAGACATGGGAGGAGTGGGGAGGACTACTCTGGGGCTGCAGCTCCCACAGCAGCAGAGACCCCCTGGCCTTTTCCTGTGTGATGCCAGGCCCCTGCAAGGGGCACGGGCACAGCCTTTCAACCTCCAGCAGCTCCATTTTGGGAGGAACTGAGAAGGAACCACTTGCCATGAGGCTGAGCAGAAGCACAGGCACCTCTGGGTTTCCCAGGGAGCATCCCTGTGCCTTGTGTCTTCTCATCACAAGGTCACAGACCAGCCAGGAGCACTGGTTCAAATGGGTGATCTTTTGGATGGCCATCATTGTCACTGCCTGGATTTTGTGCTTGCTGGGGAGAATAAACAAAGCGTCCTGGCTATTGGGCTGTGTGTTTTTGAGGTGTCAGAGTCTGACCTGGAGTGCCAGAGGCCAACAAGAATGAGCAACAGTGCATGGCAGAGGCTCTGTGAAATACGGGTGTGTTAAAATGCTGTGCTTCAGAGGAAGGTAAGCCATGGCAATAAACTCATCTGAGTTAAAAATGACATTATGATATTTGGGCAGGTATAGTAAAAAATATAGATTTCTATGTGTGAAAACATACACAGCAATTATACATGACATAATATATATTTACATATATCTAGTATTTGTATAGAATAGATGAATTATTTTTTAAAATCCTCACAGTATGTTTTGCTTGGCTTATTCTCCATCTGGATCAGTTCTGCCATCCTGTCAAAGCTGTGTCTCCATGAGCTGCTGTATGAACTCAGCAGAGAAAATTGCAGGAGGACAGAAACATACACCTGCATGTGACAAACCCTTCTCAGTGTGCGTTTGCCACTGGCACAATGTCCCTGGGGCCAATGCCTGAGAGGTGGCTCAGGGCTGATGCTGTGAGGTGCCCACAGCTCTTAGCCCTGATCCCCAAAACTTTTCTTTCTCAGTTTACTGGAATGGGATTTGTAAAGACACATGAAGGATCAGCCAACACCACTACGTGTCCTTAGCATGCACAATACACCACTGACCACATCCCTGGAATGCCAGCAGCTGGTAAAATTACACTTGGACTCCAATAACTGGCCTCATGGCGTTGCTTGACAATTGGAGGGAAGCTCTCTTTCCTCTTGGTTTCTTGGGAGGTGGTAGGTGGCCCATCTCACTGTGTTGGCACTGAGTCCTGCTCACAATGCATTAGGGGGTGCCATGCTGTCACATGTACAGGAATTGGAAGGAAAAAGCATCCTTCTCCCCTCAGATGATTTCTCCTTTTTCCTTTTCCACATTTTAAACCCAGGCTAATTTTTATTATGAAATGTCACTGTGATGATGCTGGAGCCTATAATTCAGTAGTCAGTGGCAGCCAATTCCTTCATTGAGAGTCAGAGCAGCAGGCTGGGTTAGTGGATGCCTAGAGTGAACTTAAAATGGGATAGCTATTTGCAGAGATGGATTCACTGAAGTGCCTCAATAAGCAGTAATTTAGAGACACAGGAGTCTCACATTTTGTACCCATTATGCTTTAACGAGACAGAAAGTCCCCCCCGCTTCCTTCAACCACCATATTAGTCCTCTATTCTGTTAAAACTATGATATTTTTCATTTTCACAGGCTTCCTACCAGTATCCGCAACGACACTGAACCTCAAGACAGCACATCATGGATTTTTAAGAACCCTGTCTCTCGAGACAAGCAAACCCAAGCAGATGACTTTGTGCATTACTTACACTGTTTGGCTCGTGCCAGCGACCTGCTCTGGGCTCCGAAGTCAAACAACACCGACAGACTGAATGGCACGGAAACAACACCGACAGCTATGGCACGGAAAGACTGATACTCAGATGAGTTCCCACAGCACCTGCAGGTTCGAGCAACTGCTGGTGTCAAGGCAAAGCTTATTCCCCTTCAGCTGCGAGTGGGCAGAGGCAGTCACTAAGGCAGCAGGGTAGTGGGAAACGATCCTCCTGCTCACAGCACTCTAACAGGTCCTTGCGATACCTGCTGGATTCTGGCAGGTTTTTGCTCGCAATGATGGGTGTGGCAGGATGCTCTGCCTGGAGTGTGGGTAGAAGAGCTCAAACAACACCCTATTTGCAAAGCTCTCAGTGGTAATGGAGAAGGGGTATCACGCTGCTTTTGTTGTTAAAGAATGCTGAAACCAGCCTGACTCATCAACCCCAAAGTTAATAATCCTGAGTAAGAACAATGTCTCCTCGTTGATAGAAACTGGCACAGGTGAGGTTGTGACAGCCAAAGTACCTGATAAAGGAACCAGTAGGTGATACTACTTATAATGTGCATGATATTTGATAATGTGTAAGATCTTTTAGGCTAATAATAATCATTATCATGATCAATTTAAAGAAATAATTTTATTTCTATAAATATATTTGGTTCGCCATCCTTAATTCTGTGAGACAAAGTTGGATAAAGGCTCAAGTACACTTAAGTAATCCTTTAGACATGAATGGTTGACCAAGTCTGGGGTTAGGATTGGATCCAGCTGCACCTCGGCTCCTCTCTGAGGACTTTACAAAACAAGAGAGTCCTTTCTGCACCTTGTGACTCAACAGGAGGGTCTCCCTGATAAACTTTATCTAAAGTTCCCTTTCTGCCTGCGGCAATGTGCAGGTGTAAATCCCTACCCTACTCAACCCTAAAAGAGAAGGCAATATCCAGCCAAGGTTATCCTGTTTTCCTACAAGTCTATTTTCTACAAGTTTGATGCACAGATGAAAGTCAACAAGCACCTCAAAGCCTTCTGAGCCTTTCACACCCATCACCTGCATATGCTGAAAAGGGAAACTGAAATATTTTGTCTTAGCAACCCACTGTCTTATGCCTGAGTAGGGGCTGCTTGGCAAAATCTTTGCTCCTGACACCTCTGGGATAGCCTGATCCTTTCATCTTTTGTCTTGGGAATAAAAAGAAGCTGAAGGTATAATGAAATATTCTCCTACACATATGAGCTGCCCATGTAATAATAATTATTATGCTGTGACTCATGCTTTGAAATTTGTTTAGATTAGTGAAAAGAAAGATACGAATTATTTAGATATAAAGGTTTGTAACCAAGATTAATCAAGCATAGACTGAATAATGCTGAAAAGATAGTGTAAATCATGTGAGAACAGGACAATAAATACAGGTTGCCAGAGAAATGACTCCTAAAAGTGTGTCTTCCACCTGAAATAGGAGAGCCCTGCTGTGATCCCAGGCAGCAGCCTGGGAATGCATGGCTGGGGAACGTTCCTGCAGACTGCAAACAGAGTAGATATTCAGGCAGTGCTAAAACTAATGGATGAAGTGACCCTCAGCCTCAGGAGCGCCCCTGCACCTGGGCAACGTGGATGCCCTTGGGCTGCTTTTGTGACCAGGAGCTCTGTGAAAGCTGTGTCCTGACAGAAGGAATTGTTCACATGTGTCTCCCAGCCCCACTGGAAGGCACATGGACATATAGAAATGTCAGGAGTGTTTTCCATCTATCTTTCATTATGAACATCAAGGAACGAAAATCAGTAGTTTTGTAAATAAAGGGATGCCATCAGAAATCTCTGGACTGAAGCAGTTCACGGATGACTTGGCCTGTGTTGGCTATTCCTTTTCTCTCTTTTTCTCAGTCTGATATGAAACTTGGCAACTACCCAGGTGACCTTGATGGTACACAAATGAGCCTTGGCTTGATACTCTGAATTACCATTTAATCCCCTGCTAGCACTGTGCACAGGATTTGACCAAAGGTATTAATGAGTCACTAGTGAAAATAGCAGTCTCAAGTGGGTGTTTGTTTGATTAATAAAATTGCAGTACAGTTTGTTACAGCTGCTCATTTCTAGTCAGAAAAGGCCCACTCAAGATCAGAAAATCAACACTGTGCTGAGACAGGTCAAGGACCACGTATGCTGCTAGAGCTCACAAAAGGGAATTAATGCCTGATGCTAACACAGCCACTTGTCTTCCTGTGTTCCTGACCTCCAAAGTCCCCTGCAGTTATTAAGATACAGTGCAATTTTTTCTTAAGTGTGTATTTTAAATTCAAGTGGGTATTATGGGCTTCCTGTGAAACGGATGGATTCCACATGCACACTTGGCTGCAGAAACATCTGAAGTGCAAAAGGGTCTGTTAAATAAACCTCATTATACATCTGTCTGATAGAATTTATTCAGGTCTTTACAGGACAAGAGACATACCTCATTTCTCTGAGTCAGAGGATAAAATGACATGACCAAAAGCATCAATGCTGACAGAGCTTTCAGCCAGATTTAGGTTTTTGCTAACAGAAATTTTATTTTCCGAAGAAAATGCAGGGATTTAGGTTTTTCTGATGACGTATCCCAAAAATGGAAATATTTTACCTGAAAACCATGATCCAGACTTCTCAGTGTCTTTTGCCAGCTCTCTGGAGTGCTCTGAGATACAGGTAAACATGACAAGCCCAGGGTGCATCATGTGGGGAGAGGGTGCTGTACCCAAGCAGGGATCCCCTGCAGCTGTGGAGGATCCCATGCTGGACCAGGTGGATGTTTCCTGAAGGACTGCAGCCCATGGAGAGCCCATGCTGGAGCAGGGGAAGGCTGTGCAGAGGAATAAATGGCAGAGAGGAGCCATTAGGACTGACCACAGCCCCCCATTCCTTATTCCTCTGCAGCACTTGGGGTGGAGAGCAGGGAAAAGGCAGATGAGTTGGGGATAAAGGAGTAAAGTTAAGCCTGTGAAGAAATTGGGGCAAGGTGAGGATGTTTTAATTTTTGGTTTTGTTTCTCACCATCCAACTGTATTTTAATTGTGAACAAATTAAATTACTGCTTGTCCATGACAGTAACTGGTAAGTGATCTCCCTGTCCTTACCTTATCCCATGAGATTTGTCATCTTATTTACTCCCTCTGCCCAGCTGAGAGAGGAGAGTAAGAGAACAACTGGTTGGATGCCTGGTGACCAGCCAAGGTCAACCCACTACATTCCCCTTCTCTTTGGATTTTTTGTGAAGATATCAGGTCTTTGGAGACTCGACAATTTTGGCAGCACTGCTGGTGGCCACTTGCCAGGAAGGAACACACACAGGCCTGTGAGGGACAGGAAAGTCACCACTCCTTTTCACCCAGCCTGTAAACCACAATTCCCTGCTGGAGAGGGCACACAGCTTCTGGTTGTAGCAGCTGCCAAGGACATTCTCCCCCCTGTGTCTCTGGTTTTTTATGCAATGCCTGGAAGTACACTGTCTCTCCTAAGCTGTTGAGTGAAAACTCCACTCTCAGGTTCTCCCTCCTTGTCTAACAGATTTATCTCACAGTGAGTCACCCCAAAGTTGGGATCAGTGAAAGCTCTCTTGCACTGAGCCCATGCATTTTCCTTGACCTGCTGCCTTTCTTTAGTCAGAGTATTACCTACTGCTCCTGGGGCAACAGCCTGAGCTTGTTGCTACTCAGTTCCTTTTTTTGAAAAAAATATAAACTAAACCACATTAAGGGGGTCTTTTTGCTTCAGGGTACTGTGGTATCTTCTCCCCCTGCAGATGACAGGGTGTGTTTGGTTTGCATGGCATTGTTTATGTAGCAGGGGTGCTGCAGATGTGGCTTCTCTGAGAGGGTTCCAGAAGCTCCCCCCATGTCCAGCAGAGCTGATGCCAGCCAGTGCCAGGATGGACCCACGGCTGGCCAAGACTGAGCCCATCAGCAACAGTGGTAGCACCTCACAGAATCACAGAATTGTTAGGCTTGAAAGGGATCTCTGGAGATCATCCAGTCCAACCCCGCTGCCAAGGCAGGGTCACCTGGAGCAGATGACAGAGGAATGTGTCCAGGTGGGTTTGGAATATCTCCAGAGAGGAAGAATCCATGATCTCCCTGGGCAGACTGTTCCAGTGATCTGTCACCCTCAGTGTAAAGAAGTTTTTGCTCACACTGAGGTGGAACTTGTTGTGTTTTAGTTTACGGCCATTGCTCCTTGTCCACTCACTGGGCACCACCAAAAAGCATCTGGCACCATCCTCTCGACACTCACATTTGAGGCATCTGCATGAACTCCCCTCTCAGTCTTCTCCAGACTAAATGGGCCCAGCTCCCACAGTCTCTCCTCATAAGAGATTCTCCAGCCTCCTCATCATCTTTGTGGCCTTTGCTGAATCCTCTCCAGTAGCTCCTTGTCTTTCTTGTGCTGAGGAGCCCAGAACTGGACACAGCACTCCAGATGTGCCTCACTGAGTTCAGGTAGAGGGGCAGGATCACCTCCCGTGGCCTGCTGGCCACACTCTTCCTTGATGCATTCCAGGATGCCACTGGCCCTCCTGGGTGCAAGGGCACCCTGCTGGCTCATGGTCAACTTGTCATCCCCTGAGACTCCCAGGCCCTTCTCCCCTGACCTGCTCTCTAGTAAGGCAGCCCCCAGCCTGCATGGCTACTTGGGGTTATTCTTCCCCAGGTGCAGGATCCTACACTTGTCTTTGTTGAAGCATTGAGGCATTATGGCCTTGATCATTTATATTTAAATAGTCTGTGTGTGGGGGGGACCCTACTGCCTGTTTCTGTGCCCACCTCTGACTAACACAGTGGTGAATGGGCCCACAGCTCCAGTGTCCTTGACAAAGGACCACCTAATGTCTTCTTGTGGAGACAAGAAAGGGACAGAAATCTCAGAGTCTAGTGAGGAATTGATCATCTCCAGGCTTCCTGAGCCTGCTTCTTCTTCTCTGAGGCTTCCAACATCCCCATTTCTTCTCAGGCTTGAAAGCCTCCCCTGACAAGTCCACTGGGTAAAGCCCAAAGGAGAGCATAACTCCTGGAAGTTGCCTGGTAACTGCATGTGTAGCATTCCTCTGCCTTTAGGCAGCATCAGCAGAGAGACCTGTTGTTAAAAAGAACAAGGTATTTTCTCATGTTCTTTCTGTAAAGCTGCCTTGGTCCTGTTGACTACAAATCTTATTAGAGCATGGGGTCCTAACTGGGATTTGAATGCCTTAAAGACTGTGTAAAAAAGGCAACCCCACATTCAAAGGCCTTTTAGTGTCAGAAGGCCCTTGTTGGTAGGGAGAGAGCAACTACACCTGCAAACACAGGTGAATCAAAAGTGGCAGTATAGGTGATCACATCACGCAGGGATGAAAGCAAAGAAACAAGGTCTGTCCTGTCACATCCCTAATGGCTGCTTGGAGACAGGTTTGCTAATCTCTGATCTAAACTGTAGCATCACAAAAGCCATCTGCAACAGCTGTGTTCAGCAGCTGGTCCCCACATTTCACTACCTCGCATCCATCCGCCTCAGCACCAGATCATTTCGCCACTGTGTGGTGGTCAGATGACTCAGGCCATGGCAGATCACCCATCCTGGACTGGATCTGCACAGTGGGGAGACACAAACCATTAGCTCAGCAATGTCTGAGGCATGGCACCCCTGTAGCAATGTCTGGTATGGATGCTCCTGTAATTCCATTGCTCCCACACTGCTGCATTTAAATCTGATCAGTGAGGGGAACACCGACCATACACACCCTTAACCTCTCCCTGGTCAGACCTTATTCCATGTCAGCACTATGGTGTTACTCCTTGTTGTATACAGATAACACACACAAAAGGTAATTAATATGCCGACATCCTATTAGTGGAATAAACATCCAAAGCCTTACAGGAGACATCCTGATTATGAAGACTCGCACCAGCTCAACCCTGCAAACAAACCTCCTGTCAGAAAATCCCCTATATCTTATCACTTCGACAAGGCTACGTGCCAAGGGATCTCCGCAATACTCTTTTGAATGCTATAAAAACTCGAGA
>JAWWMP010000001.1:15360297-15535273 GCA_035047865.1 Dendrocincla tyrannina
TGGTTTGAGTTTTAATTTTGTTGGGGAAAATATTCGAATCTGAAGTTCTTTCTGCAATATTCAAGCAGATTGTAACACTCCTCTGTTTCAGTACCCACTCCTGCTCCAGAACTGCCATAATTTGAATTTTCCTATTAATTCTCTATTGCACATAGAGTAGGAGTAGGAGAAGAGAGCAGCAAAATGACCCCACCAATGATCTCTGCTGTCAGCCCATATGAATATTCCCCCCAGTGCTGGCTGGCTGCAGAGTGCTCCAGAGGGAACAGACCTACTGCTGTAATTAGGCAGCTCCTGGGGTGGCCAGCAGTGCTGAAGCTCCCAGGAGAGTAAATGCTCACTTTGCCTTTCTCACTTTCTGCAGTCACAGGGAAGGGCATTTTTTTTTCCTTTCCCTCCCCTCATGAAGGACGTTTTTAATATGACAAATGCCATCCTGATTCAGATTAATGGGCCATCTCTGCCGCTCAGCATCTCAGCTCTGACAGTGCCAGCGGGAGATGCCATTTAGGGTGAGCACTTGAACCCAGCTACCAGCAGCAGTCCTTCCTTCCTCCTCTCCCTCCCTGTGTTTCCTAGTGCTGTAAATGGGCTGTTCCAGGATACATCCTTACCTAGTTCCTTTGGTAGTTATTTACGGACCTGTGGATGAATTCTTCTAGCCCCTTTTGGACCTGATGGTCCTGTCTGCCTCTCGGGCTCCTGAGGCAGTAAGTGCAGTGACCACCTGCTGTGTATTGATGCACTTAGTATTCCCTGGGGAACGATGGCCCGGGAGGTTTAGCAGATGCCCTCAAACTCTGGCTGTGCACGAGGTGGTGGATTACAGTTCTGCATCCAGCATCACGATTTTGTAAACTTTGGGTCACAACCCCCCACCCTCAGGCCTCTCCAAGTGGTGCTCTCTTTGATTTTTTTCAAGTGGTTGATGAGTTCTTTATATTCCATATGAGGGGGAAAATTGTTGGCTTGTTAGTGTTAAGTAGAGAATATGTAGCTAACGTGTGGGATGTGTAAATACATTTTTAGGAGGTTAAAAATAGGATCCTGAAATGCTGATATCTTAAGTTGTGTGTATTACGTTTATTTTTTATCTGTCTCCTTACTGAGGTTTCCATATGTTGACATGTGTGACTATTTCTGGTTTAGTTCCATATTAATGTTGAGTAACAGTGCATTAGCCTGAAACCCTTCTTCTAATGAATGGGGCAGCAGAATGTGAATGTTTTATACAGACTTTATTTTCCTGCTGTGTTTTGCTCTGCTCAAATGAACAAGAACTTCTTGCTGCCCCTCTCTCTCCCCAGCTGTGCATAACACTGCTGGGTGAAGGGTTCACTTGTGACTCATTTGAGGCAGGTACCAGCAGGCAAAATCTTTTTTTATAGTACAAGGCAAAATTGTTGTGGATCATCAGTTAGCTGGGATGCCTTGGGAACTACAAGTCAACCTCAGTGTTTTCTTCTCCGCTTCTGTCTCTCTGTACAAAGCTACAATCAGGGTTCCCTGGGAAGGAGAAAGACCTTATTTCCAGCAGTACTCTGTCAGTCAGCTTGAATGCTCTGTTTTTGTTTTGATTGCCTCTTCCTCTGGCCTTAACATTTTATGTCTTTTAACCACCTTGCACCTGTTCTGCCAGTACTGCATTTCTAAAATTCAGCTGCTATTTAGTTACAATGGGGTCACTCAGAGCAACCCAGAGCCTGTGGTGCACTGTGCCTGCAGGTATGTAGTTCAGAGACTGTGCCTGCTTGTGGAAGCATTGGATCTGATCTCCTCTGTGGCACAAAGCCATGACTGAGGGACACACACATTGAGTCTGCCTTCCCTGACTCAGCCCAGAAGCTCTCCTTGCCCACAGAGGGGGTGCAGGACAGCTGGTCTCCGAACTCACACCCAAACCTCGTGTGCTGCCAGTTCTCCCCTGGTGTGATGAGCAGCATCCACACACCAGCTGTCTAATTAATTGCTGGTAGGCATAGAGGTGAAGATGGCGTTTTACAGTCAGAATGGAAAAGAGGCAAACACTGCAGCTTTGCACCAATAAATGTTTATTGTTGATTGAAGAAGCTTTCTGAGGCAGCCATCAAAAGCTTTAAAAATGTCCTCGCTATCCAGGTATTTTGAGCAAAAGGTTTTAACTGGTTCCTGGTACAGTTTTAACTGTAGGAATTCTTGCTTTTTTTTTACCCTTGAACTGGACTCATCTGACTTACAAAGCCTCCAATATTTGCTAGCTATGTTGTTGTAGTTTCAAAATCTTTCATGGAATTTTTTTTTTGTCCCTTACCAACCCAGTGGTTTCGGAGTCGGAAGCCAGGATGAGATGGCTTGTTGAAGCCCAGCCCCTCACTACCTGCTCCCAGAGCCAGCTGTCTCAAGGCTAACCAAAGGGATCGCTGATAGCTTTGCCTTCCAAGGTGATGGCTGGGGAATGGACTGGGAGGGGTGGTGAGAAAGGGGTTTTCTGGTGCTCTTCTCTTGTTTTTTTTCACTGCTACACAATCGTCCTCCTTCTGCTTGGGTGTGCAGCTGCTGCTTGCTGGGCTGGTGGCAGCACTGGGAGGGGGTTCCTGGCTCGGCCCCCGACTCCGTGCTCCCTTGTGCTGTTCTTCAGAGAGAACAGTCCCACTGCCTGGACTCGCTACAGGCTCATGAAGGGGCCGGTGCCATCTGCAGTGGAGTTGCTAATTCCGAATGCTTTTGGACAAAGGATAGTGACAGGGTCTTTATACTGCCCATGGGAAAGGATTCAGCCCATCCCTTGTGGCTGCCATTCCCATGTGAGTTTTGGAACCAGCTCCTCTCCCTACCCCTGCCTTTGCCTTGCCAGAGTCACCGCAGCTGCTGCCCCCAAGGCATCACCTCCCACTGTCTGTAAATAGAACAGCTCCAAAGGGGCAGAGATGGGACCTGACTAGTTTGAAAGTTTCGGGTACAATTGCTGTTTGTTCTGTTCTGCGTGTTTTGGCTATATATATATTTGTAGTAAAGAACTGTTATCCTTTTACCTACATATTCTGATTAAAGGCTGTGGTGGTTTTGAGGAGAGAGAGACCCCCTTCCTAGTGCAGAAGGATTCCTCACTTTTCTTGATAGACATCTTGGTTTCTTTTTAAACTGAGACATATGGGCTCTAATGTGGTACTCTTGCTCCCAGTTTTGAACCAGAGCCCTTGTAGAGCTAGTGACCCCTTCAGCTGTATGCTTTGTTGCTCTACTGTGTCTTGCCTCATTTTAAATCTCTATCATGTAGCAATGCAATGCAATTCCTGTGACCAAATGAATAAATTTTGGGTGGAGATGACTCATTTGAGATGACTGTAATGCATAGCGTAAAAGCATAGAAGCACTGACAAACTGCATGGCCTCGACTCACAGAACCAGGTTAGAGATAAGACCTAATGCAGCTTTTGCTTTTTGGTATTGTGTCTGGTGAATTCAAAGGTTGGTCCTGTATGCTTGTTAGATGGGGAAAGTAGTGACCATGAGCAAACTCAGGGCAGCCCAAAGGGCAAAAAATAAATCTGTTATTTTTTCTCAGACAAAAGCAGATCTATGTTCCTGCTGAGCTGGCTTCAGTTCAACTACCTTTAGCTTGTTCCAGATTTAGGGTGGGAACAACTGAAAAATCACTTGGTATTTCAAGGGTTGTGCTAATATTTCTTACTGAGTGGGCATTAGGGGTAGAAAGGGAGAGGAGAGGAAGACAGGAAAGACTGACTATGTCTCACACCTGAAAAAGAGACACTGTACTGACTAATGGTTTGGGTTAGGAACTGCTGTGTGGGTGTTTGAAACAACCCACCCGAGAGACCCCATGTTCCCTGTTGATATGTTTGTTTCTCAGAGGAATTTTGGTGTAAGATAGATCCTTTTCAGAGGACATGAACCTGCCAGGTCTATTCCAAAAATGCACCTGTGCCTGACATAGATGTAAGAGCCCAAACCCCCAAGGGCCAGGAAAGGTGTAACGCAAGTAATCTTGGTTGCTTCATGCTTGGGGATTGAGTGTTACTACTCAGGAGCAAGAGAGTGGAGTAGGTAAACCTTAGAGGAGGGTGTAGGAAGTCCTCCTCTCAGGAAAGAGTGTGGAGAAAGATGACAAGGCATTGGGATTCTTTTGTATTGACTGTACATTTACTACAAAGACAAAAGCATCAGTGATTAACCACCCTGCCATGCAATCCCCTCCCAGTGACCAGTGTGTTTGTGGCCCTTATCAGTGGGAAAGCCATGAGCTCCATGGACTGGATTCCATGGGAGGATTGGCACCCTGTCACTCACAGAGGGGTCCCCTTCCAACTAGAAACATCCATTGTGACTTTCACCATGAATGTGGTGAGGGCTTAGAAAGAACGATAACAACAGAGCTGAGGAATCCAAGGCTGGGAGCAGATGCCACAGGTGACAAGAGTCCTGCAAAAATGTCCATGACTATAACTCAGGGTCCACAGAAGCCCATATATGACCAGGCAGCCTTGGTGGTCAGTGCAGTCAGAGCCTCCCTGAGCTAAGTTCAGGATGGGAAGGTGAGCACAGCCAGCAGCTCCCACAAAAGAGAGCCTGGACATTTGTCAGACAAACTCTGGGCACTACCTTACCCTGGCAGTCTTTGCCCACCCTAAACTGGGTGATGGTTGACTGGCAAGAGTGGCATGGTGAGTTGCCTCAGGGAAGTAGCCCTACTTCGGATCCCAGGGATAAGCTCCTAAAAGGTGACATGGAACACCGGAGTCTACTCACAGCTGATGGCTTTGACTGTGGCCACTCACAGTCAGAAGCTGGATGTTTGCCAGGATGGTAAGGCCGCTTGTTTCTCCAAGGCTGTGGTCACACTCAGGTAAGGCATGGTGGCCACCCAGGAGGAAATCCTGCCATCCTCATCCTTTGGGAGAAAACAGCACAGGACAACAGACAACAGGTGCTCTCCCAGTACTGCCTTCAGGATTAATCTCTGAGCCTTGGCCCACAGCCCCTTGGAGATCTCACTGTTCAAACATGGACAGAGGGGTGGATGGAGAAGCTGGCTTTGTGGTGCCACTCAGGACCAGCACCAGAAAAGACAGAAATGGAGACTTTTCTGGCATTAAGCCTTAAAAGGGAGATGATGTGCGTACAAACTGAAGTGGGCAGTGACACAGTGACAGAAGACAGATGAAAGGACACTGCAGCACTTTCTAGAAGGGGTGGTGTGTGAGTGAGACAGGGTTTGATGGGGTCACTCAGCTCATGAAAGTGCCAGACTGTACGTGCAGTCGAATTGTTTAGCCCCAAAGGCTGGATTATAGATACTCTGAAATAAACACCTTGAATTTATGTTGTAATGGGGACGTGAGATGCCTCAGGACCAATTGCTTTGATCAGCAGATCCACACTTACTACACTGCATTAATTGCTAAGGTAGGCTGAGCCAGATGTCACACCAGCTTTCTCTTCATCAAAAGCAGCAGCAGCATGAAGTTTCCAATGCATCTCAGACCTCATTCCCTTCAGAACAGCTTTTATATTTCATGGTTCCCCTGCTCTCTTTTCCAGTTGCTTGAACAGCTCTGTCTAATTCACCCCTGAAAGAACTTGCCTTTTTTTTTTTTTTTTTCAATATTGAGACCTTTGCACTTCCCACTTTCATGAAGTCCTGAACTGAACGCTCACAAGCTGGAAGCAAAACAAAATGAAAAATGTTTTATATTACAGAGACAAAACCTTGACTGATTTTAAATTAATAAAGAGCTTTGCACTCAGATAAGGGAAGGCTATCAGTGCTTACTGAGGTCTAATTATTTACTGTTAAAGAAGCTCTGATTTTGGACCAGAGTTTTTTTCAGCCAGGTGCCACCAAAGCAGATTAAAAAAAAAGCCACTTTTGAAGAGTTCATAGTTGACATGGTCTGTAGCCAGTTTGGAGCAAAATAATCAGAACAGACTTATAAACAAAACCATGGGATTGTGTTATGGAGCCAGAGTTTGTTTTTGAGTTGTGTAATAGTCTGCAGCACCATAAAACTGAAGGAAACATTATGCAGTAGCAAAATGTTGAGAACTTTATTGTATACATTATGAAGTAGTTTAGTCAAAAACATATGGAGCCATTTAAAATGCCATTCAGCGAACACTGACTTACCTACATTTAGTGTTTACTATAGTTTCAGAGAGAGGTGCCTCTACAAGTGTATGTTCTTAACATGGTGGACTGTGAGACAGAGGCCATTTTTATGATGGCCTTTGACTTGCACCATTTCCTGAGTTGTATATTAAATTTGAAATTTCAATATAAAAGTCTATGCTAATGAGGATCTTGTGTATTTTATAAAGCTCTGTGGAATTGCAGACCTCAAAAGACTCCCAATTATTTCAAAGTAGAAATAACAGTAGCATTTTTTATCTTCCTTCCCAGCCAGCAAGAGAAATTGTTTGATTAGGCATTAGCTGTGCTTCTGTTTTTGCTTACTGTTTGGTTAAGAAAGGGAGTTTACAGGGGGAAGATTGAATCTTTGTCATTATCCCTGAGTCTAAAACCCTGACTCTTGGTGTCTTGCCTGCACACAGGCATTCCATTTTGAGCAAGTATGTATTTTAGGTATGCTAACTTGGTAAGATTTCTGACACAGAATTTATTTCTTTCACAAGTGTGCTATGGAAGTGGTTTGGGGTTTTTAAAGGGTGATTTTATAATCAGAAAAGGGCAATATGATCTTTTGGTCTGTGTCAGCAGTATCAGGGATTTCATTTGGGCTGATGATGGACTGAATAATCTCACCAGCATCTCCCCTGGAGCTTTGACCACAGAATCACGAGCAGCTGTAAGCATGTGACTGCAGCTGAAGTGAGATGTGAGTAGACCTTCAAGGTCATGAAATGGAGAGGCAGATAAGAATGCATAATATATTAAAGTCTCAGGATCTCGCATTGCTCAAGCACATGTTTTGAATGCATAGGACTGTGAATGCTGCTGAATGCACTTTCTTTCAGCTAACCTTGTTACAGCTCTCACACACAGCTATCAAAGCCATATGCCAGGGCTCACGTTTTTTGGCAGATCAATGAAAGACTGATGTACATAAAAGCTGTGGTGTGTTTTGGTTTTTTTTTTTGTGGGATTTTTTTTTAATTGTCTTTGGTTCCCAAGTCTCAGATGAGGTCTTACAGTCAGGATAATGATTGGAAAGCCCTTTAGAGCAAACCAGTAAGAAAAACAGAGGATGTGGGTGTTTATTCCATATCCTCGGGGCTTCAGAGCTCTGTCTCTGCTTCCTCTTAAAGTAGGGCAATAAATCCTTTCCAGAAAGTAGGCTTGTATGTCTCCTCCTTCCAGAAACTGTGCAAGGTTTACTTTTCTGCTCGTAAAATACAGTTGAGGGTTTGCTCCTTGTTTATTTTATATTAAGCTGATTTTTAACACAAAGCTCCACAGCTTCCCCATCTGGATGAAAGAAACCCAAACTCTCATGACCACGTTACAGAAACCTTCTTAGGCTCTTTTTTTCTCCTGGGCTCAGTTAACTCGATGCTCCATAATGACACAAGCTGAGCGCAAGACCCCCTTCCCCATGCTGAACAGCCATCCCCCTGTGCAGGCAGGCTGCTTTGCCTGCAATAAATGGGAGAAGCAGGTTTGACACCTCTGTCGCTGAGGGCTTGAGCCCTTCTGTGCCCCATATGCTGAGAAAGGCCCCTGTCACTGGGCTTGTCACTGGAGAATAGAAACTATGATGAGATTAACTGATGTCATACTCTGAAGTCATGAAGAGCTGCATCTCTTCATTATGGTACGTTGAATGGACCCAAGTTGGTAGGTGGGTTGGGGCTGAGCCCACACTTCAGGAAAGACAGTGAGGAAAACTGGCTTCCTTGGCACACCTCCTTGTAGCGTGGTGGGAAAGGTGGGCACTGTGTGGTCTCATCAGCCCCTTGTACTCCTTCTGCCCCAGGAGCACCTGTGCGAAATCACAGACATCTTCCCAGGATAGGATTCATATGATTTTGCTGCAAAGGCAGGAGGAACTTACATTCCAACAGAGTTTAACTTGGAGTGGCAATGTGGGTCAATGTGATGTGGAAAGTCACTGAACTTGAGCCCATTCCCTTAACCAGGATCTGAGGCTTGGTACACATAGGCTGGTCTATTGTAAGTGTGACAGTCAGTCATCCCATAGATTTCTAAGTGCTTTTTTAACATGGTTTTACAGGGAGAACTCCAAAATGCCACTTGCTGCCACCGTACTGTAATTGCCTTTCTGTCTGTAGTTCAGATTTGAAAGCTCAAGCCACTTTCAATCTGCATTTATATTGTTTAGTTTAACCATGAGGTCACTAGCAACTTCTAGTAGAATCTTACTGAATCCTGATTCTTTAATATTGCCAGAAGGTTAGAGAAGGTGGGAGTTGTGAGAAATCCACGAAATTATCATTCTTATTTGAATTATGCTGTTCAATCATGATGTTTAAGCATTATATTATTTGATCAAAGTCATGTTCAGAATGATGATTCAGTCCTTCGGTGGGACTGGCACACTTTCAGCCAAAAATAAAGAGTTGAATCTCAGGCACGTCACTTGCCTAAAAGTGCTGGGTTTTACACTAATGAGTCTGTGTCACAGAAATGATTCTGCATTAAAATGTCAATAGAAGCCAAAGGCAATAGCAGTTATCTTGGCTGGACAAACTCTGTTGTGGTATTTTATTATATAGAGGGCCTATATGCCTACCCTACCTTGCACTACCGTGGTCTAGATGGGCCTATGTGAACCAGACATGGTGGATGTTAAATGTTCTCCCACACTCAGTCATAGAATCACAGAATCATGAATTGTTTAGTTTGGAAAAGACCTCTAATATCACTGAGTCCAGCTGTTCCCCCAGCACTGCCAAGGCCAACCAGGTCCCCAGGTGCCACATCTGCAAGTCTCTTAAACCCCTTCAGGGATGATGGCTTCACCACTGCCCTGGGCAGCCAGTGCAAGAGCTTGACAACCCTTCCAGTGAATAAATGTTTCCTGAAATCCAATATAAATGTCCTGTGGTGCAGCTTGAGGCAAATGCCTGTCATCGCATCTCTTGCTGCTTAGGAGAAGAGACCAACCCTCACCTCACTACAACCTTTCAAGTATTGTAGAGAGTGATAAGGTCTCCCCTTGAGGCTCCTTTTCTCCAGGCTAAACACTCCCAGATCCCTCAGCTGCTCCTCATCAGACTTGTGCTCCAGACTCTTTCCCAGCTCTGTTGCCCCTCTGTGGACATGCTCCAGCACCTCAATGTCCTTCCTGAAGCGAGACATCTGGATAAAATGACATACCTGGGGTGGAACACAGTGGATATCTAGGAGTCTCTTATACTATTCCTCAGCCTTCCATTTTTGGTCACCATGGGAAGCAGGATGCTGGGCTTAGGTGGATCTTTGCTCTGACACTGTATATCCATTCTTGTGTTTCTCCTATTCCTTATCTCCTCTTCTCTGAGTTGGCTTAGGAGAGTTTTGGTCATGCCAGTACTATGCGGTGCCAATCAGAATTTTCTCTCTTTGAGCCTCCACTGGTGTGTCCTACACCCTTTGGAAGGTGTTCTCTGGTCCCTGCTTAGGGCACTGACTATGCACTGGAGAGAGTCGCAGCAGGATGTGGTTGTTTCTAGATAAACTGTAGATTGTAAATGGGATTTGGATCATGGACACAACCTTTCTGTGCTTCCGTCTCTGAGAAGAGACTGAGAGTTGCTCCACTCTGTGTGGGCACATGAAAATTTAGCGGGTCCTGATGTCAACACCTTTGAGAGAGAATGTCCTAAAAACCTTCTCTGGACCAGACCAGAACTGGGGCATTAGGGCTGTCCTGGGCAAGCAGCAGAGAGAGGCTTGGCCAGCCCTCTTTGAGGGAAAGCAGCTTTTCTTTGCTGTTATTGCCTCCTGACTTCCCCTTCTTTTACGGGGGCTTTTAAGGATAACAACTATCCTGGGAGATTGAATAGGGAATTTATTTCTCTATATCTAGTTTTTATATACCTTTTTTATATCAACCATGTAAAATTTAGGCTTTGCAAAATGCAAGCTGTTGACTACAATACTCCTTTGACTACTGAATTTTGGCAGCCCACAGACCCTCACAGCAGATTTTCCAGCAACCCTATTGTCAGAACCAGCTAAGTACCTTGGCAATGCCTATTTTCTGTGCCAGAGGAACAAAAGACAAACTGTACAACAACACTCTGTAGAGGTAATGGGTATAAATTATATTAAAAAAGTACTGGGCTTATTGCAGCTCAGTCTTTTGTTGCTCATTGTTCATGTCACCTCTGGGGAGACTTTATGCTGCTGCAAATACGGGGTTTCTAATGCCTGTACCTGCTAGAGAGGTGACAATCATCTTACGTAGTGCTGTGTCAAGACTCCTGTGGCAGCAGACCAGGGGGTTCGACCTGACTCCCCAGGTGCTCAGTCCAGTCTGGCTGTGGTTCAGCTCCCCAGACTGCACCCTTAGGGTGTCAATAAGCCCAGACCTCCTGGGTGGTCGCTGGGCAGCACGTGTGTGAGGCATGGAGTAGGATTCCAGTCCTCACTGCTGCGGATGTGATTCTGTAGCACCAAATGGTCAGGCCTGGGCTGGATCCCAGATAAACATAAAATGCTGGTGCATCCCTGAGTAGCCTGAACATTCCAGCAAATACTCCGTGAAGGAGCAGGGAGTTGAACGTGGCTGACATGGGCAGGCACAGCCACGCAGCAGGGCAGATGCAGGGCTGGGAGTGCTCCCTCCAGACAGCCCCAGATGAGTGCTCTGGGCCTGCAGTTCCACACCAGAGGGGTGTCCGTGTAATGCAGTGACAAGTGTCTGTGGCAGCCGTGAGCCAGAGCCACCAGGCCCAGGGTCTCCATGCCCTGCTGGCCAGCACAGCCTATGGGGGCACAAACTCCACTCCTCCCCAAGCGCCAGCCAGCTGCTTCACACAAAAAATTGTTTAAATAGACCATGCTTTTTTTTTATAAAGTAAGTTGAGAGATAAGGCTGTTAAAAGGAAACAAACCCCACTTTCTCAGTGTTTATTTGCTCTAGATTTGTTTTTTGTCTTCTCAAGGGGCTCTAAAAATCAAATGAAGATGCCAGAGCTCAGTTCCCTCCTGCCAGCCTGGCAGCGACTGCCGCTGGCCATAGCTTGGGTTTGCTCCCATCTCAGTGCAGGGGCTGGAGGGGTGCAGAGCTTTTTCCATAAACCCTTTCTAGAGGAGCAGCATATAGGGCAAATGCGATTTTTTGTGGTTTATCCCCAGCCTAATTAACTGGAAAAATGATCCTGCACTTGAAATGCACCCAGAGCTGTAGCCCGAAGTAGCACTTGGGCATAGTTAAATGGACTCACTGTGGTGATCAGGGACTCAAAATAGCCATAATTGCCACATCCTGTTTTGGACCAGCAGTAGCGTCAGAGCTATTTCAAGGATCTGCTTCCTGCAGGTGCTGGGCAGCCCCTGCTGAGGAGTGTCTGCTAGTTGCCAGGAGTGTCTGCTAGGGGCCAGCTGGTTTTTTCCTCTCTTTCATTAATTAGCAGCACTTAAAAGACCAATGTTTACCTTTTGATCTAGTTTGTATCCTATCTGAAACTGATATGTATGGGTTTTTTTTCCGTGATCTACCTTAGAGAGACTGGGTTACAAACATGGAATTACACATCGGTTGGGATTGGAAGGGACCTCTGGAGATCATCCAGTCTGACCACTGGAGCAGGTGATACAGGGACATGTCCAGGTGGGTTTGGAATGTCTCCAGAGAAGGAGACTCCACACCTGCCCTGGGCAGCTGTTCCAGTGCTCTGCAGCTCTCAACATAAAGAAGTTCTTCCTCATGTTGCAGTGGAACTCATTGTGTTTTAGTTTATGGCAATTGCTCTTCATCCTGTTACTGGGCACCACTGAAAACAGTCTGACACTCTCCTCCTGGGACATGCCTTTGAGATATTTTTATGTATTGATGAGATCCCCTCTCAATTTTCCCTTCTCTGCTCTGGACTAAACAGGCTCAGGTCCTGCAGTCTCTCCTCATAAGAGAGATGGTCCAGACCCCACATGGGAGGCACTAGTTAAGGAGACTCACTCTCTGATTCAGTGTCCTTTTCAGCTTTAACTACGAATCCCTTAAAACCCAGAATATTTCATTACCTCTCTATAAATCCCAATACTTCTATTTGGAACCTTAAAAGATTTTCCTGTATAGTCAGCCGAATAAATTTCCCAGGACTGTAAAAAGTTACAGGGAAGATTTAGTGCTTGCTTCTTCTAGAAAGGAGGTGGAAGCAATGAGAGAGAAGAGCCATCCCAGCCTGACCTAATCAAGCTCCTCATTTTTAAATGGTGGAAAAATTGCAGAGAAACAAAACCAGGACACTGCACACAGTGTTATTTGTAACCTGTTCTCATATGTCATTAGGATATTTTCAATCTCACTGCCTGGAGGTATTTTAACAGCAGCTTACCCACCACCCACAAAATCCATTAGTTTAGACAATAAAAATGAGCCATTTGGCCACACAGTGAAGGCCCTAAAATTGCTTTGGTAAGTGCAGATATAATACGGATGGAGACTTCAGAAATGTGCAAGGCTCATGGCAGACTTAATGAAAAATACACCTGCTGTGAGCTGTTCTCTGCAAGGGCACCACCAGGCCTTGGTTTGCTTTTCCTAGGCTAAGGGTGGCTGGAGAATCACAGCATCATCAAGGCTGGAAGACACCTTTAAGATCATCTAGTCCAACCATCAACCCAGCACCACCATAATCACACCTAAATGATATCCCCAGACTTTGGTTCTTCATTTTGGAGACCCAAATTTAGCAAGAGGCAGGTGCTGAAAGCAGAGCATGGCACATGTACACGTTTTTTAAGGTGGCTGCACCAATATGTGCCTGATAATGTCTGAAGCTTCACCTTGCATGTGGTAGCCATTAATCTGAGTGAGCCAATGCAAACCAACCAAGAGCACCACCAGCACCACCAAACACCAGCAGGTGTGTGAGAGGTTGAGGAGGCTGGGGTTGGCCCCCATCCCTTCCTGGCACCACTACCACCAGTTCTGCTGATGGACCTGCAGTGCAAACACTAACGCCATTCTTGTTGAAATGGCACAGCCCAGAAGACTTTTCCCCTTAAATGTATCAGCTCAACAGCCAGGGACATTTTTATTTATTCCCCTACTCTCCAAGAGCAATTTGCTCAGGGCTGGGGAGTGGAATTTTGTTTCCAGCCCATAGCTGCAGGCAGTGGCCCTGCTCAGTTTATTGCTGAAGTGGGCGATGCCCAATCAATCTCACACTTGGAAGCGAGGCACTCAGCTACTGTCCTCTGTCGGCTTTTCTACTTTATGAGCCCGTCAGACTGTTTTTATTCATGCCTAATATAATCTTCCCACAATAAGGAGCTTGCATGGCTAGAGATGGGCAAGACCCTGTCACTATTGCCTGGGAACTGTGATGAATTGCTCGTCAGCTTTCAGGATTGCAGCAGCTGTGGGAGTGTTCCTCTTGAAGTTTCAGGAACTTTGTTCATGCCTTGTGCTTTCCAAGCACGTCACGGTGTGCATTTATTGCCTTTCTTTCAGGAGAGTGTCTGTGTGGAGGGAATCATAAAACCTGATCGCTTAATCAGTGCATAAAACTGAGTGATTTATTAACAGTTCATCCACAAGTAGCAAGAGCAGCACCAGTGTCTCACTGGACACATAACCCCACACCGGGAGGCTTGACTGTCTGGGAATTACTGTTCAAAGCAATTGCATTTTTTCTATAACTGGGATTGCATAGGATTATGGTATTATAAATGGGATTTGCTCTAAAGGCCAGTGGCCCTCTGTATCTTACGGATTACTCCAGCTTCTCCTAAGAGGAATTTTGATAATGCTTCTTTAATGAGACTGGGCTAAATTGAATTACATCCTGCCTTCCCTCCGAAGTGGGATCTTATTCTGTGATACTGGACACACACACAGAAGAGAGTCTTATGTATTCCTTTCGAGAGGATATGCATGACCTATTATAACAACACCTCCACAGACACAAATCTAACCCTAAAAATTAGCAAAAGAATATTATTTTTTTTTTTTTTTAGCAATTTGGAGCCTGAAGGTCTCTGTGGATATTTTTTAAGCTCTTTATAACGCATGGATACTCCAGGGCCTGCAAATAAAACTGCTACCAGGGCTCTGATCCCTTGAGGTGAATTCCCTGGATGCAGCAGGGATGGAAGAGTAAAGGGAATAAAACATCTGGTTGGTAACAGGCAATAGGAAGCTCTGCAGTTTTTCCCACTGCTGGTTCATAGTAGCAGGTGCCTCCCCATCATCCTGAATCTTTGCAAATGGCTTGTGAAACTTCCTGCCCTAGTTGCCCCTCAGTGACAACATCCCTCCTGGCCAGTCAGCCAGCACAGCTGTGTCCCAGGCCAGCAGGTGCTGGCTGAACAGGTGAAGTTCTGTGGAAGACCATGGATGGGGAAGGACTACTGAATTCAACAGGTCTGGAAACTGTAGTTTTTTCGTAGTTGAGGTCTGGAGCAACTCAGCCACTCACTGCTGCAGCCACACTTCATGTCACTGCGGAGACAAAACCTCCAGGTGATGCTGGAGAAGTGGCCGCCATGGCTCGCAGACAAATCGAGTTAAGAGGCTTTCCCTGGAGAGATAATGCTGTCCTTATCCTACTCCTACCTCTTCCCTCACTCCTGCTTTGTCTAACCCATCTGCTGTAGAGAAACAGTGATTTGTTTCCTTTCTCATGTGACACACCTCCGGTTTTATTCCACAACCCAGCTTGTATCTCCATCAACTGATGTCCAAGCTCAACCCGAGGTGTCCTTGCTGTGAGCTGGGTAGAGGGGCCACCTTGAAGATCAGATCCACTGGCCCACTGTGGCCTCTCCTCCGGGCAGGTGAGCCCTGTAGTGTGGGTTACGTGCTCTCCCTGTGCTGCAGATGTGCTCCTGGAGGGCCAGGTGGGCAAAAGGCAGCAGGTGCTGGGCTGGGGTTTATGTGCCACAGCTCACCAGTGGCTTTGCAGCTTTTGGAAAAAAAATTACCACTGGTGCTATTAGAGCCTTCCCGGGCACCCCCTGTGAGGCAGCAGTGCCTGGCTGGATGGTCTCACAGCCTGGGAGGCTCCTGCTTGCCATCACCGATGGAACACATTTCACGGCACAGATCTTCCACTAAGCCATGGGAGCAGAAGTGGAGAGGGAAAAGCTTGCTGGCAAATGGTTCCTGGGGATGGACAGGGAGGTGGGAGGTTGGTTAGTCATCCGTGCCACGCTTCTCTGTGTGAGCAAGGGTGGCTGGTTGGCGCAGAAACACAGCACTACAACAGGGCTCCTCCAGGAATGTATTTATTTACATTAAAACACTATTATACAAACTGAAAGAAAGGAAAAGGGAAAAAAAATAAAAGAGACCACATCCTAGAGGAGAGGCTGTGCCAAAGTCAGCATCCCCCCTTTCCACCCTGTCTCGCTGCTGCCTGCCTTCTGCTCTGGTCTGACTGTGAGTGCCGCAATCCTTGCGGGAAAATCCCTTCCCAACCCTCTCCCAGTGTGAACATCCACGTATTGTTTAAATGGCTTTCAGAAATCTTTGTTTTCTTCCTCCAAAGAAAACTCTTGCCCACACGTTCTTTTCTTAATTTATTTATGTAACACAGTGTAGAAAGCTGTCAATTCATAAGCAATGGCTCTGTACAATCATCCTGCAGAGGACCCCCGTTAATTTTCGGCCAGCACGCACTTCTCCCCCCAGAAGTGCTCACAATTAACAGGGATTCTTTTTAATATTTTTTTTAAGATCAAAAAGATACATGGAAAAGAAAATAAAGTTTACCTTTCAATGCCTAAAGTGTGCACATAAAACAGGCACAAAGAAACGAATGTGTATTCCCATGATTTCTACATCACTAATACAGCAGGAGCAACAATCTGTACAATAAAATGCAGCTGCAGAGGAAAAGAATTTCAGTAACTCATCTGGAATACTTTTTAAAAAATGTTGTTTTACTTTAAAATGCATAGTGATCAGAAAAAAATGCTCAGCAAAGAGAAGCAGCTAAACCCCACAGACACAGAAAGCATCCCCCATCAATTCTTAAAGCATATTTCAATTGGGACTTAATTTTTGTCACAAATCACAAGAATAATATACAACTGGCTAAGGAGCTACATGATAAATAATTGGGAAAGAGAATCTATCCATGCACTAGTTAAATACAGCTAACCTCTTTACAGTACACAAAAAACATTCATTAATAATGTAGTGTAAAGACTGAAATGTAAAGAGAAAGAGAGAGAAAATACATTACTGATTTTATTAATTCAAGTTCAGGCATCTACTTGTGTTACAGCACAGCTGTCAAAAGGCGAGAATGAGTAAATAATAAAACAGAGTGTTTTTCTTTCTTTCCACATTACTCTATAACTGAACACCGATGGGCAGTGAAGCAATCATTCTGCTGTCCAACTCATGAGGCTGCTGTGGTGTCCTAGTTCTGCATCTGTTCAAAGAACTTGTAGGTGGGATTTTCGTAGCCATTTTGCTGCATCTTGGAAAGGTGACGTTCCTCTGGTGTCACTGCAGCATCCACCTGTCATGGGAGGGAATGATCAGGGTCAGATTCCTGCTTAATTCACAGCACAACCCATGTTTTCCCACCTTAGGGCTATCCAGTGTACTCTGTAGCCTTCCCTGTGCCTTCAGGCAGACAGCATCCTCTGTCTGGTTCATTGTTTGAACAGAGTAATAAGCAGAAGGAGACAATGCACCAGAAACAACTCTGCAACTGACTTTTTTGCTGCAGGACTTCAAAATCAGCTGACCAATCTCAGCAGTCCGAGCTTTGGTTTTTTGTCTGGCTTGGGAAGCATGCAACTCCACAAACAAAAAAGGGGATGTAGGTTGCATCTCCCCACTAGTCCCTCGTTACCAGCTAGCTTTTAACCCTTCAGAATATATATCCATATCTATACTTGGGATCAACTGGATCTCAAAAGAAAAGAAAAAGCTCTCTTAAAGGCTGAAGGAAGTGGGCCTTCTCTCTGCACTGTGCTCTCAGATCTGTCACAAGTATGGTGGTCTTGAGACAAAGAAGAATTAATTGGAAAAAAAAATGAGGGTAGCGAGGAAATGACAGAGTAGTCAGGCACAAGGTGAAGAAAAAATCCCATTTCACTCATGGACAAAGAACTCCTCTGGCTCCAAGGTTGAGTTTGGTTCAGTTTAGTGACAAAAAACTTCATGTGTGCACTGGTTTTATTTCTACTTAACAAAAATTGACCTTTCTTGATTACTTGGAAGACAGGCACAAAGACAGCTCAGTCAAGACTTCTCCATTCAACACCTATGACTCCACAGATTATTTCTTTCCTTCACTGGACACGACAGTAATATAAAAATCCATCAAATCAGAGTGTCTGAGAACAGGCTCTAAATCTTAATTAGATATTTTACCTCTGCTGTATGAGCTCAGTAGATATGTACTCAAAACCTACTGTATCCTGGCTATCTTGCTAGAGCCAAGAAAGTCTGCTTTGCAGTTATTGTTTTGCTACCTGATGTTTCCCATGTTTGACAGCTCTTAAAAATGAAGGCAAAAAGTGAATTTTACATTGTCAAAAATTTAAAATCAGGAAGGTCCCTAAAACTCTATTCTTAAATATTAGGTATGAAAATTTTCCTGTTGATTCCAGTAAATAGTGACCTCCAGGAAAAACAGCAATTCACTTTTAGTATCAAAACAGAGTTTAGGCTAATGCAAAGTGTATTGTCTCAAGAAACCCTAACTTACTCTATCGAGGCTTTTAATAAAAATGCAGAGGAGAAGTACTGATATTTGATACTTATTTTAAATCTACTCTGCAGTCCTGGGAATACCTCATCTTAATGATACCCTGGAGAAAGACTAGAGGGATGTTCTTCCATGCTTGGGACAATCACAGGCTGCTCAGCTTATTTTGGCAGCTGTTCTTTTATTGGGGCAGGTCGTAACAGTACCTTTCCCACCAGACAATAGTTCCTCATAGAGCCATTTCCTCTTTATATGATCTTTCATTTTCTCTTTAAGAGAAGGAGTGGTTCTCTGTGTGGTATGTACCTTGGATTGTTCAGATGACCTGCTAACCCCAAATCTGATCCATTTTCTTATCTGTGCCCCTTCTAAATCTCCTTATCCATGTCCGAGCTCTCAAACTGCATTTTCAATCACACTGTATCTTCCATCAAGTGTCTTTTTCTTACACAACAATTACACATTTTTGTGAAATACTCAACTTTAAGGGTTATATATTGCTTTTGCTCATGAGCTGTTGTGAACTTCTCCATAGCTGGGAGCCCTGACCCTTCCAGCAAGTCCCTGACTCCTGGAGGCAGGGAACAGGATGCCAGGCAGAAAGGATCACTGGGCTGAGCTGACACCATGCTCCCTGTGTTTCCAATTCTGCAGTATAACTTGGATTTTTAATACTGCCATTCACAGGCTTTCCCTCTTTTTTTTTAAGTTGTATTTGCTTACAGTAATTCTCTTATGCAACAATCCACAAATCCATCTATTTCTTCAATTCCTGTGACATGGTTTTAGAGAGCAAGACCTTGTTTAGAGGTCACTCTTGCTTTACTTCCCTTGTGTGAGAAATTGGGAGGGAGGGAAGGGGAATAGTGTTTTTCTTTCCCTGCACCCCTCCCTCACAATTGACCAACTTTTCCATCTGAAGGATGCAGGCCAGCCCACGTGAACACTGAGGGCTCAGCTCGGCTGTCAACAATCATTTTGATCCACCAAAGACAGGAGAACTCCTGGGAATTTCACAGCCAGTCTCCTCTTCACCTGCCTGCTCCCAAATCCCCAAGACATCCCTGTACAGCCACGTGCTCACAGACAGGGTACAGCTGTGCACTTGCATTTTAAAGACTGGTCCACTCCTGCTGGTCCTGTGTACCCTTTCCTAGTGGTGAGGCTCAGTAAGGGATGGTGAGACCCACCACACCTCGCAGAACACATCTCTGCAACCACCCCATGGGCTGGGCTGCTTCACCTGTCCTTTCTCCAGGGATTACCAACTTCTGCCTCCACAAAAACACACCATCCAGAGCCATATGCAGTGGGTCAATGTTTGGCAGTCCCACAATATTATTGCTGTTCAGCACAGCACTTGTTTTCTGCATGTGCCAGCAGTGAAACAGCAGTAGGGCCTAACAAATCCCTTCCTTATAGATTTTGTACAAACATGCAAAAGGCCTAATCCCTGCCCTGAGGACCGTGCAGATCTAACAGCATTAACTATGTCTGTTGTGACAATGTCGCTGTGTGCCATCTGCTGCTGCTGCTGAAGTTGTCACTACCATGGCTGCGAAGGCAAGAACAAAGCAGGCAGTATGGCAAATGTCCCTGTAGGCTTTTCAGCACTTACAGAAAATAAGATTAAAAGTAGGTGCAAAAGAAAAGCCACCCTTCCTTTAATTTTTGAAGGGGCTGCTGCAGCACCCATCAGCCCTTGCTCCTGTGCGCTGTACCACCACACCACTGGAGTATCTAGTGCCGCTCCAAAGCAAGAAGTGAGCCTCAGAACTCACAACTAAACTCACTAAGAGACTTTTTTCTAGCATGAAATTAAAGCTCACTATGAAGTTCTGGAGTTGATGGACCAGGAATCCCTGTGTATCTATACATGCTAAAGTGCACCTTCCTTTCTTGGAGGCTCCCTCA
Organism: Dendrocincla tyrannina; assembly: GCA_035047865.1. NCBI lineage: Eukaryota > Metazoa > Chordata > Aves > Passeriformes > Dendrocolaptidae > Dendrocincla > Dendrocincla tyrannina. The sequence goes on from JAWWMP010000001.1 coordinate 15,380,011, forward strand.
CTAGGCTGGGATGCAAAGGATGGGGATGCCAGAACCTTTGCTGGACTGTAAGCTTCAAACAACACCATATTTAACTTTGTCACCTGTTTTAGTTTAAGCCTCCCACTCAGCACTTCTTATTCAGGATTAGAAAATGTGATAAGTACACAGCGTAACCTGCTTGTGGGAGATGGGGTGAGACACCAACATAAAATAAAAAGGCATCAAAGAAAGTGCAAGGTAGACAAGACTAAAGAATTGACAAGAAAATTGAAAAAAAAATTAAGGAAAAGGAAAAAAATATGAGAAAGGCCAGTAAAAAAAGACTGAATTTTAACACCTTTGCACAATATTCCATATTAAAAAGTCTCACTTTGATAAAACCACTCTCTAGTGAAAACCCCACAACCTCTGAAATATGGCATTTATAGATGAAAGGGATTTACCGAAGCTCCTACTTGCAGTTTTAGTCAATTTTTCTTTTAAATTTCCCCTTCAGCCTTTAAAATGACCAGAGCTGGTACTGCCTCTCCTTCCTGTAGCAGTCTGCTGCAGGTCAATCCATCTCACTGACAACCTGCGTGTGCTGTCACTCACCCCAAATGTCTTCTCTTCCACTCTCTTTTACGCATTTTGAGGCTGTCAAACTCCTCTCATTCCTTATAGCCTCTGTCCTAAACATTGCTCTACCAAATGACATGCTTTGAACCCGATTATCAACTTGTCAGTAAATCCCTAAACCCCCTTACCATTTTAAGAAGCTTTTTGCACCCATTATGGAGGTGGCAGAAGCTGAACACAGTGTGTAAGAGGTGTGGGGACACTTCTCTTTTCTATGACGTGATGTCTCTTGAGAAAATAGCTCAGTCAGGTAAATAAACTCTTTTGAGGTTGTTTTCCACCCATCCCCATCTGCAATTTTAGTGCCATCTCTGCTCCTGCTGTGAGCCCTCCTGTTGTCACCTCTCCATCAGAAAGTGAGTTTTGAACAGAATATCCTCAAAGAGGACAAGCTGAAACAATCAGCTGTTGCCCAGTGCACAGGAGAGGTGAGAATCTCTCTTTTGCTTCCTGCTTTCATGGAGAAAATAACCTTCTGCAGGCAGCTGAGGTGGGTGCACCAGCAAAAAAACACTTTCAAAACATTTGTCAGGGCCCCTGTGTGCACATACAATAAGTAATTTTTCAATCTCTCAGTCATTTATTTACTTAACTTAAAGAGTACTCAAAGTTCTTAACTTAAAGTTCTTTTCCTGGGGAGCCTGAACAATTTTGGAACGTTTTTATTCTCAGACTAGGGAAAAAATTATTATGACACTTCTAAAGAGGACAAGTATATCCTTCCTCAGAGCTTCAAAAAAGGCTAACAGGATTTTTAATAACTTATTTTGTTAAAAAAATCAGAGTGAAATGAGAAAAAGTACAACAGAGTTGAACTTTTTGGAAGGTAGGAACACAGGAGGAACAGGACCTGTTTTGCAATCTTGCGTCCATTATCACAGAGTTAAATTCTCACTGTAACTTCTGACACACAACAAAGAGTTTGCAAGATTTGTTAAAATATACTCAGCCAACCTAGAGCTGATACACAGTTATTTTAACATCAAGTGGTTCTTTTTTTTCATGCTTTTTGTGCACAGCACATGAGAGGTGCACTGTGGCTAAATAAATTAATCCTCTTTAGAATGGAACGGCTTAATTTTGAAGACATTTTGATATTAAACATCAATTGTATACAGAACTTTGGGTGGGTTTTTTTTTGTCCCCAATATAAGTGCTGCAAAATTCTCACCGATTTAGGACAAAAACAGATGTTATGCCCTTCTTGCAGGTGAGAAACTCAGGAAGTGAGGCCATGCAGTCTGTCAAGACCACAGACAAAGTCTGGCAGAAGGACGAATCCTGGCTGCCAATGCCAGGCACAATGCAGCAAATCCACAAGGTGACAACACCTCCAGTGTGATACTATAAATCAACCAATATTCTCGGTCCATCCACACACTAAAGCTTTATGGGTATATGTGTAAATTTTTTCTTCCCTAAGTGATGCTGTCATTCTGACGTGAGTTACTTATTCAGTGTGTTATTTCTAGGGCAATGTTTCCAAGTTCACTGGCACCAAAGAAAGCTCACTGAAATTCAGGATTGCCTCTGCCACGTCATTCTATCAGGCAAAGCCCACCTGGAATTTTAAGGTTGTACTGAAATAATAGTACGTCCACATTCAGTGTTTGATTTGAGGCTTTGGCCCAGCAAGTCTCCTGACCTTTCTGCTCTCACCAAATTTGGCCAAAGGAGAGTTTCTGGTGGCACAACCACTGGCAGCAGTTATCAGCTCGGTGGTTTAAAACTAAAACCTGCTTCAATTTTCTACAAAATGGGCCGAAAGCTATCATACTGAAAGTTAAAGCTCAGAGTCCTGCTTGCAATTTTCTGCCTCTTGGTTCAAAATTCTATACAGCTTGGTATTTGTGCAAATCGTACCCCACACGGTTGATGCTCTTCTGACCATGTCTCTTTGGAAGGTTTCAAACTATGTGAACAACCACAGCATGAACAGAGCCCAGCACACGCATGGGCTTAAGACCTTTAAGACCTTTCAATGACCCAGACAGTAGAATAAATGCATCGCAAAGCATGTGTGTTTCCAGCAAGACCAAAGAAGGTTCATTTGACTCCAGGTGAAACCAACATAAACCATGGACTTGATGAAGACTTTAATTTCAATCAAAAATGTAAAATATCAATTCTGGAAGGCAAAAATATACAGGTGTCTTGAGTGCTTGCTAATACAAGTACCATCTGAAAATCAGACACACAGCAAACTACGGAAAAAAATGTTACATGAACCTCCCTTCAGTTCTCATAATTAAGTTTTTCTACTTACAGAGATCTTATCTTAAAGCCATGCAACAGATGAAGTATTTTAAATCACTGTAAATTGACCACAAATTTCCTTGGTAGACTGAGAGGAGATATATACGAGTCTTATATACTATTTGTTTCTCAAATCTATGAGTTCCAGATTAGCCATAAATCAAAAGCTGTTGGTGGCAACAGAAAATCTTGTTTAGAGAACAGAGAGTAATGAAATATCTGTATAGGGAAAATCCTTGCACTGCACAGCACAAGCCATGGAAGACCAGACTCAAATGTTAATGCTGAATAAAGAAATCAGTGTGTGTGTTAATTCCCAACAACAGTAAAACTAATTTTTTCCTTTTGTGCAGTATCTGCTCACTGGCTACTGTCCTTTTTCCTATAAAATGAACTTTCATATTATAAGGTGATTGGTCTGGGATAGGTCCAGAAGAGATTTTTGTGGTTTTACACTCAGTGTAACATGGTTTACATTGTGTCTGCTTTTACTAAATAAAGCAATTTGATTCCAGACTGCCGGATGCAACCATGACAATTCTGAACCTAGCCAAAACCATGATTTCTTCTTTTGAAAATTAGTATTTATAGAGCAGTGTGTTGACTGTGCTGTACAGGTGACACCAGTTGAGCTTGGAAGCCTTTTCTTACCTCCACAACCCCATGGTGAATAGACGTGTACTGCTTCTTCTTCAGCATCACCAAAGTAATGACAATGACTGTTGCTATGACAACACCTCCCACCATTAGTCCAATGATGGCACCTTTATTTGAACCCACATCTTCAGCAAAGAACACCTACAGAAGAAGAACAAAGGAAAGTGGCTAATAAAAAAGCTCATTGTACATTTGACTAATCTGCCCAGCTGCCACAACAATATAAAGCCTATTGAAGCATCAGTAATTAAACAGTCCTCCTAATTACTCAAACCTGGATCGCTGTGCCACAAAGTGCTCATAGGTGGGGAAGAGCAATCTGGGAAATCTATATTGTCTGTGGTGTGGCAGTTCTGTGGCTTAGTTGGAGACTCAGCTCCACACAGGTCTTGGGCAGTAGCTGCCTTTTTCCTCCAAGTGAGTCCAGCTAATTGTACACAGACTGATGAGCTTTAGCAGAGTAACCCAGGAGCACACACATTTCCCTGTTTTTAAAATTCTAATCATAAAAGTGTTCAGAAATTTACATGTGTGTGGCTTGTTTGGACTATGATGCATTTTTTCAGTAAAAGGATAGTGAAGGACCTGTAGGACAATGGTGAAACTTGCACACAACCACTCGGGAGAGAACTCCCACACGAAGGTGACAAGAGTCAACAAAAATCAACATGCTGATTTAAATGACCACCAAGGGGTGCTTCATGATTTTGCAGGGCAAAGGGAGCATGAGCTGTACCTGGATGATGTCAATATTCATGTGGGACCTAACAGGTAACAGTGGTGTGAAAACCAGAGAAAATCCACTTGAACTATATGCACTGATAAGGCAAAAGAAAGGACAGCAAGATGCTTTACTATGCATTTAATAAGACTGTTTTTTATCAGCAGGAGCAGGTATGAAAAGTGGGCGATTGTTTTCACTGTCCTGTTTTGTATTCAAGGAATACGTTGGATTATTTTACATCTATGCATATCTTACAACCCTTTTGTCTGCTTGTCAACAGCAAGCTTTTATTATTATTATTTTTAGCCAAAATGGGCAAAAAGGATTAGAGAATAAATTACATTCACAGAATTGTAACGCTACCTCATGCTGAAAGACTAAATACTTTGACAAGTATTTAACAAAAATGCAGAGGGAAGCAGGAAACCAGCTGAGAATTATAATGAGCTGTATAACATTTGCACTCTTTAAGACACACAACCTTCCTCAGAGAGGTATTAAAGCATGCAGTATAAATATTTATATTGTTCCTAGTCACAAGCAAGAAATATGTTTAAACAAAGTTAAGAATTCACTAGAAAGTACACACAATGGACAGTGCTGATGTGAAGTAATAATTTCTCCGTCAATTTTACCTGTCCAGGACTGAAATTCTGTTACCACACCGTTTTTGAGCACTGTGAAATGCCCCAGCTAATATGCACAAGAGAGGAAGGTCTTAAGCACTCCGAGCCATGAAAATCAACTTAATGTACAGTGCAAAGGCGAACATATAAAAAGGAGAAACTAACTGCAATTTCAGCTCAATTCAAGGTTTGTGTACAAAACACACCATGCAGCTCAATTCAAAGCGATGTCCTTAAGAGACTGTTTAAGTAAATCCTACCAGGACACAGAAGGAAAGCACAGATGAAAGTGTTCTCTGCTCCCTGCTTTTGAATTAAAGCTAATGGAGAAGGGCCTTGGGTAGGACATGTGAGCGTGCTAAGGAAGCAATGCCCTGTAAGCATCAATCCAGTACCTTCTCAGCAAGACCAGACTCCTTGCTCAGTCTTAACTGAAAAGGTAATTTGGAAGACAGCTCACTAATTCTTAAATAGTGGTTGTACTTATCAGTGAGAAGTATGGCAAAAAAGGCTGCAAAAAGCTAGAAAGGTCCCATTTTAACCAATGCGCTCCCCATCAGCCACCACGGTAAGGGGAGTTCCCAGCACCAAACTGGTCGAGATGGTATCAAACCACGCAGACACTGAATAGGGCTGCTGGAAAGTGCCTATGACAAACGAGTATCTACTGTGTCTAAACACATTCCTGCACGTTCCTGCCCTTCAGCAGAGGTTTGCTCCATCCGGATGTTTAACCCATCTGAGCTAAGCATGTCAGGCTTTCCCAAATTAGAGTTAATGCATTCTGGATTAGCTCATCAAACCGGGAATTCTCAGTTCTCAGCATCAAAGAGATGGCAGAATATCTTTTCACACAGTGATTGCCTAGTTCAAATGCAAATTTGAGCCCCATGTTAATTTCAATTTTCAGCACTACCTAGCTTTAAGAATGTATTACGAAAAAAAGCTTTCAAGTTTAATATCAGGATATTGAAAGCCATGGAACTGGAAGCAGGAAAGGTTTATAGTCAACACTGGTGTATGGGTTCTTCATTGCTGATAAAGCTTTTAGAAGATGCTTGTTCTTACCTACATTGCTTTTGGTTGTCATTTTTATGTTCATAAGAAGCACAGTTCAAATGGGGAACAATATTTTGCTCCTACATGCCCTTCACCTGTTAATAATCATTTAATGTACCTTAAGGAACAAAACACAGAGATACAGCCAAAGTAAAATTAAGGCCAGTGGAGAATCTTCTCTTATCTCAAGCAGGCAATCTTGTGAAAGGTTATGCTTCATGGAGTTCAGCCTCCTTCATGCTCCACCACCATCTGTTTTGACAGGAAAGGAATCTATTCCTGAAACGGTGTCAATCTATTTCTTGCTGCACCATTCTGTGTGCCTTTTTTATTTTCATTTTTTAAACTTAGCATTTTCCTTCCTCTGTATCCCTTCTCTTTAGTTAGGAGACCATGACAGATGGACTGTGGGACAAGTATTGTCCCTATGACCACATCCAGTGACATGACAGTGCAAAGACAGGGACTGCCAAAATTTCCTCTCATGTGCGACTTGATGACTTTCCATCCTCTCTGCTGACATTATTCCAGGCTTACTCTCACTGGAGAGAGAACCAGAAAAATCATAATCTGTTCATGTGATAACTTTTTACTGGCACTTTCAGCATCCACATCACTGAGGGGAAACAAGGCCATTAAGTGACTCACTAGCTCAAGATTGAATCTACTACTCAAAATGCACGTGTGGAAAGCACAGTTTGTTCACTCACCAGCTTTTGATGATGAACTTCATACCCTGAGTCATGCCGGAACTCCGCATCCATCTTCACTTCAGATATCTCTTCTGTTTTAACGTTGGTCAACCCGGAGCCTGCATCGCACCACAAAGACAATTCATTAAATAAAGTCAGTGACTCAGATCCAGTGAGATTCTGCTCAACCACACCCTTACCAGAGCAGAAGCACGGGTATCATTCACACAGAGGAGGTGGGATGCAACGTGAAAGGGAACTGGGAGGAAAGTGAGGTACATCTGATGCTTCAGTCCCACTGAAGTGACACAGAATGAGCTGGTAAAATTTCTCCTCTGTTAAACAATCCTTAATCCACCACAGCCATATTGGTACGAGAATCAAAGGCTTTCAGCACGAAACACTGCAGGAACTGAGCTGCAAGGGACCAACAGTGGCCTCCTGAACTGGCTCATGGATTGCAGACAGATCTGCTCTGACACTCTCAGCAGTGTCAAGAAAATTTGCGTTTAGGCCAGAATCTTCCTCCTCCCTAACCTCAGGCTGCTGTGGGAAAATACAATGCCCACGGTGTGAGGAAGGGAATCCCATAATTGTATTTTCTTGCTTCCTGTGAGTCTGTACCTTTTGCACAAACATGTACAAATAAGTTACTAAAATGTCTGTGAAGTTTACACAGTTCTTTTTTGTTTTCAGATTTCATACTGCTCAGAATTAATGATTCAAGGCTTGTCTTCTCTCTGAGAGAAGATAACTGTCCCTCTTGATTAGAAACTTCCAGTAAAGCAAGTGAGCACAGCTTGCAGCAATTATAAGAATAGATAGATTGCAATCTTTCTTGGAGGTACAAACACTGCAGAAGAATGGTGTTTATGAGACATTATTTTCTTCTCCTATTGAATATAATAAGAACAAACTGATTCATATTCCTTGTCTGTATTTCTTTTAGCATTTCCTCACCCCCAGCTCTTGTCTCCAAGGCTTCATTCTTCGTATCTTGGCCTGACCTTAAGCTCTGATGCAGAGGAAGAACCTCTTTTAAAATTCTCAACTCTACTGACTGTCTACATGTTCCACTGTCTCTTTGAATTCCAAATAAATTTCTGAAGAATTCCATGTGCCAACAAGCTTCACAGTACTCAAGGCAAGAATTATAGCCCTTTGAGTGCCTTTGAATGTGCAATTTCTTTTTTTCATTAAGTGCTGGTTTATTTTTGAATTATGAGTCAGCAAGAATAGACCTTCCAAAGAAATTCTCTGGACTGTACAGGCAATACCATTCTAAGGTTCTGATCTTTCTTTTCATAGAAGACCATGCAAAGGATAGAACAAGAATCATCTTCATGCAATCAAGTATTTATAGTTATTTTCTTGAACAGTCTGACTGTCCTATAAATTCTGCCTATAATTTTTTTTTCCTTTTCTTTTTTTTTAAAGGAATAAAGCGTTTAAACCCCTCAAGTTTCTATATTAAGCATCTGGGTTTTGATGCTACATCATAATACTTACACAGATATATTATGACATTTACATACAAGAGACTATTTCTCAGTGCAAGAACCGTAAAGTACTTAAAGAATTGCAGTCTGAAAACAAACAATTATGTTCTGTCAATGAAAGTCAGGACAACATGGAGTTGAAGGAAATAGAGCCCATGTAGTACCTGAAAACAGGTTTAACCTTTTATCCTTGAAGCAGCTGTGGTTAGTTTTCCAAATTAAGAGTACAATTTACTCTCTCTTGCGCATCATCTCAAAATAGCTCCTACACCTGCACCAAGGGGAAGTGGGGAAAAGGAGAATGTGTATCTGGCTGTAAGGAAGCTCACCTCTTCAACCCCTTCATCTCACCCCTGCCTGTTTGGTTTAGGATTCAAAGCAGGGAGGGGGGAATTCCCAACAGTGGAATACCAGTGCTTCACACAAACTAACTAGCTGGGGGGAAAGGGCTTTCCTAGGACTTATTTCACTGCCCACACTTTCATCCCCCTTATAAACACTGTGGCAAAAGCACCATGTGGAAATTCCCCAGGGCAAGGGCCTGAGGAACTGCACTTACTTGCTACAGCTGGCAAGTTCACTGAAGCTATAAATATTGATTAGAACAGATCCACACACATACAAGATAAATCAGTGAAGAATCAACGTGTCTTTTCTTGAAGGTCCTGTCTCCCAAACCTCTTAGAGGTCACTGGAAGAGTTAGGAAGCACATGGGAAACAGGACTCTGCTTGGAGTGAATCTGGGTTTCCAGAAAGCCTTTGAGAAGGTCACTGATCAAAGCTCTGGCGGAAGCTAAGGTGCCAAGGATAAGGAGGAAAAGTCCTACGTAACTTTCCATAAATGATTAAGAGAAAGGAAACGTAGTGTAAATACACATCCATTTTTCACAATGGAGGAAGGTTACCAGCGGGTCCCACAAGGATCTATGCTGTGCTGTTTGCAAAGGGATCTGGTTAAGGGAGTGAATAGTGATGTGACAGCTTATTAACAAAAAAATAAAAGAAAAAATGAGGGTAGTCAAAGTAAAACCAGCTGCAAAGAACCGCAGAAGGATATTACAAATTCCGAGTGCACAATAAAAGGGAAATGATATTCAATGCTGGTATAATGTAAAGTGGTGCTTGTGGGGATACACAGCCCTAACTGTACCTACACAATAAAGGCTCTAGTTTAGCTCTGTTCCACCCAGAGACAGAGACCTTGCAGTCCCTGTGAGTAACTGTGGGCACTTGGCTCAGCAGCAGTCAAAAGGGCAAAGACAAAGCTGGGAGCAGTTATGAGAAAATAGAGAAAACAGAAGTCATTGTTACAACGCTGGTTAAATGATGCACCCTCATTTTAAATCTGGGTATCCATTCTGGTCAGCCCACCTCACACAGAGGCAGAAGAACTACAAAAGATACAAAGCAGGGAGATACAGATGAACATGGGTATGGAATGGCTTCTGTACAGGCAGGACTAAAATTGGGAATCTTCAAGCTGGAAGAGGCAACTGAGGGGAAACACGACAGAGGCCTACGTGACTGTGAATGACAAGATGGAAGTCTACAGGAAATGGTCATTTATTATTTCTCCTAAGAAATACAGGACACCAACAACATTGCCATGACACTGCAGATTAAAAACTAACACAAGAAGGCATGTCTATATACACAATTCAGTACAACGCAAAATTGGGCTGTGGAACTCACTGGCACAAACCTTGAGGATGTTCAAAATATAAATGAACAAATGTGAAGAAGAAATGTTCCTCCAGGGCTACTAAACACAACAGTGAAAATAAAATTTCCAGTCCTGGAACCTGTCAAATGCTGGCTGCCAAAAGCTCAGTGGATATGCCAGGGGTGTAAGGCAGAGGTGAAATCTGTACGTACCCTGTTTGCACCACTGCTAAAAGGAGGAAAATGGACTTGGGCACTTCTGCTCTTGGGCTCTGACCCCCTTTGCTGAAAGCAAGCTGTGACAGCTCAGACTGTGGGTCTTTGTCTGCCTCACTTAAACAGCCAAACGCCGCAGGCAGGAGTTACAGCAGGATTTCAGGGGCAGGACAGGTCACATCAATGAGCAAAAGAGGGTGACAAGTTCACCAGTAGTCTCAGCTGCTGGAAAAATGCAGACTCAGGCTTCCCTAAAGCCACATTTCTCTGAAGGGATCCCTTCACTTCTCCCATTCCCAGTAAACAGTAACACAGGAGCCGTATTTCCAGCATGTAGCAGGTTAAGCCATCTTTTCTGCCTTGAGATCAGGCACAGTTCTTTCGTTTTGAGACAGGTGAGCAAGGTCTGGTGGCCTACCAACCCCCAAAAATGCCATGGGCTCTGAACACAAGGTAGGACGTGATATTAGGAAGCTAATGATGTTAGACTTACTGAAATTTGGTTTTGGCAGCTGGCACAGGAAAAAGGTCAGAGCCAGAAAAAACTTCTGTTGCACTAACAAACCTGAGAGCAATTTTTCCCTTCCTACCTCCCTTAGAAATGAGGGAAAAGACTTCTAAAAGTACAGCTAGGGTAAACTGGTGGTCTTCTGCAAATAACATATTATATAGGAAGGAGAAACATGACATTGCACTGAAATCAATTAAATACCTGGTATGAGAAGTAAAAATAATATATATATAGGATTATATATGTCTTTTCATAATGTTAAATTATAGAATTGAGACTTTTTATTTAACAGATTCTCTTTATTTCCATTCATTCATTTTCCTGTCCTGGACACTACATATTTAGACTTAGATGTTAAAGTCAAAGATAAATTTTTCACAGATAGTAACTGAAGAGGAAAAAACATCAGGGTCTTTCCTAAACCTTGATCAGAGGTAAGATGCAAGGGCTTCCTAACACCTCTCTACCCTTGCACTGAAGACAAACATATTAAGTTCTCTCTCTGACAAGAACTTTAATCCTAACAAAAAAATTATGTCTGTTTACTACCAATTCTAAGATACATAATACAAACACAAAAGCCAATACAAGATGAAAAGTGAGAGCAACAGCTTCACTGAAAATTCACATATAATGATAATTATTAGCACTTTTTCTTCTGAATTACATACTGTCTTTAGGGAGTAGCATTCCTAATTACTTCAGTTTAAAATTACTTCAAATCAGCTGGCAAATATATTAACTTGCAGCTCCTTAGAAAAACTGCCAAAACTATTTTGTTACCAAAACCACGGGCTTAAAAGCATCTAGAATTCAACAAAATGAGCCACCTATGACAGGCTTTTAATTATAGTGCTATTAATAAGCAGCATTAACTGCTTTTGTACATACATGCGTACCCATGCATGTGTGCTCACATATGTAGCCAAACATCAAAAAAGCAGCGTATAAATGCTTTATTGTTCCTTGCCCTAATGGAAAAACAAAAATCCACATGGAGTAAAAAACTATTCATATGAAATAAAACCCAAGTTGCTGCTTTGGGGAACACTTTATACTCACATAGATGAGCTTTTGTGTTTGTGTAAATATATATTTAAGCTTTCAGAAGAATAAAAAAAAAGATACAGTGAATTCCACCTAGGATACAATCAGGTGTACATTATCTACTACCCTGCTTGTAATTGCTTCATTGACTCATTACATAAACATACAGAAAGGTTTTGTGATTTTGTTTTGTACAAATCTGAAACAGTAGTAGCTCTGGCTGTGTCTAGAGTTAAAAACTAAACCTCTACGTGAAGCTCAGTTGAAATGACTAGTTCTGGGTGCTCTCTACACAGGGAAAACCAAAGCAGCAGTTTGAGCAAGGGAGGTACTGACTGCACCCAGGAAAACATTCGGCTCCACGTCCATGAGCTCTGTTTGAGTCACGGCAAGAACAAGAAAAGATTTGTTGAATCAAGGCCTGTTGTAAGAGTAGTAAACAGCTTTATCTGGGTAAAGCTTCATGGAAAATACAGAGAGCAGACGGAAAGGAATGCAGTCTTTGAACAACCACTCAGGCAGACAGCTGCGTGTTCCAACTAGAAGTTCAGCTATTACTTGCATACGACCCTTGACTGTGTGCAGGTCACTTCATTTTGAAATGAAAGAAGAATGAAGATTGTACACTCATAAAGATGAAAATGAAGACTATATACTCAGTTTTGTTAGGACAATTCAAGTATCTTTGTGGACTACACATTTTTAAGACTGCAAGGAATTAAAACTTTCTGGTCTGTCCTTGAAAGCAAATGGTGTTTCACTTCTAACTTCATGGATGACTATGGGGCTCTCAAACTAGGGAAAGCAGAAAGTAAGTACAAAAAAGAATGCTACCTTATTTAAACAAAGAATTTAATTGGATTTGAGCATAAAATAATTCTTTCTCAGAATACATATGTGTAAAAACGAATAATCAAAACAAGTAAAATCTGGTTCAGTAATCTTTCTGGCATGTCAATGCAGATGCTGTGCATATGCACCTATAACTGCATTCACAGTTAGTAACTATCTGATTTATAAAACAAACTAAAATGATCTAATGGAAAAAAAATCCATTAATGGTTTTTATTTGGTAGCTGCAGACAGTTGGTTTAAGGCAGCTGTATTGAACTTGCATCACTAAGACACGGAAAAAAACCACCCTGGCAATTTCTGGCAAGAAAACCATAATTCACTAAGCTGCTCTATGCCCTCACCTCATACAGATTGCAGAATATGGGCTAATGATTCTGCAGGACAGCCATTAGGCTTTACTGACCCTCTGGAACCATGACTTAAAATAAAACCCTCAGCTTTTTATATAATGTAATAAAGACACCATGTCATGACTTACTAGGAGAAGAGCCAGGGACACAGAAGCAGCTTTATGTGCAATATTTCCTCAAAATAATTAAATGTTTGCAAAAACAATCAACCGACAATGAGCTGGGATAATGCAAAAAACCCCCCAATATGCCTAAACTATACTTCATGGAAGAAAGCAATACACTTCATATCATAAACTTCTTTCATTGTGAATTATGAGCATCCTGTGAGTGATGTAATTACAGCTGCTAGTGGTATAATAACAGCTGCAACTCTGCAACAGATGAAAATATGATCTGCCCTGAACAGAGCACTGGTTGTTTTCTTTATCACCTTGAATTACAGAAAATCTGCTGACACTAAACAACATCCCTTCTGATGGCCAGTTTTCTAATCTTTACTCAATTTCCACAGATGAGACCTGCTGAATTAACATGAATAAAAATGTGTATCTGAAGATGTTTTAATTTGTATTTTTATATGTGTATTTGTCTCTCTATACACATGCACACACACACAAAGAAAAAGTTAATAGTAAACAGACACTCAAAATTCAGCTACAAGAAATGAAGAAATTTCATCTGGAAAAAGTGACCTCTGGGGTACAGGTGAGAAGGAAACACTACTGAAAAGTTGTTACAGTGAGGCTACCAAAGAAAGAGGTCCTCATTCTATCTGAAGCTCTTTGTATGGAAGTTCTCAGGCTGGACTGGAGCCTTCTAATGTCTTCCTGTATGAGGCAACTTCTAAATAACACAAAATATGTCATAAATCTGTTATATTTGTGCTGTATTAAAAAAACAGCTCACTGATGACTCCTTAGTACATCTAGGTATTTTCCTTCCCTTTGACCTTTTACTATCTTGTTTACTTCCTTTTCAGGAAAGAGATCATAAGAAAGGGTTTGAGGCATAATTCTTATTTTTGCTTGTCCATTTGTGAATTAAGACGGGGAAGGACAGTAAGCTGAAGCACCAGGCTCCTTTTCACACATTCATGTGAACAACATGGATGTTTTATCTATACTAGGAAATGGGACTCCCTCTGACATTATTCTCCACCCGGGACTGATGTACATCATATTCCAATTCAAGTTTCCACTGTGGACAGACAATGTAGAGTGCAGCAGATGTGGGGGTTTAGACAACTGGCATAAGTTTCAATAAATGCTTTAAACTTGGTCCTTATTCATAAGCTTTTCTGCTCTATGGACTGGACAACTCTTCTACTTTTTCTGACTTCATTCATAGGCATTTATTTTTTGAAAGAGAGAATGATGTGGAGAAGTAAAAAGATTCTAGGCATGAAAAATACTATTATCAACTAAATACTTGTTGGATCAGATGATCCTTGAAGTCCCCTTGCAGCTGGCCATTCTATGATTCTGTGACTCTTCTGTACTGTGACCAAATCGTCTCTCTTGTGTGAAAGTGACAAAGATGATCTGCATGATTTTGATCTACCATTAAGAAAAACATCAATGTTGTGTGAGCAGAAAGTGGTAAAAAGAAAATAGAAAAGAGAAAAAAGGGCATGTGTTTGTATGTTTTCTTAGTCCTTTCAAAGCTCATTTTCTTCAAGAATTTTGAGATGCTACAAAACATTCATTTGTTCTTATTTCCAGGCTTGGACTGTTGCAGGTTGACATGACACCTCTAATTTCACCCAGAAGAAGCAGGTAACCACCTTGCTCACTTAAGCTAAGCAAGTAGAAGCACCAGCTGGAAAGCCAGGACCATGAAAAGGGCAAACCTTTCAGGAAACCAGTAAGAAGCTGGGCAATCAAAACAAAAAGTTACAAGCAGATGCCTGTATTAATCTGCCTCCGGGTCCCTTCTCTACACTTTTTCACTGTAGAAGAATCTACTACTTTTTTGCATTTTTCCTTTTCAATAAAGAATAGCCCCAAACTCTAAAAACAGACAATCCCAAAAGGACACTGACTGAAAAAAAAGGTTTTATTTTCCTTTTCGAACCTTTAATATAGGAATTGTATTTGCAATTAGGAAGTAAAACAGTTTTAAAACACACGTTTTTATTTCACAAGACACATCCGTTTGCTTTCCTCTATTCCTAGTTTATGAAGATACTCAGACTGACACAATTTTTTTGTTGAATTGAAATTTTATCACAGATAAATCGCTTTTGAAGGATGATGAAAAATCATGCGGACATTTCTTGACAGAATCTGAGTCAGTAAGAGAAACTTTCCCTAGATTGGGAAATGGTGATGAAAGACATAAGGAACTTAAGGTCCACCAGGAAGAGTGAAGAGAACATGTTTATGGTATGTATATGGTACATTTAGCACTGCAGTAAAGTGTCAGAATTCCAATCTCACATGTACATGTAAGACACTTCAGGCTGTGAAATCGGGAATGCAGGCACAGCAGTAGAGATTTCAGTCTCTCCAGGGAAGCAAGCAGGGATCAGTGCAGTGCATCCCTGGCAGGCTTGGGGCGTTCACACCCTGTGCCAAACACAGAGGATGGGCCTTTGCAGCACTTAAACTTTGTGCTAAAAGCCGGGAAGGTGGCCCAGGCCCCTGGACAGCACCGTGTCTGCACTTGAGCAGGACACTGAGGAAATATCCCATGTGATTTGCACAGTGCAGAACTTACTGCACCTGCTGGAAATTTCAAGACATAATGGTCACACACTGAAGTGTTTTTCACCTGTCCTCAGTATTCTATCGTACCCATCTGCAAAGATCACTCATGACCTCTGTTAGCTGTACTTTCAGCACTATTTCTATCACCTCAACCAACAAAGTGCTCTGATACAGTTGACTAAAACATTTAATTTCCCTCTGAAACCAGAATGCAGCAGTATGAGAAAATCCTTTCTCTAGAGAAGGGACACCAAGGATTTCTGTCACATGTGTGTATGTGTGATGAAACAGAAAGGAGGAAGGCACAATATTTAGTAATAAATATGGGCCTTGTACGGGATATTTTTCAAGATGACTGAAATTAAAGTTGTTAATAATCACAAATTTTAATATTACAATAAAATTTCTAGATGGAACTAACATTACAAAATTCAGATTAAACATATTAATGTTTCATTTGTGATGATACTCCTACTACTCTTGGGGAAGGAATATAACCCAGAAGGCAGAAAATGCATTACTGGGGGGTTGTCCCCTGACCCCATGGTTTTTGGCAATGTTGCACAGCTAGCTCTGTACCTGTTTCCAGGCTATCTTAATGGAATGAATTAAGACTTTAAACACAAGTAAAGATGTCAGACTCCTAATGCAGTGCTAGGAACACACGACCTGTCCAGCTCTGACACACATCTCAATTGCTGCAACATGTGAGCGTATTTCACCTCCCACTGTCGCCATTTCTGTAGCCAGCAAACACGGGTGAGTTATCAGAAAGATTTAAACGCTAGAAACGTGCTGTCCATAATGCTAACAGATGTTTGGAGGACAAGATGAAGAGCAAAAGGATATACATTGATCAGTTTAATCTGATCTAAAGAAAAAAACACAATTATGATGCAACACTGAAATAATTCTGACCCTAAAATATACCAATCTCATCTCTGTGTGTGTTGGAGAGTAAATTCTGAAATAAAAGGAAGTTTGCTCTCAATAAAATCAGCTATTTCTAGATAAACCTAAACCAAAACCAGAGAAAAAACAACGCAAAAAGCAAAACAGGTTAGCATGAAAGACTAAAATCTCTTCCTTTTGAAAACTGGAATTGGACCATTTAACTTTTCCAAACATCTACAGCCTGACCCAAGACAGTCATCTGCTATTACTTTGAAATTAAAAAAAAAAAAGACAGATAGAGAAGAAACAATCACCCTCTCTATCCTAGAATGGAATGAATAGCTGTATAAAGGTGCCCTCAGGGAATCCAGAGGGATAATACATATGAATTTTTAGATACCTGGAGATAACGAAGGTAAGTACCAAAGCAAAAAATATTAACGTTCCCTGAAATTCTGAAATTGTATGCAAATTCTGAAACTGATTCTTTCTTAGCCCCAATTTTCTTTAAACTGTACAGTCTAGGTAAAAGGATTCGACATTTCTATCATACATTCCCAAATTAAAAGCAGTGTCTGCACTAGGGGGTAACAACTGCAGCCCCTCCTGCACCTGCCAAAGCATTATTGCTGGAAGGGATCAGAACTTCATAGTAATCACTTCTGGGTCTGTGGATCCCACTCCATCTGCAAGCACACATCCCAAACACTCTGGACACAGACAGCACTCGCACATGGGAATTTGTGTGGCAGCACTCCCTTGGGTCATGGAAGAGCATCACATTTTACAAGAGCATTACACCAAAGCAAAGGTTAATCATTTCAGCTCAAGCAGACCACAGGCATGCCAGGTTAGGTAAAAGCCATGCAAATTATCTACCTGGTCGTGTGGTGAGTCCTCTGTCTGCAGCCGGGCGGGCATCAACTGGCTCAACTGGGCATGTGCAGGGAAGAAACAAAAAAGCAAACAAAAATAAACAAGGTCCCCCAAAATCATAAAATCAAGTGCTCATCTGTTGGGACAGTGCAGGAGACACAAAGTGCATAAACGAAGTTACCAAAGCAACAGCTAGGAAAGGTGTGCCTTCAGTCAATCCTGGAAGGAAAAGGAAGGGATGGGGAGGACTTCACAAGGAAAGCTTCACAGCTGGTGCATCAATTTTACCTCACATTCTGGTTACTGCTTCAAGTGAGAAACCATTACGATCAAAGAATTTCTGTCAATAGAATGAAAACTATATTCATTACATGCAAACTTCTTCCCATTGTATGACCACAACCAGCAGCCAAAACAGATATGATCAGATTCTGCAGCTTCTCTTGATCAATACTGACTTATAAACCTACTGAATCCATTCTTCTTCCTTTCAACAAAGATATTTTACAGCACTAGCTATCAGGTTTGAAAAAAATAAAAGTGCATTTTGAAAATACAATGAATACTTCATTCCTGCTTGTTCTGATTTGTAGACAGCATATTTGTCTTTCAGTTTTTGAAAGGGAACCCAAGGAAGAAACACCTCTTTCTACCCAACTGTGTGTCCTACAGTATTACAAAACTCGTGTATTACTCTACAAAGGTTTTATCACATAAAATCTAAGGTTAATGGAGCTCATTGGCATTAACAGAAAAACAGGATTTGCGAAACTTAGAGCTGTTTGAATCAGTGCCTACTGCCTCAGTTAAGTCCAAATATACTGGAGATGTTCATTAAAACATTCAGGTTTTTACACCTCTTTTTTTGTTTCTCTTTTGCTCCAATCCTGTTGCCTTCCCTAACTACCCAAGTGACAGTGTTGGAAAGAACTTGAATTCAGAAATAAAGTGTTACATTGTTCCTTAAGAATTCAGAATTTTTAACACATGGTATATTCTCATTCACTTGAATTTCTGGATTCAGGTATGAGCCTTCAGCAGCAGTAAGTGAGCAGCAATTACATAGGAAACCTGACAAAACCTCATCTTTCAGTCACAAAGATCTGCTCATCTTACTTGGCACCAGAAAATCACACAAACCTGAGGATACTGCTGACTTAAGCCATGGAACTGCCCATCTTCTCGGGGAATCTGTGCCACTGTTCCTAAGAGTCTGACAAACAACCTACTATGCTTATAAGTGAGGGCCTATAAGTGTCTTCCATGTCCTTTGCACACAGGAGACAACTGCAACAGCTCCTGCCTCTGGGAAAAAAGCATAAGTCAGCTTTAGAGTAAGCTGCAGAATAAAAGAGCATTGGCACATCTGACTCGCTTGTATTTCGAGAAGGGCAAACTCTTCACAGAGCTCGCTGATCTGGTGCTGCAGAGACAAGCCACCAAGGCACTTTCCTTCACAGCAGTTCAGAATGGCACTAGCAGACCATGTAATTGCTTTCCTTACATAGCTCCATACAAAACCTGACTTCCACCCTCAGCTAAAAATTACAATTTTGAGTATTTTCCTATTTATGTCTTGTGCCAGTTTTTCAATATTGCTGGCCCCACCCCTCAGGCAGATCAGCAGTGATTTTCAGTGACAAGTAGTTAAGGGAAGGAACAACCAAGGACCAACAGTACCCAAACTGCTCCTGGAAACCCCTCCTCTGTCACCCTGGCTCCTGCCTCCTCCCTGGAAGGCTGAGGGGTTTTACTTCCCTCCTGCTATGTAACCCTACATGCCCACAGCTATGGAGAAGTGAGGGGGCAGCTTGAGGGTGAAGAATGAGAGCAGCTAAAGGGGCAGAAGGATGAAGTTTCTGTTGTAGAGTAGCGTGGACCTAATCTCAGGATAATGCAGTATTTGTGGTGAGGTGAAAGTATTAATAACAAATAATTCTTTTTGTCATCTGTAATTTAGGAAGGACTTTACAGAGGAAAAGGAAAACATCACCGGCACAGTTCATAACTGATACAGAAGTGAAAAGACCTGCTCAAGGTCACAAACCAGTTGCAGGGCAAGAACTGGAGGCAAAAGATAAGAACCAAGGGTCTTCCAAAGCAGATTGTGATTCCAGGCAGCATGATACAAAGAAAGGCAGGTTTCAGGAGAGCCCTGAGCTACCAGCTTTTGAATTTCAGCTGCATTTTAAAACCTGCTTGCTCTGCCCCAGTACTGATGTATGCATAAACCCAAGTTAACTCTGAATATCTTGTCTCACTGCCTGCTCCAGTGGATCCCATCCCCTCACAACAGCTGATGAAGAGAGGAGAGGTTGATACCTATTACAGCATTTATCAATAATCAAAATTCAAAGATATACTGTGTGTTACTATAAAAACCTCCACTCATTTTGCTGCTCCAGAATCATATTTCTCTTGAACATACTTCTATGTGCACAGAAGTACACAGAAGTAAGACTGAAAATTCATTTTCTAAATAGACTCATCACACTAAATTGGTAGGTATCTGCTTACACTGACTACTCAGGCTTCATACAGGCCACACATCCCACCTTTATCTAACATTAACACATCTCAGAAGAGCAAGACAGAACGTGTTTGCTTCTCTTTTCAAAAATAAAAGCAAGGTGCATTAAAGAGCTGGTACAAACCAGCAGGTGAGGACTGCTATGTGATGCTTCACAGTGTTGAAGGGCGTAATTGGACAAGTCATAAGGATAACGCAGTAGATTTACAAGAATCTCACTTTACATAAATACTTTCTCACTAAGGCTACCTGTAACTGCAGGCTAAAACACAGAGGATAAACCACCAAACCCAGTTAGTCACTGGCAAAATGCCTGGGGGCTTGGCAGCTTCAGAGCTTCACAACTCTTGGGGGTTTGCCCCCACCTCTGAGGGTGTGTTTTTCATTGTTAAAACACCATTTCCTGACAGTTTGGTGGCGCCTGCTGCAGGGTCCTCAGAGAGTGCTTTTTGCCAACCTTATTTGTGTCGCAATACACTCAGCAAGCATTCAGCCATGCAAGTAGTGTAGTGAATTACCTGCTGCTTTGGATTAACTTCTGTGGGCATTGACAGGGAAACTACCTCAGGGGAAGACAAGGAAGGAAATACTTGCAGAAAATACAGAGCTAGGCTAGACTTTCAAGGTCTACTTATTTTTAGACTATTTTCACTTATTCATCAGTAAAAGCAATTTTAGAAAAATAAACTATTTGCATAAAACCTATCCTTTCACCTAAACATGCAGTTTAGATTGAGAAAATTTCAAAAGGAGTCATGAAACCTTAAGATTTTGCAACAGCATACCAATCCATTATTAATATATGAGACTTAGGATTAATCACTGTCATGGAAAGAAACAGGCATGGGAACTAATGACAAATTTAAGGTATTTTTTTGTATTCTAACTTCATCACTTCTACACAGAATACTGGGTACTTTGAAATCAAGATTTAATGGCTGCATTTCCTTCCACTTTTCCCACAGTCACATTTTGGTTTAAGCATTCCCCAAACAGTTCATTAAAAACAAGTCTCATCACAGTGTCTGCCAGAGGGGGTGAGATCCCAGGTCCTAACCGAGCCCACTCCAGGATCTGTTTCATTGCCTCTCAGACACTGACAGTCCCATCAGAAATTTAAGAGTAATGCAAATTTGCAATGATGTAAATGATTTACCTGGTGTGCCTGCTCAGTACTGAGGAAAACCACTGTTCACACAGTACAACAGCTCTCAGCCAAGTAAACAGGAGCTGAGATGCTCAGCATCTCCCAGCAGCAGGACATGCTGACCATCTCTAACACTGCAATGGTCAGTCACTCCATGGTATCTGAGGTTTCTCTAGCACATGATTTTTGAACTGACACCTTTTTTGATCAATGGTTATTCGTTATAAAACAGTAATGACTTGCTCAGTACTGCATAAAATACAAAAACCTCCCTGCAGAAGGGAAGCTTATTGTTTGAAAAACAGGCTATGCAGAAATACCTTCAGTGGACAGGGAAAGAAAAAAACAGAAGGAGAAAATCACGTCAATTGTTATTTACTTCTTGCTACTTCCCAAGCATATTATAACAACATAGAAAACACAGTTTTGGAAGCAATGTAGACAAAGCCTGAAATAAGACAGTGGTCACAGAAGAAAACAGTCATGGGAAGGAAAGACAAATGGCACAGTTAGTCCTGGGATTCTGGAACAAAGAGCTGGGAGACAAAAACCAAGTTAAAAATAAAGCTGAGAAATCCCTCTTTGATGAGTTAGGCAAAGGCATAGAATGGGTGTCAAAAGAAAGAAAGAAGGTATTACAGGCATGATCACATTAACAACATTGTGGTTTGGACAGATGACAGACAAGTATAATGGAAAACAAAAAGGACTTGAAGAGGTTTAAGTCACTAAATAATTTCCACTTCTAACTGTTCAGACTTGAACAATAATAAAGGTTGGCCTAACAGACTTGTTTGCTGCAATAACTTCATGACAAATATAATTCTGATATAAAAACCCAAAACCAAGCCCAAACAACTTGAAGGCATGAAAGTTAAAAGAGATTTCCACAGTCAATATTAAGAAATGCTCCAGTAAACCACATACTACATTAAAACACACAGGATTCATAATTAAACACTATGTGATTCCAGGCAGGAGAGTTTTCGTTTCTTATTTGCTGTCATACATTTTAAAAGAACCATGCTCAATATACCTACCTATGGGAATTCAGTGTCACACTGACATACCTTTCATTATTAAATTCTGAGCTTATCCAGGTTTCTGAAGGAAAAATAAGCTTTTTTGACTAGACTGTGGGTATGTCTGGATGCACCTGTCTACCTAGTAACTTCTGAACCTGGTGACTGAAACCAGCACATTCTGAAAGCCGGGAGGACAAGACGTCAAAGTAATTAATGCCCCCCAAGTTTCACAGAAGCAGGCAGTGGGTATAGAAACTGGTGTCCTGGATGCCTCAGCTATGGGTAAAACTGCAGCATGAGCCGCATTGGAAAATTCCTGCAGGACAGACACCAGCAGCCAGCCTGTGACCCGCTCCTGGCAGACAGCCTTGACACGTGCACTGTAGCAGGCTGCAGCTCATTCCCCAGGAAAATGAGGTTTATCCTGCCAACCTGGCCAGGCGTCTGCAGCCCTCGCCTGACGCGCTCCAGCCAGCTGCTGTCACCTGGCTGAAAGTGCTCTTCACACACTTCTGGAGCCCTTGTCACCACTCCTGCCTCCTGGCCCCTGATGCCGGTCTGTGCATTGGGTTTGCTCTGGCTTTGCTCTTCTACTTGGTCCCTCCCTGGCACTCTGATTTTAGCCCCACTCCTGAGCAGCCTCTCCTCTTCCCCTCAAATCCATATACCTCTGCCTCGCTGAGTGGCTGACCTTTGTGCAACTCTTTTCTTTTTCCTGCTCCTAGGCCTCTCCGGCTCCTGAGGACAACCCGCTCTGATCACAAAACTGATTCTAACTCCACTGATTGCACCTGCCACCAACAGCAGACCTGGCAAATCCATGTCCATGTCTCATGCTTCATCTCCCAAGTGGCCAGTTGCCCACAGTCACTCACATGTGCTGGAGTGAGACTAACTGAATAAGGTTGGTCTGGCCAAGGGCAGGTATGGCCTAAATCAGTGGCTTCAAATGACTCTGGTAGGATATTAATGGCAATGCAGTTCAGCTACAGATCGCAAATTTGCCTGAAAAGACTTCTGTAGTTCCAGGCTCTGTGACTCTGCTGTGGCTTTGCAGTAACAAACTTCCACTGATGTGATTAACTTAGCACCAGTAACTGTGCAGTTGAACTTATAGAGGAAAATAAACACAATAGGAGGAACTTGAATGATGTGATCAAAGTCTCTCAGGTTGTTTCTGATTAATTGGCTTCAGTACCTAAGTGAACTACCAATTCCAGATTATACGTTAATTATTAGTGTGCAATCACTTCAATAAATTAGTCCATGAGCAATGTAAAATACCCCTTAAAAAAAAACTTTTCACTAGCCAGTTGCATTGCTGAGTATGCAGAACATTTCTGCAGTACCTTCCAGACAACCAGCATAGGGTGGGAAATAAAATCATCTATCATACTAGGATTGTGGTGGATCTGTAATAATTATCATGCCAGCAAAGAAAAACCTCTACCTTAACCAAAACACTCATTTCGTCGCAGCACAGAACTAAGAACCCTTTTTTTTTATCTTCTCTTGCTCATTGTCATATATAAGCTTATAAAGACTGTCACACATAATCTCCTAGAATGTATTGTGGTTTGTTTCTAAAGGAAAGCAAGCACAACAAAATTACAAATTTTAGCCAGGGCTTTCTGTTCCATCAGAGAGACACAATTGACATGGCAGACCAGTTCTAAACTTACATTTCAGAATGCCTAACCTGCTTACATCAGAAAAATTTCAAATTTCAGGGAACAACATGAACAGAAACCCAAAAGCTCAGCTCAGAATATTCTGTGGTTTTGCCCTCTATTGTACATACCTTCATTTTCAGTATTGGCTGGAACAGAATCAACTCCAAAGGGATGCCACGGCTGAAGGTCATCTAGGCTGAAGTCTCCATCCACTGGAAGAAGTTCAACTGTAGTCTTGGTTTCCGTCAACGAAGGCATGAGAGCATCATTTCCATAGCTGATTCTGGGCTCGCTGA
This sequence comes from Dendrocincla tyrannina, assembly GCA_035047865.1. Lineage (NCBI taxonomy): Eukaryota > Metazoa > Chordata > Aves > Passeriformes > Dendrocolaptidae > Dendrocincla > Dendrocincla tyrannina. The sequence goes on from JAWWMP010000001.1 coordinate 15,403,918, forward strand.
TCATATTGGCCAAAACATCATCAGAGTAGTTCTGCTCTTTCTGAAGTAATTCATCTGCAAGGAAATTTCAATGCAGAAATTATCTGAAAGAGCCTGCATTCCACAGGACCTATTTTCAATGCTATTGAAGTAATAATTCAGTGTTGTAAGATTCTGTTTTCTTACAACAAATCAAAACATAAAGGCTCGGAATAGTCAAAAGCCCAGGATAAACACTGCAGCTAAGTAAGGCACTTTTTTGAAACATCTACCAGAACTGTCCAGTACTGTTTCCTACCCACATTTCCACCACATAACAGTTCACAGGTCTGTGCTATACAAGTTCCTTGACTCTTCCTCACCACTTTTAAAGAAAGCACAGAACAACTCCCTTCAACTCAGCACGTCGCCGTAAGTCAACTGGTGAGAGGCCCACAGGAAGGAATGTCTTTCTAATTTCCCCTTCCACTTAAATGCTCACTGCCAAAGCTCATCACTGATCTTAATCGTAAATCATATCAGCAGTTACTGTATGAAATGGGGTTTACTGTAATGCACTAAATCTGAAGGAATATTTGATTTTTTTAACTTATATAACTTTACCAAAACACTGAAGTAGCTGTTTGTTAAAAAGGAGTTACAAACATCTGCAGGCAAATAATTCTACAAGCAACCAGGACCTAAAGCTGTGCAGTATTATCTATGTTGTGGGTTTTTTTGTTTCCTTGAAGCAAGGTAAGTACAATCAAAGCATTTTTCAGCTCTATGAGGTGTATAGGACAACTCAGCATTAAAAATAAGGCTGGAGATTGTGTGTGCTTCATTATTCCAGTCCCTTCTCACATCAAAGTTCATCTGCTCTCGCCACAGCAAAGACATGGACCTGTTGGAGCGAGTCCAGAGGAGGCCACACAATTGATGAGAGGGATGGAGCACGTCTCCCATGAAGACATACTGAGAGAGCTGGGCTTGTCCAAATGGGAGAAGAGAAAGTTCCAAGAAAGGTTTTTCAATACCTACAAGGGGTCTATAACAAAGACGGGCCAAATTTTTCAGCACAGCTTTTGTGACAGGACCAGGGGTGGTGGTTTTAATGGAGGGTCCATTTAGGGTAGATATAAAGAAGTTTTTTACAATGAGGGTAGTGGTAGATGTCCCATCCCTAGAAACATCCAAGGCCAGGTTGGATGGGGTCTGAGCAACCTGATCTAGTTGAAGAGGGGGCTGGAATAGATGACCTTTAAAGGTCTCCTGAACCTAAACCATTCTACCTTTGATCCCCCCCTTCACTGCCATTTGTTTTCGTGGGAGCAACACATCACTTTTAAGTACTTTGAGGGAACTTGGTGCACAAGAACACATTCAAGTGAGCAATTACAATGAAGAAGGTAAGTAATTGCCAATAAGGCACCAATGTAATTAGTAAGCAGGTGTCACAGAGCTAAACAGCTAGTAACAGGAGACTGTAAAGGTTGCTCTGCTAGAGCGCAAGTGGTCATGCACATGAGCACACACATGGCAGCTGATGATACAACAGCTTTTATTAAGACTGGTCTGTCTGCACTTCACTAAGGACTCCCTGACTGTCACTGCTTTACACCCACATCTCAACTGGGTATCAATTGGACAGGAATCACCACTATACTGCTGGACCCTGTATGTCACTTACACTTAAGGGGCTCACTTACTCCCCAGCAACATCAGTGACAAAGGGCATGTAAATGCCTATGCCCATCCTAGCTTTAGACCCTTCAGTAAAATCTTTGGAGTGCTATTTTCCTCAGCAAGGGCCCTCGCCAAGGCATGAGCATCAGACCTGGCGCTGCTTCAGTGCCTTTACAATGATATAATAGGGCTCTGCTCTGCAATGTCTCTTAAAGACTACCTTGAGGTAGCTGATACAACTCTCTGACACCCTATTTCTACAATGCTAATTTCAGAACATCAAATATAAACAAAAAACTTGTAACCTCAGCCCTGGGGCAAACATAGGGTCTGAATATTGTAAAATTATGTTTTAAACCAAAATTTTCTGTTTAAACAGCAATTACTTGAGCAGAAAATAAACCTTATGTGTACACAAAATTTAATTCTGTGATTTAATTTGTTCATTAGAATGACTTATTAAGACAGCATAGAAAGCCTACACCATACTGCATTGTTTCTCTCTCCATGTTAACTTTATTGAAAACAGTGTTATTTTATAAAACACCTACTAAATCTTTAGCATGGAGCGCAAGTCTGATTTCTGCCTCCCCACTGCACTTACAGTAATCCTTTTTCAAATTAAACCATCCCCTTGTAGCAGAGGAGAGACAAGTGAAGCACCTTGATATTCTGAGCAGACACTGTATCACATGACAGGTGTTAATTTTCATTTGATAGGGATGAAGAGACTTTTATACTAAAAGGAGCTGGGTGTTAGTGGCCTGAGGGAGCAGTCTGGTGTCCACGTGCCTTATGATTGCAGCTGAGCACACAGTAATACCATATCATCATGGACCACGGGAGAGAGCATCACAGTACAGCGGAGTATCTTAGTGCTTGCAAGCCTTCCTGAACACAGGCACTGGAAGGGTTTTGGGGCGAAGCTCCCCTCCCTCCCGCCGTCCTCAGAGGATGGTGTGGGGCACTGTGCAGAGCTCCAGCCCACGCAGCAGTGGCAGGAGGGGTGCTGGGGGTGCCCCGATCACCCCTTCGCCCTGGGCAGTGCCAATCCTGCACGATTCCTGTCCGTTCCCTGCTGCTGCTGCACTCTGTGTTACTTGCAGACCGCTCCTGCCCTTGGAAAGGGACAAACAGTGCACGGAGAGGAAGGAAGAACCTGAGCTCTGGCAGTGGGGGAGCAGCACCAGGGCTGGCACAACACTCGGGGAAGGCCACAGTGCCAGAGGACAGAGAGGGGCACCCAACTCCCATGATTATATCCAAACCCCTGGGGGCTGGGGGGGGATTGCACACCAAGTCTCTGTCAATGCTCCGAGTTGTTTCCTACTCAGCTGCAGCGCAGAGCACTGATAGGACCTGACCTGCACAATAGCTCAAGTGAGGCAGACAGATACTACAACTAGCAGATTATGATCACATTCATTTTACAAGCAGGGAAACAATGGCCAAAATGAATCAAGCCCATCTGACAGGATGAATCAGACACTGAATGACAGTGAGAAATTGGAAGTGCCTGGCGTAGACACTGTGCTGGAGTCCATCACACTGAGGCAGCTGTGACTGCATCGAGTAAATGATTTGCAAACAATTGCTTCAATCTCTGAACGGCTAAAAAAAGTTTGCCTTAGGATTTCCAGTTATTGACAGTAGCTGGCAAAGCCCAAGATCAATTTTTCAGTGTTGATTTTGTTCTGAGTATCAATGGCTACTTGAATCATGGGCTACACTAACAGAGAGCCATACCATAGAGCCCACTGTCACCCATCAATACAGGTCTCCTGCCTTCCTTCACAGCTGCCAACTCAATTCCCCCACCCTGCAAAAGACAATCCTCTAAATAAGCAGGGAGTACAGTCACAGCTGGAGACTAGGATGTGCATTCAAGACTGTTTCAGGGATTTTATTTGTATGGTGAATATCTTATTAGTTGGTGAAAATAGAGAGACTCTAGGCTGCTCCTCAAAATTTCATCTCCCATCAAACCAACAGGACAAAAACTACGACGATCTTCCTATAATAAATGTTTTGTTGCTCGTCTCATTATCTCCTTGTAGTGTTCTGCTAAGCCTTATCATTGAGAAGAATAAAGAGGATGTCTGAATTTTTTGTCTCTCTGAGAGCATGTGCTCAAAAGCACCCATGACCTTGGAAAAAACCCATGCTCAGCTGGGACCTCAAACCTCCCACCAGCTCTGGGTTTGGTGTGAGGGTGCACAATTCCTGCTTCTCCTCCAGACACCTAAAATTTTCTTGCAGGCACCTAAACCTTTTCTCTCTCAGGATGAGAGAGAGGCTTATTTCTCGTACTTTAATAAAATGCTTCTTGGACTTTTCACGATCTCTGAGGAAGTTTTACTCATTCTTGGGCTCACTGCAGGCACTTCCCCACAGGTCAATAATATTCAACAACAGCATCTAGAAAAATTGAAGTGAAATATGCTTGGGGAAATGGATAAAGTGTAATACCTGTACATTTGTCTTCAAGACTATTGTCTAAACCCACAAAAACAAAGAAAGAGCTGGAGAAATAAAATCTATTACAAAGTCTTCTGGTGGGTGTGGACTGTTGGAAGCCACGTGTCCACAATGGCCCCAGACCATATTTCTACTTGTAAAACTTTGCAAAGAGCACTGTGCTAGAAAAGATACCATGACAAACCCCAACAGAGGTGATGGGAGTCTTGGAGTGGCAAAAACCATACTATGCTCTAACCTTACCTACTTTTTACTGGCACACAATATTGTTTCCAGTGTTGGACTCTGGGGATGCTTCCCACCCCTTCACTGGCAAAGCTATCATGACAGAAATTGAATGTGGAACAGCTTGTCTTCCTGCCCAGGAACACCAGCAAACAATTAGCTATCTTTCAAACCATAATTTTTATTTAGCTCCTAGTTTATTATTTAAAATTTCCAAAAATAATTATAGTATTTGTTTGTTGTGTTTTGAAGGAGCTCATCTACTAGATAAAAAGCTCTGCAATCATTATTATGTGCAAGGCTTTTGAATTTACTTGAAAAGCAGCTTTAAAATTAGCAATTATAATTTTGGAAGTTCTGTAAAGCAATTTAAGGTCTTAAACCAGATTAGAAACAAAGTGTGCCCAAAACACCTCTAATTAAGACCAATTAGGACATCACTAAATTACATGCCATAGTTTTGACCCAAAAGCAAATCCCTTTTGTAAAATGCCATCTATGTGATAGAACATATAGTGATCCAACAAAGATGGGCTTGAAAACCAGCTAAAAGAAATTGCTATAAAAGCAGAGTTTTATTGTATCATATGTATCATCAGTGACCATTCAGTCTGAACTGAACATGTGTTTTTCCCAAAGTGAGTTGCTTTTGAGCATGTCCTTTAAAAATGACAAAATTAAAAAGTGTCAGCGACCTCCCTGTTCTTGACAGCAGAACTTGGAGTGCTGGAGTCACAGCAGTGGCTTCATTTGCACGGACACAACACATTGCCTGATGCCAGTCTGCAGGCACTTAAACTGTGCACATGCTTTATGTCACAATTAGGATTCACTAAGAACACTGACACAAACATTTATTACAGTGAACATGGTAAGAGGTAACATGTTTAGCTGCAGCTTTCAGTTGCACATCTACTTTGCAGGCTAATTCAATATGCCATGTTGCCTTCTAAAGGAGCTGCACTGATGCAATGCAGTCAGGTTTTAACTAACTGTCTGCATCTTGCCAGCTGTTAGAATCAGAACTCTCCCAAACTGGTAAATATGAAATCAAGACCTCCTGTGCAGAGTAAAGCTCCACTGAATTTCAAGCATATTGTTATTCCATGATGTTTTGCTAAATCAAGTGCTCTAAAATCATAAGGTTAAGTACTCCTAGGTGTCATAATATAACATCATCAAGCTGCAAAACACAATTATGTGGTATTCAGCATTGAACTAATTCATTTGTTTAGCACAAGTCAAATATAATTTAGAGAGCAACTCTGATGAGAACTTTATTGAAAGTGACCTGCCTACTGGAGGGTGTGAGAGTGGCTTTGTTGCCTGCACTTTGGAGATGACAGAGGAGCAATATGCTGGATCACTACCATGAAATACTGGAAATGAGCCAAACCTGCAATGCTTAGATCCACACTGACAGAGAAATGTGACCCCCCCATCAGATCTAAGCTCTGTCTCCTGGCCAGCCTCTGAAATTATGCCATAGATTTTTTATCTGGAAACTTTTACAGCACAGTATGTCTCTTCCTCAGGGTTAAAGGGAGACAGAAAGAGCAAGAACCATGGAAAACAGCATTTCACAGTTTTTATTTTCTCTCCTTTAGTGACATCCCCTCTCGGGTAGGAGCAAGTAGCAGCAGCACTCCACATTTCAGAAATTTCTTATGTGTGTGAAAACCTTGTTCAGTAAGGTGAAAAGACTTTGCCTTTTTCAAGTTCTCATGAAGGGAACATTAAAGGTATTACGAAACAGTTGACCTAAGACATTTTTCCTAGAAATCAGCAGGGGAATAACCATCCCATAGCATTAGACAATACCTTATTGGCTAAGAACCTACCTTTAGAAAATACACATCTAACTTAAGAATACATGAAATAATTAGAACCATACTAAAAGAACATGCTTCTAATATATTTTTAAAAAAATCACAACTTGAACACTTCCATTTCTTTACCATTTCTTACTCCTTCTCCTCTTTCAGCATATGTGGATTTTGCTGTTTCCCAATATAAAAACAACACAAGTGAGTCTCCTCCTGTCATCAGGTACATGGAATAATGTTTCAGTTCAATTTGCCTTGCATACTTTTCATCTTAAATCATAAAAAGACCCCCAAGGATGTTTGTCTTATATACTGAACATTTGTCCTTTTCCAAGTTTTCTGGTAGTGAACAGTGTCCAAAGCTCGGATGATTCAATTCAGGAAAACATCTATTACAATGTAATGATTAATTTTAATAAGACCTAGTTGCCTTTTTCATTAGACATGGACTTCAAAGAAAAATTAGTTTTGTACATGGCTATGCAATTACTGAGACCTCTGAGCAAAGGTTCATGAGAATTTCCACACCACTTCACCAAGGAAGAACCAGAATCATCCTTTCCCCTTTTTAAAGCCTGCTATGAAACTCAAGGTCTGAAATTTTGCCTAATTTTCTACGAAGGCTGCTATGGCACTCTTTACCAGCAGTGACAGAACACTGTAATTACTACAGATCCTTAGCTACCTGACAGCTACATGAATTAGTTATTAACTAAAATTAATATAAATACATGGCTATAGCTGTGTGCACATTTATACTTTTTTTAGGATTTAACTGCCAGTCATCTGATTAATGCTTGCATTTCCCCCTCAGTTCAAAGCAGAGAGTAATAAAGGAAGCTTGTGGGATAAAATAAGTCCAAAACCAGAAGTTGTGTCATCTTTGAGAGTTATTAAACAGAAATTAAAGACCCTGCTCCTCCCTTTAAAAACTTCATGCCTTTTTGTTCATTTCTGTGGTTTCCTCATTCAGTTTGGTTAAATTAATAATATTGTCTCACAAAAATAATTCACAGCCTCAAAAGCTCTGGATTAAAATGTAGAAAAATCCTACTTTTATGTTATGGCACTCTTGTGGGTAAAACACAACTGTAGCCCCACTACTAGCAGAAACAATGCTCTCCAAAACAGAATTTCTCAGTCTGTTGTCTTCATGACACCAGAAAATGACAAGTGAAATGACTGGAGATTTAGAAGACTATCCTGATGAAATCCACATTTCCATGTATCCAATCAAACAAGAAGAAACAGGAAAGAATTCAACCAATAATTGGGCAATTATTCAAAGTTTAGTGCATTTTTTCCCATTGTACACAAGGTCACCTGTACACTCTTCCAGAGGGGTATTAAAAACAAGATATGAAACGGACACTGTCTCAAACTGCTGCCACTGTGACCCCAGCATGGCCTCTTGGTCATAAATTCCCTGTAGGACCTGTATGGGGATGACAACTTGCTATTTAAACAGAAACATCTATGAAAAAATACTTCAGGCTGGAGTAAGGGAAAGAAAGATTAAGAACTTCAAGAAGGATCTATCAATGCAGGACAGAGTGCATTGGCCATCAGCTCCTAAAGAAAATCAAGGCAACACCTTTAAACCTCCCCTGCTAAAGGATGCATTATTTAGAATGAAAGATTTAAATACTCACTAAAATAGCAGATGCTTAGAAAATTAAAAAGGTATTTGTTTATAAACTACAAGTCCATGATTATTATCAGAAATTTCTGAGTTTCAGTTCTAACACTTTGATCATGAGATCAGATTTCTTAAGAGGTGCAAGTGAAATAGAACAGAAACCTGAGGAAAATACTCTCTTAATAAATTTTATAAGACCTTTTTATTCTGATTAAATTTCTGAAATAGAAAACAAGATGTCCCACTTCCTTCCCTGATGAAAAAAGCCACTCCAATACAAAGTCAAGGGAAGCCATTTATCCTTTTGTATCTGTGAGCCCTGGAGGAAGCTGGCTCTTTTGCTGGCCAAAGTCATGTTCACAGTATTTATGAGATGGAAAGAGGACTTGTGCACACAAAAGTCAGGATTCAAATCTTTCCTGAAAAACATCAGTGTCCATGACAGCACACAATAGACCATTTAGCTACAAAAGATGGGGAGGATATAGTACATGCTAATGAAAGCATTTCAGAACATCAGTGTCAGTGAAGTGCATTTATATCTATTTTAATCATCTACAATTCTCTGTCTAATTTTCTATGATTTAAATATTCTGGACAGAAAATAAGAGATGCTTAGAAGAGGCAAATGTTGGGTCTATTGCCAGGATTTTTTATTTCTCTCCTAAATGTAGCAAAGGACACATTTTACCAGCAGACAGAGCTGAGTCTTCAACCTGAAGAAGTAACTGAGGTTCTTCAGCTCTTCCAAGCTCCCAAATGGTGTGCAGAATTTACAAACTAACAGAGAACTGTCATTCCAGCTGGCAAATATCTTTGCCTATTATAATATAATAAAGTAAGGAAGGACAGTTTATTCACCTAGAAGTGAAAACTCTTGCACCTTAAGACAGAAAGTACAAGGAAAAAGTACAGAAAAACAAGACACTGAGAAGTCCCACTGCAGTCTGAAGGACATTACTTAATAAATACTAAAAATGTAGTATTTTAAGGAAGAGGGTGAAGCAAACAACCACAAAACAAATGGCACCAAACAGGACAGACACAGAATTTGGTTTTGCAAAGCCCCCAAGGGCATGTTTTAGTTTTGCAATATCAGTCCCCAAATCACAATAGTTGTTTTTTTGGACTGTTAGCCTGCTGCAAGCAACTAATGCCCTCAAACTTCTTAGGGAGGATCCCACAGAATGAACGGAGAGCAGCATCCTCATTCAACTCATGGCAAGAAATGCAGCAAGGCTGTGGACAGACCACAGGCCAGAAGCTGGAAAGAAGAAATCACACATTAGTCTAATAGATGCCGAAAGACCAGAGCCAGCTGAGGCAGCGCTCACTTGGCCCTCCACTGACAGGTATAGAGGCCTGATGGTTAAAGAGGAAGGGTGAAACAAAAGCAAGTCTTCAGACATCTTTAGCCTACAGCTTGTCCTTTTTCTAAAACTACTTACAAAAATATTCACAGGAAATTGTAAAGCAAATGTCAGGAGGCAAATCTCTTGTTCAAATTTTGTCATGCTAGGCTGGAGCACACAAATACTTGACCCACAGCTCACTGTATGAATCTGAAAACAGTGATCTGGGGTCTGCCTGGGTTTGCCCTCTCTTCTAGCTACGTAATGTGAGTGTGGCATCCAGAACATGCTGCAGCAGAACAAGACAGGCAGAGTGGAACAGCATAATAAAATAACAGTAGCTTGATTTTTATTTGCCAAGGGACAGGAGAAATCGTATTCTTTTACTTATCGCTCATAACTGAGTATTTCTGAGCTCAAGTACAGTACTGCTGTGGTATTAATACAGTGCTGAATATTTCATCGGGGTGGGCTAGAAAAGATGGAGCTGAGGACATCAGTTTGGAAATGAGCAACAAAGACAGAATTAAAAATTCAGTTCATTGCCTGCAGATGTAACTGATGCACAAAGCTCTGACGTAGCTTCTGATTCAGAAGCTGTGCCTGCTGTGCCACTCCCAGCAATAAATTGCCTTTTACATACATGGATAAGCAGTCTAATCAAATAAGGATTTAAAGCAGGATGTGCTCAAAGGACCTGCTGATTTCTCTTAAAGCTTGCTATTGCTTTCTCTGGGCTTCTATACATATTAAATAGTGTATGAGATTTATCAGAGGGAAAAGGTGAGTACAAACACCTAGGTAGGCAAATACATACAGTGTGCAAATAAAGGTATCTTCTCAGATTTTTTGTGCCACTCTCCTATTCCTGGGGCATACTCCTGCTCATGAGAACCCCCATTTAATGCCAAGAGTGACTTCAGCTGCCGAGAGTGACCTGTTTTTCTGCACATTTGCATTACTACCCCTTGAGAAATCACTTGCAGCCAGAATGCCAAACGGTCTCCTACCCAAATGACCTGCTTATGCTTTCCAAGCTTCGTCAGAACAGTCATGGTCAGACAGACCTCCTTTTGCAACTCTCACACTGACCCTTCAGGTCCTGCCCCATCATGGACAAAACACAGCCAGCAGTATCCTTTCTCACACATCTGGAATTTGCTGCTACACTACATGCCTGTCACCCTAATGGGACATTTGCACATTATACCCTGGTCAGATGCTTAGCAAGAAAAACCTCCTATCGTTTAAGTGCTGCTTTCTACCCTCTGGAGTGCCGTGGGTCTTCTCATATGTCCATGCACTCCTACCACAACACCCACTGTCAAAGCCTGGGACGCCAACCGGTGATGAAAACCTGAAGATAAGGACTACAACTCAAATTTTACCCTAACTTCTTGCCACCATCTCTGATGGAGCTATGAAAACAAGAAGAAAAGGCTGTTTCAAAAGGCATAAAAGCTTGCTGTTAGCATAGAAGCTGAATTTTGTATTTTGGATTCTACATCTTAAAACTATGGCTGTAAACCTGCCGTCTGAGGTAGGAACTTCAAACATAGCCTGTATTTTTAAAGGGAACTTCAAATGTCCAACTGCTAGACTGTGATTTACGTGATCACCAAGAATTAATCAAAAAAATCTGCAGATTGTTGATGAAAACATTCTCTATGCAGCTGCTATGCCCCAGGAATAACTCTAGAACCTATTTCATAAAATTCAAATTCATTGCTCAGCAGAAAAACTTCAAATAGAACAGACAGGAGTTCAAAGTGTGCAACATATTTTCAAACACATCTATGTTTCAGTGACAGAAGGCCACCTACTACTAACAGATAAACCTTTGGCAGCACACTGCCAGGAAGACTTCAGGGGAATTTTCATGTAATTCTAGTTCACTTTAGGGAAAAAAAAATTTTTTTTTTAAAAAATAATAATAATAATAAAAAAAAAATCCCAAGACCTGAGATTCAAATTTGTTAAAAACTACTGTGGAGGAACTGTGCAAAACACATCATATCTCTGGCAACGAGAAAAATCTAGTGAAAAATAAGCCCCTTGTTAGATGTAAGAGGAATTAAACCCGTGGTACAAATTCACAGCAAATTAGATATCATTTATTTTGCTGTTCAGAGAGCTACTTGTTCATTTCAGGGAAAAACTACTTTTGTCAGAGCTCTGTCTTCTAAAGCAAAGATTATTCATTCCCAAAGTTGAAAACTGTTCATGAAGAACTCTGCAGTAAAGAGTGGAACTAGAAACTGAAACTATAATGAACAAAAAAAATGAACTAGAACTATTTTCAACCATGTCTCCTTATATGTAATTTATTACTCAGACACTGTGTGTGTGAAATGTTCCTCCCTAGTTTATTTTTCAGCTTTTCTGCTGACTCAGAATTTCTAAGTCAATACTTCTAACAAAAGGTATTTAACGTAACATTAGTCTTTTTAATGAGAGTTGCAATAATTCTTGCGAATGCTACAAAGTGTGATTTTATTAGAATTTTACTTCTCCACAGATTCTGCAGCTGTAATAGATGTGCTTTCCCATGGGTTTTTTAGAAAGAGTACAGAGAATAAGAAATTCAATAATTTCTTAACAGAATTTGAAACGGGCTGATCAGTGCTCAAAACTAGAAGAATACTATCTCCTTTAACAGATGCACAAACTTTCATTACTTCCAACATGTAAAACCAAGAGTACAGGCAACATTACCAACAAGAATGTTGATACTGAAAGACACTGCGTTTTCTTCTCATAACTGAAAACTATCTTATCTATATCTGATATTTTATCCAGATCTGATAGTGCTTTAACTTGTGCTGCTTAGTAGCTCCCGGTATGGGAATTCCATTTTCATTGCTTTAAACTTTGCAATGCTTTGAATCATTTTCAGAACAGCCTAAACCACAAAAATATCAAGGTAGGGAAAAACCACTCAAGACTGTGCACAGGGTTTCTATGAGATCCCTTAGCTGCTCTCATCTTAGTAGAAAATAATATCCTATTAATTTTAGACTGTTTTTCCCCCCTAAAAATTAGTATTACATTTGAGATTAGGAGTCAAATTTTTGCAAACCACTCAGCAGTTACCAGACTTTTGCTCTCATGTCACTTCCAAGACTCTGAAATTCTCATTCCATTTCAGTATTTAGAAAGGAGAAGAAAATTTAGAGGAATGTCCCCAACAACAACAATTATAAAGAATAGAATAAATTGAAATATGAAGCAAAAACCCCCAGGGAATGATAGCAGTGCAAAAGGAAAACAAACCAAGCATCTCAAAGACCTATCGGTATTGACATCTTTGCTACAGAAATAATATGCTTTCAAATGATCAATAAGATGTTGTTCCTCCCCAAATGACTCTATGCCCACAGACTGAAACTGGTGATTGTGCCTCATAATTGTGAAGCACAGAAATACATGGTGAAGAATAATTACTAACCAGTTATCTTTTTGTTTCTTCCAATCCCTTCCCCAACTTCCTGATCCCATCCCCAGCCCTCCCAAGCTACCTCAGAAGTAGGAGCACATCTCCTTCCTTACTTATGCTTTGGGCAAATGAATCCACGACTACTCCCCGTGTTCTAAATGCATCCTAATCCTTACTGCAGGGCATGCCTACTGCATGGGTTACACAGGATTTGTCTTCCAAGTGATCATTATAACAATTTAAAATTGAAGAACATGGGCAAGTTTACTTTCCTATTTTTCAGGTGAGACAGTGGAAAAGCGAGATGATGTATTTTAGCTTTTGGTGGAAATTCCTCATCACAGAAATATATCCCTTATTTTACATTAATAGTTGGCATACCAACTTCATCCTGGATCTCCTCTGCCACAGCAGGCACATTGTAGAGGAAGGAGAGAGACTGGTTCATGCGTTCATATATCACACGTAGATGTGTCATAACCTACGGAAAAAAAAGTATTTTAAGAAGGGGAATACTATGGATAATTTGACAGTGTCACAAATTTTACGTGTTACAGAAAGTAAGAGTTTTCACTAGTCCTAGGTATATGATTTCAATATGCTCTACATACTGAAACTGTCAAATCCATTACAAAATTTACCTCTCCTACAGCTGCTACAAAAATAGCTTCTAGATGCTCTTCCATAGCAACTACCTGAAATCCCATGGGAATGCAGTACTTTTAAGTACGGATTTACATTTGCTGTGGGGCAGAGCATGTACATAAGCAGCTACTGTGGCAGAAATTCACAGCCTCATTCATCTTTCAGCACCATTTACATTTGCCTAAACCCTTAAGTTTTCACAGAACACGCAAACCAAGTGAGGCGCAATGATTGCTGTGTCAAAGTGTTTCAGTTGTTTGGTTTCATTTATTTATTTATTAAATCCCAATATGGCAAAAAGAAACAGCTATCTGGGAAAAAAAAACCAAACAAAAACTTTGTAAAAGCATTTGCCAGCATTTTCAGCTGAAAACAAAAATACTTCCACCCAGAAGCATTACTGCACCGCCTCATGTGATTACAGCTCTATTGCCTCAGGTGTCCTCACACTGCTATGGGCTGAGTCAGGACATCACATGATAAATGCTCCCCCAGGGTACTCAGTTTCTCAGTATCACCTGTCTTCAGTAGAAAGAGGAATTGAGGTGCATTTTAAAAGACTTAGAAGACTGACAGGGTAATTAGGCCTAAAAATGAAAATGGGCTGCAGAAAGCAATTTTAATGAAAAAAGGATATGATTTCTTCAAATCCAAATACAGTATTTATGGTTTTGAACAAAATATTTTGTTTTCCATTTTCCACTGAAAAGAAACTTCACGAACAGATCCTCCAGGCCATATTTCCCAACCTTCTGACCAATTCAAGAAACAAAGATGCTGTATCAATACTCACTCCTGTAACAACATACTAAGCCATACACTGCACTTCCTGTATTTAAATATCAGTTTCCATTCTTCACCTGTGCCGCCACACACCCTGCACTGGTTTTTGTTATTAAACAACCCAGTGACTTAGAAACTAAAAAGTCATGCTAGGTGACAAGACAAAGGCAATGGTCACTGCAGAAGACTCTTAGAAGGGTGCATTTCTAACTCCAGCCATTTCAAAACAGAATGATTTCAGTCTACACATCTGGCTGACATAAATGAGAAATCTAATCCGCCATTCAGGGAGGTACATGGTTTTGATTTGGCTTTTAGCAATAACAGTCAGTTCAAAAACTATGGCTGGAACAGTGCCTGCCATTGAATCCTGCAGAGGGAACAGCAGCAGATTCCACAGATTACAGCATACTGTTTTTACAGCTTATCCATTGTGCCTCCAATTTTAATTGCTGTTTTGAAAGCCAGCTACATCTTCGATCTTGGGGTTTTTTTTTGCTTTCTTACCCTCCATGATTTATGAAGGCAACATAAAAGCTGTTCCAAAACATACACATTGAGGACTGCAGTAACATTCAGCAGTTAAAATGCCATGAACTGCAGTGCCTATTTTAAAAGAACACATTAAACTCAAGTGCATCGCAGTAATCACATTTATAGACATTCCAAGTACCTCTGCAATGACTACAGAAAGGTTGGTTGCTACAGCACTTCTGCTTCTGCCGCTTCAGCTGAAGGAGGCACAGCCATGTGTGGCTGCTAAATCTACTACCGATGTTTTCCCAGAGGTATTATTTACCAAAGCACTAATAAAGGCTCTCAGCATCAACACTCTGGAAGCTCCTCAAGAAATGCCCGTGACTGACTCACTGTCTGGGTAGACAGAAAACCTGTTTTCCAGTTCTTCTCAGACAAAATATTATACCCACACTGCTACATCTCTTTGCCTTAATCTTCTGATGGCGAGCAGATTACTTTTGATTGTATGTAAAGTTGTCCACAGAAAGGAGTTGGGTAGTTTGCAAAAAATAAGTTGACAGAAATTTCACAATGGTTATGAACAAACACTAACTCCCAGTGGGGATTACCTGAGATCTGATTTGGGCAGCTTTCTTTGGGTCTACCATGCGGACGTGTTCGAAGTGTTTGAGGGTGTGCTGTCTGTCCTTCTGCTCAGCACGCACGTACTTCTTCAGCATGTTGAACACGTGACGAGGCTACAGGGAAGAAAGAGGGGGAGAAATGTCAGTTTAGGACAGCACGTGCTCCTTGCAGTGGAGATTTATCCCAAGCCATCCCAAGCCTCTGGTGCCTGCAGCTTTCTTCTGAAGCAGGTCTGACTGCTATAAGGAACATCTGCCCACTGAACCCATGTGTCAGGATGCACTATTACATCGTAGTTGTAGGCAGTAGGTAAGGTACCCAGGGAGGGTGTTCAGGTTTCTTCCACAACCATTAGTGCAAGTTTAGCTATTGCATTTTCTTGTCCAACTGCTATACTACTGGCTCGACAGGACAGCAAGTGCTACGACAGTTAATGGACACTCAATATCCACTTCTTTAGGGCTTTGCTTCCATTCTCACCATCAGACTCTACTTCTCCTCTCCCCCACCCAAGGAAGCCCACATGATCCAAGCTCCTAGTTTTGCAATCACCACCACCATGAGGCAAAGCCCTCCCAGAAGATTTGTTGAAACCCAGGCTCCATGGGAAGCATTTCGAAGATTCTCCCTATGTGGTCTACTATGCTGAACACTCAAACCAGTATCAACATCTGTCAACTACAGCTAAACTTTAGCAACAAAAAAATTTGCAGCTGGTAGCTTTTATCAACAGTAATTGGAATGTTGGAATGTGCACACTCAGATTCAAACCAGAAAGCAACCTGCCCAACAGCTGCAAGGAAGACCATATGAAAGCACTACTATACCTAAGCCAAGGAATATTCTGCTCTATTCTGCACTGGTGTAGCCTCACCTCAAGTCCTCCGTGCAGTTTTGGGCATCATAATATAAGAAAGACATTAAGCTGTTAGAAAACATCCAAAGGAGGGCCACAAGGATGGTGAAGCCTTTATAAGGAGCAGCTGAGGTCACTTGATTTGTTCAACCTGGAGAAGAGGAGACTGAGCACAGAGCTTATCGCAGTCTGCGGCTTCTTCAGGAGAGGAAGAGCAGGGGCAGGCACCGATCTACTCCCTGTGGTAACCAGTGACAAGACCTGAGGGAATGGTCTGAAGTTGTGTCAAGGGAGGTTTAGGTTGGATATTAGGAAAAGGCTCTTCACCCACAGGGTGGTTGAGCACTGGAACAGGCTCCCAAGGACAGTGGTCACAGCACCAAGCCTGACAGAGCTCAGGAAGGGTTTGGGCAATGCTTTCAGGCACATGATATGATCTTGGGTCTGTCCTGTGCAGGACCGGGAGTTGGACTTGATGATTCTTGTGGGCCCCTTCCAACTCAGAATATTCTATGATTCTATGAATAATCACAAGACTTGACCACAAAGCTTAAGGGGGGAAAAAAAATAATTCAAGGTGCTGCTGCTCTGTCACTGTTGCTACTCCACCAGGGAAAAAACAAAGAGGAAAGGAACCACTGAGCTGAGGTACAGAACATATGCGCCCAGAACATACAAGTGAATGGTAAGCCACATGAAAAAAAGAGAGAGCCTCTTGGCCTTCTGAAGTTTCTCAGTTAGATGCCAGAGTAAAAATCTTAAGTCTATGTTTATATTGCAATTGATTATAATTAATAAGAACTATTAATTATATGCCTTAAGGCATATAATTGAATACAAATAAAGAAGAAGTCTGGAGCTGAAGGGAGCTTTAAAATATACGGACTGATGACAGAACAGTGAAGGTTAAGATGTGTATTCCCATGTACTTTCCTGCGCTACACAATAACAGAGTGCCAAAACAGGAAGTGTTCCCCAGCATCCAGCTAAGACATTAATTTTTAACTCGGAGTTTATGATGGATTCTGGAAAACTGCTCCCCCTCTCTCCATTCCCACTTGTGGTGCCGTGCTTGTGCATCCTACCTGAAGACACCAAGCAGTGAGAAGACAGGGAAAGGTGACCTTACTGTGCAGCAGATTAAAGAATGAACAGAAGTGGTGAACAGCTGGTCTGGGCACTGGCAGTGACACAGGAAAGAGGGTGTGGAAGTGACAAAATGAGTGTCAGAGGCTCTGTGCAAAGCTTTCCAAAGCAGGAAGAACTGTAGGCGAAGTTGAAGTTTTAAGACTTAGATTCATGGACAAATATAGAGCCTGAGCTAATTTAACATTTACACAAGAGACGAATACTAAGCTATGGAGCTCAAAGATTTAAAAATCTCTTCAAGCTTAAGAGAAGCAACAGATTTAAATATGTCTGAGGAAAGTAAACCAAAGGTTATTTGGAGAAGATCTGTCAGACAGAAATAGAGAGATGTGAAGCCATTTCCTGCCAGAGAATTAAACTTAGTGGCTCCATGACCAAAAATTCATTCATGAGAAAAGTAACTCCAAGCCCTCAAAGCCCAGTACCCTCGGATGCTGCTGCAAGAAACTGTATAGACAAATGCTGGAAAGTGAGTAATCCCCACAATGCTGTGGTAAACCACTGAAATGCCAACTGCAAAGCTTTATAGAAATGAAGGCTGGAAGACCAGAAAGTTTAACAAGAAGAAAATTTAGACAACAAAATTTTGTTCCCTTTCCTGACAATTCAGCTTTCCCCTCCCCCAAGACACACCAAGGTACCAGTTTGGGCAGACTAGAGGGAAAAGGATTAATTTATACTTTTTTAAGATATATTCCAAATTAAGTATCATGTTTAAAACCAAAAGATAATAGTTTTTGTTTTCCTATAGTGTGATTGTATTCACTGCAATATGTCCATGAAACTTTACAAACAGCGTGTTAATAGGATAAGGATATTGAAATACCTGTCAAATATCACTAACTGCAGCAGTCACTTGGATATGTTGGCAGTCCCCCTTAAGTGCCTTATCTAACATTGAGAAATGTCCCAAAATTATCTTTATAAAGGAGAAATGGATGCATGCCTCTAGAATGTCTGGCCAAAAAAATCTTCCTGTGATGCAGCAGAAATCCATAATTCAAGTTTAGGACAATGCAGAAAGAATATTAAATGCAAGGTGTTTCCTTAGAGAAGCAGAGACTGCTTTTTCTCAAGCAGAAAAAAAGTCCCAAACCACTTGAAACTTGCTGTGTGTAGGAATAACAAACTTAGAGAACTTGTGTTTTGTTTTTAAAACTATCCATATGTCTGTTTTAAATGCTGATCTAGTGATCTCACATGGCCTGAAAGCTTGTGACATTGCTCACTGCTTTGCATACCCCAGTGTGGCAGCTACCACAAACAAGGACCACATTCTACAGCTGAATGTACCTTAGGACGCAAAAAATATTAAAAAAATTAAGTGATCATTTTCTTCTCAATGCTGAGAACTGTAAGACCTACTGCTCCTGCATCAGCGAAAGTACCTCACCTCAAGTCCCACCTCTGTATTGCACTTCATATACATTTTCTTTTAGATGTCATTATTGAGTGAACTGGATTCTACTTAAATATCCCAGCCATGGAGACACTTTTTGCAGGCATACTTTCCAGCAGGATTTGCCTCAAAATCTTATACACCAAGCAGAGATATGAACCCCTATGATAGTGGAACAGAGGGAACACAAGGCACAGCCAAGGTCAAGCAAAGAGGTGGGGAAAGGCACCACAGGCTGAGGAGATGCAGTCCGACCCCGAGTCTGAAGCCATTTTATCCACAGTCATCCATTATTTCAACCCTGCACTGGAACCTTCAGACTAAATTATAAATGAAAGCCGTGCTATTATCAGCTAAATTAAGTTCCCAAGTCCTCAGCTCTGACACTGTCTATGGCAGAAGAACAAATGGCTGACACATCCCTGGGCCAGCTTGGCACCTCTTGCTCCTCATAAATAATGTACCAACCACCAAACTTCATTAAAAAATTCTGGGTCTAGCACTTGAAACGCTGCTGCATTTTTTGCCAGGGAAAGCTGTGTTTGTTTAATAAAAAACATCTCACAGAAAAACTAACTTGGATCAGCCACCACGGGCTACCTAAGTCTCATGAAGTAATTCCACTATTTTCAGTGGTTTGTACCTGTTTTGTTGGCCTGTTTCCCTTTTCCTCACCCCCATCTTCCTCTGAAAGCAATCAGGATGCTACCAGTGATGTTGATGACTGTGATTTAGGCAGTGACAGGAATGGCCAGCGACTTCCTAAGCAACAGGATCCAGCACCACTTTCAGAATACATTTTATTTCATTAGCAATGCTGTTATAGGAATAATATTGGCTACTGAGTACTCCAAAATCCTGCACTGGCTGTCAAGAAGCTTAAATCCACAGTCTTATGGCAGACACTCATTATTCAGGCAGATGCAGAGAGGAAAGACACAAATGCATATGTGCAGTGGCCAGCCAGAGCAGTGTGAATGCTACCAGCATGTGCTTCCAACTATTTTAAGCATGGTCACACTGTTTGCTCCACGAAACAAATGTTGAAGCTCCCCTTTCTCAGCAGTTTCAAAATCTTGCTTTTTATCTGAAACAGCACAGATTGATCGTAGCCCTTTTACAAGCTATTGTGACAGTCCCAACAGATATGCTCATGTCTGCAGGTATTTCAGTTGTTTAAAATCCTGTTTATGCTGGAGAAGGTTGTCAAAGTATTATTTTATATGGTTTTCATGAGTGTGTTGGGACTTGCATGCGCCCAATACATTTGGTACAAAGTAGACAGGTTCACAGACCTGTGTGCGGGCTATGTAGACTTCCTACGCTGAAAATGCACCACTAAAAACTGATTTCCTACCTAAAACTGTAGGGAATATGCCTTGTCTCTTATTTGGAAGACAATTCTTTCTGTGATTTTATATGACTGTATATAAGCACCAGAGCAGAGGCAAGAACCTGCATGCAACCCCCTTCTTTGAAAGCATAACCAGGCAGTTCTGAAGCTGGGTAACAGGTTTCCAGCTGCAAAGGGCACAAGCCAAATGAAACAGAAAACACTGATGGCTTCTTATCTACCTGGTGGCAATTTCCAGACCCACTGACTCTGTAATCCGGTGTCTTTATTCCAGGTGGCATCAGCATTGAGATAAAGTCACTCCCATAAAGGAATCACATATGAGATCTAAAATGCCTCAAACCTAGTTTCTAGCAAGTTACATACATACATACATTTATAGATATGAATATATAACCACGCAGATGCCCTTCCTAATGAACTCTACACTGACCCTAGTCTACTAGTTCAGATTTTAAGGGAGCGATCGAACAGTACAGTTTCACTGAGGCTGGAAAATGGAAACATCAGATATAGTTTTCATTGCTAAAATCTAACTTAGACTCTCCTTATGGAACTCTGAAATACTACAGAGAAACCACACAAAAATTAAAGCACTTCTGTGTATGGAAAATACAACTTCCTGGCTCTGTACTGTGAAACTTCCATGGGAAATTCTAAGCTGTCTTGTTATTTTGACCAAAATTCGCTCTAAAGCAGAAAGGAAAGTTCCACAGCGCTGTATTGTGCTATTTAATCTTGCCTTTAGAGAAAAATCAATCAGCAGTCCTTTCTGATTACTGCTCCTGCAATGTGCAACAATTGCTTCTTTTCATTC
Source organism: Dendrocincla tyrannina (assembly GCA_035047865.1). Taxonomy (NCBI): domain Eukaryota; kingdom Metazoa; phylum Chordata; class Aves; order Passeriformes; family Dendrocolaptidae; genus Dendrocincla; species Dendrocincla tyrannina. The sequence goes on from JAWWMP010000001.1 coordinate 15,424,625, forward strand.
ACTATTGGGAATGCCTTGTGTACCATATTCAGTGTATTTTGCCTGCTACGCTGTTAACTAGTGGGTCATGTTTCACACTTGAGGAGTAGCTCATTTTAGAAATATTCAAGAAAGGCTGGACAGGATGAATGCAAGACTTCTTTCTATACATGGGCAAGACATATATATCTAAAGCCCTGTCAAGCTACCTGTCTTGTGGTCTTAAAGACGCCTTCTCATAATTTTAGCTAATTTATAACAAAACAGATCACCTCACACATCACAAGCACATGGCTACAGTGGTACCCAAAACTTCCCTTTGTCTCTCCTCACAGGGACTTTTCCTGCAGACAAATAAAAAGAGTATTTGATTCACTATCATTATTTGTTTTTCAGTATTTGAACTTTCTGAACTTGGACAAATTAAGAAAAATTTTGTTTCTGCTCACTCTTTTAAAACACTTAATTCCAGATATAACAAATCTGACAGGGTTCAATACACAATACTCTGGATTTAAGTCACACAGAAGCTTCAGAAGACGCTGGAAAATGGAGTTAGGTGACTATGTTTGTTGAAATCTGACTTGGTTTAAAACAAGAGCCGAAATCCATGCTATTTCACAAAAATCCTACAAAGGTAAGTGTATGTGAGAAATTCCACAGCTGGAAGTTTATGGGTTTGGAGGAGTAGAGCTAAAGGGTGGAGTATTAGAGTTGGACTGTTCTTTTCTGCTGCACAGGAGGATTTTTATCTCTAGATCAGCAGCAGTGCTTTGGCCTTCTTCCAAGTGCATATTTCCACAGCAACCTCGTTGGACTCAGGAAGGGGTTTGATCTTCCCAAACACTGAGAATGGGCCCCTCTTCCCTGTCCAAATAGCCAAACTTGACCAGTTTGTGCTCTGTCTGTGAGCAGACACTGCTCCCGCAGCTCAAAATGTACCAGGGCAAATTCTGAAGGGGAAAAAAAAAGAAAAAAAGGGGAAAAATTCAAATGGATTAATGTACATGGTAGAGTCAATCTTAATGATCCTGCTCTGTTTAGCAAGATTTTACATTTCAGTAAAGTAGTGCTGAATTAGAACAGAAGTATTTAAAGCTATTTTAGTGATTATATGCTTGTTGTAATCTACTTTGCTTGTTGTGCAAAATAAGGAGGTTAATTAATTACCTTTCAAAGTTTTCCTGTATATTTCCCTCCTCTGAATCCCTTTATTTCATCACTAGAAGCTGGATTTCTTTTCTGCTTCTCTTTGTCCCCCACCACCAGCTTCCCACAGAGAATGTGCCTCATACGCACAAAGATTAAACAGGGAGACATAAATCCACCAAAATTTGATGTGCACGTGAAAGAGGGAATACAAGCAAATTACAGAATCAATCTGCTCACAGAGAATGATGGATTTGAATTCCCCCATTTAACTTGCAAAATGAAGGGGAAAATTTCCAACTGTTTTTAAAACTAGAGGCATATTGCTTCCAGCTGCCACTAATCCTCCTTTTCTGTAGTAAGCCCATCAAGCAGGATGAAACAATACAGTGTTTTGACACTGGATACTGAACAGCTGCACCCCATTTTCAAAGGCAACAAAGTGCAGCAGCACAGCTAAGCTGGATGAGGAATCAAGGATGAGGATCAAATTTTAAGTTTCTGGGCAGCCTGCATGACAGTGCTTCTGAGAATAGGAGTACAAATATTTGGTTTTGCTCAAATTTATTTTCTTGTAGACCTTGAAGTTATGCAATTTCCTCTCTGTGTGCTCCCTGCCTGCCTTGCTGCCTGCAGTGGTACTGAGGCACACCACTGACACTGGCACTGGGCAATCATCCATGCAACACAATTAAAAAACCTGCAGTTACAGTTTTTGATCTGGTACAGAACCTGTTCATAAAGTATTCTCAGACTTCTGTATTTTAGGTAGAACAATGCTGAAAACAGTTGATTTTCTAGGCAAGAACATACTGACTACCCCACTGCCCCACACCAAAGATTGCCCTAGTTCCATATTCTGCTATCCTGCAAGGAAAGCCTCTTCCAAAGGAACAGGTAAATGATGACACTTCTCCTCACAGAGTCTTCCATGTTCCCTCTGTCCATAGCTCAGGGACTTTCCTAGACAATGATGTTTCTCTTCAGCTCCCCTGAAGAGCCTACTACCCCTTGAACACAAGCACCACATGATCTGTGCACATACAGAAAAGACGAGGTCCCAGTGGGTCAGGATTTCATCACTCATGAAGAACCAAGGTTTCATACCCATGATCAGTCTGATAACACTAGGAGTGCCATACTCACTGTACTCATATGAAAACTGATCTGCAGGCAAGGAGTGATCATGGATTTCTAGACATCCAAGAGTAAAACGAAATCCTGCTGCTTCAAGTGGTCTGCCAGAAGTCCAATGAATCTTGGGAAATGTTCAAGTACAAGGCAATAGGTCCAAGTTATTAAATAGCACATGGGAAATATTTCTTTGTACACACACATACATTTGTATATATATATACATACCAGACTTAGGGTAACCCTTCTGGCTGTGTGCAGCCCTTACAATAAAAAAGCCTAACTTATTTTTAAATTTAAACCCAAATTCTGTCCTTACAGCTCTAGAGAAAGACTCCATCACTTTAAATACTCAGAATCTACTTTTGTGGTAAACATACTAATAGCAAACCACAAGAATTGAAGAAGGCTATGAAAGGGGGTTCGAACTGCCAAAGCAAAATATAGCTAGGGTATCATAGCTGAATTTTCCATTAATCCCATTTTCTCTTTGGCAAGGCAGCCAAAGTTTGGATTCACAGTGTATTCAGATTTCTGGCTCCATATCCTGCAAAGCAGTGAGTGGACTGGATTAATTCATTAGGCTATTCAGCTATCATCAATCACTCCCCAGGTTTCATCCTCACAATACAACCAGACAAATCATCCTGCTGAATTCAAGGTCAGTGTTTTAATGGGGTTTGGACCACACCTGACCAGCAGTTCAGGGGCACACACCTCAACTGTCAGCACTGACAGAGCACACAACCAAAAAACGCCAAAGCAAGGACAGAACCATCAACAAGACTGACCAAGGACTTCTTTAAAGGCACTATTTTTAAAAATGCTCACCCCTGTTAGTTTTGAGATGAGTCCCCATTTGGCAGTACCTTCAGCTAATGTGACCTCTGTGCTTGCTTCCTGCTCCTTTCAGAATTATCAGCTTTTGTAGGATATATACTCAATATAGGATGCACCGCAGTCTTTTAAACAGTACCTTCAAAACTTACTTCTTTGACACAGCCTTTCAGGTCTGGTGCTCTCCCTCTGACACAGGAAATGTATCATTAATTTTAATGTTCCTAGGAGCTGACTACATGCAGCACAAGCACAAAATGCAAGTTCTTCTGGTCCTGAAGTCACTGTTAACATTTTTGACCCTTAGACTTCTGCAGGTGAAGTTCACTTTGTGTCCTCTGCATTCCATAAACATCACAGGTGGAGTTCTCTTGTGCTAGGAATGAAGTAGGATATTTTGGAAGCTATAGACACAATTCAGCTGTTATTGTGTGGTCCCCATCATCCTCTTCCACAACCCTGGATACCTGCAGAACCAAGCTGTAAGCCTGATCCACAAACAGCTTGAAACCAAATCGTTTTACTGGGATACTTTTCAGACAGGATTACATTTGCACAAGGCTCAACTTGACAGCAGGAAAGTTTGGCTCTAAAGCCAAACGTGACACCCCACCTCCAGTGAATTGCCCAAGATCACACCACAAGAGAGCAAACACAACCTGCAGCATGTCCATGCTCTCACCTCACTCTCAGTTTTCAGCCACAGACTCCAGTTTCCTAAAGAAGCTGCATCCCAACTTGTAACTTGCTAATCTGTCCCCTAATGAGCCTAAGCCCTGCTACCCTTACTGTGGTCAGAGGTTATAAAAGGCAAATCACACTCAGGCCAAATAACATCCTCTACCGATTTCATACAGAATAGATTCATTTTCCACAGATTACTATACTGCAAAATACACAGTAACTCTTCACACAACTACCATGAAGTCTCCCCACAACACTTTTACCTAAGTAAAAGATTTCCCTTTCCCTTGGCATACACAGTAAAAACATGAGAATTTTTCACCACAGGGTGGAGAAAAAAGTTCAATGATGATGACAGAGAATTAAGATGATGATCACTTTTTCATGCTCACTGAATATGCAGGTTTCTCTGCAGAAGGAAATTCACTTAGAGATGTAATTTAACCTGGTTAGTCATATTGATGTAATTCCCTGTGAGGCCAAATTCACTAAAAGACTCAGCAGTGTAAAAATGCTTTTTCCATCTAGGACGTGGTCAAGGTGAGAGGTATATAAAACATTTCACTGCATTTCCAGTGTGCAGATTCTCTTCTTCTGGAGGTCACTGACCAGTTACTGTGGTATTGAACACAAACATTAGAGACACGGACCTACTAAAAACTCCACTCAATCCTCATTCTGAACTTAAGTGTTTACACCCACCAAACCAGACAACTTCAAATCACTAGTGTGCTGTCTTCACAGCACACAAAATCCTTCATCAAACACTTCAACAGTTCAACAAAAAAACAGAAAACCACAACCATCCTCACCTTTAAGCTCCATATTGACATCCTACTGTGCATCACTTGAAGTGACACTTCATCATCCTCTGGCAGGATCTGTGAACAGCTACAAATTCTGACAACCAAATCACTTCCACATCATTTGCCTAATTATCTTTAGGTCTGTATCTATCCATCTGTAGTTATGTACAGGGGATGCTTGTGTCTGTATTTATGCAGAATAACCGACTGCTGTAATAGCTCTTGCATGGGGAACACACCCTCTGCTCCACAGCTGGACTGCACCTGGGCACATCTCCTTTTTCCCCAGGACAACAGTGATCTTGACACAGCTGCAGAGGTTGTGGTATCACACTTACCCTGGGTGGCACAGTCTGCAGGGCTGTGATGTAGTTCTCCAGAGCGATGCGGCGACGGTCATTCAGCATTGCTTCCACCCGGGCCATGTGAGTCTCCACCAGCTGCTGTCTTTCATTTGCTGCTTCTTGTTCCAGAGATTCCACTTGTTCCTGGAAATGCTGAAAAAAACATCCATCACAACAGAAACAGTGAAGACATCAGCAAGGACGAGCAGACGTGAGCACCTCTGTCTGCAAACCACCAAAATCTTTCCCCATGTCAATTGGTCTGCTCCCAGGAACTCTGCCCTGAACACACCGTTTACTGATTTCAGTGGGAACTCCAGTGCCCTGTATTCAAGAACAACTGGCCATATTTTATTAATCTAATAAAAATACTCTTGATGTCTTCAGAAATTCTTGGTTTGCCTCAAGACAAACCAAGTTCTTCAGCACTAGAGAACTGTGGCTCGACAGGGTGGAGTTTGACAAGTACACACCGCTGTCATCAATGTGACTTCATGAGCAAAGCTACATATGGAGAAAAAAAAGGGCCCAACCTGAAAAAAGTCACTGTAATTTCTAACAAACTCAGCACCAGGAAGAAAAACTGAGCCCAAATTTACTCCAACAGAGGAAAAGACTGGATAAAATGCACAGAGCTCTGGGATCCAACATGCAAAACAATCTGGTTCTGAATGTTTCATTTTTATAGTTGTGCCTTGAAATCATTCCAGTACTGAATAATAACTGACAGTGGGATTCAAGGAGTGTATGGCTTGTCAGAACTTTTGATTTATAGTATAACTTTGGATAAAATAATTTTTGGCTGAGGGTTTCTTTCAGATAAAACTGATGATGATCCCTTCCTTAAATCACATTTTCCATTTCTGCTTTGAGCTTAGGTGCTGCAGCTCATATTAGTTTATCATGGCCTAAATTTTGATAGAAGCCCGTGGGAACCAAGTTTTCAGTTCTCACTGAAGGCGTATCTAAACTGAAGTGAAATTCTACCCCTCTGTGCAGTCACGAGTCCTGCACTGCTGTTCCAGGGACCGGCTGTGAAGTACAGAGACACTCAGCAGCCACTCACAGCTGGAAACAAAAATAGCAACAAGAGCAGAGAATAACATTAAATCTCCATGAAAGTAGGTTTTAGAATTACATCACACCCAGCACCCCTTGCACTTTCAGTGGGCCCCAGCTGGCAAGGCTGTGGTTCGTTTTCCTTTACCTGGATCACGGCTTTCTTGTCGGCTTTTGGCAAGTTCTTTGCTTGGCGTTCTGCCTCTTCCCACTCTCTCATGACCTAATGGACAAAACAAGGAGCGTGACTTTCCTATTCTCCTCTCTTGTCTCAGAGCTTAGCAACAGCCGAGCCCCGCAGCTCCAACAGTCATCTTTTTACATTCCTCTCCTCCTTTTATCTCTATAAAAAAAAAGCGGTTGCAACATTTAACAAAGGTAGGATCCTGTTATTAAATTAAACAAAGATGATGCTTGTGTGTCTGAATACCATGTCAAACCCTCACAACTCTGCTGTGAAGCAACACAGACCTTGAGTGAGGGAAGTGAAGGTCTCCATGGGTGAACACACTGATCCTTTGTCATTTCACACTGTAAGAAAATTTCTTCCATCTATGTACATCCTTGGACAAAATGAGTGAATTTCAACTTGTTCTGTCACTTTTTTTTTGGCACCACAAAGTTTTTAGATTTATTTGAGTTGCACTGCTGACCTTCCAGTAGGACAGACCAAAAACTACACATAATTTGTGTTAGTCCATCTATTTGTCCAGAAATAACAGTTGCAGCAACACTCCAAGAACTGAATATATATCTCAAGTACAACACTAACAGAGAAAGAACATAGGAGAACTTTTAGTACTATTTTTTCAGCCATGTGAGAAGCCACCCCCCCGGTAACACAGAGCAGTATTTCAATACTCAGGGAATGGTTACTCTTAACTTGCTGTCCATAACATCTGAAACCTTCCTGAGGTCTTACTTAGGGCCTTTACTCATTTCACACCTAGACAGCAATCTCCTCAGGTAACATGTTTTATACAGGATCAGCTGTTCTCACTGAATGCAGTGCACACTGACAGATGACTAGTTTATGTGAAGGATTAGCACAATGTCCAAAGATGACAGAAGAAACCTAGATGCAATTACTCACAATGTGCATTTCCTTTCCTTCATTTTTCAATAAAACAGACATTTTCAAACCATTTAACAGAAATAGTCAAATTTTAAAAAAAGCTCAGAACTCACATGCATGACTGAAATTTTACCAAGACCAATACTAAAGGAAGGAAAAGTAAGATCTACTGTGCCTCATGTTTGCAAGTTGAGCCTCCACCACTTAGCTACTGTCTTAGACTTCCCAGTTTTCCCACACACTGTACACTGCTAATCAGGATCTTTGAAGGACAGCCCTGGTGGTGCCTCAGGGGATCTGGTTGAGCCTGTGCCTTTAAAAATATCCCACAGAATCCTGGGCTCAAAGGAGACTTTTACAAGTCCCAGATCTTGAAATGTAATCCCTCTCAGTTCTAGAGAGAGTTGTAAGCCTTAATCATTGCCCAACACGCTGACAACCTGCACTCTAAAATGATTCAATATACAGGATTTTGTTGTCAATTTTTCACCCTCCTTTTCATCCCAAGCCTTGGAGTATATCTCAAGACAGCAACAAGTCAGTCATCGTAAACACAGATCAACTCACTATCAGTGCAATTATTTATCAGTAATTGATTCTGGCCTCAATAACAGCCCAAGAGAATGGAGACTTATCTCTTGAGAAGCTAATGTGATGCTGAAAACTTTAAAGTGAGAAATTGTTTTGCCTGTTCTTGGGCTTCATCAGGGGCATGGTTAGTGGTTATAAGCACAGAGATCTGAAGTTAAATACTTAGAAACCAGTGTCTTAATCTCACCTCACTCTTTTACTGGGAATTGTAAGCTGAAACTTAAGTCCCAAGAACTGTGCTCCAGACTACTTAAGTAGCAGTCTAAAGTACTTCTCCAATTTATGGTATCTTCTCATCAGACAATATTCACTGATGTGCAAATCGCAGCAAAGCTTTAAGGTAGTAGGAAACAAATTTACAATGAGACACGAAAATTCATTTTCAAGGGGTTGTAGGAAGGAACTGAGGAGAGAGACCATGATGCACGGAGCACTGAAGTTACAGGTCACCCCATCAGCCACTATTCCAATACTTTGGCACAGGAGATTTACTGATTCTCTGACAAAACAGGACTAGATGACATGAACCAACAGCACAATTTAGAGCACTGTGATGTGTTCTGGTAAAAGCTTATTAATGCTCAGAGTGTTGCTGTGTATTTAGTGCACATTAAGCATCCATCTTTTAATTGTGTGCTCAGGCCATATGACTGTGAGGGTGCAGAAAACTTAGTTCCTGTACACAGGCAGCATCTTTCTAGAGACTTGAGGTGTCACTGGTCCCAGGAGGTGAACTTAGAGAGGATGCAGAAATTACGGCATTAATCCAAATTATAAACTAAAATGATGTGCTCAAGCTTGAGCATTGGCCTAAGTTAGCAACTTCATGATTTTCTTCTCCTTCCTCTACCTTTATGTCTTCGAAAGGCATCTCTGCCATCTGCCTAATACTCTTTTAGATTCTGAAAGAGCAGTTGATCGTTTTTCAGAACATTTCCCTCACCATCTTCATCCCCCTAACTAACTAATCCATATGGTGAAAACAAGTACTGTGGGTAATGTGACAGACCAGGTCCCTCTGCTTGTTTTTTCTCTCCAAACTCTTTAAGGCATGGAGGGGAGGATGATAAACTGAGAGCCTACACAGCTAGTTGGAAGGGATGTAAATTACGGGCTTCAGAGTTCAGTTTTGGTGCCATGAGAGTGAATGGCTTATGAGAAAACCCAGAACGACGCAGCTGTTTGCAGAAACAATAATCTTGTCAAGATCACTGTGTTCTGAGTGCTGATTTTTGCAACTGAGAAGACTTCAGTGGTTGAGAGCATCTCTGTGTGTATTGCAACCAGCTGGAAATACAGCTGCCCTACAGCCACACCCCCACCCACAGGAAACTTCTGCTCTCACCGAAGGCCATTGCTGTAGAGAATTGTGAGTCGCTAAGAAATATAACGTAGTGATAGACAGGAACCCAAAGGGCCAGAAGGGAAGAAAAAATTCCCCATATACATATGTCCAGAAAAAGGCTGAACTTGGCCTCTGTGCACTTATAAACCTATTCTTCCTTGTTGACAGCACAGAGCTATGAAAGACACACAGATTTATGGTTCTTCATATGCTGGCAGCTTTGCGCAGAGAAAATGACAACTTCTCATTGAGATTTAAGCAGCAAGCCATTTCAAAGTCAAACTTCTTCAGAACTCAGGACTTAGTAACTTCTTTTCAAAGTAGGCTGTAGGGGACAGCAAGAGGGGAAGAGGCAGTATAGAAAATGTCATTCATTATCACAAGAGATGCTAAGTACAAAAATCTCATTACATTGAAAGCAGTAGAATTCACTCCCATTTTTTACACAGGAGCACAGAAGCATATCTGCAAGAGAAGGATTTATGGCAGGCATTTGGGTTATGGCAATCAGACAAGCAGAGGTGATTGCCTGAAAGTTGACTTACTGAGAAGGTCAAAGTCGTGCCAATAAGGCATCTACCTTTGTCAAGGGCCTTTGTTCCACATTACGTCCTGATCCTTTTTTCTGGTAATACCATTATTAAACCTCTCCCAAGAGCCCTGACTGTAACTGAGGGCAGTAATCCTACTAGCCTGACAGTTTTAAGGAAGGAAACAACCTTCCACAGAGATGATGGAATCTAGGGAGCACATAAACTGGTATTATTTAACATCTTTGGTGGGGAGATGAGCAGTAAGATTGAGTGCACTGTCAGTGATGTGACACCAAGCTTAGTGATGTGGTTGATGCTCTAGAGGGAAGGGATGGCATCCAGTGGGACCCAGATAGGCTGAAGAGGCAGGTCCGGGCAAATCTTAGGTTCAAGTTGAACAGAGCCAAGTGTGGGTGCTTCACCTGGATTGGCGGAATCCAAACACTGATACAAGACAGACAATGAGTGGACTGAGAGAAGCCCTGTGGAGGAGGACTTGAGAGTCCTGGTGGATGAAAACCCAAAAATAAGTCGGCCATGTGTACTCACAGCCCAGGAAGACAAATGTATCCTAGGCTGCATCAAAAGGAGCATGAGCCACAGGCAGAGGGAGGGGATTCTGCCCCTTTACTCCATCTGCAGTCCATGAAGATGATCAGAGGACTGGAGCACTTCCTCTGTGAGGTCAGAGTGAGAGAGCTGGGGTTGTCTAGCCTGGAAAAGGGAAGGCTCTAGGAAGACCTTAGAACAACCTTGCAGTTTTTAAAAGGGGGCCTTCAAAGAAAGCAGGAGAGGGAGTTTTCACATGCAATGCTAAAAAGTAGTGATGTGGTGATAAGACAAGGAGGAATGGCACTAAACTGACAGTATATTTAGATATTAGGAAGAAATTCTTTATTGTGAGGCATGGCACAAGTTGTCCAGAGAAATCTGGAAGTCTTCAAAGCCACGCGGGACAGGGTCTTGTGCAACCCAGTCTAGTGGGAGGTCCATGTCCATGTCCCTGTCCATGGTAGGGGGGTTGGAACTAAATTATCTTTAAGGTCCCCTCCACACAAACCATTCTATGATTCTATAGTGCCTCTGGGACTAAAACTCAGCTGAAGACCTCTCCAGGATGCTCGAACAAGTGGTATGCAATGACCAAAAAAAAATCCTGAACATAACACCAGCCCTGTTCAGGCTGGTTGAGGACTGCAGTATTTTCAGATGTTTGCTTTGGAAATAAACTTCCAAGAAGCAAGACTATTCTAGGAGACAAGGTATCATTAAGTTCCTATCATAAGGACTCTACATGCTGATTCCAAAAATACTGTAAACAGCCAGAGGAAGAGTAAATTTAAGACACAAGGACGTCACAAGATGTCTGAGGAGAAAAATGTATAAATATACTGCTCCCTTGAGTAAGGTTCAGTATCTGGTTCATCAGGCTATGCAGTGGCAACTAATTAAGTACGAGAGCAGTACAGGAGATAACAGACTAAAAAGAGAAAGTGGAAAAGGGGAATTGTACGAAAAGAGGAAACAAGAACCATGGCACCTTGCTATCAGTTTGCATAACTTCTCCCTGTTATACGTCAGAGAATAGCAAACATTTAAAGGTTACACCTGAATCACTGAATGACTATCCTGTTTGCATGGGAATGGAGCTTTCCTGGTATGAGGGTTGCATTAATAATTCTTGGGGAAAGCTTAAAACTGTAGGTTAATGTAATTCTCTTTACAGCACTGCCTAGGAAAGTTTATAAGCCTTGTTACTTCAAGTTTGGTGCAGAAAAACTTTCATGATCCACAGTCTAAAGGGACAGACACTTGAGAGCAGAAGGGATTAAAAGACTCTGAACCAGAGATACACCAGAAGCACAGACACGTGAACTGTGAAGTGACACAACTACTGGCAGAAGCTGGATCTCTGTGAGAACATCTTCACACAAGAGAAAAAGAAACAAAAGTTGTCAGCATTTCATGGTAAACAAAGGGAAAATCACCAAAAGAGGACGTGGAGAATATTTGCATTTGCCCTGATGACATGTTCTAAAATACTTCATTTCAATATAATTTTTTTAGTGATAAACTTCCCTACTCTTTAGATGATCACATTCTGTAGGTGAACTAGAATGCATCTGACTTTTTTATTACTTAATTGACTGTTGTAAAGAAAAGCATGCACCAAATCAAATACTATTTTAAAATTTGCTGCTTTATTAAATAAGCAAACCAATCTCTTTCAGATTATGACATTTATTGAGATTAAAGATTAACTTGATCATTCCCCTACAACTGGCCATCATTTCCTCTCTTTTAAAGGAAAATGGGCATTTCTGTTGCTTTATAAGCCTCCCTTTCTCACCTTTGAAAAAAACTGGACTTTGAGTTAAAAAAAGGAAAAGAATAAGTTTGGTGCAGCTGGAAGACTTAGCTAGTGACTTGTTTCCTTTTCTTTTTAAAAGAGAAAAACACTGGCAGCAAAGGCTTCCTGAGTTAATGTGCTCAGCATTGATTTTAACATAACAAGTAACAGCTTCAGATTAATTTTCAGCTAAACATATATTTAAATACCTGGTTAAATATATAATAAGAACATACCTGATTTGAAAGAAAATATAAAAAGCAATTTTAAAAGAAATTGCCAGAAAAGGAGACCAGTGGTACTGGACACAAATGTTCACATGTGAAAACAGAGAATGGCAAACTAGCTATAAAATCTGATTACTTTTTAAACATTTGAAAAATGAACAGGGAGAATTCAATACCATAACAAAATGTTACTCATAGAAGGGAAAACTAATTCTTAGAAACTTAAATTAACTCTCATCTTCAAAACTCTGCAGGGGGAGTCTGTGCATTCAAGACATATGTCCTTTAGTGATTTCATAAGCAGCCTAAGCAAGTCAATGATTGACTTTCTTTTTTTTTAATGTACCTGTCGTGGTGCTGTTTCCCAGATCTGATTTCGCTTGCTGAATTGGCCAGAGCTGGTTATTCGAGTTGTTTTTGGAGGAGTGGCACTGCAGTGAGACGGGGAGCTGACCTGCCTCACCCACCGCTCATTAGTGCTGACAGGAAGGATGGCTGGGCTGTGATAACGAGGGCACCAGAGCGAGCTCCAGCCAAACCCTTGAACCTCAGCCTTCAGCTGCGAGGGTGCCCAAATGCACATGTGAAATGTGCAGCACACTTACCCGTGAGCCTCCTGATGCTGCAGCTGAGCGCTTTGCCTGGTTAATTTTATCGGCCTCAAGCACTGATGCCGTATGGTCTCCACGGCATTTTCTGGGTGCCTCTGCATTTCAGCAGCTCTTTCCCACACGGTTTTGTAGAAAATAGAAAGTTCACCCAGATACTGACATTAATTACTCACCTCTACATACTGGGATTTTGGAGACAAACCTGAAACCACGGTGAGGATCGCACTGACTGTCCTTTGTTTTCAGGACACCCAGCCCTATAGTGTTTTTTACAAAAATGCTATTTCAAGAGGAAGGAATAATGGCATGGTGACTGCATTACACATCAACCCTCCACATGCCCTGCCACGGCAGGATCTCTCTCCTCTGTTAGGCAGGCTGTGGCTGTGTGCCTTTTTTATTCTCCAGATTCCCTGCCCATTAAATTGGCACTATTTTATCTAAAGAGAAGACAGCTTATTTGTGCTGCAACACTTTCCATGCAGATGAGGAGCACCTACCTTCCTATCTATTAAGTGCCATATTCTCAGTATGTGGCTTGCACTGATCAGATGAGAACTTCCTGTTAGATGCCCTGCCCTATTTATTAGGAAAGTCCAGGCACAGCTACAGTGCCAGTAGACAGAGACTTGCACTAAGGGCTTCATTTCATTTTAATTCATACACATTTTAATTTTTAGAATAACATTTTAGCACAGAGCTACAAGCTAATGTATCAGTAATGGACAGAAACACTGAAAATGCATCATGGGAACAAAGTTACAATGAAAAATTACAGTAAATTAGCTACACCGATATATGCAGTGCATTTGAATGATACTACATTCATTTTTTGTGGTTGTTCCGTCCTAAAAAAATATGCACCACAGGATTTCCTTTAAATCTCTCGTATTTTTTTCTTTGTTGTTATTAGAGCAGAACTGTGACCACTTTTTATTATCATTATTATAAGCCCTATCTCTGAGAGCGTGGATAACTCATCTCTTAAGTGTCCAATAGGATTAAACACAGTGTATAGTTTCAGGCTACACAAATCTGTTTGGTTAAAAGGAAAGAAAAGGTTTGATTCGGTTTGGATTTTCAGTTCAAAAGCACAAATGTTTCCTCTTTTCTTTGGCTTCAGATGAGTTTCATGGTATCTTGAGGCTCGAGACCACTAGATGAACATACACGATCCTACATTACCCCAGGGCACAGCCCTGTATCCACAAACTCATCACAAGCCATGTCCTGCAGCTGCCACAAGGGAAGGACAACTAATACAGTAGCCAAGTTCTCTACTTAGAGACAAGAATAATCTCACAAAACAAGTATTATTCCACAAGAATGAGAACAATTTTTAACAGATTTTTTTTTCCCTTTTAACTAGCACAATAACTGTGGCGACTTAAGATCAGTGGTGAACCAACCACAAATATGTCAGTCAGAAAGGTAGTAAATGGTGTGTTTACAGCACTGCAAATTGGTAGAGCGCCTGGATGAAGTCTTGGGAAAGGAGATGAAGGATCAAGAGCATCTTATGACTTGAGAGACAAACTCCCCCATTTCGGAATAAAGAAATCTCCCCTCACCTGAGACATCCTTTCACGATGCTTAGCTTCAAGTCTCTCCTTGGCTTTCTGGAAATGGGCATGTTCATTCTCATCTCCAGGTGTCTCCAAGTATTTGTCAACAGCATCAGGAGTGCTAGCAGCTGTGGTAGGGACTGGGGTAAAATTTAGAGGTGGGGAAAGGAAGGGGGAAGAAAAGCAGAATTTCTACTTTAGTACAAGGAAAATTTAGTTGGACCAAGCAAGAAGCATCTGTTCTAATTTCCACTGGAATAAAACCACTCATTTAGCCTCAAAGGAAGACATAAAAATGTGGTTTAGGCAAACGTTACACACAGCAAATACCTCTAAATATATTCCCCTCCTGCCCCATTTTACAAACCAGGAGAAACTGCAGAGTGAAAAAAGCAATGCTCTTCAGACAGGTCAGAAACCGCAGCCAAAGGAAAAATTTCAAGTAAGGAAAAGAGTCTAGCAATGACTAAAGTCTATAAGCCAGCAAAAAGCCCTTTGCAAAGTTACATATTTTGAACATTAGTTTATTTTTAGAAGGTAAACTGTAACACATAAGTGTGAACATAAATACATTTTAAAGCACTTATGGATCCCACAGTACCTAATGAAATATCTCAAATCCTTCCCTTAGCGACAGTTTGGCCTCACAGATACTTACTTTATCTGTAACACCTTTGATTAAGAAAACCCCTCATGGATGCTGGAAATAACCATCCAGCTTGCAGTAGTTACCAGCCAGTCCTGCTGATAGCTGTGACACTGGTAGTGGAAAGATTTGCATTTGGGGCAATTCAAGTGAAGTGAGCAACAGTTCCCTCACTAGAGTGACATCCAACAACCCCTGAACTAGTTAGAGTTAATTCTGTGGTAGGCCACAACAGCAATGAAAAAACTCTCCTATGACAATCAACTATTTCAACTATATTGTCCCTAAATATTTTATTATATAATTAGTTTCATCTCCCTGGTCACATTTAGTTCAACTACTGCAAAGTTAGTTTAAATATTTTGACAAGGAAACAAAGCACACATAGAAGGATTTTTTAAAAAAAAAATTAGCTTGACTACATGTACTTTAATGAATTTCACTTACAGAGGTAATTAATTTTAACAGATAGACTATAATGGGTAGGGAAAATCCAGGATACTGCCACACCTCAGACATTTCTCAATATCTTTAACAAAAGCAAACTTTAATCTGAAGATCAGAACAAGTAACAGCAACCAATATTTATAACTACGTCCCCCAAAACAAGTTCAAATATAAGCACATCCCTGTAAAATTATTTAAAAAAAAAGTCATCAGAAGTACAATGCAAAATGAAATATATTCTCAAATTTTAAGAAAAACTTAATACCAAATCCAAACTTTTTCTCCTTAGATGTACAAGCCCCAAAGCAAATCAAAACAAAACCATTAAAAATGAACAGAAATCTTTTGGATTCTGGCTACATTTGAACTCTACATGTTCTCTGCAATAGGCATGAATGGTTTTGGATGTTGTTGGTATAATCTGCACAGTGGATTTTCTAAGTTACTCAGTGGATCAATGGAAAGATCTCATTTGTTTCTAAGCAAAAAAATCATTATCTACAAGCAAATAAAAAAAAATCTCACTGGGAAGTCTTAGGCAGTGCAAGTCACCACTCCTCCCACCATTATTAGATTTGTTTCATAAATATTTAATTACAAATTTACAGTTTGTAAAACAGTAAACTTTGTTACTGAAGTGCTGTAACAATCAAACAGGAACAAATAAGCTTCCAGACAAGCCACAAAATAGGATGTAACTCAATATTTTCATTGGTTACTTTTACAACTTCAGACCGCTTAAAGCCTACAATACTGTTTTAAAAGAATAAAAATGTTCTTTCTTTTTAAACTCTTAACAATTACAACCCATCCTCAAGGATAACCTGGTTTGTGCTGGGATGCCGTGCTGCCTGCCAGAAAGGCTACAGCCAGTGTATGCAAATTCAAAAGATCACCCAAAGCTCAGATTGAGTGAAAACATTTCTGTAATGAGTGAAAACATTTCAGTAATGCTCACTTCTACATGCCTTTGCCTTTTAATCTCTCAAGCACCAAATCAGTTTAATCTTCATCTTTCCTGAAGCTGCAGTTAAGCATTGTGCATTTTAATTCCATTTAGAAAATGAAGAGAAAATGTTATTTCAAAGGAATAAGGAATTTAAGACTGTCAGACTGAGCAGAGGCCAACCCTTCCAGGGACTCACCCAATACCCTCAGGGAAGAGCAGGGAATACTGTTTTGTAATGTTTAACTAACCTTGCTGGATTTTTCTTCCATAGCTCTGATTTTATTTCTTTTCCCCAAAAAACTTGCATGAGATTTAACATTCACACTATGGTGTGGCAATGAGTTCCATGGTTCAATCAGACTCTGTGTCTCTCTCTGCCTCTTGGCACACAGAGGGGTTCAGCATGGGAGGATGAGATGGGGGTGAGATGGGGGGAGCTCTAGTACATTCACCATCCTTCTCCATCTTTTATGGGTTTATTTTTTCTACCTGAACTCAAGTTCTACAAATGTGAGTAGAGAGAAGCGACAATCTAAATAACTGCCCAATAAATTATGCAGATTTAACCTTTAATTTATTGAACAGGAAAAAAGGTCACCAGCATTTGCACTGAGCTCAGTTAAGCCACCTCTGTGTTCAAGGTTTGATTTTTCAAAAGCTCCCATCTCACACATGCAGCCCTGACAGTCCAGATTTTCAGTCAATATCCTTACTTTCCACCAAAATGCTTGGTGCTGTGTTTCTGAACAGGTGAGAACAGCAGGTTCTGAGAACTGGAAAACTTGATTTCAGTGCCTGGTGCCAGGGATGTCAGAGGACCAAAAATCCCTCTAAACACTGTGCAAAAACCAAACAGCGACTGGACATTGATACCTGACTGCAACACACTCTACCAAGCTAACTCTGACAAGGGTAACACTGATGAAGAGCAGCACTGCACAAGAGGGGAGAGCTACTAACCCTGACCTTGAGCAAAAGGCTGGTGTAAGGATATATAGGGCTCTCCACTACTTGCTCCCAAAAAGAAAGAGGCATGAGAACTCATGGGAGCTTTGGAATACCTGTCTCCTGATAAGATGCTCAATCAGTTACACTCACCCACTAGGGAGTGAACTACTAATCTTGTTTAGAAAATCTCTCCTGAGAAAAGATTCCTGACAACAGCTTTATCGGAAAGAAGCAACTGAGGTCTGACGGCTGGAAATCAAAGTTAGGCAGAAATGAGATTTCATCCTAACAATGACCAGCTGCTGGCACCCCAGGAAAAAAGACAGAGTTACAAGAACACTGAGCTTCCCTTCTGCATAAAGCAGAAACATTTCACAATTTCTTCCAGGCTGTTGGCACAAAACCTATCCTTTGCAATCCAATACATTTGGGAGTTTTGTTTATAGATATGTATTGCATGTTTTCTAATAGTAAATTGGGAACATTTAGTTAGAAATCAGTTAAATGTAAGGATTCCTTAAAAATCTGCAGCCTGACCTCATTCCATGACTCCACCTGCTCTTAGAAGGATGCACTGCCTTGTTTTATAAGGTAACTCATTCTACTGTTGCCTAGAGACTGATCAAAAACTGCATGTTGACAGATGTGAAAGAAGTGCAGTATCAGCTGACATTTTCTTCACACTTGCACCCATTTTACCTGCCAATTCCCAAGCAGATTTTTTTTTTTTAATTTTTATTAGACTTTAAAATTCTAACCTTCCTGAAGACACAACATGGATTCAATAATGCAGCCAAATTGTGCTCTACACATTTTGCTATTTAGCAACAATTCTCACATTATCAGAAGATCAAGAAAACAAAAGGCAAAAAAAGAGAGGAACAACATGCCTCCCAGATCCTGTTTTACTAGTCCACATAAAAATAATCCATATCAGCATCTCCAGTGAAAGAAGAAGCAGTCGTTCACCAATCTCACGTAAGTGAAAGGATCAGCAGATGCCTCTTTTCTGAATGACATTGGTTGTTGCATGTAAGAACCATTTGGAACGAGAGCATTACCCAACTACAATATGGTATTCGGTGGATACACTCATTGCCTCTGAATTCCACATACATAACAGCCTCATTAATGAAGGATTAAGATCAAAGCTTTCAGTTGTTGACTAAGATCACAACTAATTACAGCACTTACGACAATCACAAGTGCAAAGGAATATCTTCAGCAAGAAGGGTTTCTATTATTGCTGCTGCTGCTGCCTCATGAAATGAGCTGTGATTACAAGGTAGGAACCCCCTGCTTCTGTGAACAAGCTACTCTGCTTACAGCAGGGTGGTAAAGACAATGAAGAGAATCTAAACAACAGGGAAGAGAAATAACAATCACCTTTTTATTACAAATCAGAAAAATACTGGCTGAATGACAAAAATCAAAGGTTGGAAAAGGTTAATCTAAGACTGTAGCAAATCAGCATTATTTTAAATGTAGGGAAAAGAAAGTCCCAGGATGCATTCTTACTTAAAAAGTTGTTATGTTTAATAGAATTTAATTGCTTGGAGAGAAGTGTGTGCTGAACTGTCAAGCTTTCTATCAATCCTGTGGCACAGGACATTGTGTCCTTGCACACCACATATAATCTACTGCGCTACAGAGACAACCATTGTCACTCTTTGCACTGTAACCTGGAGGAGCAGCAGGCAATGGGCCATTCCTTTTCACTGTTTTTACTTTCTCTTCACACATGATTTCACCAAGACCACTCTCTGAGTCCTGCCTAAAACTAAGGAATAAGGGGTAGAACAGAGTTCCTTGTGAGAATGAAAACCAGATGTGTCCTCAGTTTTAGTATTTCACCTGTAAGTATCAGGTTGCTGCTGCTGGTTTTCTAGGGTTTTGGGGCACAAATAGACAGCACTGCTGTGCTCCCAGTGTTGGCACCACCGCCAGACTGGCAAGGCTTCTGGGAGCCACATCTTTTGTTTGTAACTCACCAGCACATGTCCCTGTCTGGAAGCTCCCTGCAGAGCAATGAACTGTCAGCAATGATCACAATCAGAGCCTGGCACTCCTGTCCCTCGGGCCACTCAAGTGTAGCTGCCCACTTTTTAACTTTCAGCAAAGATGCTCATTAACGCAAACTCCCATTAGGTTATTCATTGATATTAAGGCTCATCCATTTCAACTACATATTCATCACTCAGCCCGATCACGTAACCATTTAGCTGTGTTTTATTTATCTTACACATTTGTTTTAACCTCATGTTTTGACAATTATCTTTAAGACATCCAAAAAGTCTTTGAAAGAAAAATGTTCTTCCTAAAAACTGATCATTTCTGACTACAATGGTGAGGACTCTGAGAAGACAAAACATAGATTAACAGACTAGATAAAATCAAATACATTTTTCTGTCAGAAAAAATACATGTGTTGGTACAGAGTTATGAAAAAAGTCCCTGTAGTAGGAGTGGTTGTATGCTCAGGGATAACATCTGAAGCAGTCAAAAAAAAACAACCCAGTTTGAGATGTGGATTTTTCCACCTTCAATTTCAAGCTGCTTCTTAGCTTCCAAAGTTTTGTTAGATTAGATGAATGTTTCTAATGTGAATTAGAAAGAACATAGTTTAAAGCATTCTACTACTGTAATTGAAAGCACAGGTAATGTGAAGAGAGCTAACACATGAAACAGGATGCAGTGTTCCAGAGGGGTGCCCTCTCCTTTAGTAACAGTCGGGTTATCTCATTGTTTTAATTACTCACAAAGGCTAAACTACTTGTCATAAAAGACAGCATATGTTCTCTGCAGTATTTCATAACTTGCATTAGTATTCAAAGAATAATTACAGGTCAATGTAGCAACCTGGGCCTGAAAATTATTTTAATTGTTTTAAGATCAAGAAATCCCATGTTTAAAAGTTACATTCTGTTTTGAACTTTACTTTGCAAAGACTGATTCTATTTTCCTTCAATATTTTAATTTCAGTAGTTAGTATAGTATCAAACAATAGGCAGCTTGAAAGACAGTTTAGTGAAATCCCTCGGAGAGACTTTTCAGAGGAAGAAGACCCAAAACACACAGCAAAATGTATCATACTCCTATTATCCCTCATTTATTGCCTTAACTAAAGTTGTCGCTTGCCATCTAAGCTAGATTTAAGTTCAACTTTGTCATATAGAAATCCTTCTGTGTGAGAACTTCAAGATATATTTCCTACCCATGAACATCTAGAACCTGGCAATCAGGCTTTCATTGCATCTCCATGAGTGCAACTTCCTCTTCACCAACCCTGACAAACACAATTTTGCCTTGCTGATATCAACACACATCACATCCATTAATGGCTCAGATCAGTCCCCTCCAAGTTCTTTGATTCACTTCATGCTTGGGAGGAGATCCTCAAAACAAATTTTCTTCAAGCATCTTTGCAATACTCTGCTGCAAGGTCATTCTTTTTCAGCTTGTCATCCTAAGTTTAAGTATTTATGAGATTTATGAGGAGGAAAAACCCTCATCAAACTTTTCACCTCTTGCATCAAGTAAGAAATACAAGACAGAAGTATTTCTCTGAACACGACTTCTGTCACGGTTGTAAATAAGAGCCATCAAGTTCCACAGAGTAAAAAAAAAAACCCCAAAACAAAAAATGCTGTTGTCAGACCCAACAAAACAAGCTACAGCAAATAATGTCCATAATAATAGCTTGTATTAATAAAGTTATTAGTGTTTGGAATTACCAGTAATTTATCTCTTGTATATGAAAACATTTGCATCATTTCCTTTTTGAATCCTTAACTTTACCCACCTGCTTATCAAAGAGGCCTAGTCCAACACTGGTTCATGTGTGGCTCAAAGGTGAAATAAAAGTGCAAATTTACACAGGTAAGAAAATGGGAAAATAGAAATTAGCCATTGCATCACTAAAGGTGGTAGTCAAAATTAACTGTTTAAATAGGCAATATTAGAATTCATCCCATTACATCTCCTAGGCACTGAACGATATGGGTCAAGCATTCACAAGGAATGAAGAGCTGCAAAAATATGTTTCTCTTAAGATTTCATCTTTACTAATTGAAATGGCCTCAATTTTACCAATTCAGCTGAGTTTTCATGCCACGGAAAGTAAAACCCAGCAGATACAGGCAATTCATGATGGAGATGGTGGAAGAGGGACAGATCTAAGTAAAGACTTGTGAGGTAAAGCAGCAAGACAATTCAATATAAAGAGCCTTTGTGACAGAGCAATAGGTTGTCTCAGTGTGACTGGATTCATGAATTTTAGTAACATGGGAATTTTATTCAATCAAACAGAAGACTCCATATTTATTACGTGGAAGACTTCACTGCAATATCATTACTCAAAAAGGAAGATTTTTAGGATTTGAAATGTTATCACTAGACTTCTGTATTTTAAATTACATCTCTCATCTGGCTGTGACAAATCAGTATTATAGCTGGTTGCTGTGATGAGTATTTTCCATCACTACATTCAACGTCAAAAAAACCTCACAAACATTCCTGCCATGCAGCAGCTTGCAAGCTCTCCTGCTTTTATAGACAGAGGCCCCCCAAGTTCCCTGTAGAGCTTATGAGCAGCAAAGCCCCAGACCACGCTCCAGATGTGGCCTGCCTTGTGTCTCTGAGGTCCTATCCAACCTCAAGCACAAGCAATCTCTGTAATTGTACATAAAATGAGCAATCACCCAGTAAATAAGCCAAAAACTAAAAGACTAACAACAGGAGTATCATTTTGTAAGCCACTGCTGTACGAGGTACAGATTGTTATGCCCAGTACACCTCTGGAGAGAAATTAAAGTGACAGAACACCAGAGGTCATAAATTTCCCCCCTCACTTAAGAGCATCAACTGGAAACACATTAAGACCAATCTCAAAAGTATCAAGGGCAGACAGGTACTAATCTGCAGGCAAGCTGAAGTGTGGCTACATGAAAAGCAGAAAGAGTGGATCAGTGGATCCCTCATATATATCCTCCAAGCATATTAGTCTTCTGTACCATATTTAATCTATATTGTGTGCAATTCCAGTTATATTATTAAACTGTAGCTTTTAGTTTGGATTGGTTTTTTTTTTTTTTGGTATCTTCCACTTGAAATAAAGTATCTGCCACTTAAAAATCACCAAGAGATTTACCAAGTTTGTAAATTCACAGGATTTCACCTAGAGAAGACATGCTACTCTACCTAAACTCACCCAGAAACCTGGGATAGTGCCCTGACACGATCAAAACCAAAACCATATGTGTTAACATTTAAACTTCCTACTCGGCCTCAGTGTTTACTCAGGGAAGGAGGGAACTGACAACACTGAGCCTTGTTCTGTTGGGAGCTACATAAATGCAGTACAATGATAAAAACTCCCACTTATTATAAAAGGTAATTTTTAACAACATATCAAAGTTTTCAAAAAGTGACTGTACCACCAGAGCACAGTCAATTCTCACTTTAGGTGAGGCACAAATGAAAACAGAGTGCCATGAATTCCACTCCACTCTGAAGACACCTCAGCTGCAGGAACTGCTGGGAGAACTGTCTCCTACAGAATTGCTGGCAAATGAAACACATTTAAGAGAATGGATTTTCTCAGCTTTGAAGTCCCCAAATTAAGACTTGAACATGAACGTAATTTCAAAATAGTGCTCATTAAAAAACCCATGCATTTCCTGTAGCTTTAAGGATGTTTAAAATGCAACAGTTAACAGACAAGTAAAAAAAAGTAGCACAATAAATTACTTTTTAATATGATAATAAGAAAGAAATCATTCCTCTGATAGCAGCACTATATCATTTTTGCTTATTCTTATCAATATATACCCATTTTGAGGTCATTAAATACGAATTAACTGCCTGACAGATCCTAATGACTTCGAAGGAGCCATTATGGACAGTCACACTTGGAATTTTGAATCCTTATATTGAACAGAAACCATAGACAGCACTGAACATTCTTATTAAAAATCAATAGAGACTGAGCACGTGGTCTGGCAGGAGGAAAGAACTGGTAACAAGATCCTTCAAGCCTTCTACTTCTAGGGCAATTATATATCAATTTCCATGGAGCTGGGTGATGAATGCAAAAAATGTGACAGCAGTAGCTCCTACCCAACAGAGAAATCATTTTTGTCAGACGTCAGAGCAGCAGTCAAATCCACTGATTGTGGAGGGAGTCTAGGGCTTTGCATGACAGGGCAGTCTCACCTTTTCATGTCATGGCAAAGAGACTTCAGCAAGGAAGCAGAATAAAACATGGTATTTTTTTTTAAAACAAAGTTTTCAGGACATCAGTATTCAGATTTCATAGTAAATGAGTATTTGTGACAACAGAACATCCTCACGTTTTGGTTCAGTCCAAATTCAGTTCATTAGCAGAAAAACTGACTCACATCCCACCCTTTCACCCCTTTGCCCACCATACAAGAGAAACTCAACACTATCCACTATTTCATGTTACTCTGTAAAAATCTAACCATCCTGAAAATTATCTAATTATCCTGAAAAGCAAACTAGAGCTAAAGACATCCTTTAGCATCCCTCCTGTCTCCTGCCTAAGAGAGGTTCAATGGGATTTTTTTAATAGGACACAAGGGAGCAATAATAATGTGAACATTAAGAGAAAAGGAATGAAGAAATGAATAAATAAAAAACCATGAAGTGGGGAGGAGGAGGCACAAAGAACAAACAGAAAGACTAAGTTAGGTGTGACAGGGGAAAAAAAAAATGACAGGAGTGGCCTAGATGGAAACTCTCCACTGTTTTTCTTTTTTTCTTCTGTGGGATTGGGATGAGGGTGGTGTCTGTGATACCTCTTTCAGCAACATTATATCAGTACTAAACACAAGATGTCACTTTAGTGCTGAGACATTGTATTCAGCACTTCTAATTATTTTCATTAAATTTCTATTCAGCAAAATGATGAAGCAAAGAGAAACAGCACATTGAGACAGAAACAGGACATGAAACTAGAAGAAAACAACATTGCTTTAGGAACAGAAACAACAGGTGTAGGGATCAGGGATAGAACATACTAACATAACATGAAAAAGCAGGAACAAAAATATAACTAAAATAGCTTGGAAAGTATACTCTTATAGACTCAAAAGTTTGAGAAACTACTGAAAAAAAGGTAACAGAAAAACCTCTGGGAGATACAAAATCAGCCTGAGTTGTGCAAATGAAGTCAAGCAGCTCAAGTACTCAACCTAACTCCATATACCTTAAAGAGAAAATGACATACCAAAAATTTGGAATTCCAAAATAAACCAAGAGAACTGTGGAAAAAACAGAAATGGCAATGGTCTTGGCATTGTTTTATTGAAATGAAACTGAGGAAGAAAACAACCAACCCAACAACTTACAGATGACAGAGCAGAATCTCCTGGGCTTGTCTGAATAGCCTAATGACTATGGCATATAGCAAATTTGGAAATTGTTTCTTATTTCATTTTTGATTTCATATGCTACAAGAAAATTGCCCATCTTAGATCATTTATACTCACAAACAGAAGATGCAATCAGAGATAAACCATGTTCTGCATCTCTGCAAGCATCTTAACTAGCACAACCCTTTTGTCAGTAAATGCACTAGACTTCACTACAACCCACTCTGTTTTCACTAAATCTTGTATCATGTTGCAGAAGCTGACTGCAGTCCTTCAGGTGTCCTCCTCTCTCACATTGTGGCAGATTTCTCCATGTCCCTCCCTGGAGCTTTGCCATGAACTGCTCTAAAAGATGCTGAGATGAAATGCAGTCAGAGCACCAATCCTGCCCCCAGGACTGCTGTTACTTCTGCTCCAATAAAATAGAGATCAGCTCCTCTGCTCCATGACACACACAGCACCCCTTGCCAGGGCTCTGCATTTGTCTGTGTGCATTTTTAAGCCTTGTACTTACTGCAAACATTCCTAGGCTGACTTTGGAAAATATTTTACTAAAAAGAGCCCTAACATGCTGTTTCTGTTCTGCTCCTCCATGCCCTGTGAGCAGGGAGGGCAGCGACACAGGTACTCACTGTTTAATGTGCAAGCTGTAAATGGCAGCCAACACTCTCCCACGAGTATGCGCTTGCAAGGCAGATGGGAGGGAGTGTTCCATGGGCTCTCCAAAACAAAACCCTGCTGGCTAATCTAGCATCGAGTTCATCAGCATTAATGCCCTATGATGGAGAAAGCCATTTTTCTCAAACCAAAACTCACAGTGCAAACACTCTTTCTTCAGGGCAAACGGTCATTAAAATATATGGATGAGTTAAAGTAAGTGGGAGGTGATCCTCATCCATGTGCACTGCAGGGAAAACTAAAAAATCAGATGTCATTTCCCCTTTTCATTGCAGACACACATGAAGCATTCAAATAAAACTAAAACCAACCAAACGAAAAGATCTGGAAATAATAATTTTGCTATTTTTTTTAGCTTTGATTAAAAAAAGGTCAGCAATACATGAAAATACACTGTAAAAGCTATGAGCTACTTTTAAACTTACCTGAGGCTTCCCTAAGGTTAGTGACGTTTTCTGTACATGCATTGTACGTGCACACACAGACACACAAAACATCAGGACGCTTGGACAGAAAATTAAGAGAAGGTGAGTGCGAAGACCTTGCCTAAGGAAGTGTTAAGCTCTAGACTACCTACTGCAGACCCCACCTACAGCACCAAGAAAGAAGTCACCCACTCCCACGCCAGGTTAGCAGAGGCTGAGGAGGATCTAGTGGTGAGCAGAGGTGTGGACAGACCGCGGGCAGGGTTAGTGAGAGCCCGGGCGTCGAGGAGGGCACTTACTGACGCTGCCACAGACCGCCATGCAGTACTCCTCCGAGTCAAAGTTGTTCCGGTTCCCGCCGCAGCCGCCGTAAAAGAAGGGCGCGCACTTGCCTTCAGCCACGTCAAAGTACCAGCGGGAGATCATCGCGCGGCACGGACCAGTCTCAGCTTGCTCAGAGCACACCTCTAGTCACAGAGACCCGGAGGAACCACATTTAGCATGGAAATGGTACCGCCTCGGTTTCTTCATTAGGTGCCTCTCCACGCCCGCGCATGGGAGCGAGGAAGGAGATGCACCAGGAGGTGTTTCGGGGAACAGGAGACCCTTCCCCAGAGACAATGAAGGTTGAACTGACTCAGATTCCTGCCACTAAGCCTGCCTATACTTTTATGGTTTTATGGTTTATGTTTTAGCAACTTTATCCACACATGCTGAGGAGTGTTGCCCTCAAGCAAGCTCCAGGCTGATGGCCATGGTGCCACAGTGTGACATTTCATCTGCGTCCAGGCCAGAGGGTACAACCACTGCTCGCTGTGGGTTTGCCGACAGCCCTGGGCACATTCCTGCCCAAGCAGCCCACTCAGTACCTGTCTGGAAGCGGAACATCTGAAATCAGGAGGAACCACGTTTTCATGTTGGTTTTTAGCTATATATCCCCTCCCTGACCAAACTGAGAAGGTTTCCTAGCTTATACAAAAGAAAAAAAACCCCAAAACTTATTTATGCTTTATTGTGGAAGACAAATTCTCTTTAGACACCTATTTATATATAGTCCCTGTTGAAGAAACTCCCTTTTCCAAACCTCCCAGCATAGGGGTTTTAATTCACAGTTTAAGGGCTCACATGTATCAAATCGCTGTCATAGCTTAAACCCATCCATGGGATGAAATCTCATCCCCAGTGAATATACACACAGGAAAAAAAATTAAAATGGTTTGTGCTTGTGTTCACTGTAAGCTGCCACATTCTCTGCCTACATCTTGCAACACATGAAAACCTGAGGGAAGAACCAAACCACACAAATTAAAGGAAGACAAAGCAAATTCTGCCTGCAATTTGGAGTTCAGCCAATTACACATGTAAATGTATAGCCCTTTACCAATAATGTTCCAAACAGACAAAAAGAGTTTTATCTTTCAGCGTGCTGCATAAGTCATTTTATATCTACGTAATGTTAAACACCAGTGCACCCCTCATTTGCTTTCATCCCACGCACTGCATCGGCAGACAAACTGCCACGTTCAGCTAGAGGCTTCTCAAGTCTCTGCATACATTTGAATTTTGTGGAAAGCAGATCCCTGAGGGTTGAAAGGTAGGAAAAAAATATCAGTGCATTAGCACTGGAAATCTCCTGCACAGTCTCATGTGTTGGCTACAAGGAATCCCACTTTTCAGAGTCTGTCCTGATCCATCAATTCACTATCCTCAGGAGCACTGCTATTTATAAACAGATTCTTATGTCCAATCATCACTGGCAGCACACCTATGTTTCCTAAATATACAAAGTAAGTAGAATTTTACATGTATTTAACTTATTCACATATATTAACTATAAATAATGACAAGAATTAATTTTAGGAAGCATGTATTTGTTCCGACAGAAACAGATCCAAATGTATGGACCCATCAAGGATGTACAACAAATGCTGCAATTCTGTACCAAGCAATTAAGGGGAAAGGAATACTAAGGTTACTATTAGAAGAAAAAAAACAAAGTTAAGTATAATTAATTGTACAGCACATTAATTAAAATTAGTTGTATACTACCATATGATTAATTATAGACCATACTTAGTATACAAGTGTTTATTCTGATTTATTTTAAAATCAAATCCAGCCATGTTGCCCAATTATATAGTCAAATCTTCACACAAAGCTAACTTTGCACAGCCTTAGAAGAGCTGCCACATGTCAACTAAAAATGAATAGTGACTCTTGACATTAAACAGACAGGTATAATCAAAAGAATTTTTACTGACAGCAAATGTCATTTCAAAAAACACAAAGGTCTCAACAACTCAGTCTTTTCATAGTTAATGTTAACTGTGGGCCAACCTCTACCCACACAGTAAGCGCCTTCTAGGTTCCCCTCAAAATACTAGTTCTGCTGTAAAGTCTGATTTATTTCATTTTGCACTGTTAAGTGCTCTCAGGAAGAAAACAGTTCACAGATTTAATCTGAAATTTCCTATAGGTACCTCTCTCCCAGAAACAGCAGCAAAGATTTTCTCTGAATGTGCAAAAGCGAAGGTAATTGTCTATCAAATAACTGACACCAGTGGTAACAAGGAACGGACTCTTTGGTAACCTAAGACATTTATTGACGAAGATGCACTGGAACAAGTGTTAGGAAACCACAGGGCAATCCTGACGCTGGGGAAAGGCCTCCTGCCTGACCTGTCACCTCCTACCAGGCTGGTGGTGACATCCTTCCCCCCAGTCCGCACAGCCAACCCTGCTGCTCCTGGGGAGACCCAAATGGTAATCACATCACAGAGAGAAATGTTCTGCTGTGTTCTAATGTTCATGACCTTTACTAAGAATAAATAAGAGAAGAGGAAATGCTATGGTTCACTGTTTCATGCCTGCTCTGTCTGAGGGAAGTTGGTGCTGGTCTAGTCAAGAAACTTCTCACTCCTGTCATCCCTTTCCCAGTGTCACCAACTCCATCCACCACTCTGTGGAGGGCTCAGAGCAGTGCTTCTTCACCCCTTCTTCGGGGCAAAGATACATTTTTAAACCAGCTTCAAAGCCTGGGCCACGGTCGTGCCACTCCTGCTGGTATGTCAGATGCTCCTCATGTGCCTCTCCAAATCCCCATCACTTGTCCTTACAGAAGAAAGCCACCACATTCAGTTCTCAGCTGAGAAGATGGGTAAATGAAGTGTTGAGATGGGAAATTCAACTGGTTTTCTTTGGCTATTAATCCAAATGCCATTTCCCCTTCCTTATGCTGCTACCAAGTGCAGCAGTTAATGTCTAAGATGGATCACCCATATTAACAGGTATTAGGAGCAGACAGGTAGCACCCGCTGCTAAAACACTCATGAAAAAATTAAAAGCTGTCTTTGCTTCATATACTAATCCTGTTGCTGAAAACTGATGCAAAAGATGAGTTTCTTTTTGCAACTATCTAATTCAATTTTACTTGATACCACAAATAATTTGTATCCAGTGAGCTTTGCTTTGCTTAAAGAACTTGCTCGCTCTTTGCTCTCCAAAGATGCATTTTTGCCTTTGGCTTCAAGAAACTGGATAAAATTGAAGAGGACAAGCCTTTGCCACAATCCACGTTCATGAACAGTCCAAATTGTTTTCAGCTGCTTACAGTTTTCAAACCATCCTTCTCCAACTGTCACAATTTCTCTCATCCCCTCTTTGTCCTAAACAGAAGACCACAGTTGCCAATATCTCTGTTCTCCAAAACCTGAGATATGGTAAATTACCTTTGAGACAATCAGGAAAGTATAATTCAACTATCCTTGTTTCAGCCTGTCAAGGCAAAACCAGTTGTTTCTAACCAAGCAGGTGGATCATTCCCTAAAGGACAGTGCAGTGGCAAAGTTTGCAGATTTGCTTTTAAATTAAATAGTTGAAATGATACACTGAAAATTAATCAGTTACATTAAACGTTGGCATTGACTGTGTTATTTTTTCCTTGAAAAGCACAGACTTCAGCACCCTAGGAAATACACAGTCTTCAAGTATGTGGACATTGATTTATAGTGGCTTTACACAAAGTACTTCCATAAGCACTCATTTACCAAAATGCTGCAAGCAGAGCTCATTAGAATTTATGTGCAAACATTTTAGATAATTTTGATGATCAGTTTTTACAGAAGGAAAAATAAAATATAGTTCAGAATGGCAGTTTAAATTTTTCATTACCATATAATTTTTTTTCCTGTTTCTTGAAGAAAACCAATTTCAAATCAAAGTGAAATTATAATTGCTTTCTTTTAAAATCTCAACTCCATGCTTTCTTTTTTTTTTTTTTTTTGCCACATGGGACTTACACTCTGAACACCAACATTTTCAACTGAGGACTCTGAAATAAAACGTAAACCTCTAATATAGAACAAAATTAAAGCTACATTTACATATTTCTATCACTGTAAATATCACGGTTACCCAATATTTTCTTCAGGATTTGAATTTATTTACATGACCATGAGAACTAAGCTCATTTAAATGCTGAAAGTCAGCCCCAAACCTTAAATCAGAAATTAAATTTGAGGATATTTAAGAAAAAAGGACAGAGAGGAGGAGTTAAGACCAGTAACTCCCACCTGTCATGTTGGGTCCTATGTGTAGTTTACACCTCTGAGAAACCTATTTACCTTAATGCTACAGTAGAAAGGTACCACCATGCTGGCTTATAAATATTGAAAGTTCTTTAAATTAGCCACTGTAAGGGAAAATTATTGTATCGATGCCCCTTTCTGTACTACCTGCCTTCAAGCTTGAAGTTGGTATCTTCAAGTACACATAAAGTACAAATAAATCATACTGGAGGTATGAACCAACTCACCAGCACTAGTATGTGTTTGCTGCTCATTCAGACTGTGTGTCACACTCACAGGGGACCTAAACAACTCGAAACAAGGACCTAAAACACTAAACTGCTTAAGTATATGGGATCACAATCTTATATTGTACTATTTATATCTCAGTAAAGAACAGAGTAACTAACTGATTAATGCAAGAGAAGCCAAAGGAATAAACCTCTCAAAGATGTATCATGAGGTATATGATCCCCTTCATCATGCACTAGTATATATAATATTACAACTGGAGTAGTTTTGGCTCCCATGTCTCCAGGAACTGATTGTTTTAGTTTGAGGATATTAATACGCATGTATCTATATTAGTCTTAATTTTTTAACTAGCTGAGTAAAATTAGGCAAGAGTAGATGCACTGTTCTAGTTACACTCTTTGTGTTCTAAAAAGCCACAATACTGTTTTACTCAATGAATTAATCAAAAGGGAATATTTAAAGATAATTTCACTGTAATAAAACTTCCTCATTCTGAATATATGGTTAGAAGTGGCAGCCAAATTTTAGTTTGAGCATTCAAAGACAAAAGCTAATTTCAGAAGAGGTTTTTGGATTCAGGAGAACACAGCTGTGAAACTGGCACAAGCTCTAGGAACAAAGTTGGTGCACAAGCTAAAATACTTTTTACAGAGAGAAGTTAAATGATGACTTCTCAATGCAATACTGAGGACAGCTCTTCTTGAACTGTTAAATACCCTAAAATTGCAACTTCCATCCCGTGCAATTAAGATTGAATTTCTCCCTATAATGTTTATTCTTAAGCTATAAGAGTATATTTAGAATTTAAAAAAAAAAAATTAATTGTATACTTGGCTAGAATACAAAGCCCTACAATTCTGAAGGGGAAAAAATATTTGAAAATACATTTTCTATTTTTTGTGCACAACAGAACTACAATTGGAACTAAGGTGCTATAAAGTTACCACTGATCGCCATACCCTAAACAAAAAAAAATTCAGCTTGAGTTTAAATGTAGGTCAATACAGTTTTATGAATTTATGCATGTTTTGGAAAAGGTATTATTTCCACATAACTTCACAATTCTGCTAAACATGGCAAGACAGGGACTATGAGGATTAGCACAAAAGTGCATTCCAGTCTTTTTTTACACAGCAAAAAAAAAATGCAATTAATTACTGCTTCAATATAGTAAATGACACGTTCTCCAGGGAAATAGATTCCTGGTAGATCCTTGGCAGGATGTATCTCAAATAAAACTACTCTCCACGCTCCAGCTTTACATGAAACAACACTATTACTGTGTTTAGTATTTCAGTACTTTAGCCCTTGACCCAAGAAAGTAATAGTATATTGCGTTTCTGTCAACAAGATTACCAGATCGTAAAAAAGATTTCCTCCAACTGCAAAACATAATGAAGTATTATATTATGGTGGAATAGCTGTGCTTTAAATTATAATGTGTAATTAAAAGCTACCAGTCTAATGCAAATCCATTAGGTTAAATTTATCAGCTCTTGTTCATAAATTAGAGTAGATCATCATTCTTAATGAAGATCCCACTGCAAAAAAACCCAAATGTGTACTGTTCATATAGCAACCTATCATGTTTTCGTGATAGGGAACACAATCACACGTTATCCCTTTCCAACTGGAGCATATTGCACAGTCTTGAGGCCTAGAAAGAACAAGGAACTGTTACTTCAACAGAAAGATAATAACCTTTCAAAGAAGATAGGTTGCCCAGAGAAGTGTTGGACTCACCATCCCTGGCAGTGTTCAGGGCCAGGCTGGACAGGCCTTGGAGCAACCTGGTCTAATGGAAGGTGTCCCTGCCCACAGCAGTGGGTTGGAACAAAACGATACTTAAGGTCCCTTCCAACTCAAGTCAGTCCATGATTCTACAATTCTATGTAAGAGGGGCAAAGTTATGGGAAAAAAAGCCCAATTAATCTAGCGTATGCTACTAATATCCCAAAATTCCCAAAAAAGCTGGTAGGTCTAGCAATCAGGGTTAACCTCCTTTGCCTTAAAATAGATGGTGGCTGTCACTGAATGGATCTGAAGTCTTTCAGAAATTAAAGTCTCCATAAAAAACCCCCATGCTATATCACTAATGCTAAGAGGTACCACAACAACATCAGGCTACTTTTCTCTTGCCAGGAAACCAGCATATGGTCTCTCACTTGCAAATCCTGACTGTAAACACAGTTAAAATGTCACATCAGGCAGCACTGCTTAAATTCTTCCCTAACTGTTCAAAGAAATCCACCTGAATTAGAGAAAGCAAAACCAACTGCTAAAGGGAAATACTGCACTGCGAGAGGAGGCAGGTGAGGCTTACACTGTTGAATTCCCCAAATCTGCCGAGAGTTATGGAGAGAAGCTGCCAAGTGTTCTGTGCCAGGCTGACCCCGCTGCTCCCCTTCAATGAGATCTGATTGACCGTGATGTTGACAGGAAGCACTAAGCTGGAATTGCTTATTCTTTGTTGTATGGCAAGAGGGACTGATTTTTCTTGTCAAATCCTATGTTGAAGGAGAGCAGAAACAAAATCACAAACAGCTGCATGTGAGGGGGGAGCGGCGATCCTGCTTGCCTTGGTCACATGCTGGAAGAATCACCTGGAGCCTGGATGCCTCAGGAGCAGCTCTCTGACACCCACGACACTGTGACAATGACAGCAGAGATCAAACCACTCCCTTGCCTAAATCATGGCCCATGAAGTCATTTCCCTTGCTCCTCACAGAGACAAAACCCAAGACCCATAATTTTCATGCAGGGCCTCATAAGTGAGCCATACTTTCTTCAGCACAAATTCAGTGCTAACATTTCCCTGTGACTGAAGGTGAAAAATGTAGATGTGACAGTAATTTCACCATCTGAATCCCTGTAATCTCAGTCCCACAGCTGCCTGCATTTAACATCTGAAGCCCAGCAAGAGCATATCTAGAAGTTTAAACTGGGTCTGCTGCTATACTCCATATGAACTGAGAGTAAAAATGGTCTCTTACAAAAGGTAGCAAAGTGAATACTAGCAAGTACTGGTTGGAAAGTTTATTCACATTTTTTAATAAATACAAAAATATGGTTGCTGCAGAAACTGAATAAAAATACTATCCTCCTGCCAATGGACCTCCTTCATTCTCTAGGCAAGACTAATTTCCTTTTCACTGAAAATAAGTTTTCAAGTGGCTCTACTATTGCTATTTTGGTCACAATTCATTAAAATATGCAGAAAAAGAAAATTGCCTGAAAAATTGATTCTACAATAGCTCAAGTGTCTTTAAAGTATAACATTTACATTTATGCTTTTCAATTATTTATGGCTGATGGCAACCATTCTACTGATCTGGGGGAGAAAGGGCTCAGTACCAGCCCACAATGAGATCCTAATTTATGGCTTTAGAACAGTAGCTCTTTGTTCATTTCACATATGAATAGCAGCTCCTCTCGGATTGGACAAAGCCACTCTCTGTGCTCTTTAATGCTAAAGACATAATATTAGTTACAGCTTCATAAAGCACACAGAAAACTGGCTGTAAAGGGTCTGTGAGGAGCATCCTAGGATACGAATTATGAAATGCTTGGGCAAAGCAGCCTGGAACGGAGCTACATACACAAGAATGAAGCTCCAACATGTCAATGCATTTGAGAGGCTTCCAAGGTGTCTCCATAGTATGGGCCACTTCTTAACATGTACGTTGTCTACAAGGTCCTTCTGACTCTTTCATTTACACTGACAGTGACAAACTTTTCTGTTTGCAGCAGCAAGACACCAGCAGATGCTCACCACACAAGTTCCTACAGATCTGCTGCCTGCACCGGGACAACAGGGACCCTTGTGGGAAGCTTTCTCTCATGTGTAGCAAGGGAATAAAAGCAAGGGCCAAGGCTCCAAGTTTAACGTTAAAAAACAAGCACTTTGCAAAGTGCAGCTTTGTCAGATACCACTTACACACACCCAGGGACAGTCCCTGAGCTACCCATGCCCCAGGAGGGCTGGAGGTCAGGAAGCCCAAAGGTTTGTGGAAGAACTGCACTAAAAACTTGTATTGGGAACAGACTGCCCTCACCTCACTTGCACCAAGGCATGTTTCCCTCACAGTCACCTGAGGTGGGAAATTTCAGACTTGGGAAAAATGGCACACTACCATTTCATGATCAGCTTTCTGATCATGAAATCAGAACCTTTCTAATCATACCTTTCTAAAAGGCGGCTTCTGTAGTTCACCTCATCCTTTTTATACTTTTCATTCATGTGATTACACAAGACTTTCCTGAAGGCTAAGCATCTTAACCTCTTTGAAATGTCAACCTCAGAAAAGAAACATGTTCTACCTAATTTGTCCTCATTTTCACTCATCCAAAATCCCATTAAAGTCAAGGGTACTTCTTTTCCTTTTTTTTTATTCCTCTCAGTATTCATTTACTAGGCAGAACATGGCATTTTATCCCCAGGTGGTAAAAGCTCACATATGGAAATATATTTAATTGGTTTAAAGATTTAAACATAAACTCCTCCCACCCCCTCCTCACTGAATTGGCTCTCCAGCAGCTGAGCAAAACACTCAACAGTTATGTAAGACAGAAATGCACAAGACTTTGTTGCCAGTCTTAGAAAGAAACATTTGCGAGTGATTTTAGCAAAGCTTTAGTGCTTTTGATTAGAGAGTTTATCCCCATGCAGAGTGGACAGAAAAATCTAAACCAAGTATCTCTGCTTTTTCCCAAGCACCCTTTTGTACCTGACAGGTGTGGTAAATCACAGCCAGCACCCTCTGCTCCAAACCTGCTCTGACAAATACTGGCATCACAGTACAAGGGAAAAGGATGCTGCCACATGCAAAAGGTGGGACTCTGATGGCACTGAAGTCCCAGGCATCCTCAGAGGCAGGGGGTGGGAAAGCATGGGAAGAGGAAAGGGGCCAGGCCAGATGCTTTTTGCCTTGTCTCACAACTGCCCCAATTGCTGCCATTTTCCCTCCGCCTCCTGCATGTCACAACTCCTTTCTTTTCAAATCTAGTCTTTAATCTCATTTCCTGCCACCATGATCAGCACTTATCAATAAAGATATAAGCACTACAGAAAACCTGGCTTCTACCTTAGTAAGATTTATACCACACTGAACTGCACTTATTGAAATAGAAATACAAGGATAATTAATTCAATTATGCACTGTAGGAGAAATGTGGCATTTAAAAATACTATGTTGCTATGTTTTCCATGAACTAGGGTAAAATTCAAAGTTTAAAATGCAGTTATGTTAATAATTACAAAATATAATGAAAACCAAATTTTAGAAATGTCTTCTTTTTTGGGCAATGCATTCCTAGTTCCTCTTTCCCTGCCCAATACAACTCACTTGTTAGGATCAATTTTCTGCATAGTTATTTCTAAATTAACCTAATTTTACTGAATTACTAATTAGTGGAGAAACACTGCAAACAGGTATCTAACAGAAATCACATAAAATGACTCATCACTGCTATTAATATGAGACCAAACCAGCTTGTGCTTCTTCCTGCTTGGAACTGACACTCCCTATCCTTCAGCAACACATGTGCCTGATAACCCACACATGCTTTCCCATGTTCCTTGCTGTATATGGCAGTCAACCCTAATTTAAGGTTACTTTAAAACAAAGCCAACCCTTCTGTCTCCAGCCACACCGCCCACAACAAACACACTTCATGGACAGCATGTCTGCACCAGCCATGTACCAGGAGGGCTGGAGGTCAGAAAGCCCAAAGGGTCACGGCAGAACTAACTCCAAAGAATATTTGTAATGGGAAGGGAAAGGCAAGGGGATTAAATGTGCAAATTACAAAAGTCAAGACACAACAATACTTTGGATATTTTGCTGTTTGGAACATTGTTTTGTTGTAAAGGGCAAACATGCAAAGCAGCAGGATCAGTTTTCCAGCCCCAAGCCCAATGCCCATGAATTTACCTCTGACAACCTCTTCCACAGACTCTGTAGTTGTGGTGGTAGTGGTTGCAATACTGGTAGTTCTTTCAGTTGCCTCCTCATACTCTTCCTCTGTCTCTTCTTCAATTTCATCACCATCATCATCGTCATCATCAGCATCTTCATCTTCCACAACTGTTAGCTCCTCATCTTCCTCTGCTTGTTCTTCTGCTGCCTTATCATCACTAAATGAAGAAAATGGTCATGATGTGTCAGCAACAAAATTATTTCAAGATAACATGAGAGAACATTTTATTCAAAAACTCTGCGGGGACAAGAAGTTACTGGTTCCTCAACTTCCCTCCCTTCCCTTTAAATAGAAAAGAAAGAATCAGGGACTCTGGAGTGTCCCAAATAGTTAGAAATCAGAAATGCATAATAAAAAAACCCGAACACCCAAACAAACAAACTAAAAAAAGTCAACATTAGCAATGAAGCGGGGAAACCAAGAAGATGCCACACTGGAGCTCTGCCTTTTACATGGGGATGGAAAAAAAATGCCATATTTTGACAGCTATAAACATGCACACTCCACACTGCCAGTCAATTTTTACTTTGACAGAAGGTCAAGTTTCTCAAAATATACTCAGTTGATAAGCACGAAGAAGCAAGACAGTTCCTCAGCACTGTCTCACCCAGAGACAGCTTATCCAGAGGGTTCCTGTGGACTACCTCCATGGCTTTCACAGAGGACTACCAAGGGCTGAACTGACCTCAAATTATCTACACTGGTGAGTTTTTTCTTCTGCTGTTACAAGTGTTGTGTGAATGGAAAGAGCACTTCTACAGGACAACAGGAGGACATACTGAAATTAACTATCAAATGCATTTGGTGGCTTAATATGTCAAGAATTTTCTCAGATCACTCTTAGTTCTGAATGATACAGAGAAAGGGCCAAAAAATGTGCACTCGACAGCTGCTACTGCTGCATTTGAAATGCTTCCTAAGCTCAGTGACCAGCTGCGGCAAGGTTTCAGGTTTGTTAATCTGATCTTCTGCTTGAAATTTACTACTAATGAATAAACGATCTTTAAATATTCAAATATGCAGTGACTTTTTGTCACCTTCATGCACAAGTGGGTGTGAATCTTTTTCATAGCATCACATATGCTCTAACAGCCTTCTAAGCGAAGTTAACAACTTCTCTCCTCCACCTCACTTTGGAGATCAAGTCTGTAATATTTCATTTTATATATGTTGCCTCCTACAAGTTTGAAAGTGAACCCAGCAAAAAGGAAGACAGTATAATTTTTTTTTAAATAGGGTATTAAGAAATTAAAAAGTGTTGATAAAATTTTTATGTGCCACAAACTTTACTCTACTAGGAGCAAATTAAGTCTCTAAACAAACAAGAATGATTTCCCTGCTCCCTTTTCCCCAAAATGTCTTGCCTGTACAAACTCAAGAGAGACTAAAAGTAGTAGTGTAGTGAAGCTTACCATTGGGAAACACCCCATTAGGTTACACAAATGGATGGGGTTAAAGCCACCTTGCAGGAGTCTCCAAGAGTCAACCTGTTTCCACTTACATGGGAGAAAGACTGGAAAAGGGGCACAAGACCACTTGGTTCTTCTCTTATTTATCTTGATTTCTAAAAACTGGCTTACAAATTTCACCATCTCCACTGCACAGTTTTCCCTGGAAAACTAATTTCACTATGTCTGAAATTTCAAGCTTCCTGTTTAGTAACTCTTTTCTGAACAATGCGTTTCTTCTGTTTTTATTTTCCTTATCAAGTATTTCACCTTTTTACCACCACAAAATAAACAGTATACATACACCATCTCCCTTCAACTACAAGAGGTACATTTGTCAAGTCCAGCATCTGCTGCTGATCTCCAGGTTAAGGGGCTTGAAGCCTTGGCTCACTACAGACATTTAAACTAGGCATGCTGAGGATAAGACATCCAGATTTTTGATCAAGAGCATCAGACATCATAAGCCTTTCAACATTAAAGAAAGCTGCTCTCTTGTCTTTCTCTCACCTAAACTACAAACACAGCATGATTTAAGAAAAATTGCAATTATTTTTCCTCTTCCTTTCACATGAATGATCATGCTCAGATACCAGCAAGCTCATAAAGGTAAGAAAGGACAACAGAAACAACCTAATGAAACAAACAAAGGAAAGCCAATTAGTCACACAGAAAGCATTTCAAAAATAATTTGTATGCGTGCATTCAATATCCATCTGTTTTCAGCTACACAAAAGCAATCAATTCAGCTATGTCAGTCCACTCATTTTGCTGTGAGATTCTCAGCATCAAGGCCAAGCTATTTTTTCATCTTTGGCTTTTTTCTATATTTTTTTTTTCATTTTAATTTTTAGGGGGCATGGTGGCAAACAGGGCAGTTCTCTGCATGCACTGCTGGCTGTGCCTGCCACTACAATGGGCCCCAGTTCCTTCTTCAATAACCTACCGAAAGCAAACGCTTGAAGGGTAGCCCCCACCTGCCTCCCCTTTAAGACCTGCTGCTCACTCAAAAATTAAAGACATCTGAGAACGTAAAAAAAGGCAGAAGTGGTAGGAGACTACAACAGTTTATGGGATCAGGCACCTGAAAACATGCTAAAAAGCTTGCACAAAGACATATTAGAATATTCTTTCTACTGGCTTGATCACTCCTAGAAAAATTGTGTTTCTGCTACCAACACATTCTGTAAGGCTCAATCATAAAGGTCATCTTTCTCAGAATTATATTTTATTCCACATATCAAGAAAAATGAACAATGGAAATGGACGTGGGTTTACCACAGACTGAGATACCAAAATGGAAGTGAAAGCCTTGCTCCGTACTTACAGGAGTAAATGTCTGAAATGATCAAGTAATTTCCCTATTTAGCACATTTTAAAAACTCTCGGGACTGGTATTATTCTGATGGTTTAATGAGCTCAGCTATACCAGGCAGTACAACAGCCCAAACAGCACTGACACACCAGTCAGGGCCAGAGCCCAGCAGGGCTTAGCAGGAGCAACAGCAAGTTTCACCTTTAGGATCAAGGGTGCCCACCAAGTCACTCACTCCTAAGAGTCAATCACAATAGCCATGCTCAGCAGTGCTGACAGGAGATGACCACATCCCAGGGCCCTAGGGAACCAGGGGGTCTCCCAGTGTTTTACAATGATCAGGGGATTTTGAGCCTCATGGCTGAGGACGTGGGTTCAGTATCAACAGTGCTCCATCTTGATGTGCTTCTGTTGCAAACCAAGACAGCAGATGGACTTTGCATATTTTTAGTATTAGCAAAGGTAATATGCCTTGTAAGAAACACGACAAAATGGGTGTTTCCCCTTGGATTTGACCATCCTGGCTCGTCTTCAAAGAGCACACGTGAGAGGGATGACAGAGAATTACAGGGAAGGGAATGAACATCTATAACACCTGGAAACTTTTCAGATGGGTGCAAACCCCTCCCTGTTGCACAGCCTGCAGAGCTGTTCTCCCCACCATGTTAAATGCTCTGACCATTTTCCTTTCTCAATTAGCACCACCACAGTGCTGTTTCCCAGACAGCACATCTCACTTCTGCACACCTTTCACCTCAGTAATCAGTTAAAATCTACTGTTTCCAAGCAAATATTTACTACCAAATTAATGTGGATACTGGCATTTTTCTCAGAAATCTCAGAGTTTTATTTATGTATGTAGCAGGTGTGCTTGCTTCCTGGTATTATTATTACATTTTATCCTCTTCTGTAAACAAGTATGACTCAGTCTTGTTTCTCCTGGAACCACAATACCTTGACAGCTTTTTCTGTATATCCCCTTGATACCATCCCAGCCAGGGTTTTATTAGCACCACAGACTGCAGTGTCTCGTTTACAAGAAATTGTTGACATTTCGCCTTAGCTTAGTGGTGCCTGTGACAGGATTTTTCAAAGGCTTATCAAAAAAATTACTTGATGCTCTGACAAGTTCACAGATTCGTAAAGCCATATTATCATCATCTGAATTTAACAGTTCAGCAGTGAGCAACGGAGGGAAATTGTTAGGCTTGAACGTAGCCATGGAAGTGCCTTCGCCCCCCTCCAAACATCAGTACAGCTCAGTCTCCTGTTCGTGGAGGCTTCTGGCAGTAAGTGTGGAGGGCCAGCACTTTGCTTTCAGAGTGGACACAGAGGCCATCCTGGCTTTGAACCTTCTGCTTTAACCTCCTCACACACAGGATATCAAGATCCATTTTCCCCCATCAGGGAAATGATGCTCCCCCTGAGCACCCAAGTAGCGCAGTGGGTCATTAACACAAATCATCTACACTCCTGAGTATGGTAAAACAGGGTATTTGAAGTTTGGTGGTTTCGGTTCTATTTCTGATGCCACAGACACACTGGGGCTCCAGGCAGCCTTAAGACGTAATTGGTTCCTTCCTGACTCCACCAGAAACATACTGACTAGTCCAATGGTTTTAAAACACAACATATTTCTGGTTTTAAAACACAAACCATTGTATAGCTCCTGCTAGTAAGTGTCTAAGCACATAGTTACAAGCAACGTTTAAATCATGGACCTGTAAATGTATATCTAGTAACCTCCTTTTCCCAATCCATCACTGTGGTAAGAGCCGGCACCAAAGTATTTATTCCCTCCACTCAGAAGCGTGTATCGTTCTGTTACTTTGTGAAGGTAAACCTGAAGGAAAGGTAAATGAGAGCGAAGGAAAGTGAGCTATGATACTGCTTGCTCTTCATGAAATATGGAAATGTTAGCAAATGCAAGTTTTTGTGTATTCCAATAAGCTGTAGCAGAGGCAGAACACAGATGGCAAGAATAATGACTTTTCTTTCTAGAAGTGTTTCAGAATTCACATGGCCACAGCATAAAGTAAATTTTCAGAAGAATTTCCTGTCTGCAGCTATTAACTACAGATAAAAATGTGGCAAAGCTTTCTATTTAGGATGACAAATAACTGTGGACTAATTACCAATATTGAAAAGTGGCTCGTGTTTGTCTGCAGTAAACATTCATCCATTTTGATGTATTTATTACCATGATTTTTGCCAAGTAACTTGAACAAAAACATATACTCCATCAGTGGGTGACAGAAAGAATGCAAAGGTGTTCAAGACAGATGTTTCAGTATCTGGAAAGATTAGCTTTCAGTACACTTTGCAACTGTATCTTATTGCAGATAAACCATCTCGACTGTGGTTTTAAGCAGCCACCGAGCCTGAGCAAATAGCTGGGGGAAAGCTAATTCCAGGAGAGGAACCAGCTCATCACCAGCAACAAGGTGCTGCCTGGCCACAGGCAGCAAGGCCATCTCAGTTGGCCCTAAACATCTTAGGACAGGAGAAGCAATTGTGGCACATAACTTGTAGCCTGTGCTCTTTCACCCTAACAGGCTGAGCTGATGGCAATTTATGTGTCTGTAACCTTTACCACTGAAGGTGTCATCATCCCTGTTTCCAGCTTCTCGTGTTTCTGCTTCCCATAAGCATATGCCCCCACTGCCCTACAGCAACTCCAAATGAATTTTCAGAGAAGATGGGATGCGATTGTCAAGTATTCCACTTGGGTTTAGCTTTGCTTTTCACAGCTAATGAATAACGATGAGTACAGATACATATTTATTTTTGTGCATAGGAATGTTTCAGAGCAGAGTTCTTCAGCTGTGGGAGAGGAAATGGATAGACCCAACAGGGAACCTCTACATGCCTTAAGAGTTAACGTTTTAA
The DNA here is from genome assembly GCA_035047865.1 of Dendrocincla tyrannina. Classification (NCBI taxonomy): domain Eukaryota; kingdom Metazoa; phylum Chordata; class Aves; order Passeriformes; family Dendrocolaptidae; genus Dendrocincla; species Dendrocincla tyrannina. The sequence continues at coordinate 15,466,852 of JAWWMP010000001.1, forward strand.
AAGAAAACACGAAACAAATCACAGGAGTAAGATACATGTCTGGAGTCCAAACATGAGGATTAGAGCATTTGAGGTGGCCTAATTACCAGGCTTTTGGTTAAAGGCAAACCAGAAAGCTGACAGGCAAAAAACCAAATTCTTCCTCAAAAAGGTTACACATCTGAGGCCTGGGTATTTTCCACCTAACATTTTTCAAAACCTTGGATGCTAGAAAGAGCTCTGAACTAAAATCTCAAAGGATGAGTTTCCTCAGAAACGAGGTTTAATCTCACCACCTCCCTCCTGGTGAATGGCATCACTAATTAAACATTTGAGTCAGCACAGGAACTACTTAAATCTAAAAACTAAGTGAACAGTGCACTTTGGCACATGAGCTCTCACCTGACTGGACGCTGTTATTTGACTCTGGCACACTGGCTGACATCAAGGCTAGTCTGAGTATAGTAACTACCTGATGCTGAAGATCCAGGTATGAGATTTAAACAAGGCCTACCAAAATAGTGTTGCGTGGGGGAAAGAGAGAAAAGGAAGTCAAAGTCAACTGTGAAATGGAGACTTCAGCATGCACCGGAAAAGTCTACAAGTCGGGGACTGTAACAAAAAAATCTGGGTTTTCTGAAGCATGGGGAAGGTGGGAAGAGATGGAAGGGCAAGAATTAAACTGCACTGCAGTTGTGAGATTAGGCGCAGAGCCAGGAAAGAAAAGAGCTATGCCAGACCTCCAGTTTATGGAACTGATTTTTTAAATGGTTTATTGGAAGTCTGGAAAACTACAATGACATAGAGAATTGAAGTCTGACCCATAGCAATGTTTCTGGTCTGTCTGTTAAGTGACCACAAAAGAAAAACTGTTCAAAAATTGCCTTGGTTATTTTCATTAGGGTGGGATTACACTACATTAGTAAATCAGGTGTCTCACAAGAGGAAGAAATAATGTCACATTTAGACATATAAACACCCACTAAGAGGTTGTTAAACTTTGAAGAACTGAGATGGGCACCTTACATTGTACAGCAAGTCAGGACGAGAAATTCATGTTTATTATAGCATTTTTCAGACATTCATTTTGCCACTTCTAAACATCTTCCTTTGTGTTTTCCTTTACTGAAGAGGCTACAATTACCTTTATTTTCATATATCCTAATAGAAAAAAACCCCAACAAAAAAAATTATTTCAAAGGTTGCTTCTGAGTTCTTATGCCTTTTCAAACAACTGAATTATGTGCTTCAAAATGTCTCTCTCCTTTTATTGCAGCTAACCTTTTAAACAAAAATACCAAAAAGGTGCCTGTTTCCATTAAATTTGCAGAAAACAAGAAAAGTTGCACTAAAAAGTTTTCAAATCAAATTTTTAAATGGAACAAACAAAAAACCAAACATGCCCTCCTTGCTCTACTGCCTCTGACAGATACATTCACCTTTCTCCCCCATAATTAAACATATTCTATACAGTTAGAAATTTCTTTCCACAGCTGACCTGTTTAAAAAGCCAAGGTACAAGCCAAAAGTACAAGGTAGGGTGCAACATTTCATCTTACAGAAGATACCTGTTGACTGATAGGCAAGAATATTTTTTCAAAACTGACCTAGTTTTGTCTCTGAAATGAAACCTTTGCTGGTGTTGCTGTTCAGACAGTTTTCTTCAGAAGATGAAGGATTAAGCAAGAAGTATGTCATTTTTAGAGAAGAAAGTAATAATATATTTAACTCATATGCTTTCTTGCTTTGATTACTTTTGCTAAAGAGAAACTTAAAAACTAGAAAGTTAAACATACCTGCAAATGCACAAAAATCAGGCTTTGTGAGCCTGATGACACTGAATAAATAGTGTGTTCAAAATCCTGACAGCAGAAACGTATTAAGAGTGAACGTGAGGGAAGAGGGCAGAGGGAAGATCACCTGCACAGCCCTGTTGGAGCCAGCTTAAGAATCAGCAGAAAATTCTGGATCTGTTACAACACATTTGTTTTCCACAAAGCTTCTGCCGTACCCAGAACAGAATATTCTGTGTTTCTTAGTCCAGCCTGCCATCCTACAGCTTATCTGAGGCAGACAGTATGAACTCCCTGTTTGTGGAATTCATCATCCTAGTACCTTCACACAATCATGACAGGGTAAAACTGGAAGAATAACTTTGTTTTACAGTTGAGGAAAAAAAATATCCGAAGCATGCAATAATTCAGGATGCCCAATTTAAGACACTGAATAACATTTTTTAAAGAATGTGTCATCTTAAACTTCTTAAATACAGCTGCCACCAGCAGCAGCTGCATGAGGCCAGGACCTCTGCAGAGCAGATTATCTCCACTTGCACAATCAGAAGAAAAAGGGGCACCTCTCATACCGAATTTTTTATGATTGCCACAGCATGCCAAGCCTGGCAAAAGACTTTCATGGCAGAAACAAGCATAGATCCAACTCTCCAGGTCAACATTTTACTGTTTAAGCCTTTTCTTCTTCACTCAGGTCAAAATCTTTTTCATCAGCAGTGATCCAAATTGAGATGAAGGTCTTGTCAACACATAATCAAAGCTGAAACATTTGCATGCAAAGACTGGAAAATTCTTTTGCCAGAAAAAAAAAAGCTGTATGCCTTTGCTGTTTCATCCATGTATGCCAAGTGTTTATTTAGCCTTTGTTAGAAGGCAAAGGGGAAAAAACACCCTTACCCACAGAAAATCCATTACTACACTGTGCTGTTAAAGCACAGCCTCACAAAATGTGGAATTCTGAAATTCCTACAATCCACCCAAGCTCTTATTTCTAGCACAGACCACAGGTATCACTGAATGATAAAACAGAGCAGGAACTGCTGGATAACTTTGAGAAGTATATCCAGCTATACATCCACCAGCACACAGTCATGCTGCTGTGACAGTATGTGTTGAAAAACTTCTCACTTCCCATTTTTTTCACCCATTATAAGTAGTACAGTACTTTAAATGGGGCAGTAAAGATCACAGTGTCACAGGAACTTCTCAGAACCTCTCACAAATATATCAGAAGGGCTTCTCATGCTGATTACTACAGGAATATTTCTCTCCCACATTTCAGTCATTATAACTGATACCTTAAAATTTTTGCTTATAAAGTTGTTGCCTGTCACTTAAGGAAAACACGGCAGGGGATGACTGTGTTTTGTGAAGTTAAAAAATATAACCCTTCTCTGCAAATCAATCTTCTACCAAATGAGCGTCCTGAAACAAGCTCAACGTTCACTTAAATCATACAGGTTGGCTTCCCAGATAAAGAACTGCTTTCACTAGGGGTCACAAAAGCCTGGGCATCTTCCACCCATCACTTCCTCATTTAGATTAATTTCCTCCACCCAGAGCCTCATCCATCACTTCAGTTAATGTTTTACACTCAAATGGTGATTGGATTTGCCAGCTCAGCATTGCTGTAATTACCTCTCAAAGCAACCTCTCAATTCCATTTTAACTTTCCCTGTCCTACAAAGAAAACCAGCATTTACCAGTCTCGCTAGAATCATTACTACATTTTCTGAATTTTATTTTATCAACCTGCAAGTTAAAAAGTAAAAGTTGTTAAAAATAAATATAATGAGCTAGCTGAACATTATGTAAAGCTAACATGAGACAAACCCAACTAATATAAAAATGTGAGACACGGATTGTGCTTGCTAACAGCATAGGAAATATGTGAATAGGACAGAATACTTCGAGTTCTTCAACATGAGCAGTAACATTATCCCTCCAATTTAGTGATGCCTTGGCTTAATTTATAAAGACAAACGATTAGGTTTTATAATTTGAATATTTATAAAACCACAGAAGTTTCTAGATAAGCTCTTCCATTAATAATGCTTTAGATTAGGTATAAAGCATTTTTTCCTATTTCAGTTTGTACCAGTTCTACCACAAAAATCAAGTCGATGTGTACTTCTGACCAATTAAGCTGAAATATTATATCGCAAAACACCTTCTCCACTACCTCCCTAAATTAATTCAGTTTCTCAGAAATACCAATTTAGTGCTGGATAACTTTTAGTGCAAAATTCACCTATTTCAATAATTGTTGTTACTCTCTAATGATGGCAAACTTCAGAGGAAAGGAAAAAAAAACAAGGAAAAAAAAAACCCAACAAAGCAAGTCTGTAATTCCTAGTGTTCATTTTAGGGCACTGACTCCCAATTAGGAACAATTTGTATTACGACAGCTGATGAAAACACTGCCTCTGGCTGTGCCCCTGTGTCACAGACGACTGAGCTCCCCACTAAGCACACTCTGACCCACTGCTGGCACAAGTTTCCCTTAAATTTTCAGGGGTATGAACAGTCTACAGTTCAGCCCACGCAGAATGGAAAAAGGGAAATCTTTTTATCCATCCAAATCCAAGTAATTTCCTGTTTCTAAGGCAGAACGTGCAGTACAAACCTTTTGTCCAGCTTCATGTCTGGTTCAGCTTTACCAGCTCAAGTGTAGGGGAGTAAGAGATTTTTTTGAATGTTATGGTTTCTGAAAGAATCATTTAGGAGATTCCCACTAGAGCATTCCTCACTGAAATTTCAGACTGGCTTTCCAATTTAGTGAAAAAGCTTACATTAATGAGAATTTGTTGTTTAACGTGAGTGACAAGATGGCTTGAAAACAGAGGAACACTCAAGAGATAAAATGTTAATTTTCTCTTTCCTCCAGTGAACATGTTTTCAATGAAGAATTTAGCCTCAACACCTCTCTTTTTCTTGATGAATTAACACTTTTAGCTTTAGAACAGCAAAAGCTTCAAAAGGAAGGACAACAAAGCTGGAGAAGACTCTGGAGCACAAGTCTTCAGAGGAAGAGTGGCTGAAGGCACTGGGCTTGTTGAGCCTGCAGAAAAGAAGGCTCAAGGGGGTACCATGTCACTCTCTACAACTCCCTGAAAGGAGCTGTACTGAGGTGGGGGTGGGTCTTTTCTGCCACGTGAAAGGACGAGAGGAAACAGCCTCAAGTTGCACCAGGGAAGGTTCAGATGAGATATTAGAAAACAATTTTCACTGAAAGAATGGGAGTAAGTTGCCCAGGGAGATGATGGGAGTCCCTGTCTCAGAAAGTGTTCAAGAGACATCTGGATGTGGCACGTGAGGATGTGGCTTACAGGTAACTACAGTGGCGCTGGGCTAATGGTTGGTCTGGCTAATCTTGTCTCTGACAGCCTTGATGATTCTGTGATTCTACATTTTTCTTTTGAGCTCAGAGCTAGACTTCAATTCAGGCTCATTTTTGACTCAGTGTTGCAAGACAACATTAAGAACAATGTAAATGAAGGAGGAGGAAGAGGAGGAAAGGATGGTCAAGAAACACAATTTCACTGCATATTACAAACCAGCATGAGGAAGCGTGCAGAAATCAAAGGATTTAACTAGTAAGAGTCTCTGAAAGACTTGGTCCTCCCCCAAGATTTCTTCTTCTGCAATACTCCATGCCCATGACACCACCACTTTAATCCTAGTTTTGCCTTTTCTTCTCCACATTCAAGCCATGTTTGCTTCTTCCAGCAAATGCCAAAGAAAATAAAGTATTCACCGAAGCAATAGATAAGGTAGATTAAAGCATTTTGGTCACTTTTTCTTAAGCTCTCTGGTCAGCTGCTATGCAATGGCCAGAAATACACTTGGGTCAAACAATTCTCTCCCAAAGGCTCTCCTTTCAGGTTGTATTTCCAGGTACATTTTCTGAGGGTGGATGGAGAGATGAGCAGGGGAAACAGAAGGCTGTGAGGAACACAGGGAGATGTAATGTGGAGAAACAGGGCAAGAGGATTTTTTTTTTTGGAGCAGTCCTTGCCAATGAACCCCACGAGCATATAGAACACCATGTAGCTTGTAGCATTTACTTGCTTTCACCTGCATTCCCAATCAAAGCATCAACATTTTCCAGGCTCTGGCCTGCATTACATCTCCCACTTCTTTGGCATGCAAAGACCCAAACAAAGAAAATTAGGAAGGAGCGAGTCAAAATAACACCTGCAAGAGAAAAGGCTATTTCCCAAGTGTAGAAATTTCTAAATCCCATTAAATTTGACTTTTAAAATTCTTACACGAACTCTTGTATACTACTAAAACCTGCTTGCTTACGTGTCACTCTTCAGACTTTTAGGCATTTAATCATAAACTTGTACCACAGGCAGATACCCCAGCTGCCTGTCTGCCTACCTTCTGTCAGTGCAGCAGCGTGACATGCCACGAGGAGTCCTTGAGCTGTTTGAACAGGTCAGGGCACTGGATGGCTGTAGGCAATTTAAACACACCTTGTGACTGCATGACTTAAGGACAGCACTCTGGGGAATTCAGATTGTAACTAATTTGATGTCGAGGTTAACTCGCAGACATTTCTGAAGGGAAGACACTGACTAAAACTTTGTAACATTTAAGTCATAGATAAGGATGTAAAAAGAGCTAGAAAAAAAATAAATTAAATACACACTTCCTCCATTTCAAGTGAGGATTTTCTAACAATTTACTTGGCACAGCAACTCTGCTGGGCCCCTGCAACTCATCCCCATGGAAGCACAGGGTCTCACTTGGAAGCAGTTCAGCGTAACAGGCACATAGACAATACTGCTTTCATGCCTAGAAAAACTGACCAGTTTCAAATTTCTTTCAGGATTTCTGAATTAAGAGGCAATTAAGACAAAAGTAATTTTTTCCAGCTACCACTGGCAAAAAACCCCAAAGTTCTTCACAGAGTCGCTTTAACTACTTTTTTGCAGCATCTGAGAGACAAGCACTCATCCTTAAGCTCAGTCTGGTACAGGGTTGCAAAATCAGAGAACAACATGATTATTATGCTATATAACACAAATTTGTTTAAGTTTTGTTTACAGATGCCTAATTATCAGCACAAAGTGGACTGCATCCTTTTGGACTATTTGTTGTAGTAAAAAAACTACCATATTAACTGTGCTAATGAAAATATGAATAAACCATAAAACTTGGCAGAAGTTTATGAGAAACTGTAAACCAAATCACTGTAAAATATACTACTCCCTACAACTGCGACATTTACAACACTGCCCCATCATGACATCAGCTTTTTATACTTCTTACACACTGAACAAACAAAACTGATTTGGCCTAACCTACTGAGGGGAAAAGAATGAGAAATTAAATCTCCGACTTCAGACCTCATAAATACATTCAAACGTTCTAGAAAAATGAGACTTGGCTGAAGTTAAGGCACTACCTTCTGCTCTTGAGCTATGGGCTATAAAGAAAAGGTCTCCATACAACTCTTAACAGCGAGACTCACAGGGCCTCAGCTTCCCTGCTGTGAAAGAAGGAAAATCACCGCAGACTTGTTCACCCAGTGGGAAGGAAAGCCTGGGAGGTCTCACATTCACTGACTGGAAGATGAGGAGAGGCAAATATGAGGCAGATGTAGACAGAGAAAACCTGGGAAGTTTTGAGCTTGGCCATCACTCCTAAAGATGTTCGACCTTGGACATCAAGAACACCAAAGCTTCCAGCAAGTGCCCAGGTACAGGCAGGAGGGCCACCAGGCTGTGCTGAGTCTCAAGGGCAGCCAGAGCTGGCAGGTCACTTGACTGAGCTGTAGGTATGCAGGGAGAGCTCTGCAGCTATACTGAAAGCTAGCACCTGCATGTGGCTGTCCCTCAGGCAGACTCCAAGGTAAATGTTAATTAAAGGTGTGGATAACAACAAGGAATGCCACTTCTGACAAATGCTCATTACCTCTCAGAGTTATAAGCTATTTCAGGATGAGCATGATATGACACTAATTCAAAAGCATGTGTGGATTCTGCCTCTTGGCTTCATGAACAAAACAGGGGTATGTATTTATATATCACATGTCACCAAAATACATCCTCCCACCTGCCTTCAAGCCACACCATGAGCAAGCCACATCCTTTTACAGCCACACCCAGGTGGCGGTCAAATGCTGAGGAGGAAGAATGTCAGTCTATGGCTGCACTGCTTTGCTTCCCCCTGCACAGAAGAAAACACCCTCGACAAAGCAGAAAAGAAAACGCAGTGCTCCAGGGAAAATTGCTGGGGGTGAAAAAAAACCCCCAGTTTGAAAAAGGGCATTTACAAAATGAATGGCTGCAATGTGCTTTCCTCTAAATATTCAGAATCATAAATGCAAATATTTTAAAATTTAGATCTGAATAGCTTGATATATAAAGTTACTTCAAAATATACCACCTACATTTGTCGGATTCTGCTTCGTCACAGAGTTTTGAGAAATGAAGATATAATAATCTGCTTTCCAGCTTGTCACCTCTACCTCATACACATCACCTTCACTCTGACTTGCATGTCTCACAGCTTAGTATTCATGCGGTATCAGCAACTAATTTTAGCCAGAAATCATGACTTATGGGAAGAAAAGAGTAAAATAAGCCAACCCAGTAACTGCTGCAACACGAATGCCATGGAATTCCTGCCCCCAACTTCTGGCAGAGCAACAGCAAGAAATCCTTCTAAAGAACCAACTTCTGATTTTCATATCTTTGCATGAACAAAAGTGTTTTCCAGTACTTGTTGCAAAGCACTACCAAAATGACAGGCAGAGCAAACATAAGGACACCCCAGAACGAGCCACCCTTGGAAGGCACAGCACCTGTCCCATGATGTGGAGCACACCTTGTGTGTGTTAAAGGCAGTCAGCTGGAAGACACCAACAACTGTGCTCAACCAACCTGACCCAAGTAAAAGCCATCACAATTCCTGAGTAAGGAAAACACTGCAATGGATATAAAATTTAAATTACCACCCACTGTTGCATAAGAAATTAATTTTTTTTGTTTATGGCTAAATTTCAGGGGTATTTCTGGTTCCAATGCACACAATTTACATGTAGCTGGGAAGCTGAAGAGGCAGCAAGAAATATGAGTGAGTCAGTCTAAAAGAACTACCAGTTGCTTGGCTCTCTATCTGCAGATGAAGTACAAGTGCCCCATAAAAGGATCTTTCATTTTCCTCTTGCAAGCACTTCTGTGGGAGGGGGAAAAAATAAATCATTATTTGCTTGGGACTTCAGAAATGGGTTGAAATGCAATTACAGTTCCCATTCCTGGAGGATACAAAATTTATGAAGTTATTCTTGAACTTACCTCTTCAGATATTAAACTACTTTAATGAGGAACAAAATGGACTAGAATAGTAAATTAAATGTTCAGTGACAAACACAAAAAAAACCAGAAATAAATGGGATATCTGTCTTGCAAACAGAAGTACTCTATATATACCCCTGTGAGATCTCTTATTTAAAGTAATTTTGGAATCTTTGATCAAATACATGAAAGAAAAGATTTTTACATACTTTATATATAGGTGTATAGATAATAATTATAAGTTACCTATATAACACAGGAAATAGGTATATAAAGATAGATCTATGTATCTATCTTCTGTGGGTGTACATATGATGAAAAAAATTAAATGTCCCAATTAGAACAGGTTCTGCACTCATTTAGTACTCTAAGAGAACATCTAAACATCCAATCAAAATCTAAATGAAATATACAGAAATGACACAGCAATAGTCCAAAGGCTGCTTTACAAATACTGCTGAAGAGGTTAAAAACAGTGACACTGACAAAGGTTAGCGGTACAAATCAGAAGAAAGCCCAAAGGTATCAAGATGAAATACGCAAAGGTGCTTGATGCTTCTTGCTCAAACAGTCCTGACCATTCACTACTATTCATGAGTGGAGTCAGAAAACTGGAAATTACTATAGGGAAATATTTATTTTAAACTTGTTCCTTTATTCACAAAGGACTCTTCCCTGCAATGCTTACTAATGCTTTGTCACGAAAGATTTAGATGCCCACCATGACATGGTTTCCAATTATTCTAGATCTTAATGGCATCTCATCACACCAAAGTATGGCAATTCCATCTCTGTCCTTCATCTCTGCACTGTTCCTCAATTTTTTCCATCTGGATTATTAAAAACATAATATAATTCAGATCTCAACTTTCTGCATTATTCACGTAATTTGGTCCCCATTTATTTTCAGGGTTCTCCTTGAAGCCAATTGCAACCAGCCCCAAATTTTTGACTTGGTGTACGATTTGCATAAGATGCAGTATCAGCACCTAAGAAGTACAAACACTGCATTTGCACAGTCTGAAGTGACGAAAGCCTGGGGAGCACAGAAGGAATTTGAACACAGACCTCAGTTTTAAGAAGTAAGCAATTTTGGAGAGTTACGTGCACAGGAGATGTGAACAGTAAAGACAAGTTTGGCATCTTCCCTTCCACCACTGTCATGCAAAAGAAACCTCCATACTCCACCTTAACAGCAGCATGTTAATGAATCTGTCAAAGGCTAGTTATTAAAACACATTTTCTTTTAGATCACATTTAGAAACTAACTGTCAGCAGAAAAGCACTCTTACAGTAATAATGCCTATTACAAATGAAGGTATTTCAAAACTTCCACTGGTTATATGTTCGTCCATTACCTGGTGCAGGACCCCAGACTGCACATGAAGTATCTTAAGGGTACACTATTCATCACTTAGTAGTCAAAAAGTATGTATTTAAGCATTTTTGTTATAAACATGGCAATACTTCTGAAGAAATTACAAAGGCATCAAAAAGCACAGTAACTATTTTAACAATAAGCTTTTCTGTAGAAAGATAAAATAACTGAGTAGAACAGAACACTGATGCTTTCAATCACCGTAGGTACAAGCTCATGTATATGGAGCAGTGACTCTTCTAAACTGAGGTCTTTTAGACAGATTTTTGGCACCTTTAATATGATGCTTATAACAAGTTGAAGGGTACAAAGTCACTTACCTTCCATCTGCATAGTCTGCATCTGCACCTCCCCACCAGACATCTGAATCATCATCCTCAGCATCAGCAGAATCAAGATTGTCGCTTTCCTCTGCTAAGGGGCAGCAGACAAACTCCACACCACGGAACTTGTCGATCCCGCAGGGCAGCAGCATGCCATAGTCATGCAGATTCATGCTCTTCTCACTACAGGACTGCAGAAAAGAGAAAAAAGAAATAGCAACAATATCATCATAGAGGGAGAGGGGGAAAAAACCGTCACAGACTTTGAGAAAACATGAAGGGGCTGTTTACTGCCTTAGGAAGGCAAAGCTGGTGAACTGCACAATCTCTGAATTTTGACACATGATTTAGAAGGGTCATGTGTGCATTCACTACCTGACTGTGCGTATCTCCCTGGCAGTGTCCACATAACCAGTGTAAGCAACAAGCTCTTCTTTCAGTTTTGCCCAGTACAGGAAGACTTGTCTCCTCTCATATACATGACAACTCCATGTCCTCTTGTCTAAAATCCTCACAGGCTCTGCCTCATAAACAGCAAACTTGAAGACAGAACAGTAATATGATATATTAATCCCAATCCTGATGCATTAATACTATTGAGGACTTCACTGCAGGATAGATTAATATTTGAAATACCTGTTATACTGGCAGCATACTGTATCATGTCTGACACCTCTGCCTGCAGATTTCCTCCTAGCCTTGTTTGGAAAACAGTCGTGCATAGTTATACCTTAAAGATATAGTGATGCAGGACAGAAAGATGAAGTGATGTAAGACAGGTGAAAAAAAGAAAATAGTTCAGTGGTGCACAGCATTCTTCCAGGCTATTGCCATTCCAAGTTTGCCAGTAGTTAAAATGAACTACAATTTCCCTGTGTGAAGGTTAGTGCCTTAAATGCTTCATTTAAGTATAATCCAAGCAAAAACTGAAAATCTGAGAAGCTGCTGAGCACATTTCAAATTTCATCTCCAGAAGGTGGGATAACATACAAACTAAGAGGTTCCAAACAAAATAGCAGCCAGAAATCTTCTTGGAAGCTCATCTCAGCTTTTATTCCTAAAATCTCTCTACATAAGGAAAAAATGTCCAAAATGCATTAGCAATTGTAGCATTAAGTTTACTTCTGTTTTCAGTAAGGCACTAGTAAACTGTAAAAACTCTGTGCCTGACTGTAAAATGTGTTTGGCTAGTTCTAGTTCTTATCAGCTCTCCTACCCTTCTCTGCTGAATTTCATACACAGCACTCTCTGAGGCCTGTTTGATCTCTGTGGGCACCTGGCATACCAATATCACAAAAAATAACGGATCATATCCATCCAGGATGATGATTAAAGGTTAAAGTCTTGGCATTTTGTTCCAGAGCAGCACTAACACAGGAAGCCAGAGGAGGCAGAAAACACTGTGTGGGGGGGGGGGGGGGTGGTTGTGAGGAAAAGAACAGTGCTACGTATCAGGGTCATTGTTCAAAGATCAATGGTAAGTACCCAGTCACGGGCTCAGATGTGCTCAGATTCCCATTTCCTCCCTAATAAAGCAGAACAAAACGCCATTCACTCAAACATTTGGAATACTGCTCTTTGTTTTCTATGTCAATGCTATATTTAAAGTCATCCTCAGAAGAGTGACACAGCTTCAAAGAAGTAGGGCAGGAAATTTTAAGATGTGAATATACCTCTTTAGCAACAGTATGCCAGTGCAGGTGAGTTTCACACACATCCATCCTTTCTTGGTGAAGGAACTTGCACTTGTCTGGCACCAGAAGGGCATCACTCACAAACTCGCCCACTGAAGGGGAAAAAAAAAAGAAATACAGAAAATATTAATTTGGTTTCAAATATCTCATCCTGTTAAACCTCTAGCTAGGCACAGAGCAGCTTTCGTGAGCAGCAGAATCTGTTTTTAGAGAAATTGTGCTTCCATTATGACCTTCTTCCAACTTGCCATTGGGAAGTAGCTCCTATCTTTGATCTCAGAGGTATTCTGTTACGAAAATATCAGTGTAATATTCTAACTTCCATATACCCAGGGTGAAAGTTGCAGGATCCATTGCAGACCTGTGTGGTACAAAATGAAGTCAAGAGTTGGTGGATCCAGCTCCAGGAAGAGGATAGGGAGGGACAACTACATTTTGCATCTTAGTAGCAGTAGGGAGAGGGTGTGAAGGGTTCTGAAATACTTCAGTTTTTCCACACAAAACAAATCTAACACCAACAAATTTTTTCAAACAGTTTGAGAGTATTTCTCCTGAATCACAGCACTAACAGAACACATTCAGCTCAGTTATTTTACTGATGCAGACCGTTCATTGCAACCTCATTTCATCAGCCAGATGAATTTGGGTTAGCCCAGAAGGTTGATAAGCAAGTTGAGCTCATCAGCCAGGGAACAAGATGATTCATGATCACCAGAGTATCTGGTCAGACTGAAGCAGAGAAAAAAGGCTCTTCACCAAGCGTGTAACTGACCAGAGATTGTTCTGAATTCAAAAGTAGAACAAAAATTTACGTGCTTATGAAATAAACAATGCTCACAGCTTCAGTATTATTTGACAAATAAGAAGAAATGCAGCTGGTAAGTAATATGATTTATTAGACTAAAATCACTGTAATTCTGTACAATTCTGGTATTAAAATTAAATAACCCCCAACCCCCACAAGGCACGTTTTAAGGGAAAAATTACAGAGTACTTTCAAGAAGTATATACACTGAACAGACACTGGATTGTGAAAGCACATGCATGACTCAGCTGGCACAAATCATCAGCTCCCTGAAGACCTGTAGCCTGTAACCTCCAAAAACTACAGCCTTTGTTAAATGAAAGGCTCAAGGTGGTCCAATGAATGCAAGGATGTAATAAAAGGTTAATTAATCAAAATGAGATGACTACAAGTTTACCGTTCAGTAGACGGTCGTCTCTGGGAGATGATGAAGTGGCCCTTGAGGCTTACAATTAAAAAGTCAGTTTTAAAACTAACCAAGACCTAATGCATTGGGAGAAAGCAGAACTTAAATATATGCCTTTGCTAATCACCAATACGTGTATTTCATATGAAATTCCTTGCTGTACTTCAGTGCCTTTGATCTGAAGCCTTTAAAATCAGCCAATTTACAGGAACCAGTAACTAGTTTACTTAAGTCAGTTAGGTAGGAAAGAAAGGATTTTTTTTTTATTTTTATCCTTCCCTAACATACTGTAATGTTTGCAAATTATTAACAGAAATGCTTTCTAGAGGTGTCCAAAATAAACTTGCAAAAAGAATGAGTTAGAACACTTTCTGGTAACCCAAAATACAAAATTTGCCCCTTCAGTTAACAGTCTCTGCTCTCAGTGGCATCACACACAAATCCTGCAGTGAAATTTGAGTAACTTCGCAGCTTTGTAGGGGACCAGCCCGCCACTCACCCAAAGCAACTCGGTCCATAATTAACCAGCAATTGTTAATGCTTCAATAAAGTACCTGAGCACTGGGCAAGCACAGGGGCGCTTTGCTAAAGACTAAAGAGCACGTTGGCATTGCCGTCCTACTACGTGATGACTTCATCCAGAACTGAAGTTATACCCTTCTGGCTGCTCAAGCACACAAAACATTCAAAGCAGTCTTTAGGGCAAATATTTCTATAAAATAAAAACAAAACAAAAAAATCCTGGAGTGGGTTTTATTCCAGCAAACTTGATCCAGTGCTTGAGTGTGAACTTGTCACCTGATTTCTGAAACATATGGGCAACGAGTCCAAATACAAACAGACCTGATAACCTCTGCCCAAAGTTATTCCGTTCCCCTTAACACCCTGTAATATCACCAGAATACCATGAGTGTGAAGTTAGAAGGCAATTAATGGTATACCCCAGAGTGCTCTGTCAGACCTTCAGAAGGACCTCAGACAGATTGGAGAGGGTCACAGAAGAACAGTCTGAAGTTCAACAAAGGCAAGTAAAAGGTTCTGCACCTGGGTAGCACCAGTCCAGGCTGGAGGCTGACCTGCTGGGAAGGAGCTCTGCAGGGAAAGACCTGGGCATCCTGGTGGACAACAGACTGCCAAGGGGTCCGCAGTGTGTCCTGGGGGCCAAGAAGGCCAATGGGATCGTGAGGTGCATTAGGAAGAGCATTGCCAACAGGTCAGGAAGGTGATTGTGCCCCTCTACTCAGCCCTAATTAGGCACATCTGGAGTGCTGTGGCCAGTTCTGGGCTCCTCAGCACAAGGGAGACATGGAGCTTCTGGAGTGCGTCCAGTGGAAGCCACAAAGATCATCAGGGGACTGGAGCATCTCTCTTACTGGGGGAGCTGGGGCTGTTCAACCTTGAAAAGGCATGGCTGAGAGGGGATCCCATCAACATCTGTCAGTGTCTGTAGGGAGGGGTCAGGGGGTGGACCACGCTCTGCTCAGTGGTGCCCAGCAATAGGATAAGAGGTAAAGAGCAGAAACTGATGCACAGTAAGCTCCACCTGAACATGGGGAAGAACTTCTTTACTGTGCAGTGTGACCACACTCTGGAACAGATCCTGCAGAGAGATGTGGAGCCTCCCTCTCTGCGGATATTCAAGAACCATCTGGATGCAATCCTGGGCCAACCTTACCCATTCTGGGATTCTGTGAAAAGTAACAAATATGATGTACTGCTGAGTTACAGCCACCAAATGTAAGATGGAAAGCTTGTATGTCCAAAATTTTAGGCACTGCAGCCAGGGCAGACATTGTAGTATCATCAAAAGTATGCATGAGTATGTAATTAATAAAATAAAGCACACTAATATCCATGGGGAGAAGGATGGTTGTTCAATGTGGCACTCATTATATAGAATTATAATAAATTAGGGTTGCGAAAATCTGGGCAACTGCAACCACTTGCAACTTTACACTTGATTTCTATTGCCTTCAGTTCTCTTTTTTATTACAAATAAAATTTTACTCTGTCCATTATTTAGACATACACAGAGCTCATGTTCTAGAAACTTTTTTCATTCCTTTCATGATAATTACTATTGAATTTTAAATGTAAAGCTTTGAACTCTTGTTCTATTTTTGTTGTTGTTCTTTTAAATAAATTACTGTTCAAGTAGCAGTTTGATGAACTAAACTGAATTCTCTTGACAACTGCAACATTTATTTTGCCTGGGCTAGTCTAATAGATACACAAATCCACCAGAAAGAAGCACTTCTAACACTTTTGTCTTGCAGGCAAGCTTCCACCTGTATCACTCCAATACATGTTTAACTTTCAATGCTGCTGAGTCATAAGACTTCAATGATTCTTTGCTTTTTTGAACAAGTAACCCACAGAATACACAGGGGAGACAAGCACACATGAAGGGAGAGCAATCCTGCACCTACAAAAAGAGGGAGAAACATGTATGGTTCTAAAAATAAGGAAAAATTGTAACACTGCTTCTCTTTGCCAGCACACACCACCACAGAGAGCACTGTGCATTCGTACATTTTTCTGACCAGTGGCCCATTCCAGCCCAGGGCTGGCTGTAATTGCTACTACCAGGTCCAGGCGCCGGCTTTGCAAAATTCAACTCCAATATTATTTTTTCTTCCAGCACAGCAACATACTGACTTGTATCACACCCAGCTGTCCTCAGCCCTCAAGCTGGATGAGCATTGCCCCAGGCAGCAGCACTGCCTTAAAAGCCTCCCTGGCCCCAAACTGTCCTCTCCCCTTACCTGCACCTTGTCCCTGCTCTCCCCCCCACCTACCCACTGAGCCATAGATAAGCCCTGACTACACCACTGACAGGGGGGCTTGCAAAATTTGTACCAAATTCACACCACAAAGGGTTGGTATCATTACCACCACCGGCACTACCTCAGCCTTATATTTATCACTATTTTCCAGTACTTCTCTGCCTTCTTTATCATCTCTTGTATTTTGATTACAGCTGGAAATCTGTGCTCTGCAGAGGTACTTAAATAATAAACCATGATGGCACCATTTGTCTGCTGGTGAACTCATAAATCACTGAACTCCCTCCAGTGATCCAACACACCAATAAACCAGCTAATTGTGTTCCAGTAGCTGCTTACCCACTCTTGCAGGGAAAGGCTGGACAAAACCAGACCCTGCTGGCTTGTGAGTTTCTGGCCATCTGGAGAAAATAGCCCTGAAGGAGAATTCTGAGTAGAGGTCATGTTACCACATTAAAAAGCACCAGCCTATGCCTACTCCTCATTTAGCTGAAGGCCAAGAACCTGCTGCAAATCAAGTTGCTTCTTGCCAGCTCAAACCTTCCACTATTACCTGCACACCTCTGCAACACAGACTGTGTCAGTGTAGTGAGTCATAGTTTAATTTCATTTTACAAATCGCTTCCTTCCCCCCCACAACGTCAGTAATCCCCCTCTTAATACCCAATTCTCCATTATGTTTGTAGCAGATTTCTTCAGATTGCCCCATTCACATGTGCCCCATTACACATCATTCAACAACAGATTTGCCAGAGGTTATAATGCCACATTTTACTATTTAATAACTTCATTTCAGTCAAGGACATCCTATCCTTTGAAAAATACTCTTGGAACAAGAATAGATTTTTTGCTTTAAGACTACAAGTTCTTGCCTAGAAATTTCATTTTTCAACACAGCTACTAAGAAAGGCATTAAGAATCAACATCTAATAAAACAATTAGGATTCTAGTGAACACAACCATTCACACATCCTTTTAAATCTTCTCTAGGAAGAAAAAGGCTCAGCCAATGGGCACACTCATAACAAGATGACTGCCCTATCTGGTTAATGGAAGATACCAGGGCAAAGTAATTCAAAATAAAAATACTGTCTGAGACATGGTCCTGATCAGCAGATATTCCAGCCACTGCATAAACGAAATGCGATGTGAGTAACCACCCAACATTGCACAGAAACAAAGCAAAGATAAGGTGATAAAGGTAACAAAACAAAATCCATGACAAAAACAAACACCTGCTAGCAGATGGCTGCAGACAGACTCCAAACCAAAAAATAAGCATGCTCAAATTATGTTCAGTGGAGTACTTTCAGGCAAGGTCTGTGCTAAATTTTGCATGAGGAGGCAGCACACATGCTGAGGCTCTAGGGCTCAGGGCTTTGTTTTAGTGTCACAGATGAGAACAAGGGCCTTGCTAAAACAAATTTACAAGCTCAAGTGCCTGCACAGTACATATTTGAGAACATTCACAGAAATGTGTTAGTTCCCTGTGAATATGCACACATTATCCAGAGCCATCACACACTTTGTCCTGCATCTTTCCCTGTCCCACTGCCATGAGGCTTTGCTCTGCCCTGCTCCCCTGCTGCTCTGCCAGCTCTTGTGCCTACCCAGTCACGTTTCTTTATTACATATTACACTACATATACACTATTACATCTATTTAAGCAGCCATGTAACTTCAGGTGCTTTTATTAAGTGCAACGCTTACCCAAAAGTCTTTATGTGTGATGCTTTCTCATATAACACTGGCAATTAAAAGTTGGCTGAAATCTGCATCAGAGTGCAAGCCAAACACACTGGTATCAACTGCCACGCAGCAATGCTTTCTTTAAAATGCTTTCTCTTTTCTTCAGAAGTCCAGAAAAGCGGAGAAGATGCAAAGCATCTAGACACTTCAAAAATGCATTTAATTTTTCAGTGAAATGGTTCAGTAAGCACAACTACCTAGTGATAAAATGAACCATAGTGCACTTCACTATATTAGACTCTTTATCTTCAGATGAAGAGGGAGTCTGTCAACTTGGTTTGAAGGAGAATCTGCTGCTGTGCCCAGCCCCCCAGGATGGATGCCTGCCCCAGCCCACAGCATGGCTTTCCTCTGAACTTGGGCACAACACATGTTAAGCCAGACTGTTAAAGGTTTTCAGTCTAGTGTGAAGGATTTTAACAGCCTATAGTAAAAAAGGGATTTCCAGATTTCTTCAAATTCAATTTTAAATGGAAGCTAAAGGTCTGTCCCTAACACTCAATCATGAGCCAACAGGAAAGCAAGGTGGTGCTGGTTATATAAGACATCTGTGTCCCAACAGCTTGAACCATCCATATATTTCTGTTGAGTAACAACTTAATTCCTGTCCATAAAACTACCTCCAAAAACAGCTCTGCAGGAGCTGTTCCAACTCTGCCATTTTATTTGTAACCTACAACATGAATTTCAGTTAGAAACCCACAGCATTGCAGGCAGACAGCAATGCAGACCTGAAACGCAAGGGCATGAGCAGAAATGACAGCATGACCTGCGCATCCACCTCTCGGTCATGAAGTGGGAACAGCTGCAGCTCTTCTGTCTTACAGAGGCTCAGCCAAAACCAAGTTACCTTAGATGGGTCTCTATGTCATATTTAAGTTCCAAAAATTTATTTCCCGTAACTACAGATGTGGAGGGTTTTTATTATTTTTTGAGCAAAGCCATCCATTGTGCTTTAAGCATCTGAAAGTAAGGCCAGTGGTCCTCCAACAGATATTTTCACAGCATCAAAGCAAGCGCCTATAGCTTTATTATTATTTTCTGCTTCAAAAAAGTCCTTGAATGCTTCTGTATTCCTGCTTTCAACCAAACTTGAAAAGGTAGAGAGTACAACCACTAAAAAGTATTTTATTGTTCGCTTATTTAGCAGGCAGAGCAACAAATACACCCTCATGCAACAACTCTCAAGTAAAACACCTTCACTATTCACAACATTTATCCATGTGTTAGGCTTCAAAAGGCAACAAGCTCTTCTATTAGATTAAAAACTGACTGGTAATTGTAGCTGTACTACACCTTAGTGTCTTGATGCTCTTATAACAATGTTGAGAAATCATGACAATTAAGTACTTATCACAAACAATGTGACTGCACAAAACATAACTTGGGACACAATATCAAAGTAAAGAAAAACCCCATTGTAGTGGATTCATCGTCATCTAAATATCCACACGTGCGCCTAACAAGGAGCTGCAGTATTGATATATTCATGTGGCAAATCCAAATACCTCACACAAAATTCTCCAGCCAAAGGGCTAAAACCCTTTAGGCACAATCCATCAAAGTACATTTGTTCAGATCAAAATAATCAAATATATACCAAGAAATATACATGTATTTGATTCATAGTGCTTATTATGTCTTCGTTTTCATGTAGTACCATACATTGAAAAGCATTATTTCTCAAAACTTCTTCCTCCTTCCTCCGTAGCTCTTCCATCACAGACATAAATAGAATTTCTGCTCACTTTGCTATTTTTTTTGCCTGACTGAATGTTCTGGTAATTTTGATAAAATTGTTTTCCTTCCCACACAGAATGCAGGGTCAGGTTTGATGCATTATACCAATAACAGATACATCTGTTTACATGCAAGAAGATTCAAATATACATCAGCACAGAGTCTGGTATATTTATACACAAAGTATATAAACATTCACTAAAAGTCCACAGCACCTCAACAGTTCATTGCACCATTAAGTTCAGTTACTTCTCTCCTGCTTTTTACTTGTCTCCCCAACCTTCATAGAAGATTTTTGCTGGGAGTTCACTTAGATGCTTTTTCTGTCCCTCTCTTGCTCATTAATGCAATATAAAAGAGCTATGCTAAAGCCCCGAGTTGTGCCACATGGTGGGATTCCTGCTCCTGTCCCACCTTCCTAAAAGGTCACAAAGTCAAAAAACATCCTCCCAGAAGATGTTAGCAGTGTGACCATCAGCAAAGAATATCCCCAAAAAAGGCTACCCTGACGCATTTCCCCTTCAGTTTTCCTTCCCCAGGCACCAACCACTCTCACTAGCAAACTTTCTTGGCCTGCATCACAAAGCAAATGTTGCCTCTCAAACACAGTTTACCAAGGAACAGGCCCAAAAGCTGCCTGCAAAGTTCATTTGGGGAAGACAAGAAATTTCAGGATTGAGTTGCTATCCCTTCCAATTTCTCAGTGCACAGGTTACATCTACAAACCCTCTCCCGCAGATGAGAGAGTATTGTTGCAGACACAGCCCCCTTCCCTCCTAATCATACAATCCTGCCTAATTTATTGGAATTACTGACTTAGGAAATGGAAGGAATAATGAAGACTAGAAATGTCACTCTGGACAGCTTGACTCCATCCTGCCTCAGTCATAGAGCTCCCATGTGATTCTGCCCAAGTAAAAATCTTTTCTCCTCCTTCCATACTGTGCTTAATTGCTTACTGTTCCCTCCTCTGTCTCCTCTGCAGCTGCAGCAGACTTTTCAGATCCACTTTTTACTTTTCACTCCACCATTGCAGTAGTCCTGTTCGACAAATCTGTAAGAGGACACACTCAGCTGCTCTGGAGGGCTGGTGAACATACCTGTGACTGAAGCACAGCTGCTAACAGTGGAAAAAAAAAGATTATAAAGTGAAGGATGCCACCCGTGGGTGCTTGCTGCAGGGTCATTGGCAGGGGTTTTTAGTGGTTTTAGGAGTAGAGGGCTTGATTTTATCAAGATTCCAGGTCCCATCCTAAACTGACAGCAGTATACCTGGCTAAAACAGGTCTTCTGCAGCACTATAAGAAGAGCCAGCCATGAAAAGCTGGAAGGCGCTGAAAGCCAAGGTAAGTTAGAAAGGACTGCTTGATCCTGCATACAAAATAACAGATGGAATTACTGGGCTTCTCAAATGGGAGGACAGAACAATCCAAAAAATTACTGGAAATTGCTTGATCTACAGAAAAGTCAGTAAAAATCGCAGAGAGGAATAAGCCCCAAAAAGAACAGTAGCAGAAAACTCTTAAGGAACAAATTTGAAATATGAAAAGCTTAATGAGATCATTTGTGGAGATTTCCTAAGATTTTGTCTAGATTCTCCCAAAGCAGAATTCTGGCCACAACCCAGCAGGACAAAAGAAAAAATCCAGGAGGAAAATAGGACCTTCAAAGACACCAGCACTTTTACTCCAAAAGAAGTATGTTCCTTGAGGATCTGCCTACACAATACTGCCTAAAAGATGCAGTTATATTCCTGCCATGACATGCCACTGCCATTCCTTTTGAAAAACATCCAGACCCTGTACAGCTCTGTACAGTGAGGTGCAGTGAAACACAGAAAAGTTCTTCCTCGAAGCACTGACCACCCCAGCCTGAAAAGGAAGAGCAAGGGACAAGAGACAAACATAACTTGACTATCCATGCCCCTGAAAATTGTCATGAAAGACAAAACCTGAGATGTTTCCCTCATAAATATTTATTTTCCTTCAAGACAGTTGAATTCTTTTGCTTCCACGTTCAAGTGCACACACCTCTGTCAAGTACTTATGTGTAGGGTGCAGGAGTGCAAGGAATGGGAAACAAAAGTGAAAGAAAATAAAATTACTTCTGAACTCCACCTCATGTTGAGGACTTCCTATTACCAGAATGGCACAGCAGGAAAAAAATCCAGATATTTGGGAATATTCCTTTTACCAAGCTAAGATTCTTCTGGCCCTATCCCTCTTTTTGTGACAGGGCTATAATATAGAGCAATTCTCCATCACCCAGGGTTTAAAACCACCAGTGGCCTTCTGTTGTTCACATTACTTCTTTTCATAGTGCTCAGCTAACAAAAGCCATCATGGGGCAGGTCCCAGCACCTCAGAGTCATTAGCCATTAGCTGCTGGGTCAATCAAGTAAAACAAAGTATACCCCAACACTGACACCAAAAGGTATTTGGAGAACTGATTGAAACACAGTTTTTCTTCTAAGAAAGCACATTTTCCAAGAACCTCTGCACCAGAGGTTAAAAACACTATCTGGACTCACTAATCCAGGAATGCTCAAGAAGAAGAAATATGAATGGGTGCTGCATGTTCTTGGTAATGGACAGCCTATTTATTACCTCAAGAAAGGACCTATTTCATTCTCAGGACAAAAAAATGTCATCTGCACACCTCTGTAACAGTCTATGCACTAGACTCATTAGTCAAATGTTGAGATACTGTTAATGAAAAAAATCAGGGATACTCAGAAAAAACCTCAGGTGGGATGAATTATTTTGCTGAAACACCTTCTGTTCATCATTTTCAGGCTCTTCTTTTATATAAAGTACACTTCAGTTTTTCATGTGCATCTCAAAATATTAACTGCCTCCTGTCTTGTAGTCCTCGGACTTTTCTGGGACTCCCTTTACTCCCTGTATTCATGTGCTCAAGTTCTCTGCCATTTACACATTTTTTCATGACTGATGACCTCCTTTACAGTTCTGCCAAGCAGGACATTAAACAGCAGAGCATGGCATGACGCAAGCACCAAACAAATACCAAAAAGAATGCTGAGAGATATATTGTGTGGAAAGGCAGCACAGGTTGCTCACGGATTAAGAACTCCTGGTTCCCATAGCAGGTGACAGAAATCAGCAGAGCTGCACTAGGTATCACTGGATCACGTTTCCCAGCAACTGGTCCTCCAGCTCCTGCCCCTGACACTGCCAGGGAACTGCCTCTCCCATGCTCTAAATTTATGAGAAAAGTGAGAGACGTGTGCCATGGTACCTCTTTGGAAATCACAACATGGAAAAAAATAACAGAGAAGCTGAGGAGGTGGGATCCCCTCACTTTATGATACAGGATCGGCATAGACCCTTCCCCAGACAAAGCACTACTTAACTTACAGGAGCTCTTCAGTTTCAGGTGTGAGTGCCGGACCTCTTCAGAGCTCTCTCTTGCCTTAACAGAGTAACCTACTCAACACTCGTGAGACAGCAGATAAAGCCAAATCTCCTTTGGTCAGTTTGAACTATTTTCAATTGGTATGTTAAATAGTTATCTAAAGCATGAAAGTAACTAACCATTGCCAGACTCAAGGCAACATTCCCTCTTCTCTGTATGCAATAAGGTTTTTATGGTTTCCAAAAATGTCAAAAGACAACAAAAGCCAGCAGCTTTTAAAAAATAAAAACATCTCTAAGAATCTTTTCAGAAATTGTTAAAAAATTTGAACAACATATGATGGAGATGACTGATACTGCAGGACCCACCCATTTTAATACTCTTCCTTATGTTTAAATATAAATACCAAGCATAATTTAATGATATTTCAAAAGAGCAGATACATTCCAAACCTTTAGGAATCTTGTACTTGTGATTTTTTCCCCCCACTGCTGTCTTCAGGTTTTCACAAGCTATAAAATGTCTGAATTTTAGAACAGATCATGCTTCATAAATGCTACCAAATGCAGAAATTTTAACACTGCAGCTATTAACATCACCCTCTCTTGCTGCTGAGCTGCATGCTGGCTGTCAGTGTTCCTGCTCCCTCACTCACAGCAGACATGTTTTGCAGCAAGATCTGCAAACACAAATCTCCAAGAAGTTTAAAATTTTGTACCTCCCTTCTGGCTGAAGTGGCACTCAATGTACTTCACTATGTAAGATGTACCTGGAAAATGGGCTCTGAAATGGCAACAACATCCAGATAAGAGGTAATTGGATTAATTCATTAATACCCTATGTATTTGTACTAGAAACTTGCTAAAGACACCAATCAAATGGAAAGACGGAATAAAGATGACATGCTTGGAAATAATGCAGTACAACTGGGACCAGTAAGCCCCATGCTTTGCATTATTATATGATATTTCTGATGGGCAATTCTTGTATTTGGAGTAAGGCTAGAGAAGGCCCCACTAGTCACCAGTGCCTAGGGGGAGTAATGACCATAAGCCCATAGGTCAGTAGAAAGGATGAAAATGCTACAGACATCTAAGGTTTGGCCCTCAAAGGCCATTTCAAATGCCAGCATTCCAAAGAGGAAATTACCACATTTTACACAAGGAAATGTTAACTTCAGCAAGGTTTCAGTTTTATTACCCCAGGTACCCTTTCCTAAACACCTTCATCCGACATGCTTCTTTATAAAAATATGAATTCTTTTTACTTCAGCAGTAATTTAATTCAGTTGTTGCTCTCCCTCTTCCTCTCCTGGAAAAGGTATCAGTATGAAATCAAGGCAGTAAATGTTTCTGCAATATTCTCTTGTGCAAAGGCTCTGATGAGTGAATAAGTAACTCCATAAGCAGCTGTTGAAATAAATAACTCCACAAGCAGCAGTTGAAGATCAACTTTGCAGAAATACCTTGTTGATTATTAACACCCTGAGCAACCACTTCCTGTAACACCCCGGAGCACTAAATATTTTATTTGCCAAGACCAAACTTCCACTGAAATTGTTCCCACTTGTGGGTGAAGGACTGTGCCATATTACCAGTGACATGGGAAAACAAGAAACCACTTTGAGGTTTTGCAAAGCCTACAGGTAACCAGATTAAAAATTACCTGACAAAATACGATTTTGTTCTGTAGAGAGCAAAGCCTTTACCCATCTTGCAGGAAGGATGGCAGTGTGGTCTGGCAGCTCAGCCACGAGGGCAGCTGGGATGGGACAGCTTGGGAGAAACAGAAGAGCTGACTCACACATGGCAACTCAAGGAACCTAAACAAGCAGATGGGTGGACTGAATGCAATGCCACATTCTGCATTCAGCAAGCACCACTTTTTAGAAATAAAACACAACTGATAAACACTTGTATTTTTTCATGTAAGGATAGTTCTGAATGGCCAGGTTTTTAAGTATTAAGGCAACAGAGAACTCCCTGAAACCTGTCTACAGCTACAGCATACTGGTTTTGCAAAGACCACCTTCACGTCAGAAGCTTCAAGGTGTTCGATTTATAAACCAGATTGAAATAAAAGGTTCAAAGCAAAACCTGACTGATCTACGTATCTTAGAGATTACTGAGTCTGAGGGAGTTTCCTGATGTCTGGAGAAAGACAGAAGCTGCAACCACTTAGCAAGAATAATGCTTTGGGAATTACAGGCCAGTCTGCCTCAATTCAGTTTCTGGGAAAATCATGAACCAAGCCCTAGTAAAAGCCACTTCTGGGCACATGGAGATGATAATGATTAACAATAGCCAAAACCGATTTAACAATGGTAAATCATTCTTGATCAACCTGACTCGTCTTCTAGGATGAAATAGCAAGATCATAAGAACAGAGCAATAAATACAATCTACCTTAACTTAAGCAAGGAATGCAACAGCGTATCTCCCTCTCACAACATCTTTGTATCCAAGTTGGGATGTTGGGGTTTGCATGGGTGAAAACTAACTGTGCTGTCAAGCTCAATGGGTGCACTGTCCTCATGGCCTTGATCTGGAAGGAAGTAACAAGTACCACACCTCAGGGCTTCATTTCAGCACTTGCTTTGTTTAATGTATCTGTCAACGAGGGTAAGACAAACTGGCTAATGAGGAAGACAGCACATTAGATTTGACAAATCACCTGCCTCACTAGTTATGCAAATTTTCTGGACCCACTCCAGATACTAGAAAATAGTTTTAAAAAAAACCCCAATGCAAATGCAATTTCTGGCTTCTATCATTAAACACAATGACAGAGGAAAGCGTGCAGGATCCTGTTCACCAACACCCAACTCTTCCTGAACCATTTCAAGGCTAAGATATGAAACTAATGACTGCTACTAATGATGGGGCTGAATTGCTCTGAGTAACTAAAAGGCAAAAGCTCTTCATTGCCACTAATCCTCCCATAAGAGCACCCAATAACCCACAACTCAGTGTAACACACTTTCTGCATTTGGTGGAAGCCAACAGTTTCTGTGAAGGCCCAATGTAATACAAATATTCAATGTAAATATTTCTACCTACAAAAAACATCTACCCACTTTATAACAAAACAGCTCCCCTCCAGTTTGTACTGTAAGAATTAACTGGTAGATGATGTTCATATTTTATCAATTGATTAATTCCAACCTGTTTTACCTTTTTCTCTTCATGGTACACCAAGTCATTATGGACAGAAACCAAGACAGGATTACCGTGTAAGATCAAGTTCTATTGAGAACTGAGTCCTGACTCTAAGAATTAATATAAATAGTATGTTACATGCAAACAATAAGGGGTACATAATAAAATAATATTTGCTATTTGCACAGAGACTTTATGCTCAGAAATACTTCCTACTGTCTTAGTCTAACCCACAGTATCAAAATGAAGATTTTTTTTTTTTAATTCAAATACCTTGTATCACATCAGCAGATAAAAAAATGAAGAGAGTAAATGGATTTCAGAGTAAGGTGAGCAACAGTAAGGAAGACATTAAACGCTACAAGAACAGTAAATATATCATACCGTAGGCCTACAGCAAAGATGACCACATTAGAGCGAATAAATCAAGATTAACCATTGGAATGGAACATTTTCTAGTGTATCTGAAAGGTCTATAAAAGCTTATTTTTATAATGAAACCCTTTGCAGATTTCTGACCCTAGTCAAGTGTAGCTGGATCATCACTGAAAAAAACTCAATGGCAGAGCATCTGTCTCAGGTAAGACAACTCAAGAATGATACTAAAGAAATCAAAGTCAGTGCATTATATATTTTTATACACGTATTTGACAATGTATATATAAATATGAGCAGAAATGCATCTTATGAGTTCCCACACCAAGAGAACAGTAGACTACCCAAAGTGGTTCATGGGCAGTGCTCAGGAGAACCCAAATTCCATTTGGACAGACAGTGGGAAGGAGTCAGCTTTGAAGAACAGGTTAATAAATGATCAGGAACAAAAACTTTCAGAACGGCAGATGAGAACTGACAGTTTCTCTGATGTCAGCAACAAGGCAGCATTGCAGATACATGACTAGATGTGCTGGCAACTGAAAATGAAGAATAAACACTGCAAGATCTGCTGGTGGTGCTGCCTCTTCCCCCAGGTGAACCTGCCATAACTGCCTTGGAAGCAAATCCTGTCCCGCAGTGCTCTTCTTAAAAGTCCAGCAGAGGAGACACCTTGTCAATAAACTCATAACATACTCAGGGTCAGGACTGACAGGACAATAAGTTTTGCTTGCTTTTGGAGTCAAATCACGAACACAAAAAATTTCACCTAAATAGGATTTAATGATTCAGGTAAGAGTTTTGTACAGACTGTCACAGTGAAAATATCTTTTTCTTAGATATATTGCCCAGATTCTATTCTCTAACCAAGGTTTCAGACCACAGCTGCCAAGAGAAATTCAAGGTGGGTCCCTCTCAAGAGGTCTGCTGGAGCAGGAAAGGTGCTCAAGCACTTACTGCAGCACAGCCCTTCTTGTTCAGAAAGAAATCTGAACCTGCTATGCCAGAAGAGTCAAATGAGTGGATGTTCCAGTCCAGCAAAACAAACACTTTCCTTTCAGCGGTACTTAAAAGCTCAGCTTTGCCAAAAGAAAGCTCATTTCTTCAGCAGGTTTTTTCCCAAAGGTGCTACAGCTGTCATGTGATAAACCGAAATCTTGAGAGAATAACTGGGAAATTCTATGGCAGAGAGACAGATAAAAAGGAAGGGTAGTTCCAGGCATCAGTGTCACAGGAAGGTATCACCTACCTATACACAACTCCTAAGAGAAATGTTTGGGCATGAGTTATCCCACATCTCCTGGCGTGGCGAACAGGCCAAAACACAGTGGAGACACCATTCAGACTTTCTCCTGTGATGTGTAGCTGGCAACGAGAGATTTTTGGCCAGTGAGCAACCTCAGAGACACCTTCCTTACACACCATATTGCTGGAAGAAGGGAGGGCACAAATGGGGAGAGGTGACACCTCAAAGCACTCTGGAGGCTCTGAAAGACATCCTTCCACTTCTCCAATGTCCTTAACTAAACCAGCTGACCTCAGCAGAGAGAGATCTCATTTAAGAGCTTTACACCTGATAATATACGAAATCCTGCTGTAAATTGGTTCTGTTGTAACAGACCAGATAACAGTAATTGTACACAGGCAATTGCTCACACATAATAAAAATGGTATTAGTTTAACTTGAAATTACACCTTCTATTCTTATTAGAATTTCAAAGTTGCTCTTGAAACACCTTGACATAGGACACATTTTGTAAATTGAGGGCAGTTACATAACCAAAAATTGAAACAAAACCTTACAGCTGACTATCATTTTACAGTTTCACAAAAAGGAAAGGTGCGTGAGACTTCAGTATTACTCCTTTATGATATGTCAAATTAACCTGGGGCATCACTGTTAGTTAATAAAGGAGAACAAATGAAGTACTAAAAAGGTTCTGTGTAGGCTACAGAAAAATGCTGGATTAAGATTCAATCAGATTTTAATCTAAAAACCATGTTTCCTATACTAACTGACAACAAAGTGACACATTAAAGTGTTCATTATTTACAGAATGGAGCAGAGGGACATGCGGAGGGAAAGTTCATATTGTAACTAGATCGAAGTTTGACTTCTGGCCAAAATCTGAAACAGGAAAAGAATCATGAAAGGTTTATCACTTCAGTGCTCTACAACAACAGTACAACAGTAATTGTGATTTACACATGCTATGTTTGCTGTTTTCAAAGTCAAGCCAATATTTCAGAGTATAAAACCCAAGAGAGCTAGGAAAAAACCAGCTCTGGGTAACCAAATGTTTTATGGGTCATCGGTGAGCATGGGAGCTTGCATTTTCTATGAACTGTGAATACTGTAAATGTGGCTTAGCCCAACCCAGGCCAACGCTTCTCTCAGAAACAGGTTGTTCCAAGCTCTTCTCTTCCTCAGCTACATCCCCAGCCTTTTCTCCTGCCACCATGACACACCTGCAACCATGCCATCAGCAAAATGAGACATGCCTTTCTGAAATGCAATTTGGGGATTATTTATTTTGTCAGCTCAGCTCACACTTCACCAAACTGTTTCCCAACTCATCCCTGCTAAATCAAAATAAACTGAGCTGCAAGGGGAAAGTTGAAAGACAGGCAGCAGGAGACAAACCCCAAATCCACCAACCTCTGAATGCATCCTCCGCCTCTGCTCCAGCAAAATGTTCATAGATGGCTACTGGCCTCCCTATGGCAATGCAGAGGCAAACCCTTAATTGCTTTGCAGACCAAAGAAAAAGGACATAATTCAATTCAAGATCAGCCAGAAGAAACAAAAATTGGCTGGTATGCAGGAAGCAGAACTAGAGGTCGATTACAGACCTTGTAAGGGATTTCAGTGTAAAGAGGAAATACTCCTGAACACTGTTCTCCAAAAAGATGACACACACACACAAAAGAAGTCCATTATACGCAAAGGAAAGGAGTTTGTCAACCACATATTTTGTGCAGATTGAATAAACAAATCCCAGAAAACAGGCAAAAGGAAACAGCTCTAGCCATAGGCTCCTGTGCATGCTGTTGATCCATTTCTCATTTGTAGTGTGAAATACAGGCTTTTCAGTTATAGGAAGCTGTGTCAGGGAAGGTTTAGATTGGATATTAGGAAAATGTTCTTCCCCCAGAGGGTGGTTGGGTGCTGGAACACGCTTCCCAAAGAACTCGTCAGGGCACCAAGCCTGGCAGAGTTCAAGAAGCATTTGGATAAAATTCTCAGGCACATGATGTGACTCCTGGGGATGGTCCTGTGCAGGGCCAGGAGTTGGAACTCGATCCTTGTGGGTCCCTTCCAACTCAGGATATTCTGTGATTCTAGGACAGGGTGCTCCCTGTGTTAAGTAACAAAAATGGTAAGACAGTTCTTTTCCCTAAAGGTCTGTCATCTCTGTTGGATGGACTGGTTCCAGACAGCTGTAGTCACAGGAGCCAGTCATGAATAGTCAATAATCATTCACAAGGGAAAAAATTACTTGAGAAAATAACAGATATTCAGAAATTGCATCTTAAACTATAATAAAAAGGTATAAAAACATATCATATATAAGACCAACTCAATTAACAACAGCTAAGGGGAAAACTAAAATAAAAACCAGCCTCCTTCACAGCATGGAGGATCAGACTTCCTAAGAAGCAGACACTGCCTATGTATTCAGCTGAGTACCTCCTGGAAAAAGAAGCAGAAGCCAGTATTACTACAGAGTCAAAATTATTTTGTGTTACCAAAATTAACTTTGATATCAAGTGGTTAAGATTCAATTTTCTGTTGACCTAGTTGCAATGATCTACTAGAAAAAAAAAGGGGTAATTTGAATATTTTACACATCAAGAACTCACTGACAAAGCCACTGGGAGTTAAAGATCAAACAGAGTAATGCAGAAAGTAAATAACTTCCAATAACCGTGACCCTCATTCATTACCCCAGTACAGTTTTTTGCTGTCTTTCAGTGCTTCATATTGAACTTTTAGAAAGCATTTTTAATGGCTGGGTTAAGTACTTCAGCTTGAGTAAAGAACTAAAATTCTTACCCATCATTTCCACATTTTTTAGGTACATACAAAACCCTTCCACCTTTTCTTCAGTGGAAAAAAGTAACAGAAATTCACAAGGTCTAGAAAGTTTATTCCTTTTTTTCTTTTTGAAGCACACTCATATGTTCTACTAAAACTGAAGGACTTTGTATTAGCTTCAAGTTCACATATTTAACTGGAACAAATTCCCTTTTTAAGTTCCCTTAGTGATCACTAAGAGGTTTCAACGTGATTCTAAACATACTAAAACACCCTCCTATTACTTCTCAGCCTGGAGGTTAGCAAGAAACTTCAAAATGTTGGAATAAACTTTAAATTCACAGCAAAAGCAAAATGCAGAACTGCTCAGACATTCACTAATATAGATGAAATTGCTCACGAGGAAAGACTATACTGCAATCAGTAAATCAGCAGCAATTGTTTCAACCTAATAAAGTATTAAAGCTATTAGTTTTATTTTGTTAACAAGGAGACTGCAAATATCATTAAGGCATTGCCAGGCTCTGACCCAGCAGCATTCTCATGAAATGGCAAGCTGGGATTCAAGGGCTGGCATGACCTCTGTGCAAACAGATCAAGTCTAGGAAGTTTAAAGCCAAAGTGGCCATGCACAACTAATCTGCAGAACCAGATTTTGCACTGCCATCACACCTGTGACTTCTTACACAGGTATTTTCCTTCACTTTTAACCCAACAAAGGCAGAAGTGGTTAAGAGCAGAGTACAGTCCCTTTCAAATAAGCCAATGCAAGTCTCCTCATGGAGAAAAAATAAGTAAATACATGCATACGATTAAACAGAAACACCCACATACTCCCATGAGACGCTTGCTTTGGAAACTGAATGCCAGTGCATTCCCACTCCTGGGTACCATGGTTCCATTACCTTCCTAGAACAACAGGGATGAGTAGCCCTACAGAACCCTGTGATACCTCCTGAGCTCACAGGCCAAGGCTAGCAAGCAGATGGTGGTGGTAGGAGCAAAGCAAAATCTCTCCCTGGAGGGGGCAGAATACCCACCTATCAGCAGCCCCCCAGCTTCCTGCAGCCAAGCTGGCTCCCCAAACCACCCCCCACCCCAAATACTTACACCCTTGCCCGACCTTCACACAGCTTTCCAAAGCACAAAAACCTCACACGCAGTCATAATGGCTCCTTAAGAAAAGCTCACTACTGCTCCACTTCTTTTGGCAGATGACTTGGATGGAGGGCTGCTAGCTGTAGGCTACTCAGCTCTCAGTCTTCAGTGCTGTTGACAAACCATGAGTCCAACTTTGAAGAGCTTCAAGAGAAGCAAACTTAAAAAAACCCAACCTATCAAAAAAACCCAAACAAAAACTAACAAAACAAAAACAACCCCAACAAGCCACTACCAAAAAAAAGTTATCAAAAGTATGAAATGACAGAATTTGAAACAGTTCTGTTAAAAAAACCCAAAACACCAAGTGCAACCATGTCAGAAGGTTCTTGGTTCCTGTTGCCACCTCATCCCATGACCAGCACACTAAAAATACCTTGCTTTTCCAATTTCAAAGAGAATCTAGTATCTCTGTGGAGTCATCAAAACCTGAATTCCTAGATAGCTAATGGGTGCTTGGTTCCTACAAATTATGTATAACCATTCTCAACTAATATTTTTCAATTGCGGAAGTTTTTTGCAAGAAAATAACCCCCCACATTTCAGCACAAAATGTCTCTGGCTACACACCCATTCTTACTATCAACCACGAGTAAAGGCTTCCATGTGAAAGAGAGAGGAACCCAAAGGGGATTTCAGATTGCATGACAAAGATGCCTATGCTTGTGGGTAAGGGACTAGAAACGCTGAAGCACGTGTGACCTTCAAATATCAGCATGTTCATTTTGGATGTTTACACAAGCCTGAAGTGCTGCAACTCTTTCTGCAGAGACACACTCCGAGTGCAGTGATCCATCCAGAAGGAAGGCGGCTGGTGGTGCCCTAGCACAGCTGTGTGGGCACTGCCCTGCAGCCCTGGAATCCCAGCTTGCCACTTCCCAGGAATGCTGTTGGGTCCCAGCCTGGCCAACGTGAGGCCATGCCCTCCTTTGTCCCTAGGCTGTCAGCGACAAGATCTGATGAATGAACATGTGCTAGACCTAAGTGGCTTCCAGCACTTGGAGCACCAGCTGCCCCTTTACAGTTATGGACAATTTATCCTTCTAGGGCAGACAAATGCTGAAGAACTGTGCTATCATATCCTAAGTATCAGCTTTATCTTTGCCTGAAGGGCAATGTGCCCTAAATGAGGAGTACTTGAATGAAAATTAACCAAACTCCTTCGTACACTTACTGTAAGTCATTTTGCAAACACTTTTCCAAGGTTATGGATGAAGTCTCTGATACAAACCTTCCCCAAAAGCCAGGCTATCCACTTTTCAAGGATGAGAATGTAAGAGCATATTTATAAACAAATGTCTAAAGTCTCTCAGTGAAAGACAAAATCCCTTTCACAGAAAGCCACTTAAAATCATTAAACACAGGGCTTTGCTTGCCTAAATCAACCAAAAAAATATGGAAATTATGTCCTACCAGCACTCTGATAACAGAAAACCTACTATACATACTGCTGCTTACAGTACATATATGTATGTTTTTTAATTTTGCTGCTATGAATAACAAATTAAGAAGCATTTTACTGTGCTACTTAAAAAAGACACATTTTTCCTGAGAAGTACTTCTGATGATGCTTTGGTGAAAGTATTGTGTGATAAAAAAACACCAAAGCCAAATCTAGAAACCATTTAAGAACTTAAATTCAAAGTGATAGAGTTTAAATGCAAGGCCACCTCTATAATTACATAGGTAATATTAATTTTAAATACTGTTGAAAACAATAAAAAACCCAACACAGACATAATGTACAATTCAAGTGCACAATAAGTGTGCTTGTTCAGAGGCTGCAGCCACCCTGAAGCATTGCTAATTCGTGTTTCACGCAATGAGAGGTGGTTCAGCTGTTCCTAAACCAACAGACATACACGATTATAAAAACAAGGAACCGTGCCCAGCATTCCCAAAGAACTCACCCATCTGCTTCTGCAAAAAGTCATGCTCCAATGGAATTGCTGCCTTGCTGGTTTTTGCCAGTGTATGTGGGATATGAAACACTGCAGTCTCAGACAAGGAACATGTATTTTAGAAGCACATCACAGGGCCAATCCGCTGCTCCAGACTTTGGAATGCAGTTTCAATAGTATCACTCATAACCGAGACTCCTTCCCCAAGTTCTGCCCACCACCACCACGGCTTTTTCACCTTTCAATTTCAGAGCTTGAAACATTATTATTCTGAACTGCTCTGTTTTATTCAGTTTCAATGCCACCACTTAAGAAAGAGGCAACAGAGTTTTTCTGCATATGCTCTAAGGAAATCTTCAGTTCAACCAATGCTATAAGCCACAGATGGGATAGAAATAGTGAGGAGAAAAAAAAAAAATCTTAAAGTGAAGGTTTTGGTTGGTTTTAAAACAAGAATTAAATGAAGCTATAATGAAACATGGAAAAACAGATCTGCATTTTTCAGTAAAAAAGGAAAATTAAAGACCATTTAAAACATTTATCAGATGCCATCAAGGGGAAACAAATGGCCATTTTTGTTATAATATCATCTTAGCCAAGCTTTAAGTAGAGTATCTCACAGCAGTCAGGTCATCTGACAAACAGAGCAACAGGATCTTTCTTCAATCCAAATGAAGCAACACTACACTCAGTCTGCATCTGTAACAGTTATAATCTAGAATGCTTTAATAAAGCAAATTTTACTGTAGTTTCGTGAAAAATGAAATAGAAAATAGAAACTACCTGGAGGTAATTACAGCTTTCTTTCCACCTGATGAAGCACTGACATGTGCCCAAACACCTCAACACTCAGAACTCCGAGCATTTTTTTGCTGTGACAGAAGGGTATTTTTTTCTTCATCGTTAAGTGCTTGCTGTGGTTTAGGCTGGAAGGCAGCTGAACTCCACACAGCTGCTTACTTACTCCCTACACCCTCCCCCTCCCAGTGGGGTGGGAGAAATAGTGGGAAAGATGTCAAAATAAGAGAGAGATAAAGACAGCTTAATAGGATAGAAATGGAAGTTTGAAGCTAATAATAGTAATATACAAATTAAGCATTGCAAAATGCAAGATAGCAGATGCTGAGAGAAAGAAGAGGACTTGATGAGAGGAAGAGATAGATATCAAGCTAGGAAGAATACTACTCAGAAGGAAAGGAGAGGTGAAGGAACATCAGTGTCTGGGGGCCAGGATACTTGAGTGGAATGGTGATGGACAACGCAGTAGCATCTGGTGAGCCAGAGAAGAGAACAAGGCTGGAAAATCTGAAGGGAAAGACTTGAAAGGACTAGACAGAGGCAATAGCCCTGAGAGACAGAAAATCAGGAGAGCAGCTGGTTAAGAGGGGAAAGGACCAACTAATCTGATGGCAAGCACTTTGATATAGCAAAGGAACACACATAAGCATGAGAATGCCTTTCTCAGTACACAAGAACATGTCAGCTCACATGGTCAACAGCAAGTACCTACAACACGGTATCAAAAAAGGTGTACATAACAGCACGCAGAAGTACTTCCCTGAGACGATGAGTTATCTTGTAGCAAACTGCTGGGTTGCAAAACCTTGTAGGGTCTCAGCAACCAGAAGATGAGGCAGATGGATGAGAAGTTAATACACACACTGTGCAATAAAATGTACAACTGTGCAGCAACTTTTGTTTGCTTGAAACCTGAAGTCTGCACGTCTTAGCTGAGATCTGAGGTCTCCCCATCAAATAAAGGGTGAATGACCATTCCTCATCCATCCCCTCCAAGCTACCCATGACTTCGCAAAGCACTGTCTGATCCTCCAGTCATTTTCCTTTCTATGCTGGAAAGATCTCCTCTACTGTGTCATTTCTTCTCTGGGAGTCACGTCATACTTCAAGCACTCACCATCACACACCTCAACTTAGTACTTCTTATGAGGAAGGCCAGAACTGCACACAGAGTTCACAAATACCAGTGAGTCCGTACTGACACAGTGGTACTGCTCTATGTCTTGTTCCCCATCCCTTTCCTAATATCCTTAACACTATTGGTTTGGGTACTAAAGAATCTGTTTTCACAGGGCTAGTAATCCCAAGGTCTCGATCCCGAGAAGTTAGAGGCTACTCACAGTATCACCATATACACTGAGGTAAGATCAATGCATTTTGTGCTTCTTCCATGAACACTGCTTTGATTACATCAATTTTTGCCTGCCAATTTACATCCAGTCAATCAATACCAAAGACCCACCTGAAACTCCTCATGGTTTCATAATAAATAAAACTTATAACTTTCATCAAATGGGTCACTTCATGATTTACCCTCTTTTTCAAATCACACATCCTTTGAACATCACTGACAAAAGAACTGATCCCTTGAGATTCTGCTGGTGACCTTTCTCTACCTTGAGAATGGACCATTAATTCCTGCCCTTTTTATCTTTCTCTTCATGGAGCCACATAAGAGTTTTCTCTTCTATTCCATGGTAGATTAAATTCTTTAATAGCTTCTGATAATGGACCTTGTTAAGTTTCTTTTGAAAAATCAAAAGAGACACACCATCCATTTGTCTACCTACTCCTTTAAAATAAATCTCTTGCTCAGTATCATACTCACTGACAAGTCCAACAGTGCTGGGTGTTCAGCACTTCAGAAAAGCATCCCCCTTCCCAAACAGGCTTACTGAAATGTATTTCCAGAATATTCCCTAGCACTTTTTAAAAATATCCAGTAGTTCCCATCACTGACTCTTCCTCTGCAGTTAACAACTGCATCAAATCTTTTGGCAACATTCAGTTCTACTCTGAGACTGGAATGTATTTAGCATGAGATGTCAGAGCTACTTTCTGTCAGGTAATAAAAATTTTTGGGAAGATGTTACATACACAGATCAATTTAATGGCCATTTGGTAAGATGTACTCTTCCTTTCTGTCCCTCTCTCTATCCTTCCTTCCTAAGAGGCTAAAACAAAGAGCACACTTTAATTAGCAGGATTCTCCCACTGCAAAATTAAGCGCTCTGTGTTGAAGGAAAGCACCAAAAAAAGGATGAATCAGCTCTGTGGCACTACAAAGATGCTCAGATGAAAAGCTCCTGGTCTGTCTGTTCCAAAAGCTGGATGCACACAATAAACAAGCTACAAAACTTATGCAGTAGCTTCACACATACCCATAAGGACTATTTCAAGTGCTTAATAATTTGGACCCCAACTATCAACAGATACTTTTCGTTTTGAAGCTTCTCTCCAGCTTTTCAACTACAAATATGGGATGACACTCCTCTCCCTCCTGACCTTTATAAAAGAAAACCTATGATCTCCAAAGTGTTTGGGTAAGGGTAGAGCAACTTCTGAGAGGAAAATCAGTTTTGTGTTCAGGCACAATCTGAGTGGTGAGCAGTAACTTGGCCATGGGAAAGGTCAGGCCAGGAGATCAGAAGAAAACAGAGAATAGCTCATTCAAGTGCCCACAGCAGGACAGAGCAGGCAGGCACGGCCACACCACAATCAACCTCCCTGGTACCCCTTGCACAGAAAGGGTCTAACTGTGATCAGGAGGGCACCTTAGCTTTCTCCTTTTCTAATTTTTGAGCTCTTTTTAACCTTATTAATACTCTTTCAGCACTGCTTTTTGTGGCTAACTCTATTTTATTTAAAAGTACTGCAGAAAAACCAGGAACATGCTGCTTTTACCTCAGTCTGGGCAGAGTTATAAGTGACAGAAAACTCAGTCCAGCTAACGTTGGTCATTCAAGCAGGAAAACTGATTTATCTTTTTAAGCTCCTTAACATAAAAAAACCCCAAATACACAACAAAATCTGTAATTAGCTGTCTTTAGTAAAGAGCTATTAAGAAGACTTTCACATACCAGTGACCATGTCCAGTGAGTAGTTTCTGAAGTGGGGACACCAGATGTTCTGGTTTCCTTTGTCTTTGTAAAGAGACAAATACACACGTCATTTTCAATGCTTACCTATAGAATTCTTTTTTACTGCTTCAGGAGTACGTCTGCAGAGCTGTGATGTTCAAGATCTCAAAAAAGATCTTGAGACCTTTTGTGTTGTGACCTGTTCCACAAATCCTTTTCTTATTAAAAACTTACTCACCAAACAAGTAAAACACATGTATACCTGAATAATGCACAGAAATACACAAATTCAGATTTCTTTCTTCTTCTGGTCTTGCTATACAAAAATAATATGGTTTGTATTTACTCTTAGTCATACATAAAGGTATATTCTGGTCACCAGGAGAATGCTAATTTTGCTTTATCTCTTCACTTCAGGGTTTCTACGCCTCCAGCTAGGATTTGGCTAAACCAACAGCTGAACTGATGTTTGGCTCGAGTGAGGAGGTGGAAGCCTCCAAGAACAGAGTTGTTACTGCCTGGGGGAGCTTTTGTGCTGCTGGTGGGCAATCTCATTCAGGATTTCTCTGCCCACTCTCTTTTCCTCCAGCTGATATTTTGTCCCCTGAAACATGCCAAAGGCCACTTAAGTGGTTTATACAGTCCTGCTTTGGGAAGAAAAACAATTGAAAAGACACAGTTATAAACCATGAGGCAATAGAGCTACTTAGAATTATAATAAAAATATAAACTCATTGTTTGTATGAATGATCAGTAACTCAATGATGCTTAACAGCCACTTTCTTCTCTATTACTGGAGCTGAATGTAAAATCCAGGCCAGAAGAGTTCAGGTGTAACAGAAAACCATTTCTATTCACTGAAGCATGTCAAGGCATGCTCTTAATTACACCATTGCACAGAAGCACA
The DNA here is from genome assembly GCA_035047865.1 of Dendrocincla tyrannina. Classification (NCBI taxonomy): domain Eukaryota; kingdom Metazoa; phylum Chordata; class Aves; order Passeriformes; family Dendrocolaptidae; genus Dendrocincla; species Dendrocincla tyrannina. The sequence continues at coordinate 15,505,607 of JAWWMP010000001.1, forward strand.
TTTAAGAACACACTGTAAGATCTAGGACCTTAAAAGCTTGTGGCAGTGAGCTTAGCAATGAGGACACAGGAACAGAAGAGAACTCTGACTGCCATCACACCACCACAAGAGATGTCACCATGCAGTCAAGCACAGTTCTGAACCTGGGCAGGGACCTGGCTTGGGAGCACCTGCCAAGGTCCTGCTGCAGTGGGAGGAAACCAGTGTGTTAGGACACCTCATTATCCCTGCAGCGCTTGAGGTTTCACCAAAAAAATGTGCGTAGTTTTCTCATGTCATCAGGCAAAGCCTTCTCATCCACCTGTCAGCACTCTACCAAAAATACCACTAGTAGGCAGGAATCCTGAGGGAGCAAAGACAGAGATGAAGTATTTCCCCCAGTGAGCAGTTACGCCCTTCCACTGCACCTAGGACTGCTCTAATACCTATGGTCTCCCCACTAAGCAATTCAGATTGTCAATATTTTTGGAGATCCTCTCCTTTCTGTCAGCTAGCACTGTCAGAAAAACTAGACATGATGTAGCTGTGTAGGCTGAAACTAAGAGAATTTTTTTATTTTAGGCAGAGTGTGGTGTTAGGCTTGTCTGCATCACTCACATGGCTGAGCAGAGACTGAGGCAAGCTGGAGGCGGAGAGCTAAACTAACAGGGACAGGAAAACTGCAGACAATTATTTAATATCATTCTGTTGATTAGGCACTACATGGAAAAGCTAGTGCAAAGTGCTTCCAAAGCATCCAGAAGAGAAGCTCTGCCATTGCAATCAGAAATAGGTGCACTAGATTGCACTTAGAGGAGGAAAAATAGCAAGTTCTCCCATGTAGCAGAAATAAACAGGGACTTCACATGGCTGTGTGAAAAAATTCCACCGTTAAAATTGCAAGTAAGCTACTAGAAGAGGCAGAAGAGCTGCCAATTACATATATCTCTTAAAATGATTCATTCCAGGCATAACCTTGGTGTTTTCCTTAGTATAATTGGCTAGGCATGCATATAAAAACTTGACTGTGCCATTTCTTCCGACATCAACAAGTGGATAACTTCACAAGCTGTTATAATAATAAAGCATTACAAGTTAATAAATATTTTCAAAGATGTTTTTGTTGAAACTAGCAACAGAAACCAGCTTTTCACTACATAACCAAACACCAAAATATACTTGTCATATAACCTAATCCACTTGTTTATGAACAAATGACTGCAAGTAATCACATTCTGATTGACAGAGGCTATATACATAATGAGATTCCAATACATCTGGATCCTTCAAACACTCTCTGACTGCAGTGCTTAGAAGCATACATTAACAGCATAATGAGGCAGAATCACATGTGAATAAGCACTTTACACAGCACAGCTAATCAATGCCTGGTAATTCCCCCCTTACCCCACCTCGCCATGTCCACGACTGAACCACCAACATGCCCCTAACTGAGCCTCTCCTCCCTCCCCAGGGCTGTGAAGCACCACAAGCAGCTCTCTGGGGCTGTATTTCACGAACAAAAAAATTAAATGTCACCTATTCAGAAAAGCACAGTCACACATTTATCCAAGGTATTCAAAGAGTCATGGCATTGGGAGAAGGACGCCTGCTCCCACCACCAGCAAGGAACACGGAGTGAATTACCTCACTTCACAGCTCACACTGCACAAATTTGCCAGCTGCTTTTCCTCAGGCAAGAAGTGAAGAGAGGACAGAGCATAAACCAGAACTGCTTATGGCCCACACTGCCCTGGCAGAGGCAGAAATACGGCCCTCCTGCTGTTGGTGGCGATCTCCCACCAACATTTACAGAGCCAGGTCTGTGGCCACGATATTTCCCCAAGAACACGTTCCATAAAGCAAAGCAGAAATCATGGGCTTCTTGGCACTGTGTGATGCAACTCTGCAGCTGTGCCACACAGCAAGTCTACTGTTACCATTTTGGAGGGCTCAGCTTTAGAAGCATGTGCTTCGTGCCTGCTGCAGGTGTGAGGATGGATGGCAGCACAAACACTGACACTGTGCAAAAGGGGTGCTCCAGATCCTTACCCTTCCACCAGCACAACCGTAGCTCAGCATCTTCGCCTGAGCATCCAAACACACACATGGCTCTACTCAGAGCAGCATACCCCTCACTTAAAGAGCACAAATTAACTCTTTAAGCTTCGCATTACTAAAAAAACCCAATCAAATCTCAAATCCCACTTTTTTTTCCCCTTGTGGACAGCAGTCTGACACCACATTCAAGAGACCTAAATATTCACCAAGATTCCGATTTGTGTCATAAAGTGGCTACCAGCGCTTGGAGCCATAATAAGGACACACTGGAAGACATTTTCTATAAGGAGGAAGATAGTTTTAAGGCAAAGACCTTCAGTGTGTTCAGAAAGGTAACTAAAATTTACTGAACAATTTTCTTTTCATGGGAAGTTTCCTCTCTTCAACAAACTGAAACTGTACAGTAATCCCATGTCCCTGGGAGCATGCAATGAATACACCGCTAAATCAGATTTACTGCAGAAGACCCTTTTCTCAAAGCTTGCAGATTTAAGAACACTGCAAAGTCCTGCACACAGGCACAAAAATCATACCTTAAATTTTATTAAAGGCTCTTCTTTGCATTCAAATAGAAATATTTTTAGGGGGCATATTTCTTACTTCTGTGGCCACTGCAAAGACACATGGCTGATCCAAATAAGGGACTTTAATTCTGCCTTATTTAAATTATGGCTTTTATTCTTTAGCTGCTTTCTTTTAATAAAATACGAAGCTGCGTAATCTAGTCAATCTGATGGATGCTACTAAAATAAACTACTAGAAATAACTGCTGTAACTAACTCTCCTCCATGAGTATCAAAGATCAAAAAACCCTGGAGCAAGCCAAAGGCCACTCCAGAAAGCCTTGGCTGCAAACTGCAACGCAAATGGACTGTAAAGACGCTCTGGCCTGAGAGCAGCCAGATTTCTGTCACTCACTGCTTCTCAACTCTGAGAAAAATAAATGTCAAGATGGAAGAAACTACTGAGCTGACTCAAGATACTTGAGGTGATCCTCACAGCAAAGTAAAATTAATACTCAATCCTACAATAAGCTGCCCACTGCCAAATGTACTTAAAGCATCTTAATTCTTACCAGATGGATTTAACAGTGGTCTACAGCAAGGGTCTATTTGGCACTAAAATTACCAAGGAATGGGAACTACCAATGCCCAACTTCTGAAATTGCCCACTAACAGCTAGCACACTAAGAACAGCTGAGGGACACGCAGAGCTGACAGGCAAGATGCAGCTTTTTTAAATTATCTTTTAACACTGAAGAAGTACTAGAAGGAGAGAAACAAAAAAGTTCTCTAGACTCCTCAGTTCTGTAAAAAAATAAGACTTAGGAAAAAGTATTCCAAGACAGACACAGTACTGCTTATGGTGGTAATTCACAAAAACAGTATCCTCGTAACACTGAGCTGTTAGTTCAGGTTACAAGATTACTTACAAAAAAAACCCCAACAAGCCAACATGATATCGGATAAAATTATAAAAAGTGATAGTCTGCCAAAGCCACGAAACCTGAGAGACTGAATTCAATCAGTTCTCTGCCTCCAGTCTACCCGCTTGACATACAAGGCAACAAGAGTATCCAAGATATTTGATCACAACTTTTAGACTACAGAAAAATTGAAGTAATTTAAAAGGGTAACTGTCTAACAGGAAAAGTAAATGAATTCTCGGTTAAGAAACCCAAATAGGACTTTTGGGTGGGAATGACTTCTCACAATGGCTGTACTCCCAGTCTCATGTGTGGGAAAAGAACTTCACCAATTCGTTTTCACCACATGCAAGAAAGTCCAACATTAACCATACATAACAAATAGAGGGATGGTTAACAGAGAAATTACAGATAATAACCACAGTGTCACCATTTTTCCTCCAGAGAAAGTAGTTACGAGGTCACACATTCCCCAGTAAAACCTCGGGAACATCAGTATCTAGGGCTTATTCTAGTCAGGGTCAAAAGATAAATGTCACTACAGAAGGATGACAAACACCGGTAGACATGACTACATAAACTTCAATTTCAATGAAATCAGATACAAAATAACATGGAGGAGGATTTTAAAACAGAAAGCAGGACCTAAGGACTAATGGGCATGAAGTGCTTAAAAAACTAAAATCCCTGCCTCCAAACCCTACCTTGCTACCTTAAGTAACAGACATACAATGTGCAATAATTTTTCTTTCAAAACTGCAATTGAGGAAAGACACCTTAAGAGTCCAAGTTCAGGTCATCACTCCTGCAAGGAACTGCATATAGTCCTGTTCATAAATTTATGAACCTCCTTCTACATGATTAGACTTCTTACTCCTTTTACCTTTTACCATTGGAGCTCCTTATGTTTGCAGATACTTCCTTATAATTTGCAGATTAAATTTATTCATGGCCAATTTATATTCATTTGCTCTTGTGATGACATTGTCTTTTAGCTAAAATTAGGTTTTAAGCTCTCCAGGGCACTGACCAAATCTACACAAGGACAGAGTCCCAAGCGTAAGAGTTCCCTGATCTTAATTCAGAGTTTTGCTTATGATGACAGCAAGTAATAAAAATTAGTTTTTATAGTTCCACTAGTCTAATGTTCTTCCGCTACATCTCTAACTAGCACAAGTGCACTCGGCATGAAATATGATTAAATATATCATGATGAAGCTCTAGGTGAGACTGCAGTTCTGCCTCACCTCTGCAAGTTATCTGGCTCTACACATGTTCTGACACTACTGATAAAAACACACTGATGTTTTTATCCTGACTGTGAAAAAACAAATACTCAGCAACAAACGGGTAGAAGAGCATGACCCTTTCAGCATTAAAACCTTCGGTGGAACTGACCAATTCATCTCACCTAGAGTTCTGGAAAACACAGAAATGCCGCAGTTCCTTCCTGCAGTCAGAATTCATACTGATATAGGCAGGTCCTTCCCATCACCACAAGTCTTGAATTTGGTTCTCCTTGAAGGCTTTTACTCAGACTAAACTAGTCCTGCAGAGCCTCAATAGCACCAACAATAATATTCTGAAGGTTTGGAAACACCTCTTTTGTATCCATACGAACAAACATCAGATCTAGAAACTTTACTGAACAATAAGACTTCCCTTGTACTTCGTACAGATTTTGCACACCTGCTGTTTTGGCACCTTTGACCAGACTGGTAACGTTCTTGTGAGTTAGTCTGAGGCCCAGCTTTCCTAAGATGACACAGTCACTGCCTGGGCATCAGACATAGAGTGCCATGTGTTTCACCTGTTCTACACAAATGAACGGAAATTCTAGAACCCTTATGCATTTTCTGGATTTTTTCATTATTTGTTTCAGGGAATAACTGGTCCAAGTTGCTTTTCATGCCTTTTAGCTGCTCTGGCTTAGTAGAAAGTTCTAACTCTGAACTCCAGCATTTATCACAAATCAAATGGTAGTGGTAAAGCAACATATTTAAATAGCTCATGGAATAGTAGAAAGAAAATATTACACACAGAATGTTAATGAAAACAGCAAAATAATAGGATTCCATTTTCCAGATGACAAAAGTAATGCTTAACAAAAAATGAAGGCCCAAGCCTCCCTTTCAATTGATTCAAAGCACCAAGGACTCAGGAGAGAATACCAAGCAACTGCTACAAAAATAAACTGCAGAAAGAAATGGGGGGATTTATAATCTAGCTTTAGGGTTTTTTCCAATAAAACAGATTGGCATTGTCTTTCACATATGAGATATTAAAAAAATAACGGGGGGGAAAAGTATTGCCTAGGGAAAGGATGGATAGCTTATAAGCAAACAAACCTGTAAACTGGGTGTACATATGCATGTCTATACATGAAGAAAAGAGTAGAGGACAGATAATAACAAAAATCAGAGAAGAAGGTGGCTAGTTTGCAGTCACTCATGAATATAGCATTGGGAAGAGCAGGATATTTCCTCTCTAGTTAACTCTAAGGACTGCACAATTGGACAAAACCCATCTCAGAAAAGACAGTATATACTGAAGTTTTTGAACATATTTTTGCAGATATTTTATCTTTTTCAAGAAGAGACAAAAAAATAAGAGCAGGAAAAGCAGACTGAAACTGAGTCACTCACCCAAACACCTGTACGGAACCACAATATGTGGGTGGCCATTGCACTGCTTCCATCCCCTCTTACACCAGTTCTGGATCGTAACTGGCTGGTTGGCTTCAACAACATTGGTGATTTGCAACTCAGGGTAGACCTAGAGTTAAAAGTATAAAAAAGAACAAATGTTATCACAAATACCCCCCTCTCTGGTTCATGCAATACTGTCTTAGGTGTTTGTAACAGAGGTATCACAACACAATATCCATTTTTCCTCTCTTCTCCCTATTCCGCTGTGTAATGTATTTGCTTCATAGTATGACTATGTGCACTTACCTGGAAAGCTGGTGTGCCTGTTCATCAGTAAAAACACATGGCTGCCAGCTCAGAATAATTATGGTGATAACACCTGGCTGTCAAAATTATAACTTGGCCAGTTATACGTGACTAAGCTAACCACCTCACCAGTGGTTAGTCCACACCACCAGCCAGGGCCAGCCAAGGCAAAGCCTGCCAAGTGCACTCAGAGTGGATGCTCAGCCCTTGCTGCTTCACTCCACACTCCCAATTCAGTGCACCACAGCAGTTGCTGACACAGCCCACAGCTCCTGCTTTTCATTTTCAAGCTGGCAATCTATCAGCCCTAACATCAAACTCAAAAAGAGGTTCTGGTTTTTCTTGGCATTTCCTCAAGCAGTCCTGACCAATTTCTGATTGTGTCAGATCTGAGGATTTAGGTGCACTGAAAACCACTGTCTACTCATATCTACTAGCGGCAAAGCAAAACAGGAAAAGGAACAAGCCAGAAGTAACTGGAGATGGCCCAAAAACATCCTGCAGAGATGGAATGCAATCCCAAACAGAGAGAGCTGGGTTGAGATTGGGTGAATTCAGAGTCCAAAACCAATGCCTGGAAGACCACTGTAAGAACCTGGACAGCCCTGCTTCAAGGAAAAAGGATTTGTCTGAATCATGAATCTCCACCAAGCTCATGGCACCCAAGAGCCAGGGCCTCCTGGAACTCCCCTGACCAAAGGTTAAAATTTGGCAAAAATTGAAGCAAGTAGACTATTTCACTACAGCTTTAACAAAAGTCTCAAACTTTAAAAGACACTAACAAACAACAGTCAGTACAACCTTCTCAGATTTGAGATCAATAGTCTCTGAATGACTGTGTTCTGGTCCACATGCATGGGAACAACAGAAGGCAATCAAAGCATGATTGGAAATAATTGAAAATAAGTTCTTACTTTCATTCAGAGACACGAAGGAGCTTGTACAATTGTAAAGTCAAACTATATTAAGCATTTAATGCACAAAACAAGGGCAGGTACAATAACAATGCCAAGGAAACGATTACAGAAGGAAACATTCCTTTAGCAATGCACTTTAAGCTGAAGAGATTGAATCCTATCCATGTCTTCTATTACAAAATAGAAATTTTTAATTAGATACTTCTTGCCTTGTGCAAGCACTTCACAGAAGCCATCTGACAGATCTTTGCCAGCTTTGATGGCACCTTCACTACAACCAATGGCTGAACGTACAGCCTTGGACGTTAACCCAGCACGTGAGATACAGCTCAATTCAAGAAAGACCACAGGGCAGAACTGAAAACTTAAGAGTAGGAGTTTCCTGCCCTCAGAATATTGCAGCTTTGCTTTGTTCTTTTTGTCAGCACATTACCAAGGCTGATGGTCCCAGTCCACGTTACAAATAGAGAACCATTTTCACGCTGCTTGCTGGAAATGGCTCCAGAGGAACTTGCAGCTCCCTCTGTTCCACCAGTGCTTCAAATCCTGAACTCTGAACTGGAACAGCAAGGTTCAAGGAAAGCCCCCCTTTCTTCCTCAAGCTTTTTATCTTTTCCCTTGGGTCCCCTCAGTTCTACCAAACAGATCTGCACATGCTCATGCTCTTGACTCCTGTCACAGCACTGCCAAAATGGATTAGGAGGTCACACAGCAGGAAAGTTCACACCTTAACTGCTGTGTAAATGCCACACCACAAGGCACCAGAGCTGCCTCAAGAGCTAACAAGCACGATGCAAGAGAAAGATTTGATTTTCTCTGGACACTGCCTTTAGCGCTGCCATGCTGCATTCTTCCAAGTTCATACCTCTGAAAATGTCACATTCCAGTAATTCCAGCCCACAGTTACATAACACTGGGTGCTGTCACAAGCCACGCGCTTGATATATCACAGTGTCACCAACACCTTCTCATCGGGGACATCTGAACATTCCTCAGGGTCAAGTGTCACTTGTCACCGACAGAGGAAGTATATGCCTTAAACAAAGACAACTAAGAACATTTCGCAATGGCTGAACTGGAATGTTTCAGAAAAAAATTAAGACAAAAACCTCAAACCAATTAACTCATCCACATGAAGATGTACATAGCTTTAAAGTGAGAGAAGACAGGAATTTGATCCATGAGAACAAACACACACTCAGTTGCTTTCCTGAGGTGAATTTCTAATGAGTAAGAGTGCACTGTTACTATAGGGCCTCACTGAAACAATAACATTAGAGAGGGAAATAATTTAATATAGTATTTTAACTTTTACTATTTCCCCAAACCACCATTTTAACTGCTGGTTAGTACAGTGGACCAAATTCTAAGTAGTTAACAGTATTTGTCAAAAGTACACATGGACAAAGAAATACAAAGAAGCCTCTTTTTCTGTTTCTACATCAGTTATTAAACCCCTAATTTCCTCTGACAGCTCACACAAAGCTCCGTCCACCCTTCACGAGGGAAAACAGGCTTTGAATTTCATTATCAATAGGTTAATGCCAGTGTATGTGCTGAGGAAAGCTCCCCTCACTAGACTTACATAAGGTATTTGCTCTGAATTGAAGTGGGACCTACTTAGTGGCACAGAAAAATGAGCCTCATATTTATTTATAGTGTCCCTAATGAGCCACTGTTCCTGTTACAGAGTCAGCATGAGCAGCACTAGAAAGTTGCAGGAGATCCAAACTTTCAATATTATCACAACTTGATGTAGAGCAATTCCCTTAACACATCTTAAAAGAAATCACAGAAGAAACAGAGATCAACTTAATCTAGAAAATTTAACTGGCAATCAAGAGTTACAGCTGTATCTTCATTTACTTCCATTTTCATTACTAGGTATCTTCATATACTGACTGTAGAAACAATCTAAAAAGCCACTCAGGCTTCTAAGAATTTCATATAATCTTGCTTGCACTTGTGTTTACCACTACCAGCTCTGACAACACAGGGATTTAGGACTAAAATGCAAATCAGCTGTGTGACGCTTCCAGTTAACTTCTGGCAAGTTGAATTACACTACTCCCCCTCCCCTCCCTGGAGTATTCATACAGATAAAAAGAAATGAAGGAATTACAGCTGTAAATAGAACAAAAACAAGGGCATTTTTTAGCAGTTGCATCTTTAGCAACTTGGATCATTTGAACGCTTTTATACAGGAAGATAACTGAAACTAGGATAAAGTTTGATTACATCCAGACTTTCCTTGTGCTGTCTTCCCACAGCTTTCCCCCGAAAAGAAAAACAAAACCCAACCATATAAGTTAGTCCGTGGACAAGTTTGCTTCCAGATGGACCATGCAAATTTGTGCTTTAAATATTTTATAAATTATAGTATAAATGTTACTTTAACACTTTGAACTGATCACAGAAATTATCAGACAACTTGCTTTTTAAAATTGTAAACAAAAATCATGTAGGTAGGTAACCATTTAACTACCTCTGTATTTTAAATGAACAAAGAAGTGGGGTTTTATAACTTCAGTGAAGTAATCTGTAAAGTTACTACAAGCACAAAAGAAATAAATAACCAGTCATTAGGAAGACTGTGGTCTCAAAATTGCTTGTGGAAAACACCCTTTGGCAGCAATCATATCTGAAGGATAGCTAAACAATACTTCAACTATGAAAACAATCATTCAGTTCCAGTTCAACAACTTATTGTTTGATCAAAACCTCTTTCTACTCCTTTCTAAAGGGCATATATATATGCTTCCCTGTATTTTGCATTGATGTGTTACTGAAGAGCAGTAACAAGCAGATGTGCTGCACTTATTTCCACACGATTGGCATGTCCATGCAGAGCAAAGATATGATAATGATTTCTGTATCTCTGCAATCTTTCCACTCTGTGCCTTCAGAAGCAGTGACACTGCAGAGTCCCAGATGTCCCAGATCAGCTGCAGCAGGAGTGATGTCACATGAGCAGTAGTGACACAAGCACCATCAACCCTGAATGAAATGCCCTGTTCTCAATCCTGCAGTCTGTGTCTGGAAAAAGACAGCCATATGCAGAATAAAAGTATTATAAGCCTTATGTAAAAATATTCTAGTTTATTATTGGTTTTTACAACAACGTTCTATACTACGGTAGAGGGTCTTGGTATAAGGTAATGTTGAATCTTCATGGACTAAGAGAACTCAGAACTGGGACTCGAGAAGCAGAAAGTTTTCATCTGGTTGGTTGTTGGGTTTTTCTGTGGGTTTCTTTTTGCCTTCGTTTGGTTTTGTTCTTTGCATTTTGGGTTTTTTTTAATGTACTGCTGCAAAGTCATATAACTTTAAGGCTAAAAATCATGTCAAAATAAAAAACATCCATTGAAAAAAGAACATGAGCCTCACAAGCTCTTGTAGAAAGATCCTCCCTTGAATGCTCTTATTAACACATAATGAAAAAAAATTCAAACAGTGAATTGCATACACTTACCACATGCAACTATGCTTATTGCTTTCACACTGCCACTTATTTCAACCAGCTTATGTAATTATTTTGCCTGTTTCTGCAGCAGCTGCTGGCCCAAGATAAAATTTTTAACCTCTGTTTTCCACGCACCTGCTCTAACCATAACCCTTGATCAGATCTGCAGGCTAACCAGGTGAAGCAGCACCACTATAACCATAAATTAAGCCCAGTAAACCTCTGGTATGTCAGTTCTGCAGTCCCCTACATGGACACAAGAGTTATTAGGGGCACGGCCATAACCCTGTACTGAATTGTCAGGCAAGAGGGAGAACAGAAGCCATGCAAGGTTTAGAGAGATTTTAACACACCAACACAAAACCACCACTACATTGTGGTCAACTTCACTACTCCAGGGAGCCCTAGAGGTCCAAAACAGCAGCTGTTGTGCTTGACAAGAGACAAACTCCATACTGCCATGCTGGCTGTCTCCCAACCACTACATCCTACTGTCCTCCACTTTTCCTCTGGCATGTTTACACAGTCAGCGTTGCCTAAACCAGCTCCACAGCCCTGCCCATGGCAGCCCCTCCCCAGGAGCCATCACCCCTCTGTCCAGCACACTCCCATGGTCAGAGGGAACACCTTTCCTTCTCTGCCACATCTCTGCTGCTTCAGCTGTGCCCTGTCACACCTGACCATGCTCAGCCACTTGCTCCCTCCTACACAGAGAAGTGAGGCTGCAGGGTTAGCTGGCATCCCAGCTTCTTCTGTCATCCTCTGCAACCCAAGCAACACCTTCGCTTGCTCAGCGGGAATTATGAGAGTCAAACCCAGGTCTAGCTGCACTGGACCAGCTTCCAAATTTTCTGTCATAGGCCAACATGAGAAGTAGCAAGGCAACCAAGAAGGAACTGCTCTGACCCTGTACCACAAGTCCCAGGTATCTGCTGCTGCAAGTTAATCAGCACAACATCTCACGTGTTTGCACAAATTTCTAGCTGCCATTTATGAAGAGTGTATGTATGTACCCTTTTAACACTGCAGTTTAAAATAAAATGGAAGTAATCAATTTGTAAAATCAAACCCGCACCCAATTACTTAGCATAAATAAATAATCCCGGCTGAATGTCTTCCAAACTAGACAGATATTTTTTGCTTTTAATTCAATCATGAGGACAAGTTTCCAGAGACATACTACCACATCCTCTAGCATGCATCCATAAGATCCTTCATTTTTAATAGCTGCAGCCTCACTATCTGAGTCGACACTCAGACTCACCTAGGCGTTTCACATACTGCTTTCGTAACTATTTCTTTGGGCCCATCTGGCAAATCACCCTCCTTTTCAACATCTTAGCTGCTTCACTGTCACACACAGAGTTGATGTTCAAGAATTTCATGCCACGAAACTCACCCACTATTTCCACTCCTTTCACCCCAACTCTTGCCTCTCCAATCCACTCATCCTGGAATCACATTAGTTCTTCTTTCCAACCTTTCTGCCCACCCACTCTTAAGTTCCATGCTAAGAGGCAAATGCCCTGTCCTCTTTTCTTAAGCATCTTGTAAACTTCTTTGTTTTTATTACCGAGCATGCAAAGTCAGCAAAGATTTCAACACTCAAACTAATTTCCTTCTTTATTTATCCTATGCAAAGGAAAGCAAAACGTAACAAAACGTGCAGGTGTGTGCACGTGTGAGAGGGGATATGATGAACCTTCTAGGCATTATCCACAGATGGGGTGGGGAGACGTGGGCAGAGATGAAGATGTTGCTGCAGTTTTCACCTGGTCATGAGAACACGCACTCACTGCTTTTTTCTGTGAGCAGGGTACATACAAAATCTTGGAACAGTATCTCAAGTACTTTGGGTATTTAGTGTGGCAGAAACACGAGCTGGTTTTAGTGCAGCGACCAGCTGGGTTGGTTTGCCCACCTGAAGGTTTGTGTATACGTGATCTCTTCTCTTAGAAGTCCCTAGCTCACTTTTATCTGGAATTTCATGCAAGACTGCCACTTACCCTGTAATAAGTGTTCAGAAAAGCTGCCAGATGTGACGCAGCCTGCTCAACCCTGAACACTCACACACAGACCTTCTCTGAGCACTTTTCTCTGCACTCAGGGAAGGCAGACGCCTACAAAAGCAGAAATAAGGCTACATGGTCAAACACATTCTCCTCACTGCCTTGATTTTGCAGCACAAATGCATTTGTATGCAGCACGAAAAGCAAACCAAAACCTTGGCCCTGCCAGAAATACTCGTCTACCACATCAGGTCTCTAAAGCCTCTCTTGTGTAATTACAGAGGATATCCAGCTTCTCATACTGTAAAACCTCAGAGTAAACAGGGCTGGACTTTCAGTCTCATCTAAGCTGCTTCCCTGTCCACTCTAAGCACTTACTAGTTTAAATGCAACAAACAGTTCTACTTCTCCATGGGCAGAATTTCATATTCACTGAGAACCAGTAGTCCATTTTGTCATGTCACCACAAGCACATTCACAGATTCACTCTGCTCAAGTTGAAGATGAAACTACATCTACTCATTACTCTATGGCATCTCCAGATCAATTAAACCGTTTGGGGTTGGGGTTTTTTGGCTTTTTTTTTTAATGTGTTTGCATTTTTTAATTGAATTTCTACATGAATAAGGTTAAGTATTAGAGCCTTGAGATAGAATAATACCTAATCAAGCTAACAGGGTATTTTTTATCTCAAAGTAATATATCAGGTACAAAGGACAAGAACTTCTGTCCTCCCAAGATGGCAAAAAGATGCAGCCAGAAGTAGTTTAAAAACAATAATAAAAAATCTCATTCTTTAGGCATGATACAAGATTTCATCCACCCACTTCCCTCTCTAAGTGTTGCCTGAGGCACTGTGCTGCCAGATCAAGGAAGGTGGGACAGTGTAAGCAGCCAGAGAGCCTAGGTCTGGTTTTCCAGGTTCTCCTCAAGGCTGCCATCTCTCCAAGAGCACATGGCTGTGGGAGGAAGGTGAGGCAAAGTACTGTCCTGGCAGCAGCTCCTCCATCACATCAATATACCAAGTGCCAGTGATCTGCGTGAGACAACTAATACACAAGGAGGGTGCTTAAATACAATTGTGCTGGCTACAGCACCAGCATCCAAAGAACTTCAATAAAGGCCCAGCTGATGTGGATCTCCAGCAGTCCTTACTATTCTTCTAATAAAGTAAACATGAGAAGAAAAAAAAAAAAAAAAAGAAAAAACCCACAAAAAAACCCCAAAGAACCAAATAATGAAGTCTGACCTTTCTTTCTGTGGTATTATCATAATGAAGATGAAATACTGCATTTCATCTCAAACACAGTATGTTTCAAAAAGGGCCAGCAGGGAAAGAAGCAGATCTTGTGCCAGCAATTTCTGCCCAAAGATGGGATACTGCTCTGACAGCATGAAATACAGACATAACAGCTTTGTGAAAACCACTACACATGGAAAGTTACTGTTTTCTTCCCAAAGAAATCATCAGTATAAATGGGCTATAACATGCACTTTAAATCATCAAATCACTTACCTGAGCTAATTTCACAAGCCTCACCCAAAGAAACCACCCACCTTTCTGTCAAACAGGAACATATGTGACTGAGTTATGTTTGTTGAGGAGATCACAGTACAAAACATACCTAAGCTGTAGCATAAGATCTACGAAAATGTACTTGAAAAAAAGCAATTTTTCTCTATTCAAGTTCTCTACTAATAATTTCCACTGCTTATGAAATGACCTACTTTATATCAAAGTTGTCTTGGAGGCCATGCAAGAACTGTCACAAAGTAACAGGCCCCGGGAATCCATTTTCCATAATCTAATTAATTTGTGCATTCTTGAGTTTACTGAGAAAGTAGCCAAAGGGTAACTTATTACTCTAAGAGCCCAGATTTAGTTGCATGCACCTCCCAAGAGACAAACACGGTGATGATTTCCCTCTCCATGAAATCAACTTCAGTTTTGGGAACCAAGAATATGAAGTGGTAATCTAAAGGTCATATTCTGGAACAGTGGTTGTACTCCACCATCCAGGATGCAAGGAAACCATGCAAGGCTTAGTCCTGTACTGAAATTAATACAGAAAAAGTCAGGGAAATCTTCAAGTCAGAAATGAACCACCTGATATTCTAAAGTAAAAGCTGACCTCAGAACAAAAGAGAAGAAAATTAGAAGTTGAACATGAGGAATGAAGCTACAGGGAGCACACCTGCAGAAACATTCAGATCAGTAACATTTCTTGTTTGTGAACAACACAGGAGACACGCATTCTGTGTTTTATATTTCCCTGCCTTGGTCCTTTAAACAGGATACCTACAGTAATTACCTGAGCAGCAATAAGACGATGCCTCATTTTCCTTTTTTTTTTTTTTTTAATAAATCAAACAGCAATGTTTTTTAATCATTCATGTTCTTTTGCATGAGATATACATTACACAGACTATAGCTTTAAAATACAAAGAATATTTAGTGCCAGCAAAAAACACGACAAAGGTTTCCTTTCTAAAGAAATAAAATCAATCATTTCTTGACAAATATTTATAAATTCCTGTTTTTCTCCAAGTTCTTTGTCATAACATCTTTGTCCAGAGCAATCAGAAGCGCCTCGCCACTGCCTTGCACAGATACAGCAATTCTGCCTGCAAACCACTCTCTTAGGACAATATAATACATGGCTGCAGATAAACCAGGCCATTTCCTACACTCAGTACCAATATTAACTATATCTCAGATTCAATGAAGTTCACCATGAAAGCTCATCAAGAGAAACTGTCACCAAGCATTTTATGAAGCCCTGCCTACTCACATGAACTTCAGTTGGGAGCCACTACCAAGACAGAAGTTCACAGATCTTTCATGTTTCACATGTGTCTGTGCTTCAAATAGAGCATTGTTATTTTGTACAGTCCCCTAGGACACAGGCAATAAACTCCAGCCTGAAAGTTTAATAAGCTGAAAAAACGTACTTCAGCTTGATCAGACCCACACAGACTTACTCCGGGTTTCATTTTAAACTTACATTATGTTGAAGACTGATGTAATTTTCAAATGCAAAAAATGCTTTATGATACAATAAGCAGTTCATACATACATGGTGCATATTCTGCTTTGTAGGGAACAGTATCTTCTGCCCATGTCTTTGATAACACAACTTACTACTGAAAGCTAAAGTCATACAGGATATTAAGGAATCTTGATTAACCATTCAAAACATCAAAGTTCTGCAGGTCATTTAGAATTCACTTTTACTTAAACTGCACTTACTGCTTCTCCAATATTGTTTCATGACAGAAGAAGAGAAGGAGGGTATGGAGAGGTCTCTAAGACTGTCACTTGCAAACATCTTTGCAAAGCTTGGAAATTTGTCCAAAAAAGATGTAAACATTCTGCCTTATTTTTAACAGACTGTTCAGTGCCTTCATTTCCAGTTGCTAAATCAGACTGAAAACCCAGCTAACTTAACTTTTGTGCTAAATACTGAGGCTGCTAAAGTAGTACGGTATCATGATGAATGACGTCCATGATGTCCAGTCATCCCCCCTTTTGAGAACAAGGGATTTTAGCCAACAATCCTTGGGATGAAGCTGTCCCCTGGAGTTCATGGGTAATTGGCAGTTTGAAAGTAAAGCAAGGAATGAAATGGGCATCATAAAATTCTGCTTTACCCAGTAAAGTCCTACCACCCTTTCTCTACACCAGACTTCCAAGTCTGCCAGACTGCACACAGGCACAAGGTCTGTAGTGGCAGACGTGCAGCATCTCCCAGGGCACTTCCGTGGCCTAACGCTGGCTTTGCACTCTTTTTGAGTAAAATCATAACATCTTATTACTATTGTTTTCAGAGTAAAACCCCAAGTAGCACAAAGTCACTCTCTGTTGCTGCATTACTGCAGCAGACCCACCTGGCCTGGCTGATTTTCCAGCAGTATGAATATGAGGTGGGTCTCTCCCCTCAGCCCTACTTTGTCTTTGCACTTCCTCAGCAAGCCCCACAACTCACAGGCTCCACGCTGTGCACATAGCACAAGTTAGGGGTCATTGACCAAAGCTTTTGGGTCATTTTTTCTCCCTTACAGGTAATGAACAGTGCTGCAGAGATGGCTTTTGAATCTGGTAGACCTGAGGAAGGAGAAAGACTCTGATAGAAGCTGCTCATCAACAGGTACCTATGCACCAGATCTCCACATGCATGAAGTTCTCGGTCACAGGGCTCCCTACAGGCATCTGTATGTTTATCACAAGAAGCTCAGAAGCATACAAACCAAAGAACATACTGTCTTAGAGCTCCATCCCCCACCAAAAAAAACACAACATTTTCTTGCCAGCTTTCTTCCTCCTGCAGTCTGTTCCCACACAGATGGCAAAACGTTTTTTGAGGCTTTGTACTGCATGCTCCACTGAAGCCAGTGGGAACCCTGACACCAGCTTCCCTAACAGAAAGACTGAATCCACCAACTCCAAGAAAGCCTGAAAAATGAAAAGCTTCCCCCCCCCTCCCCCTTTCTACAAAATAACAATCTCAACAGGATTAGGATGATTGCCAAATGGAGAAACCAAACTGCTCCCAATGACTCAATCAACCACAGTGATGTCAATGCCTAGAGAACACTGTTGTGGTATATACAAAGTGCAATCATATCCAATAAAACTTCCACACCAATATATTGAGATATTATTCTCAAGCAGAAACAGAATGTGCACTTCCAAGTGCCCAAAGGCACTCTGAGCAAAGGAAACATTAGAATAAAGTCCAAGTTGATTATACATCCTCTGAGATGTGTTGATCCTTAATTTTAAGGGACAGAGAAACAACTGTAACTCTGCACCTGCTTTCCAATCCAAACCACTGTGCAGTTGGAACACGTCCATGCACATGTTCCTCTGCATCCTGCATCTTGCCAGCAGATATTCCGACCCACTTACAGAATCACAGAATCATCAAGGCTTCCAGTTCTTCAAAATCCACAAAGAACTTTTAATTAAAGAAAATATGGTAATTTATTGTATGTCTGTTCTTTTATTCTTGCTTCACAATAAGACTGGCAAACAATATATTTAAATTAAAATGATCTTTGGCACCCTTTCCCCAAGAACCAAGTTCACTGAATTGGACTGAAGTAAACATAAATAAATCAAATGTGACCATTTCAATCAAGGAGTTCTCGATTGAAAGGATTTTCAAACTGCTGAAAAACAAACACGTAATCCTTAACAGTCCATGTTGCCTTAGCTCATCCTGGGAGAGAGACTGCTTCTCGTCTCTCAGAACTGTACCTATGCTTCTGTTGAAACTTTCAGAAACTAAAAAAAGCAGATCAAAGCTTTAAATGCTCTTATCTTCAGGATTATGTTATGATGCAATCTACTTTATTACTCTGCTCTATGGCTTAGCAGTTCATGTTGTTTAGTGGAGTAACTGTTTCAGAGATAAGTACTCATGAAAGTGAAACATTAAACTAGACTGAAGTTCCTTCTCCAAAGACTGATCTAAGTAGCAAAATAAATGTATGGATTTGCAGATTCCAAATGACCCCATGTCTACTTCCTAGTGCAGTGCAAGCTCTATTGCTGAAGCTCTGTGACAACCACCAGGCTGACCCTCTAACACCCCATAAAACAGAAATTCTGACATGGTTAAATGACACGATAAATTAATTTAGAAACATCAAATCCACTTGTGCATTATGAAAAAGATGGTATTTTAGTTTGCTAAACAACAGCAAAAAACAATCCTTATCTCAGAAACCAGCATGTGAGGCTGGTGCTCCTGAGTGCAGCCACTCCTCCTGCACCTCCAGCTGCAGAACCCTGGCAGAAACACAAGGAACAGCAAAACCAGCAGCAGTTGGGACTCTGCATTTGAGATGCTGAGTCCATATTCTTTATCTCAAAATCCTTATGGCAGGACTGTGGAACCAAAGTTTAGCAAATGACCCAGGAAAAACTAAATTTCAGGTCAGATAACTACCACAAAGATACCAAATTACATCCAATTTCTTGGTCTTTCATTCATCTCTCAATTCTCCTCTGTCCTTCCTGCTGTCATCACTCTGTCAAAAAACACCAGCCTTATTCATATTTCTCTATTTTCACCTGCTTCTTCTCACATTTTCTGCACAGGTTCTGGTATTTTGAAAGTATATGCTCTCCACTTATGCTTCTACTGCTGTCCAAAATTAAATCGTGGTGCCACATTTGCATCTCTGATAAACACGTGGCCTGCTCTTCATTTTAGGCTTGATTTGACATCTGTCTTCTAGACTTAATTTTTTTTTTTTGCCTTTAAATTGCTCACTGTCTTTGTCTATTGCCATAGAAAGCTTGCTGGGGAAATTCAGGGATTAACAGAACATGTTCTTCTGAAAACACATAGGCCAAAGTGGCAGAAAGATGCAGTTACTTCAGAAATACCTAGAAAGCTTCTCTTCCCAGGCTGCCCAAAGACCACAGCAGAGCCATCCTCTGGTCAGTTGTCACGAGGAGTAGCCCTGCCCTCCCCTTACACCTCTCCCACATCAGCGCTCCAGCTCATCTGGTCCCTGGTGAGCAGGTGAGAGAGGGAAATTCACCCTTTTCCTGTTTGTTTGCAGGGACTGGCTTTGTTCCATTTCAGGTCCCTAAACTTCCTCACTGCAAGATCAGACATATGCTAAAATTTGGCAGAGAAGAAATGAGGAGGAAGAGACCTGATTTTTTTCTGCAACAGCGTGTACTGCTTAAACTCAATACTTGTGCTAAACTGCTCTTTGGTTTGGTAAGAAATTCTAAAATTAGCTCACATAATGACCAGCTCAGATCTTGCTGCAGATCTTCAGCTACAACAGCTCAAGATGTTTAAGCTGAAAGTCTGCAAAATCAGGGACATTCAGGAACTTCAAACCTGGCTAAAAATGGGAGATTCCTCAGTCCCCTGTGTTGCTCCAAACTCCAAACCAGAGTGGTGCTCTCATATGAAACACCTGGATCAGAGGAACACAACCATGACAGGAACACATCACACTCAACGGAGTGGCTTCAGTCCATGCCAGCTCCAAAATATAAGAAGCCACCCTCCAGACTTCAGCAATAATTGCCTATTAGCATATCCACTTATGTGCTCTCAGCAATAGCTTACAATTAGTTTCTATGACAATCTCCTCTAAAATATTAAAAAATACACACATATTAACTTACATGGTATTACAAGTTTAGCTTTAATAAGATCAGTCTAATTAGAGCCTCTTAGATTCCTTGTTTAGAAGCATAAATGTAATTCCTGCCTCTTGGATGATTCCTTCTGATTTTTTTTGCTCTTAGATGAAGTGTACAGACTTGCCAAGCTGTGTGGGAACTTGGACAAGCAGTGTTAGCTGCAACACTTCACAGATGCTTGAAGAAACACTCATCAAAATCAAGATTTTTTTTAAAGTCTGTAATTGGCTCAAACAAAACAGAGCAAAAAAACCCCAAAAATCTTGATTCTGCCTCAAAAAATACCTCAGAAGCTGAATTGACATGGAAGCCACTTATTGACCACAACTCTGGCAGAGCTCTCTTCCCAGGCCAAGTGGAAGTGAGTAATGAATGGACAAATCAGGTATTTTATAAATGCCTAATTATCACGGTTCTTTAAGAAAACCTGTGAATCAAGATATGAATCAAAATATGGAAACATTGTGTGGTTTCATCACACAGCTAGAATTGGACATCTTGAATTTCACTACATTCCCATGGGATCGGTGCTTTTCTGACCTGCAGTGGTATTTATAGAAAGAAACTATGCTGGCAAAATATGTCGTATCAGGCAGTATTTCCTCATATCCACATAAACATCATTCATAATTCAATATTCACACCTGTGCAGAAGAAAAAAAAATTAAACATGGTATTTCCATTAATGTACAAGTAATTTTTCCTTTTTCTGTTAATGCATGCAGCAGCTACTGGCACCTACAAAAAAAAAAAGCTAATTTTTTTAAGAGATATTTTGATGCATCTTCTAAATACTGCACTTCTAGTAGAAGCTCCTATCTTAGCTCAAGAGAAGGACGTTTTTTCCCTTTCCCTAGCAAGGACTCACCCTAAGGCCTCATAACAATTTAGAACAGTCTTAAGGACCTTAAATCCAAGGCTGGTTTTAATCCCAACATTAAGCCAGATGCCTCAAGAGCTCTGAAAAAATAAAATCTAAAATTCTTTCAAACCTTCAAATCACCTGCCAAACGTTTTTGTGAGCAATTTACAGTAACACCCGTTCCAGTAAAAATCTTGCCCTACTCAAGCAAAAAATAAATCTAAAATTCTGTTTAAACTATTAAAAAGATGCGTTCTCTCTCTAAATATATATGAAGGAAAAAGGTGGATAAAACCACCAATAATTGGACACATATTCAGAAACCTCTCCACAATTATAATTAAATCAACAACTATCTAGAATAATTTTCTGTAAGGAGCACACATCCATAAAAAAAGATTATCAGTGGGATTTTTTTATTCGCCAGAGGCATACAGTATTTGGAAGATTAAAGCAGGCACTCAATACAGTTCTATATAATAATTTTAATTGGATAAAAGCTAACTGGATCATAATGCCACCATATGAATTAGAAAGCAGTGGTAATAAAATGCTTCAGAAAAAATGGAATGTCCCAGAAATCAAGAAATATTCCCCCATCCAACCTTGGGGCATTGCCCTCCTACGAATTCAAGGAATCATCACCTTCCTGACAGCTTCAAAGCTACAGAATGAGAGAAATCTCTTTCCCTTTTCTACCTTTGCCTGCAGAACTGACAGCTGAAACTCTGCATAATACCATTTTCCTTGCCAAGGGACCTCTAAACACAAACCTGTTCCATGCTACCTATCATTGCTTGTGACTACAAGCTTCACATGCACTGTTACAGAGAAATAATCACAGCTACAGCCAGCATTTTTAATTTCCATGGCTTCCAAAGCACACAGACAATGGTGAAATGGGAAAGAAAAAAGAAGAAACCTGTCTCCACCAAAAAAACAGACAAACCAGGAGACAGTAACACTACCACCACAAGGGAAAGCAAGATAGAATATAATGACAAGATAAGGTAATGACAAGATAAGGTAATAACAAGATATAGCACACAAAAAGCTATATAGCCATCCATAAGGGATGGGGATGATCCATAAAACTTTGAATGTTACACAAAGCATACTACTTATTCACATATATATAGTCATGCACTGAGACTTGAGGAAGACCAGAAAGGGATAAAACAAACACTCAAACCCACTCAACGCTCAAATCCTGCAGACAGCCCTCCAGCTCTCAGGAGCACCATTCCCCAGAAGGCATCACACTTGCACCCATCCATCTGCAGAGGTACACCTACAGATGCTGGGGCCGTGGTTTTGGCCTTGACTTGGACATAAGTCTCAAGTCTGACATCGCCAGGGCACAATTCCTGCCTTATTTCACCTCTTGTCCACTTACTACCAACATTTCTCCAAGAGCCAGTGCTAGCACAGAAGCTGGCTCAAGGAACTGGCCTGTCTCTGAAAACTCTCCCTAAGAATAAAAACTGCATCACAGTACAAAGTGCCAGGAGTTCAAGAGGATCCAGAATGAACTTTTTTAAAAAGTGGGATAAATCTGTGCCAAACTGAAGTGTCCATGCAACCATGGTCTGAAAAGGTGGATGAAAATAATCACAGAATTGCCTGGGTTGGAAGGGACCTAAGAAATCATGCCCCTGCCATGGGTAGGGACGCCTTCCACTAGCCCAGGGTGCTCAGAGCCCCATCCAATCTGGCTTTTAACACTTCCGGGGATGGGGCAGCCACAGCTTCTCTGGACAGCCTGTTCCAGTGCTTCACTACCCTTACAGCAAATAATTCCTTCCTAATATGTAATCTAAACCTACTCTCCATAAGTTTAAAGCCATTCCGCCTTGTCCTGTCACTATAGGCCCTTGTAAACAGTCTCTCTTTCCTCCTCTAACATGCTGAAACATAACAGCTATATATTTGTAACAGATTTTTCTTAAGTCAACCATCATACTTAATGCCTAGCGTGTCTTAGGCTTATAATATTAATTATTAAAGGAACAGCTGCTACCAATCCATCTCAGATTTACACAGTGCAAGATGGGAGATTTGTCTGTAAAGAAAATAGCAGACAATGCACAATAACTCTGTATGTTTGACAGAAAACAGAATGGTGTTTGACCCAACTCTTGGCCTTACTGAAGCCCTTCTGAGAGTGCTGTGTGGTGTTGCCCAAGCTGTGCTCCCTTCACCAGGCATGCTGAGAATCAAGTCCAAGCACGGCTGGTCCTACTGCAGCCTTACAGAGCAAACCACAAGCACAGTGCACAGCATGCTGATGACAACATAAAACATTTTCCTGATTATGCGCCAAATGGGTTGTCTGTTAGTTCAACTATGAACCAAAAAAGGTAATAGGACTGTCCTGCATACAACAATTGCATTCATATACTTCAGAGGACACAATAAACTACTGTACTTCTGGCACAAATGCCATGCTGGTAGAACTCGTCGATTAAGACAAGCCATTCATCTTGTCCATCATACCTGTGAAATTCAAAGTTAATCTAGGGGAAAATGCAGCATTGCAGCTTCATTAAACACTGCAATACAAATCTACCTAAATATATATTTACGTAGACAATCCTCATTCCTTTTCATCCTTTTTCCTCCCTCGGTCTCAAAGCAGAATCACTCTTTTTTTCACAAGAAAAGCAGGTTATTTCCCAAGGAGCTGGAAATTTGATAAAAAGCAAAAACACAGTGAGATTCTGAGTTTTCCATTTCTTCTTGAGACATTCAAAAACTTTACGGGGAAAAAATGAGAGGGGACCTTTTTATTATCAACAAAAAAAGGCAGGAATCATCTTGCAATGTATGCTCCAAGTTTTCTTAGTCACTTGATTCGAAATGTATTTAAATGGCAGACTGCAGTCTGGGCTAAAAATCCCAGCCTTCTTTCTCAAGATGAGCATACTAGGGTTTAAGTGCAGTATAAATATACCATCAGTAGGAGACTGATGAGACTCAAGAAGTGGCAGACAGAGTGAACTAATTCAACTTCTGCCATGAACCAAAAGCTAAGTAAAACCAAAGACTTCAATAGTAAGTGCAAAGAGTGCTAAGATACTGTTCACCCAAACTTTTCAGCATGACTGTACACGTCTCAGAATATATCAATACCCATTTCTGTTGAAAATGCCATTTATTCTCAAGGACAGTCTGTGCTGCCAAAAATCTATGTTTTCCATGATGCTTCATTAAATGGCTCATTTTCCTCAGAGCAAAACGTATGGCTTTTTAGGCTGCTGAATTCGGAGTGGTTCAGGTTTAAAATTTATTTTCACCTTGAGTACCATGGCTATCTGCTTTGAGAAACTAGAAAGAGCACACTGTACCGCCTGGATTAAAACAATTCCAATTTTAATGAAAATGACAAGGTGACATGGAGAGAAACCATTATCACAGCAGCAAGACCATTGTCATTGTGTCTCAAGTTCTCAGAAAAAAGAAGCCAAACTATTTTTCTCTGTTTAAAATCCTTGTCATCCCTGGCAGTTGTGCAAATCCTCTAACAAATCTGCAAAAGCTCTCAACAAAGACAAAGACTAGAGAAGGAGGGAACTGCTGCCGTAAGTCCTGCCTGCAGTGGGTCCCAGGGCAACAAGCACAGAAGGATCGTCAGAGATGGTGGCAGGAAGGCACCAAGCAAGTAAATAAAAAGAGATGGACTAGTCATTTGGTGGCTCCTTCGGTCCATCTGCTGAACAGGGGACATGAGGATTGCTTGCATCTGGGTGTTGTGGGGTGAATTAATGCCAAAGCTTTAGTATGGTGAAACCCCAGCTTTTACTGGCTAAAAAGGGGCTTTAGGGTTTCACCAGCAACTTACCTAAACCTGTGGCATAAGCACAGGAGGTTTCAGAAAATGACAAGATGATAATTTTTCAAGTATTATGATGAGAGATTAGAAATGTCAACATTGTTCTGTAAACAGTTATAATGAATTACCTGTTACCTGAATTTACCCTGCTACTTTATGATACATGTAACACAAAGACACAGTTAAGAACACAGTAACATGCATTTATAATTTTGTTATTTCTGTGGAAGAATTTTTTAAGATAAATACACTGAGCACAAGACGCTCATATCTCAATCATCTTTAAAAAGAGAGTGGACACATGTCATGACTTTGCAAAAGAAATTGAGCAGTCATGATGTGGTTTCAGAGATGTCAGGTGTAACACCTGGCAAGGCTAACATACACTTTGCATCTGAAAGTTATTCTAAGCATCTAAGCTAAAGCTTGCACAGCAAGCCAGCTGCTGATAACAAAGTGCACTACATCTCCAGGCTCCCAGGTTTATTCCATCCTCACAATATCCATGACTAAACTAGTTTTACCCTAGTTCTGGTTTGGTCTTGGGAGAAAAGACAAACAGTTACATACATACTTAAAATGGAAATGAGCACCTCCAAATTAAAATAAGAGGGGAAAAAAACATGCACTAGACAAAATCAACTTTTTGCCAGCTGTGAGTGTTGTTTTTACAATCCATTTTGGCCAGTGAGTTCAGCACAGATGGTAAAATAATTTTAGTCCTTCAAGGAACTCATATAATGTATCCTAATTACTAGACATAAAACTCTGCACATAGAAGCTGCTCAAAATTGCTAATATAATAAACCATACATTGGTATCTTCCATCTGGACAGTCATTCCCTTTAAACAGGGAACGGAGCACACCTAAATTAACTTCCTATTCTGCATATTCTTGTAACTCTGAAGCCACACTTAGCCAAAGGGCAGGCTCCAGATTGGTTTTAAGAATACAGTCCAGAAAGACAAGAGCTGACTGGACTCCAAAAATCACCTTCCTTTGACAGTAACACACTGCCCCCAGGGCTTTACCATGTGTGGGTGGGGGCATCCAGCTCCTTCCAGAAAATGACACATGGCAAAGTCCAGGTGCAGTAATGCCCACCTGCTCTGGGACATCAGCTAACCACCCATCAGGGGCTGCTGGAAGGAGCTTTCCCCAGGGGCTAGTTATCCAGTAATTGTGTATGCCAGGGTTTTCCCAACACCCCTCCAGAGCAGCTGGCACTGCAGTGTCAGCAGCAGGACTTGACTGACCGGTGGCTTGATGTGAAGTGCCAGCTGCACCACTCATACTACCTGAAGGGTTCTGGCACAGACACAGGTGTAAACCACTCCATTTACATCAACACCACCTTGCTGTAACACCTGCAGCACTAGTGTTTGACAGCAGTTTGCAGCTCAGGCCTGTGTGGTTTTACTTCACAGGAACAGGCACAGTTAATACAGCTACCTTGACATTAAAAGAAATCACCAGTATATTGTACTTCTCTAACCACCATCTCATTCCACCTAAAAAAGCTTGATTTTGTGATATTTAAAAAACAAGAAAAGCCACCAGCTTACACTGAACATAGG
The DNA here is from genome assembly GCA_035047865.1 of Dendrocincla tyrannina. Classification (NCBI taxonomy): domain Eukaryota; kingdom Metazoa; phylum Chordata; class Aves; order Passeriformes; family Dendrocolaptidae; genus Dendrocincla; species Dendrocincla tyrannina. The sequence goes on from JAWWMP010000001.1 coordinate 15,531,865, forward strand.
GGAACGTGCAGATTTGAAGGCAGAGGATATGGATATACTGTGCTTCCAGAACCACTTCCTGCAAGTTCAGGATCAGTTTAACTGAAGTCAAGGAAGTGGGAAGGCAGCATTTGAGTATCTTCCACTTCCTTTCAAGTAAGAAATCTACAGTCTGAGCTTTTGCATCTTTAAACTGTGCGATGTGTTGTCCAAATATAAATTCAGATAGTTCCTGTGCTGCACTGAGCTCCCACTCAAAAGAAGTGAAGCAACAACAAGCGACATAAATCTAAAATATGTAGGTGGTTCTGCTTATCCCCCATTCCTCCCTTTCTGCCCTGCAATGCTCCTCTACTGCTGCTTCCAGCAACAAGACTCCAAAATCCACCTACACTGGCAGCGGATGGGAAGAGGCAACCATGACAATCTTAAGAGAAACACAAAAGGCTCACAGTAAATCTTCTGTGCAAGAGAAGTACAAGTCCTTCTGTACTTCATGCACCTTCCAGCCCCATGCTCTGACCACCACTTGGGCATCTGGCCTTGCACTGTCAAGAAAATCTCTTCTAAAACAGCTAACAAGGAGGCAGAAGAATGCATCTACTTATAAGTTCTCATGAAAGGGGATAGGGTTTTTTTTAAAAAAATACCTTTAAGGAAGAAAACAAAGTCAAAGAACACATTAAATATCAGTTTTTAATAACAGTGAATGGCGTTTCACAATAAAAATACACTAATTTTGTATTATTTTATAGTGAATGAGCCACAGAGCAAGATCACTGTACTCGCTCACTGCATTTGCACCCTAATTGCCTCTTTTTGGCATATTCCTTTTGGTCTTTCCCTGCTGGAGGAAGAACTGAGTGCATGAGCTAATGTCACAGGTTTTACCACAGGAGAGCATCTCCCTTTGCAAGAGAGTAATTAGAATAATGTCTGGCACAGAGCCACACAAGGGATCAGCAACAAAAACCAGGATGGACAGATTTCTCATTAGAGGTACAAGAGAAAAAACTCAAACCTTCCCTTGCTCACTATCATTTCAGGGTTCTGCTTGTAGCTGGGTAAAAAGAAACCAAATAGCATCTCAGCAGAGCAGTATTAACAGCTGCTGCTTCAGCAAGACAGAACCACCAAGGGAGCTGCCACAGTGCCATGGAATGTGAAGAGAGATGCAGAAAGAGTATGTCTGAATGATTAGCAGAGCATTGACACTCAGCCTCTGACTATACCAAGAAAAAACCCCCTACAAAGATGCAATCCTTCCTTTGGGGGAAAAAACAGCATGAACAGGAGAGAAAAGAAAGGAAGTAAAAGGCCGTATTTGGCAAAAGAATCAAAAAGGAGATTTTTACCTGTAAACTATTTCAATGAAAGAGGTATCACATCTCAGCCTTGCTGCCTATTGCTTCCAGTTAATGGGAAAATACAAATTTGTCCCATTCCCTGATAGCAAGCACTGTCTTGCAGCCAAGGTAAACAGCAGAAGATAAGGCAAAAACCACCCACTGTTAGTCCCAGGACACTAAGCATATTTGGAATACCAAGCACAACAACAAGGGGTTCCCCAAAGCTGAGAAGCCAGTTTGAGTTGCATCTACTAGCAATTCTCTACAAATTTATTTCTTTGGTAGAAGTGGGTGCTCTTACCCAGCCCTTCCACTTCTCTTGTTGGGTTACAGACAAGTTTCACAGTAGGAAAGTAGGCCACAGCCACAGCAGAATTGCTCACTTCAAGTTAACGAAAGCACACTGCTTAAACATGCACAAATAATTAACAGTTTAACTAAAATCTGTAAGATGGCCACCCCATTTTTAGGGAGTACACCTGTCAGCACTTTGGCCCCTTGACAGTGCAGAAGCCCCTGAGCCATGCTTTTAACTGGAGCTAGAGACAATCTAAAATCATGATATGATCATCTAAGGCTAAGGTAATGAAGTGTCAAGAACACAAATTAGGGCTTATCACCACACTAGAGTTTAAAAAAACAAGTAACAAATTGTCTCTCTGTTTCATCCAGGAGACAATCTTAGATTTGTAAAACAAAAACCCAAAAAAAAACACCAACCCAAAAACTCAGGTTAAAAGAAACCCTTCATGGTGACTCAGACCTTCCTCTGCTCCAACCAGGGCTCACATCTAAGCCAGATCAAGTTGCTGAGACTCTTGGACAATTCAGCTCTCTCATCTCCAAGGACAGACTCCACAGCCCAACTCGGTGCCTGTGCCATTGCATGGTCACTTTCCTTGGCAAAGAATTTTTCCTTCTGTAACTTTAAACAGACTTACTATCTTGTGGACTTCTATTCACTGATGCTCTACTTCCATTTGTTTCCTCACCTCAATAACTTCATTATGCATAAATTAACTTGACTTAGATAAATCAGAGGAGACAACAGAAAACCAGAAGTCGTCTTTGAAACTCTAGTAGAAAGTTAAGTTTGGTAGTGGTAAACAAAAACATGAATTTCACAAAGCAGTTCTTCTTAATAAAGAGTCAAAACTAACTGGTGAAGAATCCATTTCAATTGCCATTACAATAACATCCTTATGTTCTAGACCACAAAGCCCAAATGCAATAAAAACTGAACAAAACACTGCAAGAAACAGAAAGAACAATCAGTGGGTGAAAGCACAGGAATGAAGATGCCAAGTATGAGGGCCAAGATTTGAAAAGTGAATACTCTTGCTTTCTAAAGCAGCATTTTCACAGGAACTGGTTTGACATTTAAGGACGACAGCTATTGCTATGGCAATATGCAATAGCCCTTGCTTTAAAAACAACAAAAGACAGAGATGGTATAGGAAGATGTGAGGACTAAGGCAAGTCAAACCATGCCCTTTTGTTTCATGGCATGAAACAGGCATTTTCTTTTTAAATTGTCACACACTGGTACGAGGTTATCACGCTATCACAGCATGGAGACAAAAAAAATTAGATCCACAATCTGTTCTTAGGACATAAGCAAGTGGGTAATAAGTTTCTGCTCTCAAATATGAAATCAGTCATTGTGACTTCATCTGTAGGGCAAGCTTTTTCTATTAAGAAACTCTGAATGGTTCAGTGTGCAGCAGAGGCCAATAACTCCAGACTGCCCCAGTGCATTTCAGTATCATGGTAGGATGACAGAAGACATGTTACAGCTGACTCTTTCAAGATCAGCCCAGAAAGAACACGGGCATTTTCAATAATAAACTGTCACCTCAGCTTTAGTCAAAATACTTGGTAGGAAAGAAGCCCACTGCACACAGACTATACAAAAATTATCCCCCAAGGGCAGAAGAAAGAGAGACAAAATTGTACAACAACAGTCTCAGTGATTCCCACAGCAACCAATTTTTGAAGTTGTTTTAACAAGTGCTGGAGAGAACCCCTTTAAAAAGGATAAAAAGGGAATGGAGCAAAAGAGGTAAAAAAAAAAAAAAAAA
>JAWWMP010000001.1:15544383-15574697 GCA_035047865.1 Dendrocincla tyrannina
ATGTCCATCAGGACTCTGAGCCATCGACCAACACCCTGTGGATGTGACCATCCAACCACTGTGTTATCTGTCTAACAGTCCAACCATCACACCCATCTCTCCTCAATTTAGAGAGAAGGATGTTTTAGGGGACTGTGTCAAAGGCTTTACAAAAGCCCAGATAAATGACATCTGTAAGCCTTTCCTTGTCCACTGATGGAGTCACTCCATCACAGATGGCCACTGGACTCGTCAGGCAGGACTTGCCTTTGGTGAAGCCATGCTGGCTGTCTCAAATCACCTCCCTGTCTTTCATGTGCCTTAGCACAGCTTCTAGAATGATCTTCAGAAGCATTTTGAAGGAGAAAGAAAGAAAGTAAATAAATTATTTATATTACTTCTTCAGCACTCTTATTTTTTTTAGATCCATATGGGCAAACCAGAAGACTTTGTTTCCAGTACAGTCCCAGAACAGATAACAATATGATTTCAAACACCTCTGTTTCCGTTTGGACCTGTAACTTTCTACATAAATAAATAAATAGTAACAATAACTTAGAAAAAACAGTACAAAACCCACAATACTGGAGCTGCACTTCCAAGCACGACTCTTGCATGACTGATTTATTACACAGTGCTAACGTCCTGCATTTTTGACAATACAGTAATTAGACAAAGTGAGTTAAAGTATACAAGACATATGAGTCTTCCTGAAACAAACTTCCTTAGAAAAGAGATACTGGATTTTCCAGATTTGGAAAATCCTGTAGGCTCGCATCATTTTCCTGTTGTAGAAACACAAGACTAAATGACCAAACTAATTACTCTAAACCTACAGAATTATTACTGCAGTGGAGCAACTCAACAATGCATTTTGTAAGCTCTACCAAGAAGGAATGGAAGCCGAAACCAACATGCTTAGCAGATGTTTCTTGTGTTTCAGGCTGAACAAACCCTTCTCTACCTGAGCGAAATTCATCAGACCCAGAACTGAAATTTTGCTTGTGAAAGAAGACTTAAACCCTGCATCAACTGGATTTCAAAGGAAGCTCTGAGGTGGATCTTTTATTCTCATTATTATTTATTTTGCATACAATTCACTACCCACCCTCAGTACAGAGGCACCATATACCCTGGGTAATGCAGCTCTTCCACAGACCACATTGATTATGTTCTCCTCCAAACGATGCAAAGGGAATCATCCTCTGCTGCCATTAGGCTGAGCCACAAACATCTGAACAGAGCCATGTGAGAAGTCTGATGTAATTCACTAGTTTTAACATGAAGTGTCTCAGCTATTTTGCACTATGACAGCACTCCACATGTGTGCCAAAGGTCCCTCTCCTCTTCATTTGATGCAGAACCAGTCTCTGCTCAGGCAGGGGTCTGTGACTCAGCCTTCTCTGCAAGCTGTCTGACTAGTTGGCTTGCTACAATTATTATTATTATTATTAATAAAAATAACAATTTCCCAATTTCACTCCACAAACAATGTGAAGATGAATTAACAAGATATTTCTGGCATGTGCTGACTTTAACCACTGTTTGGCAAGATGAGGACTTGCTGACTGCTACAAGGAAGAGCATGTTCAGAAGATCCTTCCTGAAATATTTATGCTACCCAAGATGCCAACATGTCTCTAATTAGACAGACCTTTTTTTAGCACACAAAAACACCAATATGAGCAAGCCAGAAGGAACTAATCTGTCAGCACCAGGATTAAACAGCATAACACATTACCTGGATTCCTTTCAAGGCATGTACAGAAGCCTGATACTAGTTGCCACATGACAGAGTCAAATAGATGGTTGATAGATTTTGATTCATCTTGAGTTGAACTGAAGGTCCAGTTCTTCAATCCTTCCTCTATAAAAATGTATGAAATGTTACCTCTCCATAACAGAAAAATATGTGATAAGGGAATTAATACAGCATTGCTAGACATCCCATGCTGAAACACATCCTGCCCTGGATCTGTTTTTAGGGTAACTTGAATCACCTCTTACTAAAAATAAAACACCACACCCAAACTTTACTGTCCCACTAGACTCAAGCTATTTTCATACCACTGTGCACTCAGTTGCTCTTTTCTGAGCAGCTATTCCATGTCCATGAGGGTTGGTTTTTTTTTTTCATAAAAGTTATATTGCCCTTTCAAAAGAAAGTCTGGCCATGAACCTCTGATGCTATGCCCAACTCTCCTGGTCTCCAAGATGAAGCCATTTCTCCATCTCTGCTTTCTGGCTCCAGCAGACAGAGCCAGCTTGTTAAATTTCATCCATCAGAGCAAAAAACAAGTCCATCTTCATCGCATACATAAAATATTAATGATAAAAACCTAAATAATAAAGATACAGACCTTTAGAAGTACTTAACAGAAAAATGTTTGGGGAAGACCTAAAATATTCCATCATTTTCTCAACTGGGCGCATTTCAGGTTTCACCTCTACAGTTTGCATTCTGCATGTTCTTTCACAGACCAAATGCTACTGCACTATGTACACCATACGCACGACCTTCATGACATTGTGCTAAGCCTCAAAACCAAGAACCTCTTCCTTTCCAGGACCTACAAACAAGAAACAAAAATAAGGAAAGATGACTAGCAAACGAAAATGGAGTGAAACCCTCATAGAAACAACCCAGCGGCTTTGTTCAGCAGGCTGGGCAACAGTAAGGCATGATGTGCCCCAGCACCAACTCTCCCTTCAGCAGGGACCACTCACCAGGTTTATACACACCTTCTGCACAATCATGATAGACATACAAGAGCAAACCAAAGGAGTTACTGGCTTGACCACACAAACTAGTTATTGTATAGAACACAAATCTCCAGATTGAAAAGCTAAACTAAACCATGCAAAACTGGACTTAGAGGAATTCAGTCAGCTTCAAATAAATCTCCAATGACACAATAATCAGAAAGATAATTATGATAAGCCTACAACTTTCCAAAGTGCATTATGTGATTCAAGAGAACAACAGAAAGAAAAGCAACTAATACACAGGAAGCAATATGGGACAAGAGGAAAAAAACTCCAAGACACAGTGCCCAATACATGAAGGCCAACACTACACAAGTACATTATGTTTTCTGATTCACGCACTTAAATTTTCAAACCCTACCTGTGGTATCTTACAGCACCAGTTCTCTTTAAAGAGAGTCTTCATCTGAATTCTGCCATGGATGATCTTTAGCAAAAACTTTACTGATTTCAGTGGCTGGAATGTTTGGAACTGAAAAGACAACTGAGCGCCCTGCTTACATTCTCACTCTTTCCTGCTCACAATGCCTATTACCACCACGGGTTCTGGACTTCTGATCTTACGGAGCACTATGGAGTATCTGAACATTGCATAGGTCTAGGGGGTGGAGACTAACTAGATCCTGCAAATCCAAGGACTTTCTTCTTACTGCTATTCTTATAAGAGTTTTCTAATAAGACAGAATTAGGTACCATAGGCAAGTTCAGTTATGAAAAACATTGAAACATGAAAAAAATTGTTCCAGACACCTCTTGCTCTTGACATGATGCCACTGTTGTTATCAGAATCTTGCAAAAACATCCCACATTCAGACAAGAACAGAGCAAGTAACTGACTGAAGAGGTAAACTAGAAACCAAAAATCTGGAATACGAGTTTCTGGGGGTTTTAACTATATTAAAGGATCTGTTAGGTCCATCCACCAACAGCAGCTGCTCTCCATCTTGACAAACAGCGAAAGTAGAAGAGAGATGCTTATGCAAAATACATTTGATTTGAAAGCTCATGAGAAGCACTGCATTCAAGAGCAGCATCCTTAAAGACTGTATTCCAAATTCATACTAACTGAATTTAACATACTTCCATGAAAGAAGTTCAGATGAATTTGGAGGCACTTTCAGATCCTCAAATTATGCAGATAAATGAGACTATTCATTGTTAACTATTGTTGTCAGATACAAGAGAACTGACGCAAATAGGATGACATAATAAAGATGAAGTGCTTTTTCCTTACCAATCGGCAGACCAAAATCACCACAGATCATTAAGTATTAAAAAACCCCAAAGCATTAGCCATCTCCTAAGTGAGGGAAAAACCCCTCCAATTTCTTACATCATGTTAGAACCACATACTTGAAAAGCAAGCATTTTTTGTCTTAAATACCTCAATTGTATTATTGCTGTTTAGAACACAAATCCTTCAAACAGTGGCTTACTTGTAGAGGTTTTTTGTCTTTTAAATGAATAATCTTGAAGATTAATACGTCATCTTGCTTTTCAAGTATGAGCATTTTTTCATCAGCTGTAGCATCCTGATAAACCATCACAAAAGAGGAAATGATACTACGCTTTCCCACTTCCAGCTTGTTGTTTTATCAAGATGCAATAAAAACGAGTTGTACCATGAATGATGTCATATACAATCCAACAGTGGAGGGGAAGAAAAACCTTTATTTGGTTACTGAGCCTAGTGCTCTACTGCAGAACACTAATGATGTGCCGGGAGTACAAGGAAACCTTATTTCCACACACTAATAGAGAAACAACCACGATGGCTGCCAACTTATTATTTAAGACTAGCTGGGTCACAGTGTGCAGTGAAAGCAGAAATAACATGTATTTTATTTCGCTTGATGCAGCAGCCAAGGACTCTAAGCAGGGATGCTGACCCCTCACAGGGAATTCAACCAGAGTACTACATGTGCAGCACAAGCTCCACACAAGCTGTCCATGATCCAAACACTACAGAGCAGCAACACAGAACAGTTCATTTCTCCTCCAATTCCCCTCATAGATTTATTTGCAGATATTAAAAATTGCTTATGACCTACATTGACAAAAGTTGCCCCAAGCTGCAACAAAGCCTCTCTGGATGTTTCTTCCTCTTCTGACAGAATATGCTCTCTGAAAGTGGTATACATTCATTTTTACACTCAGTCTCAGGACAAGTAACCTTTAAATCCAAGATGTCTTACACAACTAGATTTCATTTCACTAGTTACGCTGAGAGACTGAAAGAAACTGTATCACTGAAAATGTAGTAGAAAATACAACTGATATCACGTATTACCTTGATACCTTGCTCTTATTCCATGTACAGGCTAAGGTAATTCAGGGTGACCTACTCCCACCGTGAGAAGACTCTGTTCATGTTCTGGTTCCATTTACAGCCCTGTTCTGCTGCTGAAAGCAGCAGCAGCCATGCACACCAGCCACGCTAGCTTTGGCAGAATTCCTTGAACATATCAAACGGAACAAAAGAGTAAAAAGATGACCAAGAAGGGAAGTGTCCATATCTTGAGACCATCTCAAGCACCACCTTCATACAGACAGACACCAAGAATTACATAGTGTTTTCAACCCAAGACAGCTGAAAAGGTCAGAGATTTGCACTGGAGCTTAGGGTCCTTCTCCTTGCACCTCCCAGCAAAAGACAGGCCAGACAATGACATAAGCAAGCAGCCTTTCCCCAGCTCTCCCCTTCCTGTCCATGAGCTCAGGAATGTGGGCATAGTTCCCAGCATTTGCCAAGACGTTTGGAGTATTCAGTTTGAAACACCGCAGGAGCAGCAGCACAGTGTTCATCTCTAGCCCTGCAAACACACAGGAGAGGACACAGCAGAACCCTTACTTATGCCTGGCCTCAGCATAGCCATGGTAAGCATTCCACATCATGCTCAGTCTGCAGGGATGAGGCACTCACACAATGCAGGACCCCAACCTGAGGGTTTACTGAAAATAAAGAAATTCCTAATATTGCATTCCCAGGATGTACATGAATACCAATGGGACTTCACTGATGGTAGAGTTCTGTATCAGCACATCACCCTCAACCACATTACTCTGAAAACTGAGTGATTTTTAAGAGTCTCTTAACTCACTCCAACCAACAGCACAGTTTTCCCTTTTGCTCACACAGCTACATAATCTTCCCCCCTCGCTCTCTGGGGTCAGCCAGTGTACATGATGTGGTTCTCTCCACTGCTAACACAATAGAGAATATCATCCATTCGCAACAGCACAGCTTTTACTTAGACTGTTAGAACAATGAAGTTGTTCCAAGAGTATCCTCAGAAGCATACATACTTAGTTTAAGACACAATTTTATTTTCTTTTGCTACATAAAGGCAGAAAATAAGCATCAAATCTGTACTAACAATGAGCTCGCTCCAGGCTCCAAAGACTACTGGTAAATCATCCCATAAGGATTTTTCTTCCTCTAACCATCTCTTGACCTTGGCACACATCTGTTCACCTTAACGATTTGCAAATTCAAACTACTGTGAGAGTTTTACTTCTCCTACAACAATTTATCAGCTTTAAACAGGAAAAACACAGCTACTGTTTCCCCTACACATTTACAGTGAATTGGATTCCATACCCATGCTTTTCAACGTCTTGGTAAATCTTCAGAATATGATAGCTTGACAAGTTTATGGTCTACAACATATATTTCTTACCACATTGTATAGAAGAATGAATTAAATGCAGGTTTGTTTTAAATGTCAAGCCATCAGTTCTTAGCCTTTTTAAATAAGTAGAGGGTTTTATAGCATTTTCCCGATGCTTGCAAGGTTTCAGGGTGGTCATGTTATCAGACCGCTTTTGCCTGTTCTCACAGGACTTGCAAAACTCTCTTCCTCACACAGACACTACACTCCGTCTCTAGCTCAGGCAACTTTCTTATTTCTAACATACAAGCTGTCAAAACATGCACCTACCCACTCTTGATTCAAAACTTTTTATTAAAATCTGTCAAGAAAACAGCCTGGATAAACAGACACTACAAATCCATTTCAGTGATCACATAACAGATGTGTATGATTATACACACAACAACATCTGCAGCACTAAAAAACTGTTGTCTCCTGCACTAGGAGGCTTGCATGAAATAACAAGGCACAGCGCAGCAACACGAAGATGTTTTCAGACACAGCTACAAGGAAAGGTCAAAACTACCACGAAGCCTCTTTTCTAAATTCAAGACCATTCAGGTAATTGGTCATGTCCTTCTGCATTGAAGCACACGAAGCTTTGTTAAGAGATGTCCAAACAACCTTCTGAACCATTGAAAAGCCATCACTACATTGAAGAGAAGACTGAATTAAAGACCTGCAAGAGTTCAGACAATACTTTCTGCGTTTCTGTATTACCAAAATATGCTGGGTCAGAGCTGTAAGGTGGACAGACCAAGAAATGCTCCTACAGTGGTATTCCCCACAGAGACGTCTTTTATGTTCTCCAAAACATTGTATTTTACTAGAGAAATTAGGCAGCCATTTTTCAGAGTCCAGGTAACATGAAGTACAGGGCCATTGCAGAGGCTGGTGCCATGGTGGGCAGGACACAATGCCTGTTAAAAATAATCAGTGCTTTCATCAAGGGTTAGCATCACTTCACTCCAAACACACCACTGAGGAAGGCAGAAACTTTAAACACAGGGACTGAAAAATCAAAAACTACTTCTGTAAGGCTGTATTTGGGGAAATGGAACTGTTATTATTGTGTTATCTGTGTATTAAACTGCTTCCAAAGTTTGTCAGGGGACAAAAAATAATAAAAAAAAAAATCCAAGTGATGATGCAATTAACTGCTGCTGAAATTTGATGCGAAACACACTTGAGAGTTCACAGCAAATTATTAGAAAAGCAAATACCTCAAATTAATTCTGTTTATAAAATAGCTTCTTCAGACCACCATTTGAGCACTCCTTGCCTCATTCTTTATTCTACTGAAAGCAGCACATGGCTACAAAACCTGCTTTGTCCGAGCCATTCAGTCTTTCACAAATGCCAGGTCTCCAACACAACAGAAATAAACTCAGGCATTTACTCTTGGAAGGGATCAGTGTTACATGCCTGATGTTTTCATTCTGAACCGGCATTAGGAATTTGTTTACTACATTATCATGTAAAAAAATGCAACTGTGCAAAGGCAAGGTAAGAGGTTCTTCCTCTCTCCTTACCAAGGTCAGTTCACAAGGGATGGAAAGTGGATCCTTCTATCACAACAGGACGATTCTTTTCTTGCCATTAGTAAAATGGGACAAGTTCTAACAAAAACACACCCTAGAACAACAGGTCCCTTCAGGAAAAAAAATACAACTCTGGCTCTTCTCAGAGAACAAATACGATAAGAAAGAGGATGACATGACTGAGGCAACGTGAAAGGAGAGGAAGGGGAAGGGAAAGTACTCCCACTTCTTTCCCCTTTTAGCCCACTCCATCTGCAAGCCTTACCCAGACAGTTCTGCTGACTCTTGACAACTCAAAATGTAAGATGAAAAAAGCATTTGCTACTCATCAATCCCAAATGCTGCATTTGGTCTTGAAAACCATTCACAAAGGCAGTATCAACTTAAATGTCTACCAGGTTTCAAGGAATACAAAAATAAATGCAAAACCTCAAAAACCAGTTTCAGGAACTATAACTGGAGTCCATGGCAAAAAAAGGTTCATTCATGTTCCATACTATTTTATTTCTTTCAAATCGACCTTCACAACTGAGAGATCAGAAACAAACATCACATTTTCATCACTCCTGACATGCTTCTGCATTCAGCTACTAAAGCTGACCTTAATACAAGTAATCAAAATACCTTCCTTCTCAAACTGAGCATCTCATTTTCACAAACTCACCGAGGCCATGAAACCAAACTCAGCTTGACACTGCCAGCAATTAAATGTTTGTGTTTCCAAGTTTTAAGAGAAAGCACAGCAGATACAGGAGCTCTACAAAATGCTCACATAAAAGATTTTATTAAAAATATTCAGTTATTTTCTTGGATCTATATCCTCCTTCTATGTACCCTTAGCTCATCTAAGAAAATTAGTTACTCTAATAACAAATCTGAAGAATCAAAAGCAGTATTACTCCTTATAAAAACCAGTACATAAACTGACGAGAATACCCATCTCTACTCTGGGCAGGGAAGAGGGGAGGTGAAGAGTTAGACAAAAAGGAAGGAAAAGATGCAATCTTTTATGTTTCCTGCACAAATCAGACTGCTATAACGTATACACTGGAACATCACCTACAACTCCATCCCATACATCAGCTACATCCACTGGGGAATAGAGATGTCTGGCCAGTTTGCCGAGGACACAAGTCAAAGAGTAAAAGATGGAATTATTTTCTCACAAACAAAACAGTAGTCTCATGGTAGTATCCCAAATGAACCCAGAGGTGAAGTGTGAAATGCTCCTCGCCCAACCAGACCAACACACCTGCGAGAAGAATACGTTGTTTTCCCGGAGCAGAACAATGCTTCCCCATGAAACTTCTTGCCACTGAAGCTCCAGAAACTAGTTATAAACCAAAACACTGGAGACAGACCAACAAAAAGAGACTGTTCTGTTGACTTCTTGTTTTGAAAAAAATGTAGACTACTAGACAATCCCAGAGACTGCCAGCTTCTTAAAGTCAGGACAGTGATGCACTGGGCCACCAATCCAGCCTGTCCTCCTTCCACCAGCAAGGCAAAGAGCCAAGACAACCGACTGTGAACTATCACACATGCATAACTGAAGTACATCTGCATATGGATCACATGGACTTTTATTTTTTTAAAAAGGAATGTTATCCCATTTTCTAATTCTCCAGTTTATCACAAATCACAACGAGCAGAAAATAAACTTGTCTGTGGTCAGGCAGGCATCAAAACACTTGGTGTAAGCTACAGGATGTGAATGTAACAAGATCACTGAGAGCAACATTTGATCTGGTTGCACAGAGGCCAAATCGATTAAGAGGCATCACAAGCGCCTGAGCTGGAAGTACAAGAGAATGAGCAGCCCCAGCACAGAACACACCTCAAGAGGCTCTGCAAACCTGCCTGTCAGCAACAATGACATAGAGCCATGGCCTAATTAACACCAACTGGCTGTGAGGACAATACACAGAAGAAAAAAACAAGTATGCATTGATTAATATGCAGACTCTAGGCTTATTTTGCTATGGAAGAGGGAATGTGTGGAAAATCAATTAAATCCACCAATTTAATCTAAGGACAGGCTTCTAGACAACAACAGAACTAACTGGCTGTGGCATCATCCGTTAATACACTAAATATATATATAAAATATTTATATACCATTTATATTCTATAAATGATGTTTATAGAATCTCAGAATCATTTAGGCTGGAAAAGATGTCCAAAATCAAGTCCAACTGTTCCCCCAGCACTGCAGAGCCCACCACTAACCCACATCCTCAAGTGCTACAGGTCTTTTAAATCCCTGCAGGGATGGTGCCTCTACCACTGCCCTTGACTGTTCTAGGGCTTGACAGCCCTTTCAGTGAAGAAGCTTTTCCTATATCCAATCTAAACCTTCCCTGGTGCAGCAAATTGAGGCCATTTCCTCTTGTCCTATCGTTTATTACTTCAGAAAAAAGGCTGACCCCCACCTGGCTACAACCCCCTTTCGGGTAGCTGCAGAGCATTAAAGTCTCCCTGAGACTCCCCTGGATCCCCTTCAGCATCAGAGTTGTGTGCGTCTAAGGGGTGTAGCAGGTCACTGACCATTTCCACTTGGATTTGAGGGGCTTCTTTCTGCCATCCCTGTCTTCCAGCTCAGGGGGCTGGGTGCCCAGGAACAACTGGTCTTACTACTGAAGACTGAGGTAAAGGCAGCGTTAAATACCTCAGTCTTTTCTCATTCTTTGTGCACCATGTCGCTCCTCACACCCAATAAAGGATGGAGACTGTTCATATCCCTCCTTCCCTTGCCAGTGTACTTATAAAAACATTTTTATTGTCTTTATCACAGTAGACAGATTCAGCTCTAGTTGGGCTGTGTCCCTTCTAAGTTTCTCCATGCACAACCTCACAACATCCTTGCAGCCCTGCCCCTTCTTCCAAAGGTCATAAACCCTCGGGGTTTTTTTTCCCCCTGCTCAGTCCCAGTCTCTCTGTTCAGCGAGGCTGATCTTCTTCCTCACCTGCTCCTCTTCCAACACATGGGGATAACCTGCAGCTGCACTACAACAATTGACCCATCTGCTTTTCCTTTATGGAAGCAGTTTCGACACCCAGCATAGGCTGACTCCACCTTGACAACACCTCCATGCTGGATGAACCATTGTCCTCATTATTCAGGTCTCCTCAAAGAGCCTCATATTATTCAGGTCTCCTCAAAGAGCCTCATACTTACCATGTCAGGGTGCCTGGGAAGGCAGGGCATTTCTGTGGGAACCATCAGCAGGCACACGTGGAAATTCACAGTACAGTAAACAAGGAACCTTTCTGCCTTCTTGTCCACATGCAACACTGACTAACACCCTAAAAATAGCTGAAAACAACTACATTGTGGGTTTTTAATAGCTACAGCATTGAAAGTGAAGTCATGACAGAAAAAAGCCTGATTTTGGCTGCTCTTTTTATTACTACTCCTGACTATAAACACGGCTTCAATGTTTTATTTTTATCTCAACTCAGCAGAAATTGTAAGAATACGGTAGCAATAATAGATGTCCTGTCCAAGAAGGATGAACCTTCAAGGCCAAGAAACCATATAAAACACCATCCACCTTCTAAAACAGAATCATTTTGAGTGCCTGGTGGGCAGAAAAATTCAAACAGTTCCTAGTATTTCTCATTTACACTCATTTTAACTTCAGCTATGGTAGAAGAATAAAATACCAGTAGGGCCCACTGTACAAATGCCAGCTAGTTAAAACCTCAAGATTTAAACCACTTTGAATTCTTCTTCATGCACAACTACTGAATCCTACAGGACCCCACAACTCCCAAGCTTAAGCACAGCCTATAAGCTCACACACAATGATGCTGTATTGATTTTCAGGGCAGTTTTCTCCCATTTCAGGATGAAATTGGCACAGCAGAAGTGCGGAAAAGAAGGACGACTCCCAAGCTGGCGGGACCCTTGACTGAAAAGCTGACGTGCTCATTTATCCCACTCTCCAAAAGTAGCCCCCTCTACAATCCCAGATGACTTGCCTGGCATATGATGGTCTTCATTCCTGGAGCAGCAGAGAGCTCTGAAGCTGCACATGCACACCAGACAAGCTGGGAGCACCTTGGGCACCCAGTCCTTCCTCCAGGCCTGTGACCATCAGAGCATATGACTGATGCCTTTTGCCTCACTTGACATTGCCACAAAATATGGAACAATATCCTCAATAAATCACAAGTGCTGAAGTTGCAAGTACACAGTCTCACATGATGCAATAAAGCCTAAAATGAAATATAAATAGCAAGTGTTTTCATGTCAGAGTGATGAGATTCCAGTATATTTAGATTTAGGAGTCCAGCTATCTCGGTAAACATTTCCTGCACATCAGATCTGTTTTTTCTGTATCCTGAAACACAAGCAACCTCAGTCTAGGTTTCAGCAGGCTATTCAAATCTAATTGGGACAGATGGACAGGCACAAGCTTATAAATAAACCCATCATGACTACTGCATAAAGCCCCTGCCTCAGAATCTTCATCCCTGTAATAATGCACTATTGCCTATCAGTATCAAGCATTAATAACTTCACACTACTCATACAACAACAACTACATGAACTTAGATTTACACATTTTCTGCTCCCATGAACTTGCAGAGACCAGAGATCACCCTCTAGAGAACCAAATTCAGACAAGGCCAATAGCTTGGCTTTCAGCATCAGTTAAGACATCTCCCTCCAACATCGGCAGTACTTTGACTTTTTGTCTCATCCTCATTTGAGAGCAGCAACTCAACATTTGTTTTTGTCAGCCACCTCCGTTGCTGCCAACCTAACACTGGACCAGCAACTCCAGCAAACATCAAGTAAACGGAACGCTTTGGTGAGAATATTACTGTATCCATTATGGTTTATTGCACTTCTGAAAACACACTGCTTGCCCTCTGCAAAAGAAAAGCCTGCACTCAGATGTGAGCTGCCGTATCCAGCTGTTCCTCTTCATTCTCCTACAGCTCCAATCTTCTCTTGCTCCTATGTCCCTGACACGCAGCAGAGCCCAACCCAGCAGCATCGCTGTCAGCTTGATTTATTTGCAATTACAGGTAAGACAGAACATCTCCTCCAGCAAAAACAAGGAGTGAGGAAGATATGCTGTGGTGACTGGAGAAGTGTGTGTGCCGCACACAGTCACCGCTTCTCTAAGTGCATTCAGCTTCAAGATATGCAAAATGTGTAGTCAACAGAGTATTTGTTTCAATTATACTCAGTCATTTATTCCACCTGGAAGATGAGATTTGCAACTGGAATTCATTTAACTTCACTGTTTTAGATATCTACCACAGCTTGACTTGGTGAATAATTATCAGAAAAATACTCTGCATTGAGAGAACAGATCTCACATAATGCACATTATTCCTTATAGACTAAACCCTTATTCCTAATAGACTAAAAAATAAAGCTCTCCAGGAGATTAAGATAAAATTATGTTTCACTGGTATATATGCTCAAACTGGGACTACCACATAGATAACAATAACTGACCATGGTTTACTCTGCCTTGACCATTTTTGCACATCCAAGCATCAGAGTGGGAAATACTTAAGTGTAGTTGCTGAAGGAAGACGTTGCAATTTTGTCCAAACCTCTCCTTTCAACACCTTTTACTGTGAAATTTTTATGCAATGCTACAAAACACTTCTATAAAGCGGCATTAGCAAGTTGCTCATTAAAAGCTTTTGAACTTACAGAAATTATGATAGTTTCTTCCTATATTCCTTCTTAATTCTTATTTTAATTAGCAGATCTTAAAAGAAATAATTAGTTGACAGCTGGAAACTCTTAACAGATTGTTAGTTTAAGAAAAACATAGGAACAGATAAGTAGCATTTTAATTAGTCTAGTAAAAATTCTGAAAAATACATGATGTTAGAGTATTAGCATCAGCTTTTTTGCAAGTCACCTGAGCATCTGACCGTAAATTAATTATAAATGGGCATTTTTTACATAAAATTATTAAGAACTACCTCAATTCAAGCATAACATCTGAACTCTGCTGCTAAACCTAACTGTGTTGTTCCGAGGAAGAAGCAAAACATGAAAACTGAAAAGGAATTGAGATGCTCAATGAAGAAGACATAAGAGCATAAAACTGGATAGTAATTTACCAGCATCAAAACTTTAAGCAAAAGGGCACAAAAATAAAGACACACTTCTGAAAACCTTTATCGATCTATAAAAAAAAAAAAATTCAGAGTGAGTTTTATTTGTTTTTCCAATTGTCTAACTTTCATTTTCTCAAGATGCTTTTGCTGGGTTTCCCAGTGAGGACTGGGGTGTTCAACCCTACACATACGCAGTCACTTCCGTGATTTTGCCTGATGCCGTGGAAGTGATATTATATTTGCTTGTGCAGACACAAACTAACAGCGAATAAAGTCTGATCTCAGTATTACCTGAGCTGCTACACTCCACCTTTGATTTTATTACTCAGAGATAAACCTTAGGATAATATAAGAAGGATGTATTTAACTCACTATTTATTAAAGGGGAAGGGGCGTAACATAATCCCAAGCTCACATTTTCTACTCAAGAAAACAAATACAAACTCAGAAGTGCTAATGAGCCCTCTCCATGTGACTCTCTTCAGACAGGCACTCTACAACTAGCCATAATCATCATTAGTTATCTTTAATATGTATATCCATCAACAGACAAGCACACACAGTCTGCTACCCCAATAGCCTGGAGTGCCATTTCAGACTGTTGGATTCCACCTAAAATGGGCTTTACATTTGCACTCCATGTCATTAGCCCTTTTATTTTGACATCTAATGAAGCTGTTCAGTTTCTTCACCAAAGACAAGCCACACCAGAAAACTTGAGCTACCCTCTGTATTTTTGCCAGTTTCAGCCTACATCCAATCATAACACAAATCACATCATGTTCTGAGAACACCCACTTTCCAGCCAGAAGAGAATGCAGCAGCTATTCCAAAGCAGGAAACTGTCCCCTGCTCTTGCATGGCTCCTTTAAGGGACGAACATCATCAAAGCCCTTGAGGCTCAGAAGGGAAGCTTGGGGAGCCTGGGTCGCAGCCACATGCCACTCAGCACATTTCCACAGCGGATGTGACCATGTCCTCAGAGGAATGTGCTCAGAGATTACATGAAGGAGTAACCAAGTGCTTTTTAAGAGATACAGACTGCTTTAATCAGTCTTCCCCAAATGGCTGCATGCCATTTTTTTCCCCTATAAAAAGAGGAGTGGTGCTCAAAAAACCATTATCTTCGAGCTGAACTTTTCTCTCTGCAAAGATTATTCAGGACCCTGTATCCCCCATACCCTTCATTTGGAGCCTTAAAGAGAAGGACAGCGGTATGAAACCACAGCTTCTGGCCATGGACACGACAGCCTGAGTGCCTTTACTACACAGGTGACACTGGGACACAGGAGAGCCAGCAGCTCCCTACATTACAGCAACCAGTCACAAAGAAATATCCAAAGGAGTTCGATACTCACTTTTTTCTTCTTAGCATTCACTGTTATATTTCTGACTACAGGTTTGGCAGCTACACTACCTTAGACAAACAGTGTCCCAACAAGCTGTAAGACATTGTACCTCCCACCACCTCTGCAACTACAGCTTCACTGGACACAGAGAGGACCTGCAGAGCAGAATGGCTGTTTCCACCAGTCCTCAATGAGTTTCACTTCCAGTCACAACCAGTCCAGTTGTGTGCCACAGGCATCTGTGAGGGGCCAGCATGTTTCAGGTATGTTCCTGGAGAACGTGATCTGGTCGGGTTTCACCATGGAAAATGCTCCAAGGCCACCCTGCATCACAGCCTGGAGCCCAGTGCATCAGCCCATCAGTACCTTCTCCTCACACATGCTTGATTTGAACATCAATGTCAATGCAGGCACAGCATAAAGCCACCAGGCTTTAATAAAATGGGACCACCAAAATCACACAGTCATAGAACAACCCAAGTTGGAAGGGACCCAAAGGATCAGTGAGTCCAGCTCCTGGCCCTGCACAGAACAGCCCCAAGAGTCACACCATGTGCCTGAGAGCATTGTCCAAATGCTTTCTGGCTTCAGGCTTGGTGCTGTGACCACTTCACTAGGGAGCCTGCTCACCCCCTGGGTAAAGAACCTCTTTCTAATGCCCAACCTAAACCTCCCCTGACACAACTTCAGGCCATTCCCCTCAGGTCCTGTCACTGGTCACCAAAGAGCAGAGATCAGTGCCTGCCCCTCCTCTTCCCTCACAAGGAAGTTGTAACTGCAATGAGGTCTCCCTTCAGTCTCCTCTTCTTCAAGCTGAACAAACCAAGTGCCCTCAGCTGCTCCTCACATGGTTTCCCCTCTAGACCCTTCACCATCTCTGCAGCTCTTTGGACACTCTCTAATACTTTACAGCCTTCTTATATTGTGGTGACCAAAACTGCACACGGGACTCGAGGTGAGGCCACACCAGTTTCCTGAAACTGCACAGCACCAACCCATGCTGCACCACAACACCAACCTAACTCCAACTTTCATGTTCACTGTGTCACCTCCCCCTTCAAGGTTTATCAGGCCTTTTCACCAGGATTTATCAACTAATTGTGGCACATGCCACGTAGCCAGACAAGGCTCAGCATGACTGCTTCCACCTCCCAAGACACTCTAAAAATAGACGTACAAAGTGCACATCCTAGCCCAAAAAGGCTAGGCTTATGGAAGTCCTGTCTCTTTATTTACTTTGGCAAAGCTACTAGAAATAGTCCACAGACCTATCAGACCTGCTGGCAGACCGACCACCACTGCCCCCAAGTCTGAATTCATTCAGAACTGATACCTGTTGGGAGAGAGAAGGGGAGGTCTCCCTCAAAGCCACAGTAACTGCTCAAAGATATAGGGAGTGCCTCACCTCTTAATGGGATGGGATGTGCAAAGCTGACAAGATGTGGCTGACAGGGAAACTGCAGTGCCTTGCCAGAGCCTACTTTTTGGCTCGACATGACTTCCCCAGCAGGGCACCAGCAGACACTTGCTCACCCCTACTCCAGAAAACCTCTTAAGTGCAAAGCCTCATTGAGAGAAAATTGTTTCCGACACCTCAGAAAAATTATCTGTGTGGGAACTGTATGTTCTCGCACAGGGAGAAAGGAAAACAACAACTCGAGTCAAGTACACCCACACGCTATCGCAAACCAAAAATTAAAGCAGGATGGCAAACACCATCCCTGCCAAGGGCTCAGGAGAGGTGCTTCTGCAAGACACCTATGGCATGTAGCTGAAACCCATGGCTGGCACTGCAGCTTCCAGGACGAGGACTGAAGGAGGGCAGCGGAGACCAAGAAGCTGAGGTGGCAGCACTGAAGTGATGGTGTGGGGGACACACCAAACACAGGACCCAGCACAAGTCTGTAAGAGTTTCCAGCATCAGAGCCAACACAGGCATATACTGAGTATCACCTTACCCAGGGATAATTATTGCAGGCAAAGCATGTAATTTTAATGCACCTTTCTCCTCTTCTTCCATCATTAAGAACTGGAAAGAGAGAGAAATCCACCCTGAGACACCGGAGTGCCTGCTAACCCAGCATTAATAAAATATTTGCTGTATGTATATCTTCAAGTACAAGTAAGCTACACATTTCAAGCAGTTTCAGGCAACCAAACTAATTCTCTACCTCAGAATTAGTTCTGCAAATAACTCCAGCTATTAAATGTGTTAGCGCAGGGAACGTTTTAAGCACTTATGTACATGGATCTAACAACCCACCTAGAGAAAAACAAACCAAAAAACCAGTAACTACCACAATTACATAAAAGCATATATTCTTATTAAAAAGAAATAAACCGGTATAACAAATATTTCTTCACACAAGTCACAATATGCCTTGCTTTAGCAAGGAAACAACTACAAAACTAAAAATTTACTGAAGATTAAGGAGACACTGAGATGAAGCACTCCTATTCCTTCATTAGCACTGCATTTTTAGCTATGTTTAAACAAGATCTCACTTTTCCAACACTCCTGTGGTATGCTCTAAGTGAGCACTTTCTCAAAAAATCCCAGCTGCCTGTTGTGAGTGCCAGTGATCCAGCAATTACGATAAGCATTTCTGAACACCTAATCAAAACAATGCAAGCTGTAGAACTGCATTATTGACTTTGTTCTGCAAACACAAATTCATAACCAGTGTGCTGCTTTTGAAAACAAAGCCATTATATCCTTTCAATTTCTCGGCTGTTTTGGTGGAGGTCTTTTAAAGCTATATGGAACTCATGCAATTAACTTGTCAACTGTTGCTTTACAAGCCACTTGCCCATTATTGTCACTTAAAAGAGAATCTAGCTTGAATGTTTAAACTAAACCTAGGCACTAAACATAAATAACACCACATATTGTACATAAACCTGGCTAATAGCAAAAAGACCAACAACAGTCACTATTCTGGGCACCAAACCCACTTTTTAATACAATACACGTGATGTGACAAAAATCAGAGAATCAGTATAGGAAGCTTCAGGAATACTTTTAAAGTATTTCAGAGGGAGCTACCAAGGGTTCTGCAAAAATAAAAACCAAACTAGAACATACACACACATAAAAAGAAAACACACCAAAAAAATCCACCCAAAACAGCACCAAAAGTTCAAGGCTGTTTGTGTTTTGGTTTTGTTTTTTTTTTTAATTAAGAAACTAAGTATCATTTGAGGTCTGAGACAAAAAAACAGAGGGCAGAGAAAGTTCCTAGGCAGATTAAAACAAACCAGTAGCACACATTTCTACAATTACATTTAAAAAGACATACAAAATTTTAGTTCAACTCCCTTTAGTTTACTCCTATTTCACTTCTATGTTCTTTTCATATTCTGGTCTTGATACTCACTAGAGTTAAACCCTCTCTGAAAGACCTAAGGGTTTAGTCAGGATACCCAGCATGCAATTAGTGACATCCACCCCCGCCCCACCTACAAATTAAATAAAGTCTCCCAAGTAACATAGAAACAATAAATATTATTTTAAAGGAAGTTCTCCAGAAAGCTGCAACCTGCCCAGTTTCCTGAAGGAAAAGGTAAAATTCATACATAGTAAAGCATCTCCTATGGGCTAAAGGAGCCACATCCGAACAGGGCAACCCACTGCCTGCATGTCCCTCCTGTCCCAGACACATTTTCTCCTGTCAGAACACAAACAGAATGACAAGGCAGACATGCCACACAAAACTGAAAGCTCTCCATGTTCTTGACACCATACCGATTTAGATGGCATCAGTGATTTCACTATAAAGGACTGGAAACATTGAGGCACTTCCCAAAGGAATTTTTATGTGCTTTTTATGACATGCAGTTGAAGTTATGGGAACAGCTAAACATACTCCTTCCTTCCTTCTTTTCTGAACACTTCAGCTCAAAAAAGACAACATGAATTCTGGATGTCTGTACCAGCTGGTGTAGGAAGAAAACTTGCTATGACATGCTTTCATTGAAACAAAGCAGGAGAAGGATGAAACTGCAGGGTACACATTACTGAGATCTACAGGCTTTTTGATTAGGAAAGACTAAACCACCCAAAGATTAATTCATAATTTTAAGGCTTTCTCTCTACTTTTCCCCTTGATTCTTACAAGAGAACCACTAGTTTTCCAAAAACACTCAGTATTGTTCATTGCCTCTTCCCGTCAACTCAGGAAAACCATTCCATCTGGTTCTTGTAACACATGCCACAGAGCAGAAAATAAGGTCTTCCCGTTTTCCTTCCCTTGCAGATCACCTTCAGACAGACTAGCAATTTGGCTGCTGACACCAGTAAAAGCAGTCTTTGAACTAGGAAGCCAGTGACACCGTACATTTCTCAAAGCAAGATGGCAGGAGTGCAAATTGGGGGAGGGAGTGGTGTTTCTAAGGGGATTTGCTGATGGGCTTTGTTCATTTTTTTTTCTAAATGAAGCTTATATTGCATTGTTTCTCCTGAAACAAGAATTAAAACTGTTAGAGCAAGACAAAAGAAGCTGAACACCAAAAAAACCCTGACAGACAGCACTGACCCAGAGACAAACCTCACACGAATTACAAGATGATTTATTGACTGCACAGTAAATAAGAGCAGGATTTTTCACTGGTGTAGAAGACATCCACAAGCCCCTCAGGACCTGGAGGGATGGCTCCTGGCAACCCATCACCCAGACAGGAAGGAGAACAGCACCAGAACAGCAGAGCTTGGCAAAGGGAGGGAGAATCCACCCCCGCTTCTGTAAAGGGAAAAGTAAAGATTTGTTTGAATTCTTAAGACTCTGGACAAGCAGAATATGAACAAAACAAATGACACTGATGAAGTGGTGCTAACACCCACAATTACTTCAGTTTTCTTTCTTCTCCCCGGACAGGCTCATACTTTATCAGGAGCCTAATTCCAGGGAAAGCTGCTGGCTACCAAGGCAAGGGTATTGTACCAAAATTTAACATGCAGATTTCTCATGTGCCCAATTGTTCAAATTTTAAATATTTGCCTTACCTAAATCATTCTCCGTAAGCATTAAGTAATGGACATAAACAAAGTCTGAACTCCAGCTTAAACACAGTATTCCTCAAAGACTCAGGTGGCCTTTTACACCAGCCTCAGCTGTTACAGAAACACAGGAGCTATTGCTCCTAAGATACATTATTTAGTGATCATCCTCACAAGGGTTTATTTTTTTTGACTGCAGACCCAGTCATTTAAAAAATCAGAAGACCTGAAAGTACATTAACTACTCCTTATCCGTTAAGGCTATATTTGACTTGAGCCAATTTCTTAAAAACTGTTTCTTTCTTTAAAATTTCTGTTTTGGAGAGCCACAGGGCAGGGTTGAATGCATGGAGCAAAGACAGCCATAAGCAGATACAACGCAAACTTGATCAGCACTACCCAGCAGCACCCTAGGTCTTTAGTTTATCAGTCCTGCTGAAACAAAACCTTTCAAAGGGTTCAGAAAAATTATCTCACTTTTTATGGCAATTTACCACCAAGAAGAGACACTTTCCAACTTTTCTTGAAGAGTTGTTCAACATTACTGCATTTTTGTCTGTGAAATCCTAAACCATATCAAGAAGTTTGTCACAGACAACACTTGCTAACAGCAGGTTTAAAAAATTAAATACATCAAGTTTAAGGCTTAACCATGTTCTGATAACACCAAAATGCATATCCTAAAATCAACAAGCAAATAACTTCTGTTGTATTTGCAAACAGTCTTACTGTCTACAAAACATGGTATGACCAGACACCACTATATTGACCTCAGGGTGTGTGGTTAAGGCACAGAATTTAAATCCCACGATTTGAACAGATATCTGGTCTAACTTCTTGCACATCACAGGTTATCAATACATCTCTTCTGTTTCCAATGATGAAGTCCAACATCTTGTATTTGTCTCTTTGGAAAATCAGTTCTGTGTCTTTGCATCTAGAGGCAAAAAAATCTTTTCCTTCTCTGCTTGCCCCAAGCCTGTACTGCCAAAAACATGTCCCCAGTTTTCTATCTACACTGTTTCTGGATGGGGTACTTGGCATGCCTTTCTTTGCCTGGTATTTCCTCTTTGTGAAGGCAAATAAGGCCCTTTTCAGCCTCAAGACTGATAAATTAGATTGTTTATCTCATCTGGTTTTACCTTTAGAGCTGGAATTAAAAACCTTTTTATTTTTTTTTTTTTAAATTACCTCTATCCATAAGGGATACTAATTCCTGTCCCAGTTCTCTCTTTCCTATGCCCTACCCGGAGAGGGTAGGCTCAGTTCCTCAAAACCACACCTAGCACACAACAAGGTAACCCCAAATCCATGCCCCAATGGGAAGAGCCCAGAGCAGAGGGAAGCCCTGCTGAGCACAAGGTGGGCACCCCATCCTTATCCAACACTTAACCCCTCCCACAGCCCCTCTTCAACAGGGGTTCCAGGCCCCAAGACCCCTCTTTAAAATGAGGCAGCCACTTGGCTACCAGCCTCAATGTCAAACACCAGCTTTACAGCATCAACAGAAAATTCAAGCCTTGCACCCACTGCGGCTGAGCCTCACAATTCACCAACACTGTGCAAGTCACATTTTCTCTCTCTGCTCATAAAAGGAGTACCTAACAGCCTTTTGTTAATTCGAAGTTTTCTTTCAAGTGACAGATTAATTAAAGCTTTCTTCCTCTTATCAGCTAAGAGATACAATTTCTTTAAAACACATTACAAACATTTATGCATGCACTGATATTCAAGAATTTGAAGCCCCACTCAAATGAAAGGAGATGCTTCAGACCAGCCAAGAAACCCATGTCAGCCTCCATTTCCAGAGCGTGTCTCGACCTTCAGTATTATTGCTGTTGCCCACTGCAGTTTTGTTAAACAGGAACTTAGTAGTTTAGCATGAATTAATCTAAAGGTGTTTGACAAAGCCTAAGTCTCATTTAAATATGTTCTCAGAAATACAGTTTAGACTGTTTTCAAAGTAAAATGGTCTGATGTAATTTCACCCTGTTGTTCATCAGCAGTTATATTTTCTCTCCAAGGCTGTTGTCCACTGGATTTTCCTGCAAACATTTTCAGAAAGGCACCAGCTCCTCCACCCAAAGGAACATCCCCCATACCAGAAGAGGGATGTAATGGAGCCAGTGGCTCAGTGTCAGGAGACACGCCAATCTTCCCTCCCCAATGCCATAGCAGGACAGGCATTCACCCCTTACCTCAGCCTCACCAAAAAAACCACCTGGTGACCCAAGAAGGCAAATACTGATTTTTGTCAGATACCACTTCAGCCTGGATTCCAAGAGGAGGCTCCCAGGGAAAAGTGAGGCACTTCACCTCCACAGCTCAGAGATGCCATCACAATTATGCAGAACACATGGAAAAGGAGAAACTGGCTTTTCAGGTGGCTGGCAGGAAAAAGGAAAAAAATCCTGACAACTTATATTACCACTGTGAGAATGAAAGGTTATGCCAAAGTAGAAATGAATCTAAGCAGAAGTGAAAGAAGCTGCCAGTGTTCAGGTCTCCTCAGGAGCCTTTACAACTCAGTCATTCCCTTGTTTGTGTTTCTCAGCCTCTTAGTCGGTCATTGACTTTTTAGGCTTTCCAACTCCTCTTCTTACCCTCCTACATAAAACTGAAACAATAAATTGTAATTTTTTTTTTTGGGGGGGGGGGAGAAGGGGAGGGGGGACTGTTTTGTTGTCTTTTTTTTTTTAATGAAGTAAAACTGACATCGTCATGATAAATCATATTCTGCTGGATGCTGGGATTATAAACAAATTCTCATCTGCAAAATGCCCACAATGAAGTTCTAGGAGCTAAGGAACACTGAAACAAATACAGTTTGAGGTTCCAACATTCTCAGTTTAAAAACATTACTCTTAAGCAACTTCAGATTAATATTACCCTTTTAAGACTTAATGAAACTGAAGACAGAATTGGCAAAAGGAAACAGCAATGAAATTATGATGCTAAAAGATGTGTTATCAAAAACAATTTTATTCCACTTCATAGTTAAGAGAACTGGGCACAGGACACACAAGGTACACATAGCACAGATGCAAAGAATACCAAACAAGTTTCAAAACAATGCAAAAGCTTAACACATGCAATGGGTCTAGATGCTCACTAGTGCTATGGATGCACAAACTCCTCCCTTTTCTATACTGGAAGTACTCAACAATTAAATTACAATCAATCAGCCTTTAGTACATTTAAATTTATAACACCCATAGAGAAATACAAAATAATGAATGCTCTTTTAAAACCACTGCCTTTTTGCTGCATTGCATTTTCTTCCCTAGCTTGGTTTACCTTCCCCTAGATAATATGGTGTTTTTCACTGTTTACATAAACAAATATTTACCCATTATACTGGAGGTAAACTAAAGAAGAGGTTTTTTCTAAGAAAAAAAACCTAGAAGCAATGACTTTGAGAATGAAAATGAGAAGCTTTGAAATATAACTACAACAGAATCACACCTTTAACAATACTACTTCAGAAAGTTTTCAGGTAAGACATAGAGAACAAATGTAGTTGTAGTTACCATTTGAATGATGAGAAAACAGAATGCAACAAAACTATTGTATCAATTCAGTACTCCATATTTCAGATCCAAAACTGCAGCTACAAATAAATTTACATAACTAAACACAGAAAGAAGCACAAGTTAGTTGTTAGTCACAAAACTCTTATCATGGTGACTGACAAAACAGCTGAGGGAAAAAAATGAACCCTTTCCAGAAACAATTTGGATAAAAATAAATTTTACAGGGTCAAATCTTCAGAATGAGCAATTTCTCCTTTAAAACTGTGCTGGTAAGGTACGAGAAAGTTTGCTGGAGGTACAAAGATGATGTGATATGACAAGGAAATTGGAAACAACTCCAAAATCCTTCTGGATCTCCATTTTTTTAATTTGTTTGTTACTTTTGGAGGTGAATGAGGTGGCAATTTTCACTGTTACTCCAAGAAAAAATAGTTAATGGTACACTTCAACTCCATTAGCATCAAATAACTGTATTACCTAAATATGAGCTGCGTATGCATAATCTCCTGTTTCAGAGTTTCAGAAACCTCTGAAGTCCCGTAATAACACAGCTCCCCAAAAGTATAAGGATTTGCTCGCCCTGTCCCCCTCTGGAACTCCTATTAGACACATGCTTTCTTTTACCAATTGCAATTCCAAACAGAAATTTCATATATGTCATACTGGATCACTTTGGTAGCCTGCCCTAAAAAGAAGCCATTTTTAAATGCTTTTACTAACAGGTACAACCAGTTTTCCCCCATTCCTGTCATATGTTATCTGCTGTGCTTGAATAGACAAGCTCTGCTTTGGGAATAGACCAGAAATGGAGGAACAGGGAATTCCTACCTGGAATTAGCTCAAAATGGGTCAGTGGGAACTGAATGGAGTCATCCATCCCTGAATGCAGTTCCTTGGAGATTTCTACCTCTTGCAGCGACTTGAGAGAACTTTTAACAATCACGCACTCAAGAGAGGTGAGATGTGAAAAGACTGTTCCTGCCCTGGTGCAAATCACTGGAGGAAGGCAAAGGGACTAACCTTAAATAAATGCAATTATACAAACTTCAGCAAATGTTGTTTCAGAAGTTGGCCCTCTTTCCCAAATAAGCTGCCTGCTTTTAGCTGGGCCAGCTCAACTGCTTGTGGCCATTTTCCAACTCAGGTCTCTGAGGCATTTGCCAGAACCTGATACCTACCAAAAAATACACATCTCCTTTCTTTCAACATGGCACAGTATTGTAAAATCAACCTAGAGAGGTGTCAAAGAGCACTTAAGAGAGCGGTGGCCACTGGAAGAAGCAGGAGGCAGCCAGCTGCCAGCCCAAAAGCAGTGGTCCACTACTGCCTGGGAAGAGCAGCTGGACTGCAAAACCAAAAGCACCCCAGCTGATATGCTCCTCTGTCCCACAGTCTATGGAACACCATCAGTTGACCAGAAGGTTTGCTTTTTTTGGAAAACCTTGTAAATCACTGCAATCTATACTTACCCTTTAGTATTCAATCAAGAGAGATTCAAGTTCTCCTGAACTTGCAGGGAAGATCATCAAGAAAACATACCAAGGTGTGAGTCCTGCTTTCCAGCTGAGGAAGACACAGCACCCACGAAGTTCCTACACTGGGAGCTACAGTAAAGAAACCAGCAACACCCACTGCCTACGGCTCTCACCTGTTTCTGTTAGTTGAGGCAGGGGCAGAAACCTGCACCATGCAACTGTGGAACAGTGGTGTCCTTACTGTCCATAGTTGGTGTGAGGTTTCACATCATTCTGAAAAGCATCACTTATTTTAATATGCTTACTTTCATATCCCAAGATCAGCTTGCCATCTGGAAAGCACATTTTGTGAGCCACTCCAAGATACTGGCACCCTGCAGAGCGTAGTGCCCCTTACCCTGGTTTCCATCATATGAAATTTCTGGTTTGTAATTACTTGAACCATTTTCTGCTAAAAAGTGCAGAAGTGTATCACAACAACCCTGTATCCTCCATACAGCAAGGAGCTTGAGACGTGGCATTCATACATATACACACATACTAACTGGCTGTCATTCAAATTGATCTCCCTGAACACAAGCCACTATCCCCATCCATTTTATTTCCCATTTGTTATATGAATAAATTATCACAAGGAAAGATAGATATTTTTGGTGACTGGAGGCACTTCCAGAGCTTTTGGAATCTATAGCAGAGTACAACATGATTTAATAGAGGTAGCTCTTTAAATGTTTTTTAATCTAAATAAATAAAAACAGAAGATGAATACCCAGGTTTCGGAACCAATGCCACGTTACAATCAAGGGAAGAAAAGTGACTCATTTAGGACTCAAGACTGAAAATCACATACACACAGTACTGGCTAATATTATCAGCTGGTTTGGTATAACCAAACAGGGCAGAAAATAAGTTTTCAAAACTCTAAGTGTAGGTTGAGGCAGGGTCAGGGAAGGAGGGCAGATTCCAGACCAGGTTTGAGGATGAGGGCTCATCAGACTGAGTGTATTCAGTTTTAAACAAGAAGCAGGTCAGTGTGAAAGTTCAGCTTCTCTTAAAGAGGAGTCCCTTGAGTCCAAATCATTGCAGGCTCAAGCTTGCTATCAACACTGCTCCTGGCAATCCTCAGCCTGGCAGCAACTGCTGTAAACTCTCATCACAAGAGCATGTCCTAAGTTAGTCAAGCTTACAGAAAGTCATCATTCGGTATTTTTTCAATTTGCTTTACTTTTAATCTTCTTACACCACAGGATTTTTTTCAAAATCCCTAGAATGTAAATCCAATAACATACAGCTCTAGACTTACGTGTTAAAACCACTCCAGACAGCTCACCTAACAACTTCAATGAACCTATTACCATATATAAACCCAATTATACTTTTATCAGTAGCAGACTAGAACTTCATCTCTTCATTGCCTGGATATAAGGAGCTACGTAAGTGACTGCTGGTTCAGAACAGTCTATGCACAAATATAGCATACAGATGTACGTATATTGTGATTTTAATGTAATACATTAAATATGCAAATATATTGGGGGTTTAGTGTGTTTCCAGACATGATACATCAGGTGGGTTTAATGCATTATGTGTATGCATACATGTATATATGGTCATTTGACAAATATATTTTTTATTTATTAAACCCAAATACCACTTTTTCAACTTCTAGTTATTGCATATGTTGACACATGCCAAAAATGACATTCATTCAAGAGTACTCAAGATTAAGGATGTCAATTAAGCCCTAGAGACACTGCCTTAAAAAGAGACAAATAACAGCTTGGAGTCATTTTAATGCAGAGATAAACCAACCAAGCCACGGATGGAGGAGGCTGCTATGGAGGTGGCACAGGCTGTCCTTAGAGCTCCATTTTCAAGACTCAACTGCAGAGAGCCCTGAGCAGCCCGGTCTGATCTTGTGTCCAAAGCAGGGCCAGCTCTGGGGTCAGACCAGACCTCCTTGACAGATCCTGTGACCCTGTCTACTAATTTCTTGACCAGGTCTCCACACCCAACAGCTTGTGTTAATTATTTTACTGAGTCACTGAAAATAATTATTCTGCTCAGAAAAACAGCTGTCAGTTTGTCAAGCAATTAGATGAAGTTACTACCCTCTTCAACTATTTTGCTGAGCTTTGTATTGGAAAAGGACTACCAATTAAAAGAAATTGTCATACCTTTTCTTCATACAACTTATAAACTAAACTGTTTATTATCCTTCACAGTTTATTAAACACATGTGAGCAGCAAGTTATGAAAAGCCAAAGGAGACCTAAGTTTCTTGTGAGTTTGTCATATAATTTCACACTGATCAATTAAAACTGGATAGGGGAGATGGCTTGTGTCTGTCACACAAACAGCTCATGGAGAAAAAAAAATCAAATCTAAAAACACAAAGATCTTGTCAGCTTCCTCAGGTTTTCATACGTGTTTTGTGAAGAAGCACAGCAGCTGACCGTGTTTTTTCCACAGAAAAGGCATTTAAGATCATTTGAGTTTCAAAACAGTCTGTTGCTCATTAACCAAACAAAAGACAAACGAGGGAGCAAGGGAGAAGCTTCTTTTTTTATTCTTTCATTTGTCCATTTGATTGCCAAGGATCCTGATGGAGCAGCAGGGCCCACAGCACGTGCCTTGCCCCACAAACCCACACAGCAGCATCTTAAATGGAACTGCAAAAGGGACCCTGTAACAAATGGAAACATCCCTCAGGGGAATTTGGGAACAGGATCAAGAGAAAGAGGAACTGCAAGTCTGTACTGGAAACAAAGGAAAGGCTTCACTCCCCTTCCCACACTAAAAAGTAATTTCTCGAAAAATCTACTAGGAAATTAACCAATGAATAAACAAATATTTGGATCCTTCCACTAAAAACAAACAAAGAAAGACAAGAACCTATAAAGCACTACATTACCCAGTCAAAAAAAAAAAAAAAAGGACTGTCAAGCAATGTCCTTTTTGCCAACTAACCTTCTTGTGTGATACCAATGTCTCAACAACTTCATTTCAGTAAGCTCCTAAAGGAGTCTTGCTTAGAAAAATAATGCTAGAGCAGCAAGCAGAACAGGCATGACAGAAATCCTGGTAACCTCAGTGTGCTAACAACAAGAAATCTTGAATTATAAACCAGAATCATTCACACAAATTCACAAGGATAGTTACTGTCTGTTGCATTTAACTACTGAAATGAGACAATTACTGAAAAGAGATTAAATGCAAAAATAGCTACTGCAGAATATGATGATAGCTCTTGGCCAGTGGATGTCCTAACCCCAGTGAGTATGATTCACACCAATGTTAGAAGCTACATGCTAAGCAAGCATGGCATCACCAGAATATTAGTAAGAAATATTTCCTTTAAGGCTCCATAAATTAATATCAATCTACATGTAATTTTAGAAAGGAATTCTTCATGTGTAATACAGAAAGAATTTGTTTTGTTCTGCTTTTCCTCTTCCTTATACCATTCCCCACGGAAGGCAAAGCACAGGTTCTTTGCTGCTTTCCAGAAAGCATTTGTTAAAATGGCAGGAAAAGCGTTTCATTGCAGAAAAGAGCTCTACAGAAAATCGAAATCAAACATCAAAAATTCACCTTTAAGCATACAAAGACAGTCCAAGTGCAGAACATGCACACATTCCATTTCTATTACGAAATATTTTAGTCTTCTAGAAACAAGTGGCATGTTCAAAATATCAGCCTTGGAGTATGAAGACTGACAAATGCTTGATCATAGGACCACCAGACGTTAAAACCTACTCCACCACCAAACATAAAGAAAAGGGATAAATGCCAAGCCTCAAACATTCATATAGAATGACAGAACAAGAAGGAAAGCTTCTGCAGAAACATCATTGCCCATTTCAGTTAATGTCTCCAGGCAAAGGATGTCACCGAAAATTCTGGCTATCACTAAGGCAGACACCATTGCAGAGGTCTCTGAACACGAACTCTCCCCTGAATGATTTGGATGCAAAATCCAAGTCCCTTTCTTCCAAGCACCTTTACAGTGGCAATACCTGCACACCTCTCTCTCTGTA
Organism: Dendrocincla tyrannina; assembly: GCA_035047865.1. NCBI lineage: Eukaryota > Metazoa > Chordata > Aves > Passeriformes > Dendrocolaptidae > Dendrocincla > Dendrocincla tyrannina. The sequence continues at coordinate 15,573,815 of JAWWMP010000001.1, forward strand.
ATGCTAGGGCTACAAGGACCCAGCAGAAATGCCCATCCCTCTGTGGTCTATCTCAAAGCACTGTCTCAATCATAAAACCTCATTTTTTACTTCAGCTGCGCACCCAACACAGAGATTTTCTTCTATTGCATTCAGACAACAAACGGTTGCAAGCAGCTGCTAAAACCCAAACGAGTCTTATAACTGGAAGCTTTAAATGTCTGAGCAGCTGCTCAGTACGATACACCCTGCTCTGTGTTGGCAAGACCGTGCCCAAAGGCAGAGCCCGCGGCTGGCCGCGGGGATGGAGAGATGGTGCGAAGCCGCCTGCTCCCACCGCCCGGGTGCCGGGATGTGCCGGGGTGCCCCGGGAAGGGCGCCCGAGCACCAGGCGAGCCTCTCCTGTCCAGGGGGGAGCCCGAGCTTCAGCCCAAGGGCTGTCACCACCTCACCCCCGCCCAGCCCCCGAGACCCCTCGGCTGAAGGGCGAATTAGCACCAGAGAAGCACAGAAGCCCATGGGACGGCAACCAGGTAGCGACGGAGCCCAGGCGGTGACTCACCCCTCCCTCCCACACCTTTTTGGGGGCGGGCAGGTGGGGGAGAAGGACACCCAGCCGTGCCGGCTCCACCTTGGCGCTCCGGGCGGGCGGGGAGACCCGCAGCCCGCGCCGCACACAGAGGGGGCCCGGCCGGGGCAGGGGGAGCGGGGCGGGCAGGGGGACAGGGCAGGTTACGGTGGACAGGGCAGGGCCGGCCGCGGCACGGCGGCGCCTCCCGCTCCTCCTCCTCCTCCTCCCTGCTGCAGTGCAGCGGCGCCATCGTCCCGCGCCGCCGGCCGCGGGGGGGTCGGGCCGGCCCCGCCGCCGCCCCCGGGCACCGCCTTCCTCCCCGCGGGGCCGCTG
>JAWWMP010000001.1:15575582-15660653 GCA_035047865.1 Dendrocincla tyrannina
ACACCGCCCCTGCGGGCGCGGTGCGCTGTGCTCCGGTCCCCCGCCCCGCGGTGCGGAGCGCAGAGACGCCGCTCTGAGGTGACCGCGAAAACACCCAACTCAAAACGCGCTGCGTGATTTAGGGACTGTTTAACGCGCTCTGCCTTTCCCGGCAAGGGTTGCACGCCATCCTGCGATCTCCCGTTCCTGCTGGGGTGGAGGTGATGAGTCAGCACAGCCCTTTCACACCTGACACCATCGGCAACAAAGATAGGCAGAAGCATCGGCACAGCTGGAGCTTATGGCAGGTGAACGAGGAAGAAATCAAATTAAAATGTAGGACTTTGTTAAATACCATGTAATCAGGAGGCCAACGCAAACTCACTGTCTCGCCTTCTCAACAGCATTATTGTAATTGGTGTATCAAACCTGCAAGGAGAGATTAAGAGTCAGGATTTGCAGTTTCATGTTGAAACAACTGCTATTGTAGGCCAAAATTCAGGTTGACACAGCCTGACCCTTTCTGCCTCTGACCTGCAGACTCAGTGGCAGCATCTCTGCTCCCACCGAGGCTACAAAGACAGCAGCAAACAGACTCGGGCTGTAACTGGGACCTGCGCCCATGTTTGCAGCTGGTGGTGGACATCTGGATCACCAGCCTGATGAGGAGCAGCTGGAGGGGCTCAGCCTGGAGGCTCAAGGGGGACCTTCTCACTTTCTGCAACTACTTGAAAGGAGGTTTGTGTCGAGATGGGGGTCAGTCTCTTCTCCCAGTAACAAGGTATAGGACAAGAGGAAATGGCCTCAAGTTGCACCAGGGGAGATTTAGGTTGGATATTGAGAAAAATTTCTTCACAGAAAGAGTTGTCAAGGACTGGAACAGACTGCCCATAGTTCATGACTGAGTCATGAACTATGGAGATATTTAAAAGATGTGTGGATGTGGCTGTTGGGGACATGGTTTAGTGGTGGACTTGGTAGAGCTGGGTTAATGGTTGGACTTAATGATCTTAGAGCTCTTTTCCAACCTAAATGATTCTGGGATATGATGCTATGATATCTCCTCACGGTATGGCTTGGCACAGTGTTGTCCTCACTGCTGCTCTCACACTTACCTTCTGTTGAAGTCAGAACTGCAATCCATCTTGGCCAAAGCTGTGTCCAGATGCAGAGGGATGCTTTCCAGGTGACAGCAACCTGGGCTGCTTTGTCAGGTGGCTGTAACATGCAGGGAGAGATCACAGTGCTGCAGGATTTCACCCCCACAGCCAGGCCCTGCAGTTAGACCATTCTCATGCTAACATGTGTCTTCTCATACAAGCTCATGAACTGGCAATGTGCAAAGGCTTTTGGGGAATAGCTTGAGTTACACTTGCTGAATTTGAGAGATCTCTGACAGGCACATAACAGATAAGCCTCCTCCCTGAACATACAGATGCAAAGTATACACAACAAGTACAGGTAGCAGGTGCTTTTAAGAAACACACACCAGTTATGCAACACAACCTGCAAATTTAGTTAAACAGCAACAATGGCAGGCTTAGCTGCAATAATTTAACATTGTTATCTGCTTCTTAAGATAATGATCTCATGGCTTTGAAGGGTTAGGGAAGGATTTGCTATGCAACTTGTTCTAATCAGTTGGCTTCTAAACTCAGCCGTTGGAAAGGCAACACCATGGCTGCAACTAAGCAACATCCTGCTAAAGCTGATGGAGGTCATTCAAAAACAATTCTTCCCTGAAACAATGGAGGCAATCAGAAGGAAGCTCTTTGCAAGTTCTGGGGGAAAAAAAATAAAAAAGAAAATTAAGCTTCCAGATGGGATGGATGGAAAACCAAAATAGATTTATGTAGCCCTTTTATTATAAGTTGGCTTAGTAGCTCTTTGTAATCACTTCTTCCTAGTGCTAAAATCAAAAAGCATTTCAACTGCTGCTTCTCTGGATCAGCCAAGCCTGCTTCCTTTGTCATGGTGGGCGTGCAGGAAGACTGTAGGTCCCTTTTGCCTGTCTCTCTGAGTGGGAAAGACCCATGAAATTGCACATTTTTGGAGAGAGCAGAAAGGGCTCAAATGAAAAGATGGGGAAAAGTCAAAGGTACCGGGAGACCTCTGAGAAATAGGTATTTCCATTTACAGCCACTAAACACCAATGATAATATAAAAAACTAATGATGATACTTGATTAGGATTTCATGCAGTTACCCATTGAAAGGTAAGAAGTAAAGACACTTTTGAAAACTATTTCTAAGGTCTACAAAATTTAGAGATGACCTGCTGATAGGGAAAGGGACAGAGATTTTGTCCTATTTTCCATTACTTATCTTCTTTCAGGATCTGTATGGAAGGTCCAATGCACTTTTTTCCTTGCTTTATGCACTTCTCATCTCAGGCTAGAAATCCAGTTTTACTAGACCTTGGAAGCTGTCATAGCTGGAGAACAACAAAGCCCATTACCACCTCACAGCAGGGCCAACAAAGAAATCTTCCCAAAGAAGAAGGCAGCACAGGCTGGATCACAAAAAGATAGGATTTACAGTCAAATCTAGTACAATGTTTCCAGCAAATAATCCCAAACTATTGTCCAGATGTGATTTGGCCTTTAATTGCTGAGGTTTTTTATTCAATCTTAATGTGATAAATTCCCAATTGGTAAGCAAGCATGCATGTCAAATTTCATTTTTTGGCCACTTCTCTGCTTGTGTATCTTTTTGAGCAAATGATGTCTAATATTATTTTACAGCCTTTTCATTTTAATATATTATGTATGTACAAACATTGTTCAGCCGTTCAGTTTCTCATTGAATACTCATGAAGCAAGTGGACCTTATCCATAAATGCTGGTATTACTCTACAATAGGCAATAAACCACCTCAGCCTGCTTTGTAACATAATGAATTAGAGAACAGAACTTGTATGTGGTTTCTGAAGGGGGACAGGCAGCCAATGGCATGGACACAATGATCGCATTGCCAGATAACTCCAAATATGTACAACTGGTTTTACAGAAACCCTGTCACTTACCAATGTTCACTGGATTTCTGATGATGGTGGCTTATTTCACTCTCACCCACAAAATTTATATTATTAGTGCAATTGTCAGCTGTATTTTATTTGTATTAAAGATAGTTCCTCAGACAGACTCTTTCTGAATGATGCTGCAGCCAGTGCTTTCACAGAGATGATTTCTCCATTTGTTCTCCTCTCTGAGGAGAGGGCTCCAAGTTGGCAAACTTGATTTTTGGTCCAGACTTTGATGCTGACTCACTGTCTCCTTCTGGAGTTGCTTCACTTCAGGGCTCACTATTTTCTTTACAGGGAATAATACTGTTTCCCTGCCTTTGTCATTCGTGTAGGGAACAGAACAAAGTACTAGAGTTAGTATTTCTGAATGAACCTCTGCAAGTTAAAGGCTCAGATCCTACTGAGCTGGCACCTTCTATGTTAGTTCCAGTTAAGGAGTTTTTCTGTACTCTGAAAACTGCAGCAAAAATGACCAGATTTATTTCAGACAACTCCAGGAGGAATTTGTATTTTCAAATAGCACAACATTAATTTTAATGGAAAACTTTCAGGTTTTATGCTACACCTTGAACCACTGCAGGTATAACTAATCTGCTCACTGTCATGCAAGTGTCCTCTAGAGACATTTTTTTTTTTCCTTTGGAGTCATCCTGCAGCCCTGAGAAAGAGGCTGTCTAAATAATAATCCAAAATAGGAAGAGAAAGATTGTACCTAATCAGCCCTACACAAGTACATGCTGTTATCCACAACAAGAGGTGTGGATATGATTTCAAACAGTGAACAGTTGATCCTTGTCTGAATTCTGCAAAGCACCTGCAGTTTTGGCTTTTACAGATGCAGTACAGAGTTAGGTAGCCAGTAGCCATAGCGACCTTCTCAAATGCAAATGATTTGTTCTGCATAGCACAGGAGTATTAAGAGTTGATGATATCTGCTGGAGCAGGTACACAGTACAAACAGCAGAGCCAAGTGAATAATGAAATCACAGTCCAAAATCCCAGGAGTGCTCAGCCAAGCAAATGAAACAGAGATGTGGACAACTGTAATTGCTCCAGTGGTTAGGATGTGAACATACATGGACATCACTCCATACCAAGCAAATAAGGGGCTATTATTGCTTCTCCCTTTGTTGGCAGAGGCTGTTTTTCTTGCTGATGGTGTCAATAAAGGCTAAATCTTTAGGATGTCTGCTTTTTTATTTGATTCTGTTTACCCAATTACTACATAATGCAAATATTCCTAGCAGAATCAGAGTTTAACATCTATTTCTTTTTTTCCCCCACTTCATGCACTGAATCTTCCTAGATATTTTTGGCCTCATGCCTTGTGTGGTCAATTTACTAGGCAAGTATTGCAGCTGCAGGCTTTCTGGTGGTGTTTTTCCTTACCATCCTAAATGCAACACACTCAATACTAGCATGTGTCTCCCAACAATTAAAAAAAAAACACCCTACAGTAAACCAGACCAATTTATTTTCCTGCAAGTCATGTTTGGCATTGCTCAGAAAAAAAAAATATCATTTCTGCATGTTTAAAGTAAACCCTTGAGAGCATCTAACTCCACAGGAACTCCAGAGCAAATCACACCAGGCTATTTGCACCTCTGTAACTGAAAGTTATGATGTGCTCTTTGTGCATGTTATGAGGCCACTAGATGAGATGTTTATGGTCCTCTCGCCATCTTTTCAGCAGCTTGTTGTACTGTGATTTGTCTTCCCAGATCAATCAACACTGCAGTTTTTGGTGTGAATATCTCAAATCATTAATACTTAACAAAAATAGAGGCTACCAACAGGATGTCTTTGATTTCTCTCAATATCTGAGTGTAGCAGTAAGCTTTTTTAGCACTATTCAAAAGTCATTAAGCAATTTTTTTCTTTTGCCTTCAAAAATTTACTTCATCCCCTCCTGTGTTTCCCTGATATTTTACCCATCTCTCCACAGACACAGCTCTCAAGCTTTATCCAAATCAGTGTCCCATCCATGAGATCGATCTCTTTGGTACCTTTGCCCAGAGCCGTCCTGCTGCCTGTCATTTGTCCTGCTCAGCCCCAAAGATGAGGAATTCATCAACAATCCTCTCAGCTTTTGGACTCTTGTTACCTCCTCTTTCATGGTATGAGATTGAACATATTAGTACACACCTTATTTCCCTTACAGACTGTACATTAGAGAAGAGTCTTGCTGATAACTCAGCCAACTCTACTTGGAGGTAGTGAAGTTTTTAAACAAAAATCTTGTTACTTTTGAATCAAATTCCACTTTTTCCAGGCCACACAAGCCTTCCATGGATGCCTGAATGGACCTCAAGATAAAAACAGAGGTCTCTGGCTGGGCAAAAGCAGCTGTGTATACAAAGTCAGACATGGTGCTTTGTTTCAACATTGTTTTGGAACTGAAATAAAAAGCCAGGTAATTTAGCAGATGCTTATTGTGTATTTATCCATACATATAAAATTTATCTTAGATTCTGAGTTCAGTTAACTGAAGACATTTGTACAGAAGGAGAAAACACAGTGTTATTTTGATTCTTTCAGCACAGTGTCTCAGATTCTAAAATACCTGCTTAATTGCTAACACAGCAGGTTGGCATGCTCAAAGACCCATCCTACCACCTGTTGCTAGAAATACAATTCTTGACTCAATTTTGAAAGACTCAGCTAGATTGCAAATGTGAAATTAAGTCCAATAAATGCAAGAACAGTAACAGACCCTACTTAATACAGAGAAGCTGTCTGTCAAGAAACTTTAAGAAAAGCATTCCCAGTCTTCAACTTCCCTATAGAGGGCTGAACTCACCACATAATTTAGCCATTCCTCAATTGTCTGTGAAGAAAAAATACGGTAGTTTTCTGAGGGCTGAGAAAATCTGAAATGGTCAACAGAGACTGCTTAGAGGAAGTGAAGTCTGAGGCCTTGACATTATAAAATGACAAATTCACTGATGTTCAGCAAGTGACAAGGGAATCTCTTGACCCATAGGCCTGCCTTCCAACATGGACAAAAAGCACCCAACTCAAGAAACTGTGACATGGGTTCAACGGTTTCGGCAGCAGTGTGATGTGTAGGTGCCACAGTTTTCTGTCTCATCACTCCCTGTACAGCCATTTGAGAGACTGAAAGCACTGCATGAAAGACTCTGGCTTCAGAGGACTTGTATGGGAGCTGTAAACAAGGGTGAGGCTGCCACGGCCCCAGATGCTCTCTCTGTAAGTGACTGGGGCTTTCACTCTGACAATTGCCATCACCCTCCACAGTGACAGTGCATTTGCAATCCCAGTGCTGTGCTGCAGCAGCATTTGTGGTGGGAGGAGTGGGAGGCAGAGGCTAAAGTGTGCATTTGTAACTCCCTTAGCTCACCGTTTGTGAATTCCTATTAGGAGACTCTGAAAGTGTCATGATTCAGTGCCTATATGTGTGAGGTTGTTATTAAAGGGGAAACAAAGTGGAAAGAAAAATCATTCCCTCCTCATACCTATTATCAAAAGCAGGTAGTATTTCTTCCTCAAGATCTATGGTTCAAGCCAAGTGGTAGACCTGAAAATAAAGGAAACATATTTGTTTTAATTTAAAGGTACTGCTCCCTGTTGGCTTTCTATATTTTAACATGCTGCAGAGATTGCTAATACCTCCTATAGTTATGATCCAGAAGTAAATTTATTTTGCAAAAAAAATGTAAGAAGAGAGGAGGAGGAAACTTCAGAATATTACATCGCTTGCTGAGTCCTGGTATGGACCCTCCCTGCAGGTGTAATTCACATTTGTCAGGTGAGCTCAGTGTCCTCAGAAATTCACACACAATTGTGCAACGTGAGGCATTTCCCCATCTATTAGGTGGTGCTCAAAATAACTTGCCCAGGCTAATATGCACACATGAGAAAGTACAGATGAGATTACTTGGTGAGACAGGATATTGTTCTGGGACAAGGACTCATATCATCTCACGTGGCCTTGAAAATTGGCTGTATCACAGATACCCAGTTTTGGTATCACGGAGTGTTATCACAAAGCATAGTGCACAGTGCAGCAATGCAGATTAGGCGATCATCAAAACATAAATGAACTCTTCTAAGAGATTAATTTCTGTAGAGTCTCATAGTGAGACAAATCACTGATGAAAGGCCAGGAGCATAACAAAGGAGCTGCACAACAGCACAGGAACAGACACGCTCAGTCTGTCTAGAAATCTCAACCATCTTTTATAAAATGCTCACAGTATTAGAAGCAGGAAAGTTTGATCACAAGCACATAAATCAGTGACTGCAGGAGCTTTGTAATGGATGGTCTAGTGTGGCAGAAAGGGGGGAGGGAGGTTGCAGTGAAGAACGGCAGCCTGTTCTATATACAAGAACAATGCCATCGTTAGACCCTCTGTGTTTTGTAATCACTCTGCAATTTCTCTCAGCAAAAGGGTTATAAAATATCTGTTCAAGTTGATTTGGCATACATCTGCCTTATTCCTTTATACACACCAAAAAAATGGACATACCATTCTCTGACTTACTGCAGAGACAAGAAACATACTGAGAGTAGAATAGGTGAAATTTCTTTCCCCCTTGGCAGGATCTGTGAGAGAAAAGGTACAGACAAGACTGTTCCACTGGAAAAGGCTCTTAAACTAGATTCTGCATACCGGTAAGCTAAAGCCAGGCTCCTGTGATGAGAACCAGTGTCATAACCGGCACTCAGAGGGTGCAGAGGGCTTGTACACACTGTACCTTCCGCCTCGGTGGCCAGCAGGGCCAGAGGGCTGTGCCCCTGCCCTGCCTCTGGGCACTCAGCACCTGGGCAGCTCAATGAGGTGTGTCCCTTCAGGCACACTGGGGTGTGGATGTCAAAATGCTCATCGTAACAGAGATGCCGATGCTATTATTTGAATTTTTTTATGAGCTACTTGTGAAGTGTTGAAAGTGATGCATCTGCTTTTATATTAGCATAGAAATACAAGGAGTTAAAGAGGATCAGTGTCATGTTAAACTTTTTTCATAATATTAACACAGTGCATATAGGGAACAGATTCTGACACCTGCTTATGAAAGCATATTGTCAATACATAACAGAAAGCCCTCCCCGAGAATTAGCTCTCAGTTTAGTTTACTATGAGATACTGCTCAACAGAATCACAGGGGGAGTCTGATTCAGTTGTAAAAGCCAATATCCAGTTAAAGCTCACCAAGTTCTATTTTGAAAAGCAATTTGTTTAAAGTTGACTTCATTTCACTTAAAGTCAACTGACTCTAAAATCACTGAGGCTATTTCAAATACATCACCTGATGTATTTTACTTATGTATTCATTACCCCAAATTGAGTCTCAATTGTTTTTCAAATCGAAAAAACAAACACACATTTTTAAAAAGGTTGAAAGAGGTTGCAGAGAACAGCTGAGGTGGCAAATATATCTGTCATTTGCTCAGAATTTTGAACATCAATTCAGTCCTCAGGGACAAAGAAATTCTTATGGCAGAGAAAATTAATGAAAAGTTAGCAGCGTCTCAAAGTATAATGTACAAATATTTCTATTATCATAGCTATACAGTATATCTACTAAACCATGGCTATAAACCTAAATATACTGAAAAGAATAAACAGATATAAATAGTGGTGTTCAGCCTCCAAAGTCTCAAATGAAAAAAAATTTGCAGGAAATTAAGTGGATAAATCCAACGTTAGTGGGTACAATATCAAAGTTGTGCTATTTGACTTCTTCTGCTTTTTATACCAAATGTAGTAGTGCTCTTAGTGTCACACTGTGAAAGTAACTATTCCTTCCCCCTCCTCCTGGCACTTAAACATTATATCTATACCCAGAAGGCATTTATATACGTAACTATATCAAATATATATATACGATATAGACTTACATAAATATATATAACATGATACTCACTGTGGTGTATTTTTTAGCTGTATATCTGTGAAGGTAGTCAGTGATGTCACTGTATATCTAGATGAAAAAAACATCCCTGACTCCCATTACTCTTATGAGCTGGTTAGCATTGCAGCGGCACTGGAGACACTCAAAACTGACTGAACCATGACTGATCACTTAATTTTATAAAAAATGTTTAAGAAAGCAGGACATTTATTGCTCTTTTTACATGCTCACAGGCTGATCCAAGTCTTGGTGATCAACAAGAGCAGATACCAGACAGGATATGAAGGAAACAATCCCAGTCTCCAGTTCATGTCAAGAAGTACTGAAGATATTCTGGTAAAATTCCACAACCAGCATCTATTTTGGTGAGCTTTTTAGTACTAACCTCAACATATGTAGTCTTAAATTAATATGGAATCACAGACTCATTCTTTGCACCTGAATCTGGTGGGAAAGAGGTGTTAAAACCCAGCATGCTTAAATGACCAAAATACATATCCATGTACATATCTATGAATACAAATATATAGGTATAAATGGGAATGACCATGATTAAGGATGTTTTTTTCTGTTCTTGATGAACTACATCGTATACTGTCTTTAGTCAGATGTTAATAGTACACTGCTCAACCTCAATCCCTGCATTCAAAAAAAAAAGAAGAAGAAAAGGAAAGGAGTTATGTATAGCAACAAGCACGCAAACAGCTGTTATGTTTTCATTGCCTTTCAGGTAAACATGTCATAACAGCAGCTTGAATTAAGCAGTAGCATCCATAGGAAATGTATGACTTATTCTCTGTTATGTCTCTGCCTGTACAGACAAGGCATCCATATTAAGGAGAAAATGTGGACTGAAAATATGGTAACATTTTTAATTAAATGTTTTGACTTCATTTCTTCAGGATTATACCTGGGCAGCATTTAGTCAAAATGATGGTCAAAACAATGTAGTCAAAATTGTGCTTTTCAAAATTGTTTGGAGTTGACATAGTTCTACTCCCAAGTAAAAATCAGTAGGAGTTTTACTGCTGACTTCCACAGAATTATAAGCCAATGCTGAACAGTTCTGAAAATAGCTTTCCATCTGTATATTTATGTAAATGAATAGGGACTGCTAGTAGAAATAGGAACTGAAAAGATCAGGCTTTTAATTTTAAAAGTTGAAGGTAAATATAGATTACTACACTAAAAAAACTAAAACACAAGAAATACCCAGATAAACTTTAACATTTTTTTCCTTTCATTTGTGGAAGGAATGGATGGAAAACAACTCCATTGCCTCAGGTGACACAGCTCCAGGCTTTCTGAGGTCACTGGACACCACTGACTCTTTAGTAATGGCATTTCACACTTCCAGTGGGTAGATGAGGACTCTAACAGAGCCATCTATGAGTTAGTCCCAGGCAGTCTAAAAGAAGTTCTGGTATCAGCCAACACAGTCAAACCCACTCTTTTCTACACTCGGGTAGATTTCTACTTCCCATTTTCCCTAAGCAGACCTTTTCTTTTGCCACTAAAGATGGTTCCTTTCTTTGAAGGACCAGCCCTTCATGACAAGGGAATGTCTGTTGGCTCTGAGCCAGCATATTTACAGTAGTCAATATTTAACAGATGATTAATCCTACTGACTGCAGGGAGGCTGCTGGTGCAGTTGAAGTCAAACAACCATATGAGTACTTTGTTAGCTCAAGGCCTGGCTACTGCACAAGGTAGCAAATTTCAAGGCAAGATGTGGGAATACTGCTTTTTGGTATCTGAGGACTGCTAAGTTTTGATCCCTTTTGGTCTTTCTGACCTCACTGCAGTTTCAGAGGGCTTTACTAATTGAAGGCTCATCTTGCATTCTTGCTCCATTGTGTACCACTATGGACAAGAGATCCAGGGGGCTGGAAGACAAGCTGATACATTTGGGCAGGAGCCTTAGCAGATGCAAATTTAGCTCTTGGTGTCTTGAAGGCTCAGTTCTGAACAGTGGTTTGGTGCAGGAGGTGTACTTATGTGACACTGCTCATGATAAGCAGGAAGAAGTTTATTCAAAGTCATTAAAGTCTGGCAAGTTTTAAGTGTTTTCTGGTCAGAGGTTTGAAATCTTTGGTGTTCTTTGTTTTATTATCCAATTCAGATTTAAGTCCTTTACTGATTTGCCAACCCAAGCGGCACTTTCAGTGTTACTTTTTTTTTTCCTTTTCTTTAAATAGGTCTTTTAAAATAAATCAGGAAGTCAAGAAAAGAGGAAATAGTATTAAAGATGAGATAAGCTTATCTTCCCATGGCTCTCAGAGTTTGATGATCCCACCATTTGAGCATATTGGGATGTACTTATGATCTCAGAAAATCAGTAAAGCTTATTCAAGAATCAAGGTCTTCAGAATGGAGTTAGTTTTGTCATGTTTTTTTTTGAATTTTTTTCTTTTTTAAGATGTTGTAGAGAACCAATAGTGCTTTCAGATTAGTGCTAATAATTCCCATCTTAGACCAAAGTACAGAAAGCCTCATATCTAATCCTTGACCTGGAATATTTCTGTCCTGTCATCAGTCTAAAGTTGGCTTAAGTCAGTTGAAACTATCATAATCAAAGCTCTAGAACAGACAACTTCCTCCAATAAGAAGGAAGTAGTAGGGTGAAATGTGAATATTGATGCAGTTTTTAGTCTGACTTTCCACAGAACATTTTCTCAAGTTTTAGCACTTGTCCCTGAGTTCAACATATCTTAGAAATTACCTCAGTGTTCCTCAGAGTCAAAGTCTGTGATCAACAATTCTGCTTCACCCTCAAGCAGCATTCTGCTGTGAGTACCCCTGTGTTTGGGAGGAGATACAGATCTCAGAGGCTGCTCTGAATTTGTTACTGGGTATTCATCAAACAGTGATAAGGCTTTATTTCAAGTGCAAGACGAATTTCTTCTACCTGCCTTCATTACTGTAAAGTATAACCAGCAACTCATTCACACACACAAATCATTCCTAAAACCCCCATGGTGCTTGCACAGTTTGCAGTCTGCAGAAAGAGTGATATTTTGTTTGTCACTTATCCTAAGGAAAACAGTATAAAAGCATAGCAGAAGAGAAGAAAAAAGCATCTTTCACTAAAGAATTGTTTGTTTCCTCTCATAAGTGTCACTGGAATCACAAGTGGATGTGTTTACTGACCTCTGTTGTCTAGGCAGCAGTGCTGCGTAAACCTGTCCATCACAAATCAAATTGTATCGACGCCTGTCATTTCTGGCCATACCATGGAGTGTTTTTCAGTCTTATTACTGAGTGTACTTTCCTAATGTCTCCTATAATGTGTGTGGTAAGTTACAAGCTGAGCTGGGAACTACTGCATAGCTAAATCTACAACAGAATCTGTTATTGTTCCAGGATGGGATTTAATAGAAGCTCTGCTCCTCCAGTCTCATGAGCACATCTGCCAAAATATTCAATTTAAGTAAATTGTGTTAGCAATGAAGTCATACTGTCATACAATATAATAATGGAAAGTGGCTGATTACATTTTGCACTATAAAGAGCTGGGTCTCATCATAGCAGGAGATTCAATGCCTTTTTAAGGGGAAAAAAAAAGACTGTCTGAAGTACTGACATTTAAACACAATTTCTCAAGTAAGAAAATATTGGGGCATATCTTTTTAGGCTCAAGTCTGCATTAATCTCAATATTCAAAAAGAAAAAGAGATTATTAACATGAGCAGACCCTCCTTTTTCCAGAGCACCATATTTGAAGACAATCTTGTGCATACATATTCTTAAAAAAGACATAAGCATAATGAACCAAAAATATTCACTACCAGAAGCTGCCCAAGCACTCACAGGGGGTTAAAATCAAAGGAAGTTAATGTTGGCATGAGCGAGCAAATATCAAGATTCATGCCAATAAATTGGTATTGACGCAAGAATTTTATGAGCCTTGGCAGTTCTGTTGGCCCGGACATTTTTACAGGCAAAACAAACTGAAGATATTATCTGAGATATTGTGACTTAGCATGATCCTGTTTTTCTTCTTTAGAGCAGACTGAGTTCACACTGAAGCCAGTGCTGTGCTGAGCTAAATAACAGAAGTGAACAGACTAACAGAAACAAGCCAAGAGGAATTAATATATTTCAGAACTAATGAGTCTTTTTAAATCAGTGCTTTGAACAGTCCTGCTGCTTTCTAGATATTCCCACCTGCAGACAGTTGGATATAATTTTGTAAACAATATTTTGCTGTGATGCTGAAATCTGTGCATATAAAAATAAATCAAAACAGACAAATGCAGGTGCCGAAAAGAATGAGATTTTGTCAATAAAAATGAAAATTATAATCTAAAGCACTATGGAGTACCTTTGTTTTGCTACTTTTGGCATCCAAAGATTTGTAAAGACAGTTCTGACTCCTTGCTGAGACACTGCAGAACAAACCCAGTCATTCTGGTGAGGAAGAATGCAGACAAACAGATGCCCAAGTCAACCAAAAAATATAATCTCAGAGTTGTGATTCAGGAAGGAATTTAAAGAATTGCACAACTCCATGCACTTGAATAAACCCACTGAAAAACATGGCATCTGCTCACTAGAAGGTACCTATCTCTGAGCAATGAAACAGTGAGCTTTGCTGGGCTCAGTGAGACAGAGAGCTGAGGAGAGGCACTTAAATCCCCCTTCCTCTTCCTGAGCTTGTAAAAACAAAACTGTTTTAATCAGTTAAGCTCCTGCAGCTAAAAAAACAGACATAGCATTTTTTAATTTTTTACAAGGAATTCTCTCCTGATAAAATTGTTTTCAGTTGCATAGCTTATCTATATAGCAATATATAGATATCTATATATATCTAATATATATCTAATAGCTTATCCATAGCTAGCTATTGGATGTCTTCAGATCAGCAGCATGAGTGGAATGATCCTGCAGAGTGTTCAGCATCAATTCAAACGTCCAGCTGAAAATTTTTACTTCCTATCATTCCTGGCAAATGGAAGTTGTGGGTGGAAGGTCCTTTATCCAGTCAGGTCATAGATCTTTGCCTATTTGGCAAATCCTTATTTGAGGCAACACCACTTGTATCACAAAGCTCTGCTGTGGTTGAGTGTTGAAGTGAAAGCTGATCTTTCTGAGCATTCTAAAAACGGGCATATTTCATTGTTCCTGTCAGCACATGATAAATGCTTCTAGGGAATGTAAATGTTTTATAGGTTGTCCCAGTACCAGAATGGGACACTTAATGAATTGCTGATTTCAAAGTACATCAGAAGTCCAATATCCAGAGTGAGGATCTCTGGAGTTCAATCTTTCTCCTATTTTCTCTCTCTTTTCTTTTTTTTTTTTTAAGGTGACAAGGGACAGTAGTAGAGTTGGAGGTGTATGCATGGTAGGGATACATTTCACTCTGTCAGGCTCTGACATGCATTCTGTTTGAAGGTGATTATTGATTTTCTGCTTCCACAAGAAATGACTCAAATAACACAAACCCAAACTGAGAATACAAATCATGGCTTAAGGGAAAAAAAAAGACCCCCAGTCTCGCTCCTTTAAAAAACATATACATATTAAAATACGAAGGGGGAAAGAAATAGCAATGCAAGTAGTTTTTACAGAAAGAAGAGTTGCTCTAAAATAGCACTATGCATTACTTAACTGGCTTGTAGAAGACTCAGACATTATTAGATGTGGCAAATCAAAGCTTTTTATGATATAATTTTCTTTAGATTGTTTCCAAGTGTGCTTCAGGTGCTCTTTCTCTCTCTGACATTACACAAATGACCATCATTTTTGCTGTGGACAGTGACTTTGGAAATGAAAAAAAATGGTGATTAAGTGTGGAGGGATAAAACTGGTATTTTACTGTCTGCCATAAGAATTTACGAACATGGCAGCCTTGCAGTGTTTCAAGATGAATTGTGTCTGATCTTTACTGTGGTTTTTGTGATCCAGACTCGTCACAGCTGTAATTAAAAATGAGAATGAAACCTAGAAGAAGTCAAGGTTTTGACCCTGTTTTACATTACTAGTAACATTTTTTTTAATACTGTAAATTTTATTTGTTTTTTCTTACCTCCATCCAAAAATGCAATGAAAGTATAGAAGATATCTAGGGGGAAAAGTATTCCAACTGAGAAAGAAGAGCCCCCAAGGTCCTATTTAGGAAGACATTCTTCCCTGTGAGGGATTTTTTAATATTATTTTCCCAGAATCTTATATTGCTTCAAGGGTAAAATACAGTTATTTTGGTACGCAGGTTCACAAAACCCTGCAATAAGAAGTTCCAAACCTCAAACCATTAAATCAAGCTGACTGTCACCTCTCTCTTGGAAAATTTTTCTTTTCCAGGCATATACTAAACTGCTTGTCTACCAGATGGCAATATTCTTTTTTCCTCACATAAATGACCACCACAGAAGTGTTTATACCACTTTTGTCCTGAGAAAGAATGGCAGACCTAGGTTTTGGGGCAGGTCCTACAGAAACATGCATTGGCCAGGTAAAGAGTATCCTGGGAGCAATGCTGAACTACAGGAGAGTATCATCTGAATTGACATGAAGGCTAACCACCTCCTCTGCTTCTACCTTTTCAGTATTAAAGAAAATGCCACTCTTTACTGATATGTTTTACATGTAAGAGGCAGTTCCAGGAGTAGTAACTCAGCTGACAGGAGTATTACCAACTTAGGACAGAATTTTCCAGCCCAGTCCTACGCCACTTCCTTCCTGCTATGGAACAGATTAAGTCAGCATGTTTTGAATCCACATTTACACTCTTGTCAAGTGCGATTCTGCAATAAGTGCTCCTTACAAACACAGAAAGCTGCCTTATTCACAGTGTCATACATCTCCTTGTATTCAACCCTCCCTATTTTGTTACTTCCTGGATGAAAATCACCCTCCGCAGTCAGTGGAATTGTCCACATTGTAAATAAGGGCATTATCAGTCTTGGCCACAGTATTGATCTCTGGGACGTGGCACCAGGAGTCCACTGCCAGCTGGATTTTGTACTGCTGATCACCACCTTTTGAGCCCAGTGGTCCAGCCAAATTTCCACCCACCTTATTGTCCGCTTATTTGGCAGCCAGAATACTGCAGGAAACAGTGTCAAAAGACTTGCTGAAGTCAATGTATAGAGCACCCTCTGCTCTCCTTTTCATCACACAGCCACTCATCCTGGAGAGAACACACGCTGGTCAGGCATGATAGGAAAATACTTCCTCTTCAAATAACCTTTGCTTCTTTTCTTCTTCTGGGCTGCAAACTAAACAAAGAAACTTGTAAATCCCAGATGTGGCATGGGATGCAACATTACAGGCATACATTACTGTAACACCAAAAGTTCCAAATTCAAGCCCAGGGTACTGTTACAGGGAGACAAAAGAATACTATCATTACTCAAAAAGAATTTACAGTCAAGGACCAAACCTTAACATACATGACTCATGACTTCCTTTCACAGCATAACGCTATTTCTCTTGGAAAGGACTGTGCAAGGTATTGGGTGCTAATAAAAGGTAGTTTAAAAGTCAGTTTTTGGATTTCTTTATCTAAGAATTCACAAAGCTAATAAGCTCAGAAATAATTGTCAAAAGCTCCATTTCCACTTGATATTACAATCAAGGTTATAGCATTGTAAATTTTTGCATAGCTATGCAGCAAACATTGTTAGGCAACACAAACTTGTATTTGAGGGACTTAAGACTTGTGTTTCAGCTAAACGTGCCCAAGCTTTCCAAAACAGAATCTTCAGCAATCTCTTTCACACCTACAAGCAGTGTTTTAAAGAACAAACTGATTGTTTATCTGTATGATAGATGTGCTTTGCCCTCTGATGAACACAAATCAATACCATTACTAATCAATGATGATCTCCAGAGTCCAGGTAGCGATTTCTTTCTGCAGTGGTTTTTGTTGGCTCCACTGGCAACAACAGGAGTGCTGCAAATCCATTGTAGTTGAAAAATTCATTGTAAGATAGCACACAAACAAAAAAAGAGGTTATTTTCTTCTTCCCTTCAAGCTCAATCAAAGAACAGCTAGAATACAGCAAACACAGTAGAGAAAATTAGATGAATTAGTTTCAGATGACTTGTCCCTATAAATCATCTTGGACCTCAACAGAAGGGGGCACGAAAATCTTTCTGAGTTTCTATGGACAATAATTTTCGTGCCAAATTTCAGCAGAAATGCTTCTAATCTGCTTTGTGCAGATCATTCCTTATTCACATAAGATTGGCTAAGTCAAAGGTAAATGACTTTCCACCATGTCTGATTCTAACTTAAAAGTTTCATACGGTTCCTGTTGCCAGCGCTGGGGAGATGCATCAGAGTTATCTGCCAGGCTGGACTGACAGCGATCTGAATCTGCTCATAAGTGCTGATTCATATGTGCACAAGCAAAATAAGGCCAAACTTCACCCTGTTCCTAACACTGGGATGTCTTGGTGCATCCCATCTCTCTGCCATGCAGCCTGGACAGGCTGGCCTCCATATAACATAACCAACAACCCTCTGGTTTGAAATCTTTCTTGGAGATGGGACCAGCCTTGTTCCTGAGCTACAGCCAAAGGAAGGGTGGCCGTGGCCTGGCAGATGTCCACCAGCTCAGGTTCCTCCAATGTGCAGGACAAACACAACTTCCCATCCTGCTCCTTTCAAACACAGCAATGCCATTGGAATGCTTGCAGAGCTGAATCCAGATTTTTTTTTTTTAAACCTCTTTGCTAAATGGAGACAACCTCTTTAGCCAACCCCCTAGAGGGGGTTCTGCACTGATTTGAGGGGGAACTGGGTTGAAGCTTTTTTAGTTTTCAAAACAAGGAAGGTTCAAGTGACTGCACTGTAATAAGGGAGCGGCGACAGATCGAGTCATCAGCTTTCCTTCTAAAGTTCTGGGCGTTCAGTCTGTAAAATCACAGTCTAAAAGTACACATCAAAAAAGTTCGGTTTCTCTGTAGACAAAACCGAAGTAGCAGAATGTACTGAATGAGGCCTTTTCTGGCGTCATAGCTGAAATCTAGCACTTATAAGCCTGCTGTAGTAGGGAGAAATATAAAAGTTTATTCACTGTCAACAAAGACTAGAAGCAAACTGCAAGAACAGTGCAGAGGGTTAAATAAGGGTTTCTAGTGTAATGCTGCCTTATGTAAAAAGTGTCCTCCTCTGTCCTCCAACATCAATAGGAAACCACTGTGTGTCCTTCAGCATGGCTTGGAATGCATTTTCATAGTACTGTCCTGTGCTGGTGCTTTTAAATTTAAATCACATGCAAAGCTGGGTTCTCTCTGATGATTAGGAGAATTTTCTTTAGAGTTCACAGGTTCACTTCATTCCAGAAGAGGAAGCTGTTCTATTGACGTGCTCAGTACAGCATCAGCATGATGAGCAGAAGAGCTTTCTAGCTGCAAATGGAAAGGTTCAGAGATTAGCACTTTCCTCCAATGGATGTTATGGCTCATACACCAAACAGCCCTGAATGAAGATGCTGAAGATGTTTCAGACTTTCAAACTGTAAAACTCTGTGTTAACTCAGATGAGTCTTGTATTTTATTACTACAGATAAAACATACAATTTAATTAAACATGCACCTATAAAATATAGGGTTCAGTTAACTCTCAGCTTTATTTTAATACAACATACCTAAGTAACTAATGGCAACATTTTGTAAAGAATTAATAGCTTTTCAAACCACAAAACCCCTTGGAGCTATGTTGTTTTCTCAATTTATAACAGCTTCAATTTTGAGATCAGTTTCTACTCACATCATCACTTAACCCTTCATCTTCTGTGCTCTTCCTCACTTGTCTATACAGTTTATCTTTAGACTCTATAATAGATCTATTACCCCAGCTGTTTTCTATGTAACAATTGGAAGTGAATTTCAACCTGTATGCATCCAAAACCAAGACTGGATTTTAAATAAGGGAGGTGCAATATTTAAAAGAATGCATATAAAGTGTTACAGGCAGAAACCAAGAGCAGTGGAGCCAAAGAAAGTAAATTTGTGTCTGTTTTTCACCTGGGTGCCTATTTGAAAGTCAAAGGAGTGGAGACAGAGGACATTATTCTCCTATGTGTAACCAGATGCCTCAAGGATTCATTTTTTACCTTGGAACCCAAGGATGTTTTTCTTTTAAATCAACAAACCTGAGCTAGTGCTTTTCACCCTGATGCTGATATGACATAACTTCTGTGCTCAAAATAAAATCTAAAGCATCACTGTTGTGCAAACAAATATTCATATCCATTTAGCAAGGTCAAGAGACTTGATCTTCAGCTGGGATAAACAGAAAAAGAGGAAAATGCTACAGTTGTTTTGAACTAAATGAATTAATTGACTCATCCAAAATATTATTCCAAGTACCTGTATTGTCATCCACTACTTTTCCTGCAAACAAGAACCACAGACCTCCTTTCTCCAGGACATTGCTTTTCTTGCCTAAGGCAGTCTTAGGACATCCTCATTCCAGATCCTCATTCTTCATCCATTTCTACTCAGAAGGAAGAACAATAAATAATATTGGAAGCGGGGGGGCTTTTTCCCCAGAACAGTTAGCCAAAATTGCTGGTTTACAACATTTTTTGCCAATGGAATAATGCTGATTGACTCAGAGGACAGCTCAACAAATAACATTTTTCTCATCAGCAGCCCCTCAGACTTCCAGTTAATGAACATATTTAATTAAGGTTATCAAATTAGACAATACAGTTTACCTGATACAAGAGATAGTACTGCATTAATGAAAACATTTTAATTGGCATTTGATAGATGTTAAAAGAAACTCTCTCCAAGGCTATAATTTTTCTATCCTGTAGAAGGCCCAGTCATCAAATTATCTGACAGTAATACAAAAGCAATAAAAATCTGTATCTTTACAATATAGGAATTCATAATTTCTTAACTGTTTCCCTGAAGGCACCTCAAAATCTTTTCCCAATCAAAATAACGGGACAATTTTGAAAATCATACCTAGAGCCATAAAGAAATTAAAAAAAAACCACCAAACTTTGTTGCAAAACAAAACAAAGGAAGTCTCATGAAAATTTCCACTGAATTTTGGTTAGAGGAAAAATTTAGAGACAAAACCTGCTTTCTATAAATGCTTGATAAGTGTATAATTTGAAACTCATGAGAACAGCTTTTATTGATTTATCTTCCCTCTTGTGTGCTTTGCAGACCAACCATCTATACCCATTCAACAGGGTTAGGGAAACAATCACAGTATTGGATAAAAATCGGTGTTTTCCTTGCCCTCTGCTCCCATTCCTCACCAGGGCCTCCCTGCCCACCACCTTCCTAGGTGACGGTGGAATTAAAACGGACTGGAATGAAGGGCAGATAGATTTTTCCACCCAAACAGAAGACAATTTGTCAGAATAGTCCCAAAGGAGAAAAGAAATCCATATGAAAAGCAATCTTTTCTCCCTCAGCGTTCCACATGGAGAAATAGTATTTCCAGCCAGTTCAGTCCCAGCATGTTTGTGTGTGTGTATTTAGAAATAAATGTATCCCCTAGAGGTCCACTATGCTCTAGAGCTCCAGGTTTAGGTTCAAGAGGTAGTAAGGCACAATACCTAGGGAAAAATAGCACCTGCAATGATCATAACCATTTATTTAAGTAAAAACAAACATTTATCCTGTGTTTAAAGGGGATGGCAGAATTTTTACTCCTAAATTTGGCTTAGGCTTTTGTTTGAATGTCAATAACATTATAAAGTTATTCAGTTTCAACACAATTTAATAGTTTACATTTCTATAACTGTGGTTTGAAAATGAAAGACACACACCTTTTTTTATAGGTTTAGAGGAGGACTAACACTGAAGTCTTCTCCAAATCTTCATGTTTCTAAAATAGGGGCAAGCTTCTTCTCATCTCTGTGGTGCCTGGTACATACAGCCTGTGTCCGTCCTTAGAGATGCAACCCCTGACTGACATTTTTATCTATTTTGCAAAGAACAGACTAAATCCTGTTTCCTTTTGGACAGAACTGAAGCAGCAAGAGCGAGATGGTATTCTCTGAAAGCTCTACCATAGCGTTCCACAAAATACAGCATAAAAATTCCTTCTTGGTGCTCTCATCCTGATCTCAACAACTTTGTATTTGCACTAGAATTTTTTTTGCCTTTTCCTGTTTTCATCTTCCTCCTTTTCTCTTATATACAGAAGGGCAACCCTTTTCAACAAGATTTACTACAGGTCCAGTATTTATAGAAGCCCTAATGAAGTCATATTCAAAGAACCGTACCCCTCTCTTCTATCCTTTTTAGACACATAAGAGGCATTTCATAAACAGTAGCTTGAAGAAGCAGAGCAATAATCAGGTACTGTAAAACATATATTAAAAATTGATCAAGAATCTAATGACTTTCTGGCAACTCTCTCTTCTTTTCAGTCCATAACAGAGTGGTGCAAAAACTAGATTTATTTTCAATTGGACAGTGAGAGAAACAAAAAGGTGCATGCACGCATAATTGAGACAAAATTTAAGATCTTTAAATATCTGCTTTACAGGAATGAAAATCTTCCAGGATACATTTAATTCCATTCAAAACATGCCACTTGACTCTGTTGGAATCCCTAGACAGCCAAGGTTGGTACCACTGGCTCTGTATGACCCAGAAGCACAGGGTTAGAGCATTCAGAGGAAAACTTGAGGCACTGGAGGGAAAGGCAACACTACTATTTGCCTTAGGTTTGTGAATTTAGTTCCTCAGGTTTTCATTTTTACATCCCCTCCTCTTACCCACCCAGAGCAAACTATTTTGATTTGGCTGTAAGGCACAGCTCCTTTGGAATAACAAAACCCAGGTATTTCAGCAAATTGATTCTTCACTGGGAAACATTCAGCATCATCTGGAGAGCATTGTGCCAAGAAGGGCCTCCTTGTTGGAATCAGCATGGTATGCTCAGATACAGAAGTAAAAATAGTAAATGCCCTGATTTTGTGGCTACAGATCACCTAAGGATCAGGATGTAACAGATGCAGCTTGTGCCACAGTTTGTGTTCCCAATACTGGGTAAAATTAAATAAAATAAAATTTAAAAACTCCTCAAAAATAAAAACAAAACAAAAGCAAAACCCCAACAAACAAAAAACCACAAAAACCCTAACAAACCCAACCAACCAAACAAAAAAACAAGCAGGAAACAGGTACAGTGGCTGTGTGGCAGCCAGTGCAAATGGGCTGATTTATCCAGGCTGACTCTTGCTGGGGGAAATGAACAGCAACCCCCCCGCCCTGGCTCATGTGGCACAACTCATCCTCTTTCACATGAACTGCACGCTTTTAAGGAGGTTCACAATGTTTTCACTGCAGGACTCTGACTCAGACAGGAGTTTGGGCTGTTGGGCAGCTCCACCGTCACCATTTCTGAACATCCCTTTCCAGGGCACTCCTGCTCATCCCATCTGGCTCCTCCCTGCCATCCAGGCCCAGCAGAGAACAGATGTGGCAGCTTGAGGCTTTTTCCTGGCTCTCCTGTCTGCCCCACAGCTGGAAGTAGCAGAGGTGGTTGTCCTGCTGGGATGAAATTTGGGACCTTGGATCGCAGGGTGGTGCCATGCTGAAGGGGGAACCATGTTCACCACAGGGGCAGCCTCAGGAGAGGCTTTCCTGGTGTCCTTTCTGGCACTTGCCCTGGCAGGATACAAGGCTTTAAGTGGCCTGTGAGCTGGCACTTGGGCAAAACCCAAAACCAGCTGCCTGGAGGTAAAGGGGGGCTTTGGGACAGGGGTGGTGACCTGGGGGTGCTTTATTTGGGTGCACCTGGTGTGCTTCCTGGAGGATGCATGAGAGATACCCAGAGCACTCAGGCCAAGGTAGCCCTTCCTAATTCAATAGAATAGCAAAGACACTATCAAAGGTATCTCTTTAAATTCATCATTCCCTGCTTCCTGTATTCTGGGTGCATATCTAGGGAAACATCACTCTACCAGGAATCACAAAGTGATTAGTATCCACCCATCAATATTAGCAACACATCTGTGTGTAACTGCGCTTATCTCTTGTCTATGAGACATCTCAAGTGATTACATGCCTGGACTGCTTTATCAAGTAAGACTATGGAATAAATGTCCTGGCTAAGGTTTTCTAGACAAGACACACTAATCTTCAATTATTTTTCATGGAAAATATATGGCCTACCTAGTCTGAAAACCCAAACCCCTGTGGCTATGCTACAAGGCAGTAGCTTTGAACTTCCATGGAGCACTGACAGTAAATATAAAGTTACATACAAGGCTCAAGCAGCAGCTACAAAATTGTAAAGGCAGGTTTCAATTCATTGAAACAAACTTAAACAGAAAAGTAAATTCTGCAGGTGCTAGCCAGCATGGAATTTTTCAAAGGTTTTTCTTAGTCGAGAATTAAAAAGTACATAAGAACAAAAGTCAACAGGCACATTTTTCTTAATTTCATATACCAGTGCATTA
Organism: Dendrocincla tyrannina; assembly: GCA_035047865.1. Classification (NCBI taxonomy): domain Eukaryota; kingdom Metazoa; phylum Chordata; class Aves; order Passeriformes; family Dendrocolaptidae; genus Dendrocincla; species Dendrocincla tyrannina. The sequence continues at coordinate 15,598,859 of JAWWMP010000001.1, forward strand.
TATAAATGACTGAGTCATTCCTTTCTTTTGTAGGCAGTGTGAAATTCATTCATTTACACTCATGTTCATATAATCATAGAATGGTTTTGGTTGGAAAGGACCTTAAAGATCATCTAGTTCCAAATCTTTGCTGTGCGGAGAGATGCCTCACATTCTGTCAGGTTTTTTTGGAGCCCCATTCAAACTGTCCTTGAACACTTCCAGTGAGGGAGCATCTACAGCATCTCTGGGCAACTGTTCCAGTTTATTACCACCCTCATTGTTAAAAAATCCATTCCTTCCATGGAATTCCTTCCATGAAGCAACCCTCTTTCAGTTTAAAACCCTTATCCCTTATCCTGTCACCATAGGACCTGGTAAAAAGTCTCTACGAATTTTATATACCCCCTTTAGGTACTGGAAGATGTTATAAGGCCTCCATGGAGCCTTCCCTTTTCCAGGCTGAACAACTCTAACCCTGTCAATCTTTCTTACTAGGAGATGTGCTCCAGTCCCCTGATGTCCTTCACGGTCCTCCTCTCGAGTTGCTCCAAACAGGTCCATGTCTTTCTTGTGCTGGGGACCTCAGAACTGCACCACATTAAATGGGGGCTCACAGGATATAGTAGAGAGGGAGAACCATATCTCTCGACCTTTTTTCAGCTCTCATCTCACATGGTGCTGAACAAGCATTCACAGCAAAACAAGAACACAAGAAGTTTCAAGGCAGTTTTGCTTGCAAGCTTCTTCCAGAAAACTCCATTGTGGCTTTTTAAGTAGATTTTTAGATGTTAAAATAACAAAAGTGAGGATATTAAATCTTTACCAATTACCTCTAGAAAAATAACAATTTTATTTTTATAGCAGTCACAACAAACACTTGGTGTGTCTCAGCACACAATGTGCTCGTGCTGCAAGCACCTGTCAGCTATCACAGAGAATCTCAACATGGGGACTATGTGTGTTTATACAAAAGATGTTAAGGCAGCTTTAGGCTCTAATGGTTAAAGCAGTTTTATCACAGAATCATAGAACGGTTTGGGTTGGAGGGACCTTAAAGGACATCTCATTTCAATCCACTGTCATGGACAGGGACACCTTCCACTTGACCAGGTTGCTCAGAGCTCCTTCCAACAAGCCTCAAATACTTCCAGGGATGGGGCAGCCAAAGCTTCTCTGGGCAAACCTGTGCCTCATCACCTTCATAGTAAAGAATTTCTCTTCCCAAAAATTCTATTTATTCTAATTCCTGTTTAATCACTATATAGATCATTTGAGGCAAACTATACTAGCCACAGAGCAGAGACAATGACTGCTAACAAGACAAAACACAAAAGTAATATTCACTTTTTATTTCTGAATAGTATTGTGAAACCTAAGGAAAATCTTACTCAGAAGATTAAAGACAATGTACTGAGTATTGGTTATAATCAGAGCCCCAAGGTAACTTATCAGGTGTTTATCAGGATGTAGTAAACACCAACCTCAAGCCCATGGAGACAAATACCCATGTATTTATAATAGAAAATAGGAATGTTGCAATCAGATGACGTGTAAAGAAAAAAATTAAAGAAACAAGTGCACATAGGAGAAAAGAAGTAAACAGTCTATTGCTTTAAAACTCACTGGATCAAACACATTAATGCTATAGCTTTATTAAGATCAGTTGAGTCATATAATGAATGGAGTGGTTAAGTGAACAGAAATGAGGAGGGGAAAATTAGGTCTCTGTTTTTTTAACAGAAGGAAAAAGCAAGCTATCCTAAGGAAAGAACGAACAGAACAAAGAGTTCAGGAGTAGGGAAAGCTTATTAATTCATTTTTATTGAATGAATAGGAAAACATTAATTGTGGGAGTTGGCCATGATACAACCTGCTTGCTTATGCTTTACAAAAAACACAGGATTCTTGATGAGCTCTCATTAGGCAGCTTCTCCACCCCAATGAACTCCATGAGCAAAGAGAAACAGAGATGGTTGCTGCACTGAAGCTACTCATCTAGAAACCACCCTCCTATTGTAAAAGGTTATAATCCATAATGAATCACTTCAGTAATATGATCATGAGTTACTGATCATGAGTTGCATCATAACTATTCTATGCCCAACATCTGAAAACTTAAGTCATGAGAAAATTAAATAAAAAAAGTGGAAGAGACAGGAGCTGAGCAGCTGCTTGGACTCACTTCCCTTTCGTAAAGAAACACTTAAAGCTTTCCCTAAAGCTTTGTAAATGTTGGAAAGATGTAGCATAAAAAAGCTATTGTATGACTCATTATTGTGTGATGCTCATCACAAGTGTGAATAATTCCTTAATAAGCTGTGAGAAAGCAAAGCAATACTAGTAAGAATCCAACAACTACATGAAGCATAAAATTTCTGTACCTTGCAATGCATGCAATTCAGCAGAACAAACAGATTCTGAGGTATACAGTCCTTAAATCTGTTATGTCTCAACCCATGGGGGCCTGACATATTTGTCTTCTTCCTTCAGTGCACTGGTTACTCACATAGATCCTAGGACATATGGCAGGTAGGAGGCTTCTCTCAGCTGTTTCATCCCTGTCCTGCACAGATGGGGCACACACAAGTCGGATTGTTATGAGCCCTGTGATCCGATTCTTGAGCAATGGGAAGATGAGGGCAAGCTGGGAAACTCATGTTGCACACGTGGTCACATCATTCCAGATGATTCCTCCCTTCTTCAATTCCTAAACTATTAATATTAAACATTTATAAGTGTGTAACAAATGAAATTGTTATTTGCAAAGACTTTTTTGCAGCTAAGCAATTTAATACATTGATGAATTAGCAAACAGAAAATAAATTAGAACATCATACTTGTGTTTACATTAAATGGCCACTTGTATTAATGTTTATAGCTGGTTTATCTAAGGGCAACATCCTATCATTCATTATTCATTAATGTTAATGAACCTACTGTCCTCTAATTTTGATAAAGATTTTTGCCCACAACATAACTCAAGTACAATTTTGAAGGATGTTTTGAGAACGTCAAAGAGCTGAAACTGGAGACTATGATTGACAAGAGAAGAGTATGTTACAGAGAAGACATGTCCCTGTGTTTTTATTTACAAACAAATATAAGTTATTTTATTTACTGTCATTAAATCAACAATAATGTAATCCTTCCTTGCACCTCCTGAAACCCATACTCCAGTAAACACTCATAGAAGGCCATGGACAACCACTGGCAGATCTGGATGCGTAGTTGGCTGCAGGCTTGGTAGGAGAGGTGGATGCTGCTGCTACCTTTTGTTCTATAAAATATTGAAGCTCCCATTCTCCTGGGGCCTGTTCAACCTACCTACTTCAAGGGAATGGTCTGATCCCCAGGGTAATGGCTGTCATCCATGGGAGAAGAGAGGAAAAGAAACCTCCATTCAGAAGAATTTTCAAGATGTACCTGCAGAAAGCCTGGCCTGATCCCAGGGCTGGTCCTGCTTTGGGCACAGGGTTGGACCACAGACCTCCTGGGGGCCCTTCCCACCCAAAAGGTTCCATGAGAAAGAAGGCACAGGAACAAGGGGCATAACCCTTATCCCTTTAGATAACTGAAAAATCTGAGAAAGCCAATAATGTGAATACCTGTATGTCCCATAGAGTCATCTCACAGAAAATGAGGAGGGACCCACATTCCAGCGTACATCACCAAGGACTTTCCACTCTCAGCAGTCAAAACTTGCAACAGAATACTGAAAAAACTTTTCTTGAGGGATGTTTTAAAAGAGAAAACAAGCCTTGATCCATTCTTGCGAGGAAATAAAGAAAATGACTATTAAACAGAGGAACAGGACTTGGGATTCTAGCTGGAGGAAGACACCGACCTAACAAGTAACTCCAGAGCCCTAAAGAGGCAGAACTTGCATCATACCCTTACCTTCCTTTTCTTTAAGATTACATTCAGGCAAAATACTTACTGAGGAGTTGTGCCATTTTCAAATCCCTTCCACGGTACCCAGCTCTTCCTATTGCAGCATGTGAGAAGCCACCACATACCACTGCTCCACTGGGGCCAAGAGCCTAGAAATTCATTGAGGCATCATCCAGATTGTGAAGATACTGTAGACTGAGTTCTTGACATCAAAACAAACATCAAGAAAATAAATAAAAAAACTCCGTGGGGTTTTTCTTTCTTCTCACTTGCAAAACTCGTTTTTTTACATAAAACACTACTTATGCCTAATCTGCCCTGGTAAATAGGGACAGGAGCTTTACAAACCCAATTATAGGTTGCATAAAATAGTTTTTAGGTAACTAAATTAAATTCTGAAGTGATAAACATTGTTATGGTTTTCTAATACAGAGGCTGTTTAATTGGATTCCCTGGACCACAGCAGCCCAGCTCTGGAGTCAGAGGTGACTGCTGCAGGAACATCAGAAGGCAAACCAGATTTTTTTATATAATATATAGTAATTCAGTGACCTTTTTGGAGGAATGAGATATAAAAAGACCTATTTAACTGCCTCATATGATGTCTGATAGCTGAAGCTAGAGAAATTCAGGCAAAACCACACATTTCACTAGATGAAGCCTATCCATTCTCCATCCAAGAAAACCTGTAAATCTGCGTTAAATGCTTAGAAGCTATGTGCAGGCAGAAGGTAAAGGTTTGATGCAAAAAAACGTTTGGTAAAGTTACAGACTGACCTGTACAAGATGGCAAATTATTCCAGTAATGCCTTCCAGGACATTAGTCATTTTGTTAGCAGCAGTGTTACCACCATCAGGCCACTACCATTAAAACCTATATGAAACAGAATTTCTGCTAGAAAACAGTTATCGGGCCTTTTCTTCACAGACTGGTCTTTTTTTCAGAACCTAATCTGTGAAACAAATAGACCAAATCCCCTTGTTTGATCCTTTTTAAATCCTCTTTTCCTCATAAGGGGTCCATTCCCATTTTCTCTGTGAATATCCCCAAATAGCTCTCCTAGCCAAGAAGGACAAATATTCCTCCTCCTCTGCTCCCCTTTTTTTTTTTTTTTTAATGGGACTCTGTGCTGGCTTTTTAATTGAGATCCGGGCTCCCTGCAGGCTGACACCTTGTTCTGTAAATGTCTGGGCAGCCTCTCATTATTCACAGCTTTAGGTAAGTCCATCTCCATTAGTGCTTATTAAGTCATAAACAGGAACTTTAAACACTATTGTATGGATTCTGTCTCTAAAATAGTCCTTAAACCATACTTTGGCACTTATTTTTTTTCCTCTGTGTGCTAAGATTAAATGCTGACTTTGGGACAGAATTCTGTCCTTGCCTGTCCTGTTATAGAGAATTTTCCTTGTGTCTTGATAATTTTGTAAAATAATCACTGTATAAGCACCAAAGATATCAAACTTATCAGTCCTGTTTTGACTCAGGGCAAGGCCATTGCTCTCTGAAAACTCCTCTATGCTTGGATGAGACATTATGACAGTGGAGAAAAATTCTTTAGAATTCTCACAACATTGTGCCTTGCAGAAATCATTAATTTGTACTTAACTCCAAAAAGCTTTGCCTGTTTGTCTCCATTTCCTACAGTAAAAATTGGAAATACTTGGTACAGACCTACATATTCTGTTACAAAAGGCAGTCTGCAACATTTCATTTCATTCCTTTATGTTCCCACTCTTTTCGAGGGTACTCCTTGAAGTTCAGTTTCACCTGAATATAGAGGAGTTGTATTTACAACTCAGAGGCTATGCTTTAAGTCTCCTGTTTCATATAGCATAAGGTAAATGCTAGGATATGCTCTGATTAAAAATGTTAACATTATAGGCTCTATGCAATGTGCAATTTTGGGATTAAAGACCACAGTACAGCTTTCTCAGGATGTATATATACAATATATTTTCTTCAGTAGTGTAGTGGTCTGAGGTAGCCCCAAGCCTTTCCATCTCCATTATCAGTTCCTATCAGTTTATCACTATGTCAAATATGCCTATGCAATATGGGATCATGTTCCACAGCACTCCACTTTTAACAGAAAGAAAGGCTTTCTCTGGCTCTGATCTCCAACCAGTTGCAATGGCACAGCTGAAAGGGCAGCGAACTTCAAGAGAGCACACAGGGCAAGGGAGGGCCCAAGCCTCTTAAAACTGTCTTCTCTATAGGCAAAGTAGTTTTAAAAGATGCGATTCAATCGGAATGTTTCATGTATGGTGTCTCCAGTAATATGATTCAGCAGAAAACATTAGAAGTAGCAAGATAAAATTAGATTTTTGAAATGTCCAGTTCAATAGCGGTGTTTACTGTAGATGCAATCCACCTCCTTTATCCCCATTTCTGTACACCAGTATAGATGCTGATTTAGCAAAGTAATTAAACCATGCCTAATTTTAAGCATGTGGGGAGTCCCACTGGGTTCAAAATTATTCACATGCTTAAGTACATTGCTGAATCAGTGCTGAAATGGAAATAGTTACATAATTACAGGATTATATGAACATAGAGTTGCAAATGTGATGTTTAAAAGAGAAAGACTAATTTACAGGATGATAGGAACATTTAATTGCAGTTTAGAGATGGAAGGAAATCCACAACCATAAATGATGATACAAAACACAGCATGTCTTTTACTGTCACTGTGGCATCTTTAACTTGGAAAGCTTAAACTGAGAACTCAAGCAGGTGCAAATTTTCACATACAGCCTTTGTACGTTTCCTTCTGTACTTGCACACTTCTAAATAAAAATATCTGCTTTTCAGCATTCTTGAGTTTTTACTCTAACCCAGCACTAGTTCCACTGCACTGTAATATGAGGTCATAACTCTAAATTATTTCACAAGCCATGCCGCTATCTCAGTTATAGGATCAGACATCTCTGACAGACTGCTGGGCTATACTGCCTTTTTTTTTGGTTTTTTTTTAAATCATCTGTCACTGATTAAACCTGGCACCTCTGTCCATACTCAGAGATTTAAGGGACTTTCTATCCAGAGGTCAGTTCCAAATCTACCAATAGTAGAAGGCAGCCCTGCCTTGCAAGAAAGGACCATCTTCTGTTGCAATGGTGAGTGACATGGGTGTCTCCCACTTCCCACAGCATCCTTCTCTCATAGGTTTCCATGTTTTCTGCCTATAGGAGAAGACAAGTCACTCACGAAGCCACTGAGCTTTCTTTCTCTACTGCGAATGTCAACATGGGTTCAGACAAAACTTTCACAGAGACTGCTTTAGGTCTGCACAGCCTCCATGAAGTGTGGGTAGATGCATCATCTACTGACCCAATAAGTTGCCCTGTTTGCAATTCAGAGCCTTCAAAGGTGGTCTAAAGATCAGAAGAGAAAACTTTTGTATGCCTGCATCCCATTCCCCTCTGGATTTCACATCCCTTAACTGTGCCTACAGAAAGGTTTCTCCCTCTCTTCTGTTTATAATCCACAAGCAGCTGCTGAAAAGAGAGATCTACATTTGTATATGGAAAACTTGGGCCTGGCATATCTTCTGAGTCACCTAGCTGGCCACAGGCTGCTCTCAGTCACAGCCAGTTAAGTCAGAAAGGCTGCATCAATGCCAGTCTACAATTCGACCCCAGCACGCCCAGCTTCCTCAGCTGGTGACTAGAGAGGAGGTCAGCAGCATTTAACAGCATTAATGAAACTGGAAGCTGTGACTATGTATAACAGGATTGTAAGGCCCTGTTCCCATGGCTGTTTCCTTCCTCTTGAGTTCATCGCCACTGTGTAACACTGACACCATTCTATCGCATACAGCACTTTCTCAAGGGGTTCAAATGTGGACAGGCCACTGCTCTGCTTTGCAGACCAATATGGCTTGGAATAAACTTTGCTAATCTATGCCTGTGTGAGGGTGGAATAAGACAGGCAAAGCCCACAAGAAAATCTAGTGCATTAAGAGGAAGCAATTGGAACACTCTTTTGTTTGCTTAGCAGGCAGAACAAGTCTGGGGTGGTTTTATGAGAATACCTGATGCATGATACTTTTATTTGTTCTTCGATTCTACTGAGTGCCTGCTCTGAAAAAAACATAGGGCTATCAAAGCAACCCACTACAGTAAACCTGTAACAACTTCACAATAAAAGCTTAAAAACCACGCCAATAAGAAATATACTTGCAGAAAATCTTGGTAGTTCTAAACTATATCGTGCTTCACAAACTGGTTTCCCAAACATATAAACTTGTAGAAATACTAGCACAGATCATCAAGATCAACTTTGCCGTGGTAAACCAGAAATATTCAAATCTTGCTGACAGATACAGTATGTTTTACCCTGTTAGAAGAGCACAGTGTCAATTTTCCACCATTTAAACCAAAGTTTTTGAAGAACAAAAGCTATTTAAGAAGACAGAAACAAGTTACTAAGTTCCAGAGCACGAAGCTGGCACTGAAAGTTGCTCGTTCTTAGTCTTTGTTACACTACTGTGACATCAGTCCTCAGTATCCCCCTGTTCCTGAGACAGGGCACCACGTTCACTTTGGAAGTTTCCAGAGTTACAGACTCATGGTGAATAAACACTGGCGACTGATAGTCTGTGTTCTCTGTGTCATGTAAGAGCAGATGACTGAACAGATGATAGGCACTTTCCTCTGCTGAAGAGTATTTTTGCTCAGGTTATGTGAGAAAAGGTTTGCCAACATTTCCTGGTGGACTAGAACTCCTGAGAAATTAGGTAAATCTGAGAATACGGGTATGGTTGACTTTTTGCTGTTTCTATCCACTGATTTACCACCTTTAAACAGTGCAAAGGGGTCCATTCTGCTGTGATGGGAAAAACCCAATAAAAACCCCTCAAAGCCAGACTGGAGCAGCAGGAGTTTCTCAGAAGGGGAGGGCTGTGGTTGTGGGGGACTACTCAGCACAGCAGCTCCATGAAACAGCCAGGGATTTCTTCAGGCACCCATGCACACATACACAGACCTTTATTGGAATGTAATGGGACCCCTGCTTACATTTTAAACTTGCATCTGAACCAAGGAGTCTAAAAGCAGCCTAACCTGCATAGAAACAAAACCTGGGGAGTTCAAAGAAAGCGATTTTCAATTTTTAAAGAACTCCTAATCATCTGATACTCTCCCCAAGGGAAACACTGGCAGCACCCTCATCTTGATTACAGGAATTGCTGCTCCAGCAGCTGGCAACAGGAACAAAAGGGCATTGTCTGGTCAGTCAGGAAACAAGGAGGAAGTTTTGAGATCAGTGACAGCTAACCTCCACAGCTCAAGTTTAAAGCAACAAATAACAATTCCCTGCAGCCTGAGGCCTGAAAGCACTGAGTAAAAATTAAAAAAATGAAAAACACTTCCCTTGAATTCGTTCAAGCAAGCAGTCTTTTAAAAAAGTGAGTAATGCTTATGGTTCATTAAAAATGAGGAAAAGCACACTATAATGAGCCTCACTTATGAAGTAAGGGTGATTTTCACATTGTGAAGCCGGCTGTACTGTCCCCATAGGTGGGCTCTGATGTCAAACATTCTCTTAGGCCAGCGTCATTGTTCTGCTGCCCCACAAACATTCATCTCAGCAAGAACATGAACAGCTCCGTATTTCTAAAGCAAGTTGCCTTGATTATTTTTTGTTCTTAATTTTCTAAAAAAAATGCTAGGAATTGGTAGGTAATTATGTAGCAAGAAAACACACCATTTTAGTCTTCCATTATTTTTTCCTATTGCTACCATTGTTTAAAATTTGAAAAGGATTACAGCAGTGGTTTCAATAAAAATTGGCAAGTTACAAAAAAATGTTTCAAAGCTACATATGTTAAGCCAAGAATATGTACAAACACAATAACCTTGCCATTCTTTGGTTTATTTCAGTAAACTCTGATTAAAAGCTTCTTACATGGTTTAAGTAATTGGTTAAAATAATTGTGGAACAGTCCTAGATCCTTTGTGAAGTCAGATATACTGAAAGTAATTTCTATGACAAAAGCGTTAGCTGAAGGAATAAAGGGAAATTCATCACCTGAAATGTTCTTGCTCTAACTTGGAAATACCCTTGGTATGTAATCCCGTCACATGCCATCAAATCACAGTGATTTGAATACTGAACATCAAAGATTAAACATAAACTACCTTCCTTCTGCATAAAAGTTAGGATCTTTGCTCTGGGATTAGAGTAAGTTATTTTTAGGGGGGAAAAAAAACCCAAACACAGAAAAACCAACCAACCGAAAAACCAAGTAAGCTTTGCAGAAAATCTGGTATTTCCATTTTTAGTGAGCTTTCTTCTACCCCACGAGAAAGAGTCTACCAAGCCCCAACTGACTGCAAAAGCATTGAAAGATGATCAGTGAAACCCTTCTAACTGGGCAATTACTTTTTGATTAGCAAAGGCCACTTAAGGAAACATGATGACCAGCTTTGCCTAGAAATTTTGCTTTAGATTTCAGCAGGAGAGAGGTAAGCAGTGCACCAGCAGGTGAAAGGTAGCAAGGGAATCAAAGAATGGTTTGTGTTAGAAGGGACTTTGAAGATCACCCAATTCCAACCACCTGCCATGGGCAGGGACACCTTCCACTGTGTCAGTCTGCTCAAAACCCCATCCAACCTGAACACTCCTATGGATGGAACAGCAACAGCTTCTCTGGGCACCCTGTACCAGTGTCTCACCATGCTGACAGTAAAGAATTTCTTCACAATATCTAATCTAAACCTACTCTCTTGCAGTTCAAAGCCATTCCCTCTTGTTCTGTCACTATATGGCCTTGTAAAAAGTCCCTCGATGCTTTTCTTTTGGACCCCATTTAGGTTCTGGAAGGTTGCTCTAAGGTCTCTCTTGTCTGTCCTTCCTAAAGATCTTTTATCTTTCCATTCCAACACTTAGTCATAAAAGTCATCCCACCACATCTCTGTGATGCCAGTAATATGGTAGCCCTCTTCATGCTTATAGCCATGCTAATGTAATGTCAATCATTATAGTACTTGTGAATGTGTTTTTAAGGTCACTCATTCACAACAAGTCAGGATGGTTTTCTCCATTTTTCTATATCTATTTTAAGAGAAGATTAGAATCTTCAGGAAATAAGACCTGATGAAAAGTAAATAAACCCCTTTATCAGCTCTGGCTGCATTCTGTCTCCTTAATCATACTTCTATTTCCAGTATGCATCTGTCAAAGATCAAGTGCTATCCCAGTAGATTAAAAACAAGCTCCCAAAGCCGACACAGAGAGGCTGATCATGCAGGTTGTGTGTATTTGTGGTCTCCAGCGACTCTTCATCCCCAGCTTCAAGCAATGAATGAACCGTGGTTGCTGCAGGCATCACAGACCAGGCATCAGCAGCCGGCAACATCCCAGAGTGATATCCCAGGGCAAGTGCGACCTGAGCACTTCTCAGGAAGAACTGATGAAGCTTGTGACAAAGTTCCCCTCAGCAAGACACATCTCAGCAGCCAAGAGTTCTCCCTCCATCCGTTCACAGAGTCCCTTGTTTTTGATAAACCATCAACATTCTCCCAGCCCTGTATTACATTTGGCTGTGTGGCAGCATCTCTGGCAGTTACGGTGAAGCTCCGAGCACATTTAATTGAGAAATAAATGGTGCACAAAAGGCTATAAAATCTCTGATGGACACATTGCTGGGCCATGCATCAGGCCCATCTGAGCAGCAGGTGAGAGCTGTGAAGGATCTTGGTACTCCAGGTGGAGACTGATCAACAAAGTTACCCAGTGGCCTGCAGATTGAAGGGAGTATCAGAGGGAGCCCAAGCTCTGCAGGGACAAGAGTGATACCTAGAGGCCTGAGCTTCTTTAACTGTCCCTGTCTGCACTTCAGGGACATTTTTCACATCCTTATCTTTCAGGACAAGTGATATAAATAGAAATACAGTGTATGAGCAGGGTAGAGATCACCCACCCCTATAATACACTTCTATTCCAGGTCAGCTCTACGGTGTGGTTTGAGCTCTCCTTCACAGCCCCCACACTAAAGCCCACATTGAGATTCCTTCACTGAAGCTTTCATGAATCTCTCCTCATGTCTTTCTTCTATCAGGTCACATGTTGAAGCCACTTTGCTTACCAGCAGAAAGCAGAATTTCTCAATAACCCATTTTACTTTGTATTTCATTTCGATAAATCATGCAACAGTTCCAAAGAGCTCACTCTTAAAGAGACAGCTCTGACTCTTAAAATTTGAATGAGGTCTGCTACACCATCAAGCAAAATTATGGCATGATTTGTAGTTAAGATGTTTAATGACAACTGGGTTTAGGCATTAGAGAAATTACAGAATTAGAGAGATATGTTAGCAATATTTCCTTGCCTGTCAGGGTGACAGAAAAACTGCACAGGCTGAACATTAATATATCACAGACTATCGTGAATTCCATATAATAAATCAAGATCACCTAATCATCATTGGTTCTTAGAACACCTATGGATTTTGGAAGCTTTATGCCCTCTTACACATAGATTATCAGTATATTGTGCAAGGAACTGGAGTATTCTGTATAAAACATCTGACTTCAGCAAAGTTAGTGAAAGTTTCAGAATGGAACATTTTTTTGGACAGCCAAGATTTCACCCCATTTTGTACTTCCATTAGTATAGATTAGGAGAACAACACAGCCAGCCTAACTCCATACTAATAGATTAATACAGGGTTGTCCTATGAAAGCATCACACAAATAGGAACATCCTGGAGAACTGGCCAGAAAGACAAAAACTTGGTACAGAAGTGCCACAAAGTCCCTGAAGTGGCACTTACAAAAGTTCACTTGAGTTTCTATTAAGGTGCAGGATTATGAGCCTGGAGAGCCTCTTTTGGTGGCTGACTAGTACAGATTTATGGAAATATTAAGTCATGTATCCCCTCAGTTCTTCAGCTTTCCTCACTACAAGCTGTCAGGAATCCCACCTCACAACCACACTGAGGAACTGAGCAGGTTTTTCACGTATGTGCTGGTCACAGAACTGAAGGTATGCGTGCCTGGTGAGTTAGCCCATGTGAGCTAAAGGTAAGTAACACAACTTCTTCCTCCCTCAAAAGTACCCAGCATCTCTACTCAGCTTGTGTCAACCCCAATTCCACACAGCTCAGGTTGGGTTTTTTTTTTATTTTTTTTTTTTAATTGAAACTTGTAGAGTTAATGGTTAAGCCAAGAAAGAAAAACACTATTATGACTCCATCACCTCCTTTAACACACTCTTTGAGGAGGCTGAGTATACATATTTGAAGGAATATTTTTCAGATCATTAAATATAAAGCTTTCCCAAAGAAAACATTCTTGTTCACTTCTGGAAATAGCTGAGATCTGAGGCAATGAGAACAAGTTGCCTTGGGTCAAGTGAAAGCTAAACCTAGACCAGCTAGACTAGTGAAAAGACTATAGTTCAGAATAGGGGTGAATATAAAGTGGATATTTTTTTTTAGCAACTAATAGGTTGAAAAGTCCTTGCTCCTTTACAAGGAAACACCAACAAATCAGAAATGCTAAAAGCAAAACAGTTCCTTGAATTTATAAAAGTTTTCTGTGCAACACATTAGTTGTAAAATGGTATATAAAATCATATGAGCTTGGTCAAGACTGTTTGGGATTCTGAGACTTTTTTTTTACATTATGGTATTGGAAAATAAATCCAGTATAAGGAGGGTTAACATAGCAATTAAGTATTCTTTTAGGTGTTATTTTAACAGGCTTCCTCCTCTCTGCAGTTTTATGAGCACTGCAGGAAAAGCTGGATTATGGTTTTGTTATTTTCCAGCCTAAGTGTTTCCCCTTTCCCCCAGGATCATTTTATTTGCAATGAGAATCCATGAGAGAAAGCCCTTGGTAAAGCTAACACTGAAAACGTGCAGGTTTTGGCTCCTGCAAGGCCTTCCTCAGGCATCTCTCCTTCCTGCTGGGCTTGGGAGGAAAGCTGCAGACACGGTCAGTGGGAAGATGAACGTTTCTAGAGACTTTTTTAAAAAAGGGAACAAGGCAAGATATTGGCACACATTTTGTATTCGTTTGGTTTAACAATTAATATAAACCAAATAAAAGCTTATTTCACCATATGCTTGAAATAAAGAATTTAATGTTAAGAAAACTTGATGCAGTTTCAACTGAGAAGGCATATCCATTGCTATGGCTGCATTGTATGTGTGCATCTGCAGAGACAGATCTAATCAGTGGCTGAAGCCATGCTGTGTCCAAGACTAAAATAATACATTTATTAGATTTCAGGGGTGTAGCAAAAGCTTGGTTTTTTTTTCTGGGGAGCTATTTATAACATCTTATAATGAAAGTAAGAGGTTCCTGTCTCTGTGATCCTACACATGCTGCTTTAGAATGATTAAATCCTCTGAATTATAACTCAAACACTAAGCTCTGCTGTGAGCTTGATGGCAAGCCTGGCTCTGAATGTGGTGTTTTTGTATCTCAGTGGGATACAGCCCACATTTGTAACTCTGACTGCCTTTAGGATTTCACAGGGCTGGCTCTGCGCTGGCATTAAGCAGAAACTGTGGGTTTCTAGGTGTCTGACAGCCACTTGAAAGTCAATTTGTAGTTGTTTGTGTCTGTTTCACTAGAGCTGCTCCTCACAGGATTAGCCAAAGGGACAGCAGCAAAGATGTAGTACAGCCTTTCCAGCGGCCCATGAAAGGGAGGCAGAGGAGCTTTACAGGCTGTTACCAGCAATCCTGCATTTCCACTTGGCAGGACTTGGACACGCACAGAGGAATTAATTTGGATGTGGGGCAAGAGTCACTGAGAGCTGGTCTGGCTTAAGACTTCCTGAAAGAACATAAAGATAATTTATCCCTAAGATTCAGTCTGTATTCCCCAAATACTTAATGCATTTCAACACTTACAAATTATTCTCGTTACTGTTGTTTAGCCACTCCCATTTTATATTTACTACACTTTATCTTTTAAGGATGTATTAAAACCAGCAGCTCTGTCTCTTCCCTTGCCTATAAAACACAACCAAAACCAAAGAAGATATAAGCAGTTAAAACTGAATTTTACCTCTCATACCCTTTTCATTCTCCAAAAAGACACTGTTGCTGCTATGTCTGGGGTGATGTTTTACTCTGTTTTATCATAAGAATTCATGCTTATAGAATTTACCACAAAATCCATTTTGATTCTTGACAAAGGAATACACTCTGTGATATAAACAGGCTTTTATTTTAACCTGTATTTCTTGTCTACATGGTACCAAGTAAAATTCAAATGGTAGAGTACATACAGATGCAACAATTCCACTGAGCCTGTAGAGAGGCTGAAAAATGCCTAAGGTAAGAAGCAAAGATTGACTAGGTCACTTTATAAAGTCAAACTGATGATTATGAACAACTTACTCTCGCTTGAAATTATTCTTCAGTCTCTTTCCAGGCCACATTTGGCTATGTGGTATTTGATTTTTACACAACACCAAGTGCATTATCAGTATTTCGTGCCTTTTAATGTCACCTACACAAACTGTGTAGGACACCACATAACACCAACCTAACAGAGAGGAGATAACTCTGCATCTCAAGAGAAGAATGTTTCAAAACGGTGTTAAATACACTTACATGCATATTCTGAACCCATCAATCTACAGGTGTTACTGAGTGGAACTCCATGCAATTGGAGGGACCTGGAGTACCTACTGAGTTCTAGGGTTGAAGAGTCCCATGTGTTCATGAGGGCAAAAAGAACCACCCCTCTGTGCTCCATGCCCACAGCACCCCATTTTGCTTAAGCAAAACTGCAGAGCTCAGTATCTCTGTACCATGTATCGACACAGCTCTAATTTGCCTCTAGTTAAAAATACTTAAGGCATCAAAGTCATAGAATCTCCTCTGAATGTCACCTCCCACAAAAAAGGTTGATCAAAATAAAATAAGAAAAGGTCACAATGCTGGAGAGGCAGAAACAGATTTTTGCAAGCAATAAGGATATGCCAAGTGGATTAACGTGAAATATAAGTACATTTAATGTAGCACTGGGCTACATATAACGAAGGATAAGGCAAATCAGTCATCAATTAACTATATTCCATCATTCCTGAAGACAGCATCTAGAATGACTCAAAGCTTGGGGTAACAGCTCTATAGTTTATCAAACTAAACATCACATATGCCACACTCAACTTCTGTCCTGCTTGCTGAACACTTTAACTCAGAATGCAGACATTACCATACCAAACCTCACCATCTCCTTTCCAGCAACTTAAAAGCTTGGCAGCAAATAAAACTAGTATTCAATCCAGAGTCAGAGTCATACCAAGTTTAAGGAATACAATCACAATGTCACCAAACCCTGATCTTGGGATTATTCACAGGCAAACTTTTATTTCTAGAAATACATCTGTCCTGCAAGATGGACTGACTTCATCTAAATTAAACTCCTGCTTTTAATCTGCTTCTAGAAGATTCAGCCTCAGATTATTTTGAGTAATTTCTTATCTTGAATATAATACATCATTTTCTTTAACAGCTGTTCCACTACTGGGTTGGTTTTTCCTCCAGGTACTGGCAATTCCAAGTTTTCTTCAATATGTAACAATGATTTCAGCTTAATCCAATATTAACTCTTTTTTCCAAAGATGCATTTGCACTGGGCAGGTGAACTTGAAGCTCAGATTCAATGTCTTGATGGCTGGAAAGAAAAAAATAAGGGAAACCTTTCACAGTGCCAGGTCAACATCCCAGAACATATTTTGAGTAAATGCTTAAATCTCACTAAGGTCTGCTTCTTTGCATAAAGAGAAAGGCTCAATCCATTTTCTAGTTATGTCCCTCAATCCCTCAACAGCATTACTGGCTGCTTCTCTTCCACTTCCAAACAGCACATCAGGAAACACATCATACCAACTTTGCATTTAGAAAGTCTTCCTGCAACCAGCCTTTGCATGCACCATGAGAACTAAAACCATGCAGCAATTCTTTCACCAGTGTCTGGGAAAGAGCCACTCATAAACCCAGACCACAAACCCATGATGCTACACACTTACTCAGCACAAACATGTAAAGCTGGAAATCTATTTTTAGAAAAGAACAGACTTTTTCCTCCAGCTATATAGAAACATCCTTAGATTTTATTCTAGATAGAATTGAGACTCACAATACACATCTTTGTAAAACTAGCCATGATTATCAGCACCGTGTATAGGCACTATTTAAAGAGCTTATTCTCATTTATTGGAGCGCTCCAATGGTTATCTGCATTACAGTAATTCCTTTATCTCTTCCATGAAGTCACATAATATTTTGTTGTGTAATTCTTTGAAGTGAAATTTCTATACTTATGCATTTTAACCTTACACACTGTGCTGATTTTAGCTGGGGTACAGGTAATTTTCCTCATGGCAGCTACTATGAGGCTGTGTTTTGGATTTGCGCTGAAAATGTTGATAACACACGGATGTTTCCATTATTGCTGAGCAGGACTTGCACAGAATCAAGGCCTTCTCTGTCCCTCACCCCAATAGCAAGTAGGCTGAGGGTGGACAAAGAGTTGGGAGGGGGCATAGCCATGAAAGCTGACCCTAAAGACCAAAGGGATATCCCACACCACATAGAATCATGCTCAGCAAATAGAGCTGGGAAAAGAAGGAAGGGGAGGACATTCAAAATGATGGTGCCTGTATTACATGTGATGAGGCCCCTGCTCTCACACGGATGGCTGAACACCTGCCTGCCCAAGGAAGCAACGAATTAATCCCTTGTTTTGCATTTCCTATTAAACTGTCTTTACCTCAACCCATAAGTTTTCTCTTTTATTCTTCCCATTCTCTTCTCTGTCTCTCTGGGGAGCAAGCAGCTCCCCATCACTCTTAACTGCCAGCTGGGGTTAAGCCATGCCATGTACAAGGGACATCCCACAGCCAGTAAGGCACTGGGCTGGGCCTCAGTGTCATTAAAGCTGGTCAATAATCTGTACCTCAGATCCCACTCATCCTGGTTTTGGCTGGAATAGAGTTAATTTTCCTCTTAGTAGCTGGTACAGTTTTGTGTTTTGCATTTAATGCTTACCCCAAGACAAGGACTTTTCAGATTCCCATGCTCTGCCAGTGAGGAGGTCCCCAAGGAGCTGGGAGGAAGCATGGCTAGGATAGCTGATCTGGACTGGCCAGGTGGTATTCCATACCACAGACCATCATGCCCAGTACATAAACTGGGGCAGTTGGCTGGGAGGGACTGATCATTGCTGGGGGATGGGCTGAGCATCCATCAGTGGGTGGTGAGAAACTGTGTGGTGCATCACTTGTTTCTCTTGGGTTGTTACTCCCTCTCCTTTTCATTACAATTATGATTATGAATTGCATATTATTATTGTATTATGTTTCATTTATTAAACTGTTCATATCTCAATCCACAAGGTTTACCCTCTTATTCCAATTCTCCTCCCCATCCCAATGGCAGGGGTGGAACTGAGCAAGTAGCCACGTGGTACTTAGTTGTCAGCAGGGATTAAACCACAAGAACACTTGAAGATGATTTCTGATTAGAAAGAAATACAATTGGACTAATACAGTCTTTTGCTGCTAATTCAGTACCCATCATCAAGGGCTGAAACAGTGAAATGGTAAATATATGGGCATTTCATAACTCTGGAAGATTTGCCTTGTATTAATATAAACTGCTTCTCAAATTTACATATTCCAGTTGTCATTTAGAGCTTCTCGCTGGACAAAGAGCTGTTTGTCAAGAATGAGAGGAAAAATACAGTCTTAAGGCACTCTGCAGCAAGCACTATCTGATACTTCTGAGGTGTGATAGCAGCCAGAGGTTTGGCTACTTATAATTTATAGTGAGAACATCTGGCATCTGTAATGAAATACTTGGTATTTCTCCTAACTGATCTTCTAATCTGATCCCATTCTTGCATGAAATAAAATTCAAAATGCTAACCAGTAAACATAAAGGAAGTCAATCCTGCTGAATGCCAGCTGACACAAGGGTATGTCCTATTTGCCTCCAGGTGATGTCCCCAAATACATTTGTAGTTCCTGTACTACCCTTTTCTTTCACATTCATGGGTAACTCTCACTGTGGAACTGCACTTTTGCCTCCACAGAGCAGGTGAACACAATGATTATCCACTCTTTTTCTACTTGAATTAATATACCATTGCCTCCATAATGATAAGGTTGACAGATTAAACCCAAGAAATTGTTGTTTCTTTTTATGTGGTACATACTAGAAAGACGCTTGTCGTACAACAGTTGGCTTCCTGAAACACATAAGATCCAAAATCTTTACACCAGCTCCTGGATGATCACAAGAATAATAAATGGAAGAGGCAAGAGTTCCCTCCCTGCTAATGTTAATAAACATAATATTTAAACATATATATCTTTGGAGACTGGTTATGTTTCATCCTTGAAAACCCAAAAAACAACAACAATGCTATTTTCTCTGCAGAGATTAGGCATTCAGGAAATGTGAAGTGCCAGGAAATGAATGCAGGGTTTATTTTAATAGGTTCATTGTTACCTGCAGACACAGTCTAAGCAAACATTTCCTTCAGCAATGAAGTCAATAGCAGCCTTTCCAGCTGCTGCAATGACTGCCTTTGTGACATCGCCGTGGATAGTTCTGTGCTCTGTGTTAGTTTGTTGAACTGGCGATAACACAGGAAACCGACAGTTTTAATTTTCATCTCCACGCTCTAAAGAGATGAGCAGTTTCCACAGAAATTCATGGCATAATTAAGAGGCTATATCCAACTAAATGCGATTACAAGACAGGGAGCTAAACTCCCCAGCTCTTCAGAAACCTAGGAGGCAGAAGTTACAGTGGGTGAGGACTCGCTCACCCCTACAAAAGCAGAGAGTTCCCTGTCACAGCCTGGAAAGCTTCTGCATGGGGGCACAGCCTTGAGGCTCTGTGGAGCTGGGCACAGTTCTGGCACCTGGGAGATACTTACAAAAAAGTGAGGTGTGAGTGCATTGACAATATTCAATGCTAAATACTTGAAGAATTAAGAAACCTTCCTGCCACGTGTTTTGTGAGATACCATCGGCTTTGTTTCAAAGTTATCCCCCCCCCGGCTCTGATTTTGTTTTCTCTCATTTTAGTCACCAGCACTGTTTACATCAGAAGTGCAGAAGTATGAAAAAGTAGTAAAATGAAACAGACAACAGAAAAACTTTAACTTTTCTCATCATTGAGCTTTTCCTTGCTCATGCATGCTGGGGAAGGAATAGAACTCATACTGCCTTCTGGGTCTTACAGGCTTTAGAGTGTGCTGGCAAGCAAATTACTTCCCAGCCAGAGGGATTTTCCTGTCCTTTTGAATTTGTTGTGATGGGGGATGATTTACTCCTGTGCCTTCCCCTCCCTCCTCCAGGACTTTTACACACTCCTACCCAAAGGCACATGCATATGTGTAAATACATGTGTATACACAAAACTGGTCTTGTTTCTGTGGCACCAAAGCAAAAACTTTCTGTTCTGTATCAGAAAACAAAACCCAGCAAGCAGTTATGGGTCTACAGCTCAATGGATGGCTTGCTATGCCAATGTGTAAGGGTCTTAATAGGTACCACAGCCAAAGTGTATGTGGCTGAGGAACTCCAGAAACAGAAGTGTTGGCCACTCGTAATGTCACTGCTCCAGAAAAAAAGTCACATTTCAAAACACATTTCTTGCTGTCTTGAAACAGGAACTAGAAACTCAATAGGTTCCCCAGTCTGAAGTTCTTATGCTTACAGAAGCGTCAGAGACCCACCATGTCTTATAGATACATACATGAACACCCACCTACAACTCACTTAACCACTGTCACAAAAGCAGAGTGCAATGGATGTTACCCAGAGCTACAGGGAATGCTAAGAACAATTCCTGGGGCTGCCATAACTCCTTGTGGTTTAAAGCTTAGTTTTTATCACATACTTAATGAAAGCTTTTTCTCTGCACTGAAACAGCCAAGAGATTTACACTGCTTTTCTTCTTTCACTTCAAATTTCAAGAGCTGCAGATCTCTTATCAAGGCACATTCCCCAGTAACACAAAGGAAGAGGCCACAGGAACACTCCACTCTGCTAACTGTGCCACTCTAGGTATGACTCCATAACAAACCTGCACACAGGCACTATCATTTGGGTACCCTCTGCCTAACTTACCTGCTACTGCAAAAGATGTGTGGCTTCACCAGTCCCAGGTCATCTCCACCAGCCCCACAGCACTCTCCCAAGGACCTGAAAGCTAAGCTACTATGAGGAGTAATATTTAAGCAACTGAAACCCACCCCAGGTGTTCAGAGTACACATTTTACCTAGGATCCATCTCAGGCAATGAAGAGAACAAGATGCCTTCAGCAGGTGATTCATCTGACTTATCAGCTATCTAACAGCTAGCCTGTAATGGGCTGAGTCTCAGCCTCAAAAAAGCACATTTTAAAAGAGATATGCCAACACCTTCTATTGCTATGAAGGTCAGTAATTTTTTTATTTATATACCTTAAAGATAATAGCAAGGAAAAAAAAAGAATTGGAAAAAAAAGAATAAAAAAGCCAAAGTAAAAAAAAATCCCAAACCTTCGAAAATCAGGGCATACTTCCTCTTCAGATAATCTTTTTTTATAGGCACTATTGTTCTCTTTCTAGCAGAGTATTTAAGTCAGAGAACACTGACAGCATAGGCTGTCAGACATCTGATACACATAATCACTTATATGGCCTGGTTTCCCTTCTCGTCAACATAGTTTAAGCAACATGACAGATGTAGCTTTTATTTGTTTTCTTTTTTTCTTTTCATGACATCAGAGTGACTTTCTGCCTCAGTGAAGGCCATTTCAGTGGCCTTAAAAAAAACAAACCAAAAGTAAGGCAAATTGGCAGTGGCCTGAACAAAAGGCAGGAAACAACTATTCTGCTACCAAGTATTAAATTATATTTTAATTATCATGCATCCCTGGGTCCATACACCTCAAATTTAGTGGAAAATTTCAAAGAAAGAAATGAAACAAAAAAAAAAATCTCTATTTTCTCAGGGCACACACACACACACACACACACATATATATATATATACAGCAGAGAAAGGACTTGCCACAGACCAAAATCTCTGGCCATTTTCACAATCAAAGCCTGGAGGTGTACGAGTAAATCAAAACTGTCTGTGACCATCCCCTGGCCTTGGGACCAGGAGCCACGGAGCACCCTGAGCCCCAGCTCCCCTGAGTATCCTGGTGGTCCATGGGCTTCCTGGTCCACACTGACTCACACGGTCACACCCAGGAACTGCTCACTGGGGCTGCTGTGAGATTTGAAGCCCCTCTGGCCACCGCACTGATGGACAGGCTGTGGAGGTGAAGAGAACCCAAACCTCAGCACTGAGCCCTGGTGCTGGCAGGGCTGTGCCCCAAGAGAGCCCAGCATCTGCAACAGGAGCAAGGCAGCTGTTGCAGGAGCTCCTGGAAATAGAGCAGTGAGATTTTTCCTGAGGAAGATGAGGATCCAGTTGTGCAAATGGTAGAGAGCTGTGTGCTGAGGAAACAGGAGATTCCTCACAACCTACACTCAGATGGGTGCTACTCAAAATCTGCATCAGTATTCAGACAACCAGTGTTTGCCACAGTTAGAGGGGAGACAGCCAAAAGCCACCACAGACACTGTCTGTGCTCAGAAGTGATGAAAAGAAAATGAAATTTTGAATTAAGTCTGTGACTATTGAAGAAAGGCCCACGTGTTTCTCATCAATGTTTTCGAGAAGTGCTCATATCTCAAGAGCACTCTGGGTTGTTTTTACAACTTTTCAATTAATCTTTCTATAGCTGCTTCTCCTGTTTAAGGTTAATAATCCCAAGGATGTTCAACTCTAGCTCCACGTGAACACAAGAATCAGAATCAAAGCCCACAAAAGATTTTCCCAGTGGGAGCTGTACGGACTGATCTTTTCCTCACTGAGACTGGGATGTGGGGGCAAATGATGACTATTAGACTAAAGAATTGCTGTGTTTAGTGGGGATGATGGTTTATTTAATCATGAAACAGCTAAGAACAAACCAGTGATATTTTACAACACTTTATCCTGGAATGCACAGAAAGTGTGTCTTCTTTACTTCCTGTTCTGCAGTGTTCCCATGAAGAGGATGCCTTCTTCTGCTATAAATGTGAAATCTTATTCAGAAAAGAGGCTCACTTATTTATTTTAATGGACAATACAAAGCAAAGGATGGCCATAAGTGCTCTCGGTTCCTTGGGCTGCTTATTTAAAACAAGGCTTACAGTATAAAACTTCAGGGAGGACAGAGAAGAGCAGGATCACTTCTAATAATGTTCCCTCTTTATATGTGTCTTCAAAAATGAAGTAGAGAAAATCTCTAGTAAAGATATTCTGTATCCTCTCTCTTTCTTGAGCAGCCAAAGGAATCATTTTGGGTCATAGCTTCCTAAATTTTCAATATCCCGTATTCAGTAAGTTGAGACACAGGGAGATATTTACAATGATCCCACTCTTTCAGGTTTCAAATGTTTATCACATAAGCATTTCTGGGAAAAAAAAAAGAAAAAAAAATTAGATGTTGAAATTAAATCATTGTGTATATGGCACTGTAAATATAAATGGACACTTTGATCATTAGCTGACACAATGAATTGTCTGCCTGAGAATAATTTGGGTATCAGACTTATGTGTGCTTGCCTGCCATCAGGCCTACAATAAGTTAAGCTACTTAATATGATTAGCTTCCGAAATGGAATTTACTGAATCAAAGAAGACGGGACAAAATGAGGAAATAAGAGTTTTCTTTACTGCTGAATACTACAAATCCTGTGTGTCATTTTGGCTTTGAGAATCTGAGTTTTGTCTCTTTTTAATTTATGGCACAGAACAGAAGTCACACGGATACTGCCTTCTCTTCAGACAACAGTTTAAGTGATAGGGTGCAACAAGCTCAAATTTAGATTTGGTTTATGGGAAAATAATTCACACAGTACACCAGCTCTACCAGAGGCATTGTACAGACAGAGACTGAAGGCTGTCAGAGTTGAGTTGCTGAGTTTTTCTAACAAGGTTCATGTCCTCTGCATCCACAGAGATAACCTGTGATCTGGCTTTTGTCTCCAGTTTAGTATGAACCAGGATCTTCTTGTCTGCCTGCCTTTCGGTAGAGAAGTCAAGAGTCTGGGTGTCCCTGTGTCCCCAAAGAAGACTGACAAATTATAGTGCAGGGTTCAGCTTGATTAAATTTCAGAGAGTCCAGACATGACATTTCTGTCATATAAAGAAAAATAAAAGACTCAGTTCTCACAGTCAGAAAAAGCAGAGGAGGAACATGGCTAACTATAGCCACTTCCATTGGCAACAGTGGTATTAATTAATATTGCCAAAACAAGAAATTGATCTTAGAGTCATTAAAAAGTTGCAAAAGCAGCTTTAGTGCAAGCAATGTTGTATTCAGCTGAGTTTTTAGTGGTTTAACTTTCATGCAGCATAAACACAAAACTAAGCCACAAGCGGAGTTCAGGTTAGTGAGGATCTAAAAGGAGAGGAAGGCGTTGTCTTCTTCCCTAGTGTTACGGGGCAAGGATGGGGCAGACCTGCGCTGTAGGGATGTCAGCTGAGCTGTGCAGGTCACGCTCTGGTTCTTGCTGTCAGGGACCAAGAAGAACATTTTTCTTCTTTTGAAGAAAAGGTATAAAACCAGCAGAAACACAAGCTTGTGGAATCTCAAGGAAGAAGATTTTATGCAAGTATAAGTCATGTTTTACTTAGAGTTAAGCTTCTGGAGTTATCCTCTCCCTGCTTAAACTGTGTGAAGAATTATGCCAATTAAATGGAATAGAGTGTAAGACAGAACTTTCCTGTCACAGTCTTTATCTGTGGGCTGATTGTGGCAGGAGCATTTCAAGAAGTTGCAACCTCTTTTTAAATTTGTGTTTATTCATTCTTTCAGTCTCAGCTCTCTTCAGTTGAGGGCAAACAGGAGGTCAGGGATACATGGATGCATAATGATCACAGGCTTCTGAGGAAAGCACCACATTTATCCCTTCTTCTGGGAAAGGCAGACAACAACCCTTTCCTTCCACCAAGTCAGATATAATTATTGCAGTTCTGTTTGTACAGTTTTATTCTTTTGAAAATCTCAATAGGAAGAAGAAGAAAAGGTGGCCTTTCACCAAAAGCTAGGAGAACCTGAAAAAACCCTCTTACTCATCACTGCATAAGAAGGAATACACTGTTCAAGAGATGTCTGCAAGCTGGCCTCCCACCTCTTTGAGCCTAATTTCCTTGGAGAGAAGCAGAAAAGTAGTGGTCCTTGAAAACTCAAGATTGCAATGCAAAAACCTGGTTTAATATTAACACAGACCTTCAGCTGCCATTGCCACAACCAGATGTTTTAGAAACATTGATTTTCTTGTACTGATAATAAAATGTTATGAGAGTATTTGTCCAGCAAGTGCTTAGTGGCTTTTTTTCAGAGTTAAGTACATTGTCTTATCTGTTTCAGAACATTTTTCTTTCAGAGAAACTGTATGACATTAGACTACTGCCTGCCAAGCCTCCTTTGTCTCTTCAATATTTAATTACAAGTCCAAAGAATGACACAAATGTAGGAAACTGTGGTCTGAAAACTGTGCTTACTGCAACCCATTTTACTCAACAAGGAGAACGACACAGTCAGTGAGGTTTCTGGCTGAACTGAACAATGAAGACATTTTTGCATGAATATTCATTCATGTTTTCTAAAACTTCAGATGGTTACAGCAGTTCTGGCCACCTTTGACAGATTTCAGATTTCTTGTTGAGAACACTGTTCTTGGCAGGAGTTTGGCCAACCTGCACAGCCAAGTGACCCATGTGCCATGGCTGTGGGGGTAACACCAACTCCCCAGCACCACCTCACTCTGACCTGTCCCCTGCACCAAGCTGCTGAGATCTGCTGCTGGAGCATCCTCACACCTGTGACCGCTCTGGCTGTGCTCCTGACACAAGCATGGGATGTATCCACTGTGCTGATCCAGGAGATCTGCCTGTCTAGGCGTGTCATGGCTCTCCCTACAATAATCCCAATAATACAGTGTGGTTTATAACTCAATGAATTGTTTCAAAAAGGAGGGTCAACCCATTTTGATATATGGAGGAAGGACCTGAGAACAGATTATCCACATGAATCAGGCTCTTACATATAGAAGCTCATCACCTGGTGAGGCAACAGTCTGGTCCAGACCTTAGCTGATCACCTTCCTCGAGGGAAGATGAATTTTTAGCACCTATCAGAGTCCTCATATTCTTCTAGCTTCTGTTCTCTGGACCATGAAGAAATGAGTTTCTGCAGGTTCAAAGCAAAACTGAACAAGAATCTAAAGGGCTTTTTGCCCTCTTTCTGCCCGTGTCCTCACACTCTTTGGTGATTTAAGCCAGCACAGTCAAGTGGCAAACCATCTTACAGTGCTAATACAGTTACAGAGCAATCCCCAGCTCACAAGGGTGTATGTGCCACAAAATACAATTCTATTATTATTTGCCCTCTCATCATTTTTGCAGAATGCTGTGGCTATGAAAGAAAATCAGTGACAAAACCAACATTAAAATAATGCTGCAGAACTAAAGAAAGGGGGAAAAAATTAGCCCAAGCAAAACTCTTACAAGGTCAAGCAAAACAAGGATGTCTCTGGTTACGCTCCAAGCGATTCTCCCAAAAGGCCCACAGAGCTGTACCATCTTTTGTTTACACCACCTATCTTTGCCCTTTTTATAGTTCTGAACAGTAATTTATTCCTGGATTGGCTGAAATATTAAGTCCCTGGTGTTGTCACTGTGACACTTACGCAGAACATACTGCAAAGGCAGGGGAACAACTGCTTGTGTGTGTAGTTACAAGGGTCACAAGTGCTGAGAAGGGGAGAAGAGTTTTATGAGGAGACACAGGACTGTATTGAACTCAAGTGAAGCAGGGGACAACTCACTGTGACACGGACTCACCTGGCCCAGGGAGCTGACCCATGAATCAGCCTTGCTGGTGATGAGTTTCCTTAGGCTATGAGCTCAACTCAGCTTTTCTCTGAGGAATCTGTTATTTCTTCCAACACTGATACTCATATTTTTCATTTTACTCTGCATGGGCAGTCTAGGTAAGCCTTCCTAGACCCAGGCTCTCTTGGCCTCCTAACACTCCTTTGGGTGAAAAATGTTGATCCTAGAGGAAGTGTCTTGGTGTGAGACATGGCTTCAAGGGAGCATTAAGGGGTCTTGCAAAGTGCTGTTCAGTTTTTGCTGGGGAACACCATTTCCTCTGCACAACCCTCCACCATCCATAAGACAGGTTTGGGAAACCCACAATTTTTTTTTTTTGTCATGCACATGCACACACACAGACACACACCCCCCTCCTCAGCCCCTCTTCCCAGGTTGTTACAGGTAATGTAAGTACAGATGGTGTGAGTGGAAGTCTCCTAAGAGCTTTTTGAGTAGCAGACAGGGGCACGCCACTCCATTAACTTATTCAGGTTATTGAAGGGCCTCCCCAGAACCATACCTGGGCCACTTGGTGACTTTAAGTGGTTCTGTTTTACAATGCTCCTGTGTTACAGAGAAATGCCTCACAGAAAAGGAACCAGAGCATGGCAAAGATTAGGTGTTGAAAATCATAGCTGCAG
Organism: Dendrocincla tyrannina; assembly: GCA_035047865.1. NCBI lineage: Eukaryota > Metazoa > Chordata > Aves > Passeriformes > Dendrocolaptidae > Dendrocincla > Dendrocincla tyrannina. The sequence goes on from JAWWMP010000001.1 coordinate 15,626,331, forward strand.
CAGAGTTACGAGCAAAAGCAAAGTACATCCCAGGTGAGTGTCCTATTCATTCAACTATCCTATTAACAGCAACATATTTAGAGAGGAAAATGAGGGTAAAATAATGAGGGAAGGAGAAATTAATAGAAAGAAAGGGACCATGGGAAAGAAAGATTTATCATCTGATTTTACTGTATAATCAGGCAATTGCTTTCCATTTTGCCTGCTTGAGAATGTCCCCTGTCACATAACTAAGGCATTTGGGGCACGTTTTCATATTTCATTTACTGCTGCTGTGAATGTGGGATGTTTGGAAATGAGAAGTACTACAGGATTAGGAAGAATTATCTGGTTTGATCCAGAACCTTGGGGGAAAGCAGAAAAGAGAAAAGCAGGACGGTGAGAAGAAAACCTCTGGTTACTGGTTTGAGAATGTGCCCTGTAAATCGGTTAATAAACAGTGATCACTGGGCAGCTGCTTCTGAACGCTGTGAGCGTACACAGCTCTGGGCACTGATTAACTCGAACTGAGGCACTGGGACTCAGACTTTTATTCTGAGCAAATGGCTCACAGCTTCAGGCACTTGGGTTTCAGAAACTCAGGCCAAACTCAGATTGAACATAAAAAAACCAGAATAGAAAAACAGAAAAGAAAAATCAGCCATTCTGCAAAGTGAGCTAGTGCCAGTATCCCTTGGGTACCTCATAAATAGGGTTATCAACACACACTTTTGGGAAACTGTTTGAAACTCAAACAAAGGCTGTGTTTAAATAATTACATAAACTATACTTCTCTAGACTATCCCTGTCCTCATTTTAACTAAGTTTTCTTTTGCAATAAAAGCAAAAATCTAGACATTTAACTACCATCTCCCAAGACAATGCTATTATTATGCAAAAAAAGCAGATTTAGAGAGTTAATAATAAAGTATGGATTATGTTTTCCTGGGGACAAAGAATCAGTTCATAATATATTGCTTGCAATAAAGAGTAAGCCTCTGATTTCGTGCAGCAGTATTAATTACTGAGGGGAGAGAACGAAAGCAATCACATCAGATTAAGATTCTTCTGAATCACAGCAGAGAAGATGGAGCGCATCTCTTGAATAAACAGATTATGTTACAGGGAGTAAAATTAGCAGGCAATCTTCAGCAATGCCTGCTTCTAACAGTTCTCCATATGACTTCTTGTAGGCAGGCCCAGGGGAGAACACTGATGGCAGAGTGATTATTTCAGCTTCCCGTGTTATTATTCTGTAGCCTTTCTCGGAATGAGGGGATATTAACTATTCCACCTCTTCTCTGTGCTGCAGAGAAATTAGGCTTCACATCAGCATGTAATGTATGTGTAACAAATAATTGCTTATGGCAAAACCTTTTTTGATCTGAAACAATGAGAAATGGCACATAGAAGAGAAAGGACGTAGCGTATTACTGCTGGAGGAATGATACATTTCAATTAATTGATGTAAAATAAGATTGCCATCAAGAAACCAACTTAATGACCATGGATTCTCATACCTGAAAGAACAAGGGATGCACTTTGTATGTTGCAGTGAGAGTATTTCCACTGATTTTGGTGGGTTCTGCCATTCTCCTGTGCAGACCAGGACAGAGCCCTCAACAGCACAGTTCCACCCTAGGCAGCACAAGCCGATGTTACCAGGGCTCAGTGGTTCTTCTCTTCAAGTTAAGCTGCCTGGTAGGAGCTGGTGCTTTAATTAAGGTAAGCACATTTCATCCCTAATGGAAACACAGTTTGTGAAGGCCCAGGGCTCTAGCGGAGATTAGTGCAGGCTGCCTCTGATAAAAGTTCTGTTTTCTGTGAGATGGCAAGAAAACTCCTAATGTCCATAGTCCTGACACCTGCCAGTCTGCACCTGCCTTCCCAAGCCCTTCCTGAAGCTACCAGCAACCCAGTAGTGACTCCATCTTCATGCCTTTGAATGTCTCAGCCTTGACTTAATCTTCTTCAGCCTGCTGAGGAGAGGAAAAAACAAATCAGAAGTCCTCAGAGGGGTCTGTGTTGCTGAGGCATGACCTATGTAGGATGAGGAACCTGAAGGACTGCTGGGCTTGGGGCAGTGGCCCAGTGTGGTGGTGGGAAGTGGGAGAGGTAAAGGACCCTCTGCAGGCTGTAATTCCAGGGAGAAACATTGGCTCCAGAGCTATCATGTGTGAGGATTTGGGATATAAGCACCACACCACCATGGATACCAAAATCCCTTGTCCTTGTGTGCCTAATAAGGAAAGCTTCATTAGCAGTTTACTTCTAAGAATCTTTCCTATCCAAGAAACCCTGTGGGTATTCCATATTAAAAACAAACAAACAAGAAACCCAAACACAAAACCCTCCAAAACCAAACACAAACCCCCAAAAAACAAACACAAAAAAAAACAAACAAAAAAAAACAAACAAAACCCCAAAATTATTCTGATATACTAACTTTTTCCTTAAAATGCTGGGATGCAGGGAGGTGGCACCGCCTCATCCCTATGTGGCATTCACAGAAATGTCTCTCCTTGTCATCAGCTGAAAACCTCTTTGCTTTGCCAGGCTCTGCAGAGATCCTGAAATGCACTATTGTTATTTGGTGACAAGGTCAAGCACGAGAGAAGCTTTTCAGCCTTTCAACTTTAGAGGTGCTTTTTTAAAGTCAGGGAGCTAACTGTCCCTCCTAGAAACATGACTAAAATAAATGTACTGGGTTTTTATTCAGGGCTGTGTATAACTGTGCTATACTCTGCCCTGCAAAAGGCACTCCTTCCGTGCCTCTGTGGTTGGCAAGGCTTGCCCACTTATGACACTGTTTCTGTTAAGAACACTTATTTAGTGTAGGTGTTTCTCCAAAGCTTCATACAACAATAAAAACAGCAGCTGATTAGAGAAAATAACAGCATCTTGACCTTTGGGAAATACCACCTAGTAAGAATGTACTTGCTCTTTCAAAAGTGAAAACTCTTATTTTAATATATATATGTCTATAATATATATTTATATAATAATTATGTTTCAATATAAGAAAAAGATTGCCTTGTATTGTGCTTGTAGTGGTGCCCTACCTTGTATTTGGAGGCAAGATCTCATCAGGCATGTATCAAGCCAAAGGCTAGGAGGCTGAGCTGGCTCTGGAGGAAGATATCATAGAATCATAGAAAGGACTGGAATAGACCTTAAAGCTCGTCTCAGTCCAACCTCTTTGCCATGGGGGGACCCCTTTCCCTAGGCCGGGTTGCTCCAAGCTCTGTCCGATGTGGCCTTGAACATTTTCAGCAATGGGACAGCCACAGCGTCTCTGGGCAACCTGTGCCAGTGCCTCACCATCCTCACAGGGAAGAATTTAGTCCTCATATTTAATCTAAACCTACCCCCTTTCAGTCTGATGCCATTCCCTCTTGACCTGTCACTACAGGCCCTGGTAAATAGTCTCTCTCCATCTCTCCTGTTGGCTCCCTGCAGGTGCTGAAGGCCACAATTAGGTCACCCCAAAGGCTTCTCTTTTCCAGGCTGAACAGTCCCAATTCTCTCAGCCTTTCCACATAGCAGAGCTGCTCCATCCCTCTGATCATCTTGGTGACCTCCTCTGGACTCTCTCCAACAGGTCCATGTCCTCCCTGTGCTGGGACCCCAGAGCTGGAGGCAGCACTGCAGGTGGGGTCTCACCAGAGCAGAGCAGAGGGGCAGAATCCCCTCCCTGCCCTGCTGCTCACACTGCTCTGGATGCAGCCCAGGACACGGGGGGTGTCTGGGCTCCCAAGGCACATGAGATTCACCCTTCTTGAGCTTGTCTAGGTCCCTCTGGATGGCATCCTTCCTGTATGCCAACCACACCATTCAGCTTGGTGTCATCAGCAAATTTGCTGATGAAGGCTTCGGAGTGGTAACAGAGACAATGCCTGCAAAACTAGCTGGTGTGCTGTCATCTCTAGGGCTCCATTTGAAAGTCAGGGTGATAATGGAGGCATATAATGTTGCTCAGACATTAATATCTACTGCGCTGGTCTGCAGGTCCTGCTGTAACTGCTCTCTAAATTTAAACAGGTACTTACTGTGTGTGTCTGCACCAGCTGGCATAAGCTTAGCACAGCCTGTGCTGCACAAAGTGAAATGGAGCCTTTTGTGTTGGTGCTGGTGAGGATATGTCCAGCAAGATAGATGAAGTACAGAGTTTTGTTCCCTACATAGTACTTCTCACTGCAGTGTCTGTCAGGAAAGGAGATGATGTTCTGTAGGAATGAATAACCAAAGGGGAGTGATGACCCCAGATGGGAAAAAAGTTATCATCTTGAGCAAATAGTTGATTTCCTGGAAGATTCCTTGTACTGATGTAAGTGGTTAAAGGCAGACCAGCTACACTTAATAAAGCAAAAATGTAATCTTTTTAGCAGCTCACTTAGTACTCTCCTATTATCTCTTTAGCAGGGGGATTCAAATGTTGCTTCAGAGTATTTGTACTTGCTAACCTACCTGTGGTGCATCTGTCCTGTCATTTCCAAAGCAGGAGTTTAATTCCAAAGCAGGAATTTAAAATTCCTTGGATGATCTAAGTTATAGCTAATTGTTAGTGTTCTGTCACTGAACTTAATCTTTTCTTTTTTCTCTGTAGTCTGTTTAAACCAGGACACTTAGGAATTGCCCAGTGCCTCTGAAAGCTGGCAGTGGCGTGCTGGGTTGCTCAGCTCCATACCCATCTCTTGGCTGCCCAGCCTGGATTCACAGTGGTCCTGGCATTATTAAGGATCTCTACACACACAATACTAATGTAGAAGTCTATTTTTAGTGCGCACTTGTAGGACATATAAATTAAGGTGTACACTAGCATGTGACTGACACAGGATGTGTTTAAGGGCTGAGTGGAAGGCGGGTCAGTTAACCTTTGTTTTGCCAAATAGAAAATACAAAAAATATATATGAAATCGCTCCATCTTTCAAGAAAAATAAAAGTAATTAGTTATTCTGTAATCAAATTACTTGGAAATGCCAGAGAGTAACAACTGCTGTATTCCTGCTTGTGTGGTGCTACACATCTGGAATTATTTTCCTGATGTGTCGAAGTAGAATTGGGTTTGTCCTCCTGAGAGTCAATTAGTTCTCTGCTGGTAAATATTTCTAAATCTGTAGATAAATATGGATAAAGCTTCATCAGTGCTACTGAGAGCAGGTCAATTGTGTAACAGCGTCTGCAGAATTCATTAGCAGAGTAACACATTGAACCGGAAGGTTAATTTGCAGATATTTGTGCTACTCAGCCCCAAGTTCTCCAAGCTGTGAGAATTCTGCACTCACTGAGAACCCCAGTGCCCACAGGGGACCAGTTTACCAGCAGAAGTCCCATCTTCTGGTTTCCAGCTGAAACAGGAGTAACACATTACACAGGTGTAATCTTGTTGAATGAGGGAATCTACCCTTTGGTGTCTTTTTCCACTGATGGCTTCGTATTGTGGGAATACTGGTTTGGCCCTTAAGTTGTCAGATTCGCTGCTGTCAGTCCCCTGTGCCTTTCCAAGGACCAGTTTAGTGACAGTGTGTCAGTATAGACTGTGACCGCCGTTTTAATTTCCAGATACAAACTGCTGCCAGGGGAAAGATAATTACGATACAAATGCTGTCATTTTCTCTTTTCTAAAAGAACCGAAAACTATAAAGATGTGGTGTTGCAAGTCAATGTAAAGGAAAGCACAGTTAGCCCGAAGAGATAAAAACAGCTGCTTAGTCTAAGTTCAGTTTTTCGAAAGACATGGGTTAAAATGTAAAATCCCTGCTCCTTTTATGTCGATGAGGGGTGGGGGCCGGGCTGGGAAACCCAGGGTGTCAAACAAGTTGCAGATTCTTACAAGTTGTGCTCATACATTAAAAAATATCCATTACACTTTTTAAAGGAGGAGGCTGCCCCTGTTCTCCAGTTTATAAATATTTCATGCTGAAATAATGCATGAGGTAGCAGAGCTCACACCGTGCTGCAGGGCTGGAGTCTGATTTTCGGATTCTGATTGAAGTGGATCACAGGGGAGCTGTGCATATGCTGAAGCCAGAGGACCCAAATCTGCCCCTGCAGGGTTTGCACTCACAATGTAGGGAGGAAGCTGTTTGGCTCTGGTGCCTGCTCTCTAGGTTGAGCTTTAAGAAAACAGGGGAAAAAGTAATGTTGCGTCTAATGTTACTCTGTAATGGGATTGCAAATTCATTGCCCTTTTCACCAGGTGGTGGGTGTGTGACTCATTAGGATAAAAGCTCCCTATTTTTGCCCTTTTTTTTTTTTCACCCCATTTTTTGACCCAGAGGTTCAGAGTTTGGGCAGCTGGTGGTTAAGCAGGGTAATTAAAGAGTCAGCCTCAAAAGACATTTACAGGGCAGAAGGAGAAAACCTCCTTTCCTTTTTGTGTCTTTGGGGTGAAAAGGTAGATTCCCTGAGCATCAGGTCAGGAGTGTTTCATGGGAATGAGGTTTGGCTGGAGCAGCGTGTGGTGGTGGAACCACGAGAGGTTGTAGGGCTGGGCTGTCCCAGCCCAAGCCCCAAGGGGGTGGCCAGCCCCATGGCTACTGCTCCCTCTGCAGAGCTGGCCCTGGGAAGCTCCATCTGCCAGCCCCGAAGCAGGATGTGGGGAGAGGTAAAATGAGGTTCTGGGGATGCTGTGCAAGGAATGCATTAATGTCCATTACAGCTCATAACTTATCATGGAAATTAGGTGTACAGGGCAGACCACGTAGTGTGATGCAGTGCTATTTGTATTCCCCACGTCAGCTCATTTTATCTGCATAAACCACTTAATTTCCTGCACTCCATCTCTCCTAATACTTGATTTTGTTATGAACCCCACAGAACATGGGGATTCCTTGAGGTCATGTGTTTCTAGCGGTCTGAGAGAGAAAATGTAAAAGAAATGGAGCTAAAATAAACACTCTTGTCAACTGAAATATTATAATGCTTCCTTTTCTGAATCACTAGTAATTTGCATGATCTGGTGAAAGCTGCTGGGAAAAAGCCCTTGGAGAAATATTATAAAATGCCCAGATGATTTGCATATTTAAACAATTTATTCAGCAATCTGTTAAATCTTAAACGATCCATTGAATGAGAACATACAAATCACCCAATATTTGAGTACAAATGAGGTTTCTTTGTTGAAAGATAAAACTTAATTGTACAATTGTGCTTTGTACAATTGTACATCTGATAGCAGGATTTTTTTATCCTGTTAAACCTTTATAAGGTCAATAATTAATTGTTTTACCAAGCCAGTGGTTTGTTGGGGGATTATCTGCATTGTCCCTGTTCCTAATGCATGGAAGAGAAACACATGTTCCAGCCAGACTGTATTTCTTGTGATTCATCAGAATTAGCTCAGCTAATACTGGGATTTTCTCCCTCTTGGCTCCTTCTGTGGAAGTATCAAGGAGATAATTCAGGTTGAAATGCTGCATGAGGACTAGTGAAAGTCACCGGTAAATTTTTCGCTCTGGCACTGACATCCCTGGCAGCCTTGGGCAAGCTGTTTTCAGCTTGGTCTATAAATGCATTAAAGGAATCAAGTGATCCCAAATCCGTGAGCATGTGTGTACACTCTTTTATTTTCTCTTTTCTTGGCTGAATAGGTTCATAGTTTTAGTTAAAACCCTATGGTACTGTTAGTCATAATAAAGAATATTCCCTGTTTACTGGACGGTCTTTGATTGAATTTAAGAGTGAAATTAAATTGGAATTACCTCCACATTTCATGCTGCCCACAGTCCCAAAGCTGCTAGGAATCAGATACTGCTTTACAGCTCCTTTTGGAAGTAGCAGAAAATAATTTCTCGCCCCCACCCTCCCCCGTGTTCACAGTGAGGCACCATGAGATGCAGTTGTCCAAACATTTTAAATGAGCAAGGGATGGAACTATATCACCACTTGCAACCCATTTCTCCTGATATCTGGTCCCTTGCTCCACTAACTGCGTTTCTGTGCAAATCTACCACATTCAGATTGGCAGGGCCTGGCCTCCATCCCTGATCTTCCCCAGCAGATAGCTGGCCCTGCTGTTGGAATTTGTTTTCTGGAAAGGTCATTTTCATTGTTTGAAAAGAAACAGGTCGTTTCTAGCTGCTGACACAGGAGACCTAGAAACTGATTGGCAAATCTGAATGCAGAAAACAGACTCTGGTTGAAATCCAAGTGCATATGTGAAACTGGTTGTTTTTAACCTTACTGTAATCAACTCATTTATTGTGGATAATTAAGTACTTGGAATTCTTTTGTCTTGCATTAGTTGTTTTAAACATCAGGAACAGAGTGGTTGTTGTTTTTCTACAAAATGTAAACTCATAATTAGGTTAGCAAGTAAAAATACTGACAGACTGGCAAGGAAGGATTCTGAAATGTGAAACTTTAGTCAGGAAAAAAGGATAGTACAGGTGCTGTAACCTCAGCAGCCTGAAGGGTGCCAGCACCTCCTGTGTTTCTGTGATGGGTTGACTTGGGCTGGATGCCCCGTGCCCACCCAGCCACCCTCTCACTCCCACTCTTCAACAGGTGAACAGGTGGAAGAAAAGAACGTGAGAGAGCTCTTGGGTTAACATAAGGGTAGGGAAATCACTTACCCAACCATCATGGGCAAAACAGATTTGACCTGAAGAAAATAAATTTATTGCCAGTTAGAATAGAGTTGGATGGTAACGAGGACAAAAACTAAAACACTGCCATGTCCCCTTTTCCCAGACTCAACTTCACTCCTTCATCTCCAACTCCTCTGAGCATCACAGAGGGATTTTGGGGATGGGGGGGTTGCAGTTGGTCCATAGCAGCTCCTCTCTGACCTCCTTTCTCCACACACTTTTCCCAGGCTCCAGTGTGGGCTATCCATGGGCTGCAGTCCTTCGGGATAAACCTGCTCCAGAGTGGGTCCTGACCATGGGCTGCAGCTTCCTTCAGGGCATAATCCGCTCTACCGAGGCTTTTCCAAACAACTGTGGTTGAAAATGTGGGGGGCAGGGTTGCCTGATTTTAAATCATGACATTAAAATTACATTAATTGGATTTACCACACAAAAATCCTCAAAACCTTTTATAAGTCAGAAATTAGATGTACAAATCCTTCCATGCCCTTACAGTACAAATCCTGCCAATAAATCCTAGGTACTCTTTCAAATATAAATCCTTTCTTTACCCTTGGGACAGAAATCCCTGATTTATGAATCAGGATGGTAAAAATCCTGGGGTTCTACCAGGTTTACAAGTCCTCGCATAGTTTTTAAATGGAAAATTCTGGTCTTGCTTTTTGGGGTTTTGTGTGACTTTATCCCCAGAAGAACATTGCACAGTTTACATCTACCTCTGTTTCTGCAAGGTGCTGGCGTAGGTCCTGGTGTTTTATTTCAGCCTGGGTTATCAGGAAGAAGTGTTTTACTAAACATATCCTGAGAGGAGAGGCAGGACTTGTGGAGGTCTTGTGAGGATTGAAGGGATGGGGAGCTCAGCAGCAGCCCTTGGCAGGAGGTCAGCCTGGCAAAATCCAGAAACCGGCAGGACAAAAATAATCCTGAAAGGCTGATCAGAAGGAAAAATGACTTTTGCCAAAACGGTAGTGGAAACTGACATGTATTAAAAGGGATTTCTGATACAAGACTAAATTTACTTCTGAATAGAATGGAAAATAACTTTTGCCTGTAAGTTGATCTTTTCTCCTCTTCTGACTATCATGTTTGTGCCTTCCTGCAGACTGCCCTGGTCTCCATCTTCTCCACTGTCTTCCTTCCTCCTTCCCCCAGGCGGGTGGTTTAGGTCCTGACAGAGTGGGAAGAAATCATAAATGTGCAAGATAGCTTCAACCACGTGTTCACACTGCACTGAAGTTGCATGGCTGTCCATCTGCACGGGTCCCTCTCACCTGATGGTTTTCCCTGGCAGAGTTTGCTCCCTGCAGCCAAGGGTGCAGCTGCAGCTCAGGTGACATGGCTGGGGGCACTGGCTCGGCAGTAGCAGTGCTCACTGTGTTGCTTCACACTTTGAAAAACTTGAGTAACTTTCTGGAACAGCTCCAGAGACTTTCCACATGAAGCTGTGTGCCCGGAGGCATGGCAGAGGTGGCAGGAGCCTCAGTCAGCAGTGGCTTTTATTGCAGCCCATCCCTACATGGGAACAGAAGCTTTCAGAGCATTACTCAGGCAATTACTCTGTTTAAAATATTACAGTGGTGAGATGGCCAAAGCAAATATTTCCCTCCATCAGTGGATGTATTGTCACTACTGAAAAGCTACCTTAAGGACCTCTTAGCAATATTTTCTGAAATGCTAAGAAATTGTCATGTGATGTTTTGCATAATTTGCTTGTACAAGTGTTGTCATTGTACTCCTTGTACTGTCATTCTACTTCATATAATCCTTGAAAGAAATATGGACTTGGATGTGATGCACAATGTGGGGAGAATCTAACACATCTGCGTCAGGGGATTGAATGTTTGGTAAGTCCATGCTAGCAGCAGTTGCCAGCTTGACTTCTGCTCCACAACTAAATTCTGCGGATTTATCCTGCTCACTCTATACTATTATCTAGTATAAAGCCAAGAATTTAACACAAACTGACTTCCTTGAGAAACACCTCCTTAGAAACCCTTTAATACCTTTGATCAGGTATTAAAAGCCAGAGGGGCAACTTAGAAGAACATGGTTACAGACAGTCTTTAGTTATCTCAGAATATATTACTTTCTTTTGCATTTGACCCGCTGGTGGCACATAAAAGTTATTTGCATGGGTTTAGAGTAGAAGGGGATAGATTCAGAGAAGATACAAGGGAGAACTTTTTTACAGTGATGGTGGTAAAACCCTGGAACAGGTTGCCCGGGGAGGTTGTAGATGTCTCATCCCTGGAAGTGTTCAAGGCCAGGTTGAACATGGCTCTGAGCAACCTGATTGAGTTGAAGACGTCCCTGTTATTTACAGGGGGGAGTGGACTAAATGACCTTTAAAGGTCCCTTCCAATCCAAACTATTCTATGTTTGTATGATCTGTCAAACACATCTTTGGCCATTCTTCTGTAATGCTTATGGAGATAAGGGATAGGGATAGGCCATTTTAGTGCAGACCTGATGCCATAGCCTGGGACTTCCCAAAACCAGGAGGGTTTCCATTGTGAACACCCCAGGGGTCAGACTCTGATCAATTGGGCACTGCACACAGTAAGGCCAGAATTTCCATAGTCTGCAGACTTCACAGACAGGCATTATACCATTGACCCAGAGGAAGACTAGCATGGGTTCAAATTGATTTCCTGAATGTCTGAAGCCCTGTTCTGTCCAGGATGCACTATCATTACCATGTGTATGCAACACAGTACATACACATATGTTTCTTCCTAGGAACAAGTATTTATTTTCAAGGTGGTTAATCAGAAGCTTGGGTTCAAAAAGCTGACATAGCAAAGCTCAAATGTGGCTGTGTCATGCCTTATAAAAGAGTGAAGAATATCAGCAGAATGTACTCTTTCAGATTTCAGAGGAAACTTAATGTACTTACCTCAGAGTCGCTTCAGTTTTTATTTTGTTACAGCTGGAATTGCCCCAGGAATGACTGGTATGTACCTTCTTTATAGCCCATGCTGTTACTTGTCCTGTGGTTGTGCTGGTTGTGCTTGTCAGTTTGAAGGTATTTTATGAACAATGCAAACAAATTCAGAACTTGATGAGAAAGAAGAACAAGAGTGACTCTTATACTGGTGCCAAACTTAGAGTCAGTGCTCAGAAATGGTAAATAAAAACATAGTTGAGAGGTCTTTCTTTATGAAAGATGTATGTTTTTTTATTTTTTTTCTGTTTGCCAGGAATGCAGAGCTTCCATGACAATGGAAATAGGAAGTAATGTCAGCAATCTTGTGTCCAACCCCAAGATACGTATAATGCATGAATAGTTTTGCCTGACAGGCAATGAATTTCAGAAAAGGGTGGATTTACACCGCATAGAATTGAAAGAATTAATGTTGCCTACGGCATCATGGCTTCCAAAGCAGTTTATGTTCATACAGACTCAATGCTGAGGTAAAATAACTGTTTCCAATCACCAAGTCCTGAGCCAAGAGCTTGCTTGGTTCCTGAAGTTAAAGAAAATGCATTAATAATTCCCGCTTTGTTTGAAACATGGGGAAGTTGACACCAAGATTAAAAGAACTGAAATGTTGAAGGAGGAGGGGAACACATTAGTGGGCATTTTGATCAGGCTTATTCTACAAAATATATTTTTTTGTCATTTTTTCCTGGTTCAAAAGTGCTTGGCAGTGCCACTAAGTTTCCCAGGGGAATGGGTACCATCTTTTTGCATTACATTTGTGCCACCATTTCACTCCTGCTTTTTTAAGGTCTGAGCATGGTATACTGCTCTGAGAAATGCGTGTTGCTTGTCAAAGAACTCAATCTTTGCTACAGCACCAGTTGTGTGAAAGAAGGGACATCACAGGGATTGACAGAGGCTTAGTGCCGTGCATGGTCCATAGGGCATGACAGGATCTCAGCATAGGAAGGTCTCAGTGTTGTGCTTAAAAGGCTCTTCTACAATCTGCCATGAGAATTTCATGGAAGCATTACAGCCTCCTTTTTCCTGCTGCTTCTACCATGAATGCCAATTTACTTCCTTTTCTTTGCCCCCCCGCCACTGCTTTTCATTGTGCATGTTTATACAGGAGCAAAGGAAGTGTAATCTCCCGCCCTTCTTATTTGCAGACTTTTTACTGACATTTCACATGAATATAAGTGGCCACACCAAAGGATAAAACACTATGAGGAATTGAATGTGCTACCAGATTTTTTCCCTGTTTATTAACAGATAGATGAGAAGACCTATGCCTTTTCTCCTGAGGAGTGTCTCTGTTCCCCGCAGCTTCCTGCTCCATTACTAAATGCCATGAAGAAGGAGTATTCTGTATTTTTTTGGACTTCAAGAAAGCTGGAGGCCTTTTCTTTCCCCCTTCTAGACAACAAGCAAACCTACAGCACGATTCTTTGCCTTGGATTCCTTTGTTCCTTTCATCCTCCAGTCAAAATCTAAAGGTTACTGTACAAAAGAGGGGAAATGCCCAAAGTTTACTACTTCCAGCAGCTACAGTAGCTTTTCTGCAGCCATGGATGCTTATGTTTTGAGCACATCCAAGGGTCAATGTTTCAGTAAGTGTCCTGTTTGCCACAGGACTTGAAGCAGAAGAAACACCCAATAAACCCAAAGTCTGATTTTGAACTGAGATGCCTGGATGATACTGGGATTACCTGTAGTACGTCCTGGGCCTGCACTTTTGCACTTATTGCCAGCCTTATATCTGGCCTGTAACTTCTTCTGTTTTGGTTCATGTTTAGCCCAGACCCAAAGTAAAGGATCATGGAAGTTTGCTGATAACCACAAACTGCTGTGTGTTAATTTATGACTGTCAGCTTCGGGTGAGAACTCCTTCAAATAATGAAGGAACTTTAAGCCTGGAGTCAGACTGCATCACTGGAGGGCTCATCAGCTCTTCTGGAGCACATTCTATATGTGCTAGACCCTTTGAATGCATATGCTTAGGGAAAGGAAAGGATCTTACAGCCCGCCTCGGACTCTGTATTTCTGTACAGATGTTTGTGCTCTGACTCAAGGAGTCTTCTAGCTCTGCTTTTCAGTATCTTCACATCAATGCAATAAAACTTGGAAATTATAAAGCTTTATTTTGCAGTAAAGAGATAGATGCTTGTTTGAATCAGGTAATGTGAGGACATGAAGTCCTGGGTTCATTTTTTCAAGAACTGCTGCTGTTCAACCTCTTTGAGCCTCCTCTTCTTTTGCCAAACAGGGTTGTTGTTTACTTACCTTACAGGAGTGCTTTTATAAAGCTAATTTGCTGTCCTAGACAAGATTTGTAAAACCCAGTTAGGGACACCAGCATCAACTTCCACAACTTAAAAAATGTGATTTCTACAGTTTATCTTGCCAACACAAACCTGCTACATGGGAGTAAATGTATAAAACAATCAATTTATCTTTTCAGATAGGGAGGAGTTAACAGGCACTGAAGGCACAATCCAGCCTGTGACCTCTGGTTTGTCCAGCCATGCTGTCCCTTCCAGCATGACATCTCCATTTTATTTGATTGCTTCAGTCAAACTTACTCAGATCCTGTCCCCAGGAGTGAAGACTGCTAGGGTGAAAAAGGACTAAATATGATCTAGTTCTCCCTGTTTAGCCCCAGGACAGCAGTAAATCTTCTTTCTGTCACCACTGTAACTTTTAGGCTGTGATTTTCTTGGCTGCATTTCCCAGCTTTGCCCTTCTAGGACTTTCCTTTACAGCTCCATATAATAGACTGCTGCACTCATACTAAAAAAAACACCTAAGTTTTCCCTGTAGAAGGTTAACAGGGTGGACACAGGAATTCGTGAGAGGTGTGATCTGGCTTTATCTTCATAAATTTAGTACACCTGTACACCTGCTGAGTTCAGCCTTATAGACAGATAATGTTTCTTTCCCTTTTGTGGTGTTGGGGTTGTCTTTATTTTTTCTTTCCCTATTAAATCATGGGCATTTTTATTGTGGGTTGTTTTTCTGGAAATGATGGTTAACCAACAACTATCAAATCTTTGTAAATGTTATTGCATTGCTAAATAGGGAAGTTTTTGCCCTTCCATTCTATTTTTGCTTTCTGTTTAAACTATTGTCACTTATATCCAGTGTTTCAGTATAACATTTTAATGAATGGCCTGTTCCCTCAGCTTGGTTCACAAAAGCTGTTCTACCACTGATTTTATGTCATGTCAGCTTGAGACCAGAATAGGTGAGCTTAACCTCTCAGCACCTGTGTGTTACATTTTTAAATATGATGTATTTTTTGCTGGTCTGTGCCAGTTCTGATATCTCTATAGTGAATTGCTTCATATTTGCTCTCACCAAGCAGAAAATTTTGGAAGAGGCAGAAACTTCTACTGCCCTGATTTAGAAGTCACAATAACATTACCAAAATGACCAAAAAAAAGGCCAGGCATTCAGTGAAAAACAATGTCACCTGCCCTAAAATTGCCGTCCACCACAGTTAAGGTAAACTTGCTCCAATTGTGTGTTTTCTTAACACATCAGGCTGTAATTTGGGACAGTTGAGTATGTAAGCAGCAAACCTGAATGGTCCCTGCAGTGTGGATGGGAATCCCTGGGAGTAGATGTCGAGGGCAGCTAAGGCCCAGTCCTGGGGGTTTCCAAGACACATCCTCCCTTCTCATCAGCTAAAAACCTGACTCCTCCTGGCATAGGTGATGGGTACTTGGATATCTAGGAACATCTTTCTTTCCGAGCATCTGAATCATTGAAGAATATTGGATTTAAGGTGCTGGATCATTTATCTGCTTGCAGTGGTTTGACCTTGGGTGGCTGCCTTCCCAGCTGCTTTCTCACTCCCCCTCCTGAATATGACAGAAAAAAAAAATAAGATGGGAAACTCTGTGGGTTGAGACGAGGACAGGAGATCACTTGCCAGTTACCATCATGGGCAAAACAGGATTGACCAGGGGAAAACTTATTCAATTTATTGCTCATTAAATATAGAGTCAAAGGGTGAGAAACATGACAAAAACTAAAATACCTTCCCCTCCCCTTCTCTTCTCCCTCAGGCTTTATCCCAGTCTCAACTTCACTCCTTCATCCCCAGCTCCTCTCCCTCCTCACTCTGAGTGGCACAGGGCAGTGGGGAATGGGGATATGGTCAGTCCAAAACAGCTCACCTTCACTGCTCCTTCCTCGTCATGGTTTGCCTTGCTCTAGTCTGTGCTGGGCTGCAGTGTGGGTACCTCCTTGGTACAGTGCTGTAGGAGTTGGAGATGCTATTCCTGCCCTCACTGACCTTAGTTTTACATGGAGGAAGTACAGTAAGGGTCATTTGAATGCTGCTGAGGAGAAATTATTCTGAAATCCTCTGAGCGAGGTCTTTGGCTGGCAAGCATCTGCATTAATAGTTGTCATCTTCCATAGACCTACATTCTCTCAAGCCATCTGGGTATCTGAAACAACTTTTTTGTCCTCTGGAAAGAAAGGAGAAGCTGTTTTCCATATTGTGAATATTGTCACATGTGCATGGTGTTGGTTAAGAAGAGGTTAAGAAGAGGTGAGGAGGCTCTTTAGGAAGCTTGGGAGGGAGATCATCTCACTCCTTGCCACCTGCCTTCCCTCACCCTGAGATGGTGTGTTCACTGAGGCTGTGCAGAAACACATTCTGCTGGTGTGGAAATCCAGTACAGCTGCAAGGCTAGAAAAAGCAGAGTCTGTGATCATGACTTCTGTGTTAAATAAGCATTTAAACTCTCGTACTTCAGATCAGACCTAACTGCTTGCTGGTAGTCTGAACTGACAGTAGTTGAGCACGATTGACATTTTGGTTTTGGAGAGTTTAATTCTGTAATAAACTAAATATGGAAAATGAAACAGCTCCCTGTGCAATTAGTAAGTGAGGAAGAGGCAAAATTAAAACATGGCTGTTTGCTTTGACAATTAAATAGGAACAAAGGAATGCCATGGTTTAAATCTGTGAGCTTTCAGCTAAGTTTCTCATTACCAGTGAAAACCTTTTTCTCTGAAATCTCCTGAATCCGGATTTTGAAGGGAGAAAAATGGGAAAAAGAACTTTGTTAAATTGCTTTGAAGTGGAAGGACTTAATTTATCTGTTTCTCTGCATCCCAAAAGTTAAATGTTTACAACAGGGTCTCCAGACCACCCGTAATCTGGTAATGGGTCTAGCACAACCTTCAGTCTCTAAACAGATGTTTATCTGAAAATTATCTGATTTCCTTGCCTTGGGAGGGTCTGTTCATAATCCCCGAACCCATTAAAGAAATGAGTGGGCGGTAAAAACATTTTGAAATAGATGAAACACCTTTCAAGATAAGTTGCTGATAATGGAAAGCAAAAGCACAGTGGGACTGAAATGATTCCATGGATACTTCTTACTACTTTTTTGGCAGCTGCAGTATTTTTATCTTACTGCGGTGACTGTGTTATGTGGCACGTACTGACCAGTCATTCCAAAATAAATAACTTAGAAATACAGACAGGCTATTTTTTATTATACTTTCTTATATTCACTTTAAAAAATTGCAATTGCTTCTTAAAAATAATGGTGGTTTGTCCTTGATGCAGTCCTGTTAGGAGCTTTGCTGTGTTTGGTGAGCACAGATGAAGGAGACGAAAATCAAGCGATATCCTGGTGTATGAAATTAAGGTTTTATAAAACATGAAAGCATATATGTTACTTTATCCACATGAGTTCTCTGATCAGAATAAAACTGTAAGTCTCTTTCGTTGTAATACACTATGTGGTAAAGGAGGGTAGAAATACAATGCGGAAAAAGGATTATTAAATGACTCCTAAGCAAAACCAAACTACAGAAACATTACAATAATTAAATAGCTAGAAGATCACAAACTTCATTAGTCACAAGCTGGCAGGTCATAAGAAAGGCACAAGTGCATTTTTACGGCGGGAAATGCGTCCACTAAATTGCACCAATAAGTCATATACACGAGTCATTGTATTCTCCTGCATTATGGGTTTCATATTGACTTTACCTTCTATTCAGGGCTATAGACAAGAGCATACTATTAAAGACAGGCAGATAAAAATGCATTTACCTGATGGAAAAGTCATGTTTTTTGTTCAGGCACACATGCATAGCTAAAGTATGTCATAGTGAAACTGGAAAAAAGCCACTCAGGGTGTAAGCTTCCCATTGCAAAAAGCCTGAAAATCAGAACTATAAGATGAAACACCTTCCTATTTTGTCCTGTTTTCTCTAGGTTCTTTGTTATACACAGTAATGTTTTGCTTTCCTCCTTTTTTTTAGGCCTTAATATTTTATTAGTGTTTCCTGGGGGTGCTTTGCTTTTGTGCAGTGATTGAAATTCTTCATATACAAGCGTGGCTAATTTGTTAATTAATACAGCTGACTCAACTGCTGTTCTTGGTCTTTTTACAATTTGAGCCTGTTTGTGTGTTCATCGTGTGGCCAAAATGTAGTGGCTTCCCATGATGGGATCTCATTCTGTGATGGGAATATGCGTGTGCCAGGTGATACAGCCACAAGTTTCTGGTGTGTTTCTCATACTTCTGCATGCTCTTATGTCAGGCGTTTGGAATTGCAACATTCCCATTGCCCCCCGACATTGCTGTCCTCTTCCTAAAGCAGGTGTGTCCCAAACCTTTAGCCTGGTTGAGATGATCACATAAAGGTTGAGGAGCAGCAAGCTGCTTGAAAAGTGAGGCACAATCCAAAGGGGGAGCATCGCTGCACCTGAAATTCTGATCTGCTCTAGAGAAATGTGTGCCTCATTAGCTTCACATCAGGATTAGACCTTCTCGGCCATCATGTCATCTAGACTGTTGGTTTTTAAAACCCTCTTTATTGTTTACTCTGCCCCAGCTCCTTCCATTTCAGCTCATGTCATGTATCAGACACAGTTCTGCTGCCTCTGCCAAGTCCAGCATGCTGCCTCCTATTTTTTTATTCCCGCTTTCCTCATTCCCCGTAAGTGCTGGAGTGCCTGTGCCACAAAGCATTTAAACATATGTTCAGCTCTAAGTGGAGAAGTGTTTTGTTGAGTCAAGACCTTTGCATTCAACTTGGCATTTGAGTGCAAGTAGCCTTTGAAGTCTGAAAGGCACAGAGAGATCCTCAGCAGCATAGGGAGGACCAATTAATTCTTTCTTTTGTTGTCTCTTTGGTTCTTCAATGTAGTTGCTCTCAAATTCCCATTTTTTAATTTCCTTACCTTATTGTACATCTGCCTTTTTGCTCTGTTCTTTCATTTTACCACTTGTCTTCCCCAGAGTTGGAAAGCATAATTCTCCTTCATACCTCAAAAAATTTGCTGTACAGTCCAATTAGTTTAATTGATTTAGCAGTTCGGGCTGGCTAGTCTGTGACATGCTTCTGATGCCACCAAGAAAGTGATCAAGAATGCCACTCCTGTGCTGTGAGACCTGTCCAAGGACAATATCTCACCTCCGTTTGTCCTGATGGCACAAAAATATCTCTGCTGGAGTAAATATTTGCGTGAGGCAGAAGTGTTCCTGTGTTTTGTATGGGAACAGCTGATGCATGCAGCTGCTTCAGAAAAAAAAAAATTAAAATTTAGAGAAGTTTGGAATGGAGGCTGCTAATTAGATCCCTCTTTCAATCTCTCAGCCCAGAGCTTTCCCAGAGCTTTGGTGACTTAGCGCTGACTCAGAGAGACGTGAGTCCTTTTGATGTCTTTGAGTATTTTTTTTTCGTACCTACTGCAGCTTCGCTCTGAATTCAGAACTTTTGCTTGCGTTGCACTCCCAGGTCACTGCAGCCAGGCTCCTGCTTTCACAGGCAGCCCAAAAATGTGCCAAGCTCAATGTTCTCAAGTAGCTCACCCCTGCTGCATCTACTGGAAAGCTGTCCCAGAGCCATATTCTTCTGATCATTGAGAATCTTTTCTTTTGCAAGCTCCCTCTACAAGTGTGTTAGTTCTAGCAATATATCTCTAAATTAACCCTGCATGAGCCATTTTTATATAATATAGTTAAATAACTATTTTCATCCCTTCTTAAATGATGGTTTTCAGACTGGGGTTGTTTTGAGGAGCTACTGTATGACAGAGGATACATCCTTGCATGTGTCACAGTATTCCCAGTCAGTGTATTAGTTAACTGTGTACGCTAAGGTAAATTTCTTGATTGAAAAGTGTAATTCTTATCTAGTCAGTGGGGTATGTAGTTTTCATATGCCAAGGAACATAATTAATCTGTTTTCCTGGGGAAACATTTCTTTGTACTACTTGACCATGCCGTGGACTGACCTGTCTGCTCTTTCCAACAGTTGCACGTGTGTCTGAAGTGACTGTAATGGACTGTGATCCTTGGGAAAAAAAATGGACCCCGTGAGCATACATCTTAATGGAAACTGTATTAATATGTGGCCCAGTGGTTGTGGATGCTTGTGAAGTTTTGAATATCTTGCAAGCCATGTAACAGCATTCAGCCTCTTCCTTCATGCCGTTGCAGAATGGTGTCAAGTTTAGATTAGTAGCAGGTCGTGACATGACAGCAGTACTTAAAGCCTCAAGGGAAACTTCACAAAATGTTATGTTTACAGATCATTCTGTCAAAGTAGCTCAGATTGTCACTGCATCTGTGGTTTTGCTGCCAGAGGTATTTGCTGAGATACGAGCCCTCCTGGCTTGTGGGTGCCACTGGTTGCTTCATGGAGCCACGATGAACACCGAGCCCTGTTAAAGAGCATGGACTTACTTGAGCATGCAGGATGGCAAAGGACACCTGAAGGTTGGCTGCGCTTTGGTGTTCCTGGTTGTGTTTAACTCATGTCAAATGCGATAATCACAGCACGGGAGAGCCTTCTGCCAGGCTTCCTCATGCTTCTGAGAGGTTTGGTTTCAAATAGTCAAGTGAGCGTCAAAGCTGTTACCTGAGGCAGAACTAGAATGGAAGGATAACATTTTAATTGTCTGACAGGCAGTGGATTTAGGCTTTTATTCAGCAGAGCACATGAAGTCTGTTGAGTTCATTGGGAGTGTGATATTTAAACCTAAGCATATGCTTGAGTTTGTTCCTGAGGTTTCCAAGCAAGGCTCTCAGGGAAGGCACTTCTCACCTTCCCTGCATGAGAGGGGAAAAGGCATTGGGCTCTGTGCCTGGAGAATTCAGGGCACTTTATTTTCTACATCTCATTAGCATAAAAAGCAAGGAAAAGTGACACCAAAACTGTGAGGAAGGGACAAGGCAGAGGGGTCTTTTCTGCACAGCTCTGCAGGAGTAAGCAATGGGCAAGGGGAGCAGGGGACTGAGTCCTCTGTCCACATTCCTTCCCTTGCTGCTTGATGGGGTTTCTCTGTCCTCCCTCTCAGCCATGCAGGCAGATGAGCAAGGATTTCATGCACTTGCAAGGGACGTTATTGCTGATTCATCAGTAACTGGCTCTTCTCCAGCCCCCAATCATCTCCTGAGGTGGAAGAGGTCAAACCTAGCTCACTGGTACTTAATGTAGTGTGTGCACACGTTTTTATCATGCAGTGACTTCTGCATGCTCAGCATAGCTGCCTTCAGATAAAGCATCTTTCTTCACTTTATGGAACCACAGCATGTTTTTGTAACTACAGTTTAGTTTTCATGGTTTTTTAGTTTTCTGACTCACAGTCCTTTCCACCAGAAACATAAAATGATTCATATACCAAGCACTTAACTCCTTTTACATTTGTAAATGGCACTTCATGCATGCTTAATGAGGGTATTCCAAACCACTAAAACCATAATTTGCTTATGCTACATAATAAGGTTTCAATCCTGCAGACTTATGTAAATACTTTCGAGTTCATTGTAGGTTTTTGCAAATGGTGATTTAGAGCCAGAATGTCTGCTGGCTTAGCCTTGGTGGGTCTTTGTGGTCCACATAAGCTCTGACACAGCACCTGGGAAGAGAGAATGAGAAAGATGGAATTGGTGCTATAAATCTGACAGAAAGAAAATAATGCGGAAGAGGCTCTTTTATTGCTTTCAGAGGGGTAAGATTTGAATATTAAAGCACATTAGAAAAAGGAGATGGAAAAAGAAGATGAAAACCATTTTTTTTTCTTTCACTCTGCTTCAGAATTTCTAAAATTAAACTCTCAGTGTCTTATTATTTTTATTGGAAGATATGAGGGAAAAATCCTTTTGCTGGATAATTCAAAGCTCAGATAGATTTATTTGGACTCAAAATATACAGTGCTAGCTACCACTGCACTTTAAAAAAGCTATTGCACTGTTATTTGGACAATGCACTTATTTTATGATTTTTTTTTTCAATGGAATCAAATAATTTATGATGCTGGGTTTTTAATCTCTTAGTTCAGACTTTTTGTCCCAGATTATTCAGGAACTACTCCACATTATTCAGTGTCAGAAAAAAAATACTACATCCTTTTCATTTGTCTAGCACATAGAATTCTAAAACCAGTAAAATCTTCTAATTTGAGTTGAAATTTAATAAATCATAAATGCATTTTGGAGGCACAGTTTATGTTCTGTGAATCAGATTTCTGAAAATGTGAAAAGGCATTTTTTTTCTGGTCCATAAAGTAGTGGTGTTTGCAGGCAGCTGTTCGTTTTCAGATATTTTATTGCTTTGTCTTATTCTATGTTATTTTCACTTTGCTGTTGTGAAAAAGAATTATTGGTTACAATCTTCCTCTTCTTTGTTGTATCAAATGGCAGACTTCTCTCCTTCATCCTCCCTGAATCTCCAATAATTAAACAAACAAAAAAAAAAAGATAATAAGCTCCTGCTTCAGGCATGATTTATAGCTCATTATGTCGGTGAAAGAGTACAACTGAAGCAGTGTTGTTAGGACAGGACCATGAGTCCCAGTTCCTGCAAAGTTTGATGCATGTCATACATGTTGAGTTTTGCAGGAACTGGAAGGGGCTTGGCTCTTCACCATCAAAGCTGGTTTCTGTTTGCAGATCTTGTCACCAGGAACTGCCACCAGTCCTGACTCTGCTTCAGTAAGTGGGTCCCAGTGCTCCCTTCCTCACCACGCTGATGTCCACGCAACGCTCCATTAAAAGGAGTAGGAGCTTTGCTGGTGTTTCCTCAAGGTGCAGGGAGAGCTAAAGCCTCCAATTTGTTTATACCCTTTGGATGCTTTTCCAGTGATGTTGTGGATAAAGATGTTTTGCACTCCTGGCACTGCTGCATTCGGGTGTCTCCTGATCCCTCCCAGGACAATACTTATTCCAGAGAGAGGCAATTTACAAAGAAGCAATGTGTTCCTGAAAAGAAGCTGCTCTGGATGATCTGAGGTCCCATTCAGGTTTAAAATAGATTATGAAGATATATGCTAAAATGCCAGAGGAAGATCCGTGATCCCCCTTGAGGGTAAATGATGGACTCCTGAATATGGGCTGAATGTGCATTTCAGGGATGAGCATCTCTGTGATCAATTTTGTAATATCTGGTCTGTGGTGTTTGCTTGGTGGCGTGTCCCCCTACACACTGTGGTCTTCACTCCTCTCACATTTGGCTTGGCTGTCTCTGTTGGGAGCTGATGGTGCACTTCTTTGCAGTGATTTAGAGGATACATGGCATTTAGGCAGAATCTTTCAAGATTAAAAATGTGTTTTAGCAATTTACATAAGAAACTAGATTGGTTTCTAGGCTACTTTTGTCTTCAGAGCTGACTACCAAGAAGGATAAAAATGGGCTCAACTTTTCCAGAATCAGGAAGGAGATCTTCAGCCAGCAACATGAAATTTTATATGAAGCACAGACTGAATGCCAAGGTTGGGGTTTTGCCTCCATTAGGAGTATTTTGAGACTGAATGTTTGAACCATGGCTGCCTTTGAATCTAGAAAGTCCAGGGACACAGCCTACAAGAACTGCATCTTGGAGTTATATTCAGTGGCATTTTGCTTCTCAAAGACAACCCTGTTATGAAAAGGATTTAACTGGCAGGGAAATAATAGTTTTTATCTTGATTCACTCAGTTGTTGCATTTTACCCAGCGATACATGGTCAGCTGAGTTTGGTATGAGTTAGTGCTGCCACCTGGAACAGGCAGGGGAATTTTTTTCCAGCTTTGCCCTCCTAAGCCACCAGGTCCTGATCTCTGCTGTGCCAGCACAATGCCCTTCTGTGGAATGCCTGCAGGATGCTTTGTCTGGGAATCAGCTTCCAGCTCTTAACAGCTGAAGAAAGTCACCCTGATGCCTATCCTTTTTCACCCTGCCCCCCAAGTGAAATAAATAAAGGAGAGTGCGACTGCTATTTTGGGTTTTGGTTTTATTGTTATTTTTCAGAAATTGCAGTAAATAAATACAATTACCATGTTAAGGGCTGAAGGGTTTTCTGTCAACAGCTATTTCATTCTCTTGCACTGGTTACGAAAACAATGAAACAAGGACGTTCCAGCTGAAGGAAATGTGGCAGCAGAGGATGGTCAGCTTCCAGCTCTGCCAGCACCTACAGCTCGTGGCACAGTCCTGATGGTGGTGGCTGGATGGCACACAAAAGGCTGTCAAGGAAACAGCGTTATGTGGAGAAAATTAAACACAGTAAGGACTAGCCTTCACTGTGCAAAACTTTGCAAGTGAAGTTGACTGGAATGGGTAGAGCACTATGAAACAGTGAAGACAGATCTGCTTGTTGGCACAGCAATAAAATGGAGGGCATAGAAGATATCCTGGAGCATGACAAAGCTCCCCATTTGTTTCCATATCTAGATTTAATTCTTGCTTTAGCCCATTGCCCTGGAAATCTTGAGGAATTGCTCTTTTTGATTACAGCCTTTGCAGTTCTTCCTTTTTTTAAATCAATTATTTTGTGCGTTACCTCCATCCTGCCTTGATGCTCTTCTGTCTCACAAAGCAAAAGTTAAGAGCCCCATCTTTTGATCCTTTCCCTTTCAAGTGTCTGGACACTTGTTTCACTGACCAAAAATTAGCTTTTGCAGGATGTTCCCTGGCACATCAAAATCACATCACATGTGGCTGTCTTTGGGATTTGTTACAGGCACAGAGCAGGCAGCAGACATGGCAGAAGGTGCTGAACCATCACCCTTCCTGGCAACTGTGACTCTACAGGCTTGGCTTCAGGTTGGGTAAAAATACACTCAAGATATATGTGTGGGTAAAACTAGGCAGGTTTGACTGTCAATAGCTCAGAGTTTTCAGGGTTGGACAGGTAAGATGTCAAAAAGTCACAACAGTAAGTCAGGCTCCTACAACAAGAGACTCCCTGGAGGGGAGCTGCAGGATTCACCTGCACTGAGCTCGTGGAACGTGCAAAGTCAAGCACTTGCAAAGCTAGTATAAATAAAATCGCTGTCAAAAAGAGCATGCTAACAATTACTGGAAATATAATGTTCCTGGATTCTCCTAAGTGTCTACACTCAGTAACCCAGCTGCCAAAACTGAGCTATAACCAGGGCTTACTAACTTTGTGGTTGTCTTGGAAGCCCACTGTTTCACCTTGACCCCCCTCATGCTTTGATGCTCAGAGTGCTGGAAGTTGGGCAGTAATTTCAGCCTCTCCCATTGCTGTTGAGTCAGAAAGTATTTTAGATGGCACGCTCAGCCAGCAATGCAAGACTGCAGGCATAAAAGATAAAAATCCCTACATTAAAGCAAAGGCTGTATTAGGTACAGTTGTGCCATATTTTTCTATTTAAGTAAACATCAGGTTGGGCCTTGAATTTGTGAGCACAGCAAAGAACGTTTTGGAAAGTGGAAATTGCATTATGGCTTCTGTTTCCTTTCCAGGGAAGCATGTGAAGCACATTACAGAGCGAGGGAAGGTCATGACTGCAGGGAACAGGATGTCTGAGAGGGAAAGGTGGGGCAAGAGGAGCTGCTGCAAAACAAGGACAGAGAAGCAGCAGGAGAGTGTGAGAGTGAAAAGTAGTGACTGGAAACCTTGCAATATCTTAACCAGATTTCTTTCACATAAAAGATCAAAAAAAGAACTTCCCCTGCATTGCTTATGTCTTTCTGACTTTTTTTTTTAAATTTCTTGTTTTAATTTAAATAAGCATTGTTGGGTTGGATTTTTTCAGATTCTTGCAGTGTTGTGAAACTTTGGAAC
Source organism: Dendrocincla tyrannina (assembly GCA_035047865.1). Taxonomy (NCBI): domain Eukaryota; kingdom Metazoa; phylum Chordata; class Aves; order Passeriformes; family Dendrocolaptidae; genus Dendrocincla; species Dendrocincla tyrannina. The sequence continues at coordinate 15,651,878 of JAWWMP010000001.1, forward strand.
TGCCAGGCAGGCAGACTCAGGACTTCAAAGCCAGCATCTGCATGTGTGCACATGTTGTTCTGATGAAAATGCTGGACAGGCTGGGACTGATCAAAATGTATTTGCTGAGCAGTGATCAATTAACACTGCTGTGTACTAAGTATTGTGCTTGCTATATTGCAGCATGCTCCTCCCAGATATATTTCATGCATCGTTCCCTCTGTCCATAAAATTGTTTCTGGGCCAGGCCTGCAGTGAGTCATAAGCAGGGTGGAAGCGATGGCATCCTGCATCCCTCTGTCTAGGGGTGCAGGAGGATCTCACTTTGGAGGGCAGCTAGAGGAAGAGCTCACTTTCTCTACTCTCCCTTTACTGTGGCAGCTACCATGGCCTCTTCAGGACTGCTTATTTGAAGCACTTTGCAGCACTGCTGGCCAAGCAGCCCCTCTGGCAGTGTGATGGGGAGGACAGCGTATGGTTTGGCATAAAGGAAGTAAGCATAAAATGTCTACATATTTTTCAAAAGGCAAATTGCCTGAAAAGTCTCTCTGATGATAGCCCAAACCAGAACAAGCTGTAATTACATGTCCTTTGGGTTCACAGTTAATATGATATTTCTCTCTGGTTTTGCAAGTGTGCCACAGTTATGCTTCAGTGGCTCCACAGCCTTTTAACGAGCTGTAGAAGGTACCCTATTGCTCAGGCCCTGGCAGCACTGAAAGGCAGCATATCCTTTAACCCTTTGCAAGATTATGTAGCTTAACAACAGGGAGCAGTCTCAGAGTGGTGTCTTGTCCACATGGAGCTAGGAGAAGGAAGATCAAGAATTGGGATGATTACCTACTACCTTTTTGTTGTACAGCTGCGACACGGGGTATTTTGGTGCTTGAGTTAATAGTCCTGCAAATATAACAAGGTAGAGGGGGAATGGCACAGAGAAAACTGTTTGGAAGGAATTAAACATTAACAACAAATACATTAACACAAATACAACCAAGTAGGAGGAAAAGAAGGGAAATACTGTCCAAGTACAGTCTGTACCCAGTTTTAACATAGGTATATGGGATTTGTTTACAGAAGCAGACAATCATCACCTTCCTCCCTGCGGTAAAAAGTCTATTTAGAAAAAGTGCTAGTTGGAATTTTGTAGAAATACACCTTGCAAAGTAAAGCCCCAAAGGCAAGCCCGGTCCATTTGAGTTACCACTCTGTAAACTATTCATTTGATTTGAAACATGAAGCAGCAGCTATCTTGATTACTTACTGATTCCCAATTTGGATGGCTTTTCAGTCGACTCTACCCTGGTTTCTGTGTTCCAGGGTCTGTGAAACTGTGGTGAGAAGGCTGCTGGCTCAGCCTTGGGGTACCTGGCTGATTCAACTGCTCCTCTACCACCAACTTTTGCCGTAAGATTCTCAAGGGTACCCAAGCTGTAAAGCCAAAATACTGTGGATAGCAAAGCCAGTCTCTTAGAAGATCACTTGCTATGTGGTTTTGTCCTTATGAAAGTAAGGGAGCAACCATGGGGAGGGGCAAACCCCCCAGAACAGGGCTGCCTTCTCTGGGGGAGGCAGGAGGAAATGGCACATGACCCTGCTGCAGTTCTGCTGTCGGTCCAGCTAACCAGGGGTTTGCCAACTAAATTAAATAAACAGCCCAACATTGCTTCCCTCCAAATCACATCCAGTCTGATCAAGAGTCCAAGGAGTACTTTTTTCCAAACATGAATGGCTGGATCACAGTATCAAAGATCATTGATTTTTTTGTTTGTTTGTTTTATCTCAGAGAATGAGTTTTAAAAAATCCCTTATCAGCTTCTTTTTGAAGGCCTGAAAAGGGGGAAAATTAAAGGGCATTTATTAATATTAGCAGTAGTATTCCAAAGTGTATTGCATGCATTATTGTTAATATTATTCTGGAGATGCAGTGCCAGCAAATCGTAGATACAGAGAGTTGGCAATAAATTAATTGGAGAACTAATAAAGTATGAAAATTAGGAAAGATGATGAGATGGAAGAGATCAGCTGAGCAAAGAGAAGACTGAGAATGGCATGTCTTTCTTGCAGTAATATGGTAATGAATATAGTGAAGGCAGAGTGGGAATACTGATGCTCACATGCTTCTCACAACTTGCCATACTCTATCAAATTGCTTTAAAATTGCTAACGTGAGCAATTACAGGATAAAAAGATCTTTACGCCAGTATAAATGCACCTCTGGTGCAAAGCACTGTCCCTTCTGCAATGTAAGCAGTGTAAGCTGGGCTTTGCCGAAACTGGTGGCTCAAGCTCACCTGTGCCAGTTTGAGAGGACACAAGTCCAGGCACTGTGTCATAAAATCCAGGGCCCATAAATACTACAAAAGGCACCCAGGAAAAAAAAACTCAAACTCCCACATGACTCTGGCATTGCCTCCCAGAAATGAGACTTGGTACTCTGGTAAACAGTGCCATAAAACCTTATTCTCAACTGTTTGATAGTCAAGAAAGACAGATATAATACTGTGGAATATTTAGGAAGGACATAGAGAAGGAAACAACAATTGTTGCTGTGCAGCTCTGTGGCTCTCCGAAAACAAGAGAAACTGAGGAAAAGTTCAAGGAGGGGTCGCTGGGGTGATCAGGGCATGAAGAGGTCCCTGTAGGCAGAACAGCCAAGAGATACTGGGCTTCTGGAGGATGGGGAAGACTTGGCTGCCAGGAGTGATGCTAAAGGTCTGTAAAACCATGGGCTGTGCAGAAGGAAGGGCTTGCTGATGGGTGATGAGCTGAGGGTTGAAAGCCTCAAGTGAAACTACTGGGCATTCAGTTCAGAATAGTGGACAGTTTTTCACATACACAATGGTTCTAAACTGGTAGAGGGCAGGTTTATATTAGATGTTAGAAAGAAATTCTTTACTCAGAGGGTGGTGAAGCACTGGCACAGGTTGTCCACAGAAGCTGTGGATGTCCTATACCTGAAGGTGTTCAAGGCCAGGTTGGATGAGTCTTGGAGCAACCTGGTCTACTGAAAATGTCTGTGCCCACAGCAGCGGGTTTGGAATGAGATGATCTTTGAGGTCCCTTCCAACCCTAACCATGCTGTGATTCTATGATTCTGTTATAATTAAGCTGGGGAACTCTCTGCCATATGAGGCTGTGGATGCTAAAACTTACATGATCTTAGGATGAGGCTGGACATGTTTGAAGACAACAAATCTAGTGAGTGATGCAGTTAGAAATGAAACCAACCTGTCTGTGTCAGAAGTTGCTGCAGAGGTAACTCTTTGTAGAAGGCCAGGAGAGAATGTTTTCTCTCTTTTTTTAAGCTCTGCCTGGCTCCAGCAGTGCCAAGGCCTGAGTGCTACGCAGCACAAGGTTCTGATGGGCCAGAATTGTTAAGCTGGGAATGAGATTTAGATTCTTCCCAATGGAATGTTGCTAAAAATGGGAAGAAAGTGTCTTCTTTAAATATCTGATTTTTATCTCACCAGCATCTTTTGACATTCCCACAGCCTTAAAATTCCCCCTCTCCATCTTTACTTTTCCATGCATTGTTTTTCTGTGACAGTCCTCTTCATTGGCTTTGCTTCTGTGAAGGATTTTGCATAATGTTTTCCTTCAAATTGTTCCATTTCAAAGTTTTGCATTTTTTTCAAACTTACAGGTTTCTGTGACTCTGTTTTGTGGTTTCTAGGTCTTCTTTTGCTTTACAGTATCCTTTTTCTCTTAGGCACTTTGCCTTGAACAGCTTTACAGTGGCAGTAGCACAAAAACCCACTTTATCCCTCTGTGTCTCTATACAGAAGTTTAAAATATCAGTGAGAGAAAGAGGGTCAAAGCAAACAGGTTTAATATAAGGGATACTTACTTATAGGATATTTATTTTCAAAAATTTCATAATAGGGCAAAGAGAAACCTCACCATTTCATAATAAATACACACTTATTTTTCTTCATACATTCTAGACATACCATAGGCTTTCCAGAAAAAGAACAATGTCTGTTTTTGTGCTGTGTGCCCAGAACAGCTCCTGCATGCCTATTGTCCTGCCAGGATCTAGTGCTGAGAAGGTGCAGCCTAATGTGTGGAGTCAGAGTGCTCCTGGTTTCAATGGGGGCCATTGTGAGGGGCTGCGGGTCTCTGGATCAGCGTGGGTTTACCTTTTGGCTCCATCAGACTGGCATAGCGTTATATGTATTCTGTCATATACATTTGGGAAGTACACCTCCCTAAGTCCTCTCAACTTGACTTTTCAACTCAAGCACTTGATTCCTGGAACAATTTCATGTGCATGGCACTGGGTTGGATCTGAAGCCCATGGGACCATGAGCACCTTTATGCTGGTACCCAGTCGGGCTATAACTGGATTTTAAAAGTGACCTATATCTCTTGCTCTGTTCTCAGGCTCTCTTTCCGTAACCATCCATAGGTGGTCTAAATTTACCACTGCAGTGTGAAAACCTGAATCCACAAGCAGCAGTGGGTCTGCCTATTTAAACCACTTTTTGCCCTGATTTCAGAACTGCAAGCAAAACTTGCACTTAACAGTTTTGTCAGCAAAGCTCAGCTGGTGAATATTTTCTTTGGTGACCATTTTTGTTTCCGGTACATGGCTCTACCAGCAGGAGCTATGGTGGGGACCAGCAAAAGAATGCCTTAGAATTCTGGTTTTTTACTTACTGACCTGGGTTTATTAATAAGCCTGACAGATGTGGGTTTTGCTTTCCAGTATAGCTCTGTTTAGGCTGAGAGGTCTTCTCTGACAGTGGACTTCACTTCTTGAATTTCAGATGCAGGCAGATGCAGAGGGGCTTTCTACAGCTGTCTTGCCCATGAAGAGTGCAACCCATCTCTCAGGGCAGATAGGCATATGGCATCTGGCTGACCACTTCTGAAGCGAACAGGATACCTTTGCCTTTGGAGACAGCTGAGACAAACTATTTAAAACTTTAAAATGCACTTTATTAATCCAGAGATCTTAATCTAGCACTGGAAAGGTAACATGTGCTGTGTGTTACCCAGTTCTGTGAGTTTTTTGATGGAGATTGAGTTTTTCTCAGGGTACACCTGATTGGAAGTGCAAGAGACTACTGTGGTTTCTGGGAGTTGAGCAGATCAGCCAGGCAGAGTGTAGCAGGGATGCAGGAGCTGGGCAGCAGTGGACCATGAAAAAAGCAGAAGTTCAGTGCAGGACAGGAGGCCAGTAGTCAATAGTGGCTGGTTCTGCTGATGGCAATCCACCTGGGAGAGGGATTATTTCAGTGTAAACGAGTTCCCTGCAACTCTGGGATGCAGAGCTCCACTAAGTGGATGGAGCAAGAGCAGTAGTGAATCACTGTTGTTTATAATCAGGGTACTGTAATTTTTTAATTGTGATTCTATTAGAAGACCTTCTGGAATAGAGAGAGTATTGTGTTAGTGTCTCCTGAATCAAACTCTTGTCTCATATGGCAGTTTCTCTCAGGGTATTAATAATGTTCCCAGAGAGAGCAGGATGGGAAAACTGGAGGTTTCTTGGTCACATCTTTTTGAGAGCATCAGGCTTCATTTTCGTTAGATGCAAACTATTGTGGATGTGATCCTTAGTTACTCATGGTGGTTAATACTAAAGCACTTGTTCACATCAGTATTTTGAGCTACTGGTTTTACAGCCAGGTGCTCGCTATCATGAGTTAGGCTTTTGTAAAGTAGGTCTTTATATGTTCTGCAAAATATTCACAGGTTTGCTCTCCCTACACACTCTTCATTCATTGCTACATAAGAGCAGAGAACAATTTAGCTCCCTACCAGCGTACTTTAGTAAGACAGCAAGTGGTCTGTGTTTACTTATGCCGTACAATTCAGTGATTGTACTGCAAATCCTGGCCAAGTTCCTGAGTGGTTGGGGCCTAAAAACAAGCTCTTAAATTGCTATTTAGGTTCCTAAATAAATGGTCTTGTTTTTCAGATACTGAGTCCATCCTGACTCTTGATGAGTGTTTGGAAGCCAGCAGGCTATCAGCATTTTGAAAATTGAGCCTGCTATTTGTTCCCATGCTTGTATGGGGGAGCTAAACTATGGTTTAGACTCCTTTTAATATTTTTAGTATTGCAGTGCCTGTTTTATTTTCTAGATTGCAGTATTCCTGGTGGGGTTTATTCATGTTGACAAACTATCAGTTTGGATTGATTAAAGTATCCAGTGTAAAGGTTGCCAGCAACGCTGCTCTTTGAAGGCTGTGCTGGGAGATGAAGAGATGCATAGAGTAAGAATATTTCTGTCAAGTCACTGGGCTTTTTTCATAAAAGGGTAGGCTATAAATACCATCTTTCATGTAACATATGCTTCACTGCCTGTGGCTGACAACAAACCCGAGTGAAGTAGAGTTCATCAGAAAGGCTAATTTTGCCCTCAGTATTATTGGGAGCTCTTCAGTGCCTCTTGGTGAGGTTTTTCTCCAATGTGTCAGTGCAATAAGGCTTGCTTTCCTTTCTCTATATTATAATTTCAAGGAAAGCCTGATTCATTACTTCAGGGGCTGAGCTGAATTTCCTCTGGACCATTTTAAAAGAAATCATTCAAGCCTCAAATACTTGTGCTGGCTGCAGCAGCAGATGTGTGAAAGAGTGGGTATTCACTCCGCTTCGTGCCACTCATCCTTGAGAAGAGGATGCTCTCCTTAATCTGTGGGCTCAGAAGCACAGCAGAAGGACTTTTTGACCTAAGATAAAACAATGACAGTGTTCCTGTGGAAGCACAGCAGGCACATGGATGCTTCTGGAATATATTACTGGAGATAACTTGCACTTTCTTTTCAAAATAAAATCATACCAGTGCCTTTGGGGGAAAAAAAAAGTGTTATGAGGGAAAATGGAAGGAATTATTCTTGATAATATTTAAAAGTAGTTAAATTCAAATGGCCCTGGAACGGGAGGATTTAATATATGGTAAATCAGCAGAGTGATCTGGCACAATTGCAAAAGCGACTTTGAAAGAGTTTCTCATTTTGGTCTAAGAGATTTCATTTTTTCCTATTCACATGCCCTGACAGATCAATATTTACAGCATTTTCAGTTATCAGTATGCTTTTTTTTTTCATAAGTAGGGGCTGTTCCTGAGAAAAGAATTTTGTTTTGTAAATGTTATTTGGCTGAGACTGACTGCATTTTTCCATTCCCCTTGCAGAGGCACAGCGATAGCTGGAATCGTTTTTGGCATAGTGTTTATAATGGGAGTGATAGCTGGGATTGCCATCTGTATCTGCATGTGCATGAAGAGCAACCGTGGGACTCGAGTAGGGGTCATCCGGACCACGCACATCAACACCATCAGCACGTACCCAGGTAAGGGGGCAACATGACAGCCCTGCAATAGTGTGGTCATGGCAGGAGTGTTATCTTTGGGCACTTACAGCTCCACAGTAAATGAGGAATGTGACTACAACAGGAGGCTGCTTTCAGTCCGGAGGGGAACGGCACAGCTCCCTGCTGAGAAACGCAGGACAGCTCAGTATGCAGGGACTGTCAGTGCATCACTCTGCCCGGGCTGATTTATTCGGCTGCTCAGTGGGCTGATGAGGGCTGGCCAGGTGCCACACTCACACAGCTGTGTGGCTTGCGGTGCCTGCAGGAGTGTGTGGACTCCTTGCTCAGGGCAGGGCTGCATTGTGCAGGACAGACCTTCTCCCTGTGCCAGAGGCTCTCTGGCAGCAGATCAGTTGTTCTTCTTCTGTGTTCTGGTTCTTGTATTCGTTCTTGTTCATGTGCAGCCAGCTCTTTTTCATTGACCAATATAACGGGGGCCCAACATACCACAGAGAGGGGAAAACCTGGACAATAAGGTCTGTGGATCATAGTGCAAAAGTTTTGAGTGGTGATGTGAAGTCTAATGCAACCTGAGCTGGATGCTACTTGGCCAGAGCTCACAAGCCCTGCTGAGTGCTGCAGCTTCTCAGATGACTTCTACAAAGACACACGGGCACCTCTGCAGGGTGTTCTGTGCTGTGTGTCCCAGGAGGGACTGCTGGCAGGGATGCAAGGCTGGATCTGAGATAGTTCTCTGTATGCACCTGGCACCATGCCTGAACTGAGCTGATAGGCACTTGGAGAGTGGTCATAGAATATTGCAATAGCTTGGGTTGGAATGGCCCTTAGAGATCATCTAGTTCCAACCCCCTGCCACAGGCAGCGACATGGTGCAGAGGTGCCTGTTGTGCCTTGGTCAAAGTTGGCTGAGTGTTGAAGTTTTCAATTCAGGCTTGTCTGTGGGTTAACACTGTTTTGATGTAATGGTTCTTCAGGTGCAGGCAGTAGCAGGGGAGGCACAGAGCCTAAGCCAGGTCTGACACAGAGCTAATAAGCTGTCACAGGCTCCGGGGCACCCCAGAGGACAGCAGGGACCCCTCGTAGGTCGCGTGCAGTGCAGTCGTGTCCGTGGTGAGTGTGAGCTGGTACATCTGAGTCAGCTCTGTTGCTGAGCCACCCACTGCACCACACTTGTCAACTCACACCAGTCTGGGACTGGGGAACAGGAGCACCAAAGGAAGAGGCACCAAGCCAGGTGGGCTCTGCGAGGTTTATTTGTCCGGACTGCCCGTCTACCATGTGAAAGTGGCTGCACTGTCGAAGAGCAAAGCAGACCCTGGAAGCATTTATGCAATTCAGTGACACTGTGCCGCTTCACAGAGCCTTTAGGGAGACGGGATGAACCACTCCACAAGAGAAAAAAGGTGAAATGGCCGTTTATTTAAATGAGTTACCGGCTTAAATAGGGCGAGCATAGAAGGGTCTAGAAAAAGGGGTGGACTCAGGTGATCGACAACTAGGCTCTGGGGCA
>JAWWMP010000001.1:15660753-15674844 GCA_035047865.1 Dendrocincla tyrannina
TTTTTTTTTCTAAATTCAAAGGAGAGGGATTATTCCTTGGTTAGCAAAATCTTAGTTCCTCCTGAACTAAGACACTTTCTTTCAGTGTAACTATGGTATGAGGTACTTAATCCCCATACAGTTATTCCTACCCAGGAAGAACAGGGCAGTATAGCCATATGAGGCATCCACATGCCAACAGAAAACCTCATTATATGTTGGGGAGTGGGGAAAAGGGGGAAGAAAGTCTCAATTACTAAACCAGCTATTAGCATAAAAAAGGAATGTTTCAGCTCAAAATGAAGCATGAAGTCAGGAAGAAGATATTTGATGGCATGGAGAACTGAATGCGTCATGATGGGTAGCCCCCAAATCACAGACCAGTGGTCCCTGATCCACAGGAGAGGAAGGCTCTTTTCCAGAGCAAATGTGTTGGCTATGGTTTCTTATGGAGATTGCCACAATTTGGGCTTTAGCACCCATGAACTGATTGCCCAGTGACAGCAAATGAGCACAGGTCTCAGTGCTCATATTTCCACTCGCAAGGGTGTTCTGTGGTATTTTCTTGTGCTTGCTTTGATGTGGCACAATGAAGGACTGTATGTCTGGATGATCCAGTCACCTCATGTCAGGCTTTCACCCGTCAGAGCATTCACGTTCCTCTCTTAAAAAAGAGACAAAAAGGCTCAAAGCTCCGCACCCGGTGGAGAGGAGGAATTGCACTCAGATTGCAAGAGCAAGGGACTTTTACTCACATACTCATATTTTGGCTCAACAGGCAGCCTTCAGAGGAAAGGGAGAGAGAACTGATGTGTGAAAATCAACTGCAGACATAAAAAGATAATTTGCCAAACTACCTGCTGACTTCAGTCTCATTAACCTCACATTTCCATCAGTGCTTCATGAAAAAGCTGGCATATCCCAGCTGGATAGGAGGTGCCAGCTGCCAGGGATGGAGGAAGTCCAAGGAGAGGGGCTGGCGGGGGCACCCCACGGCTGTGCTGGCAGCGTGGACCAGCTCCACCATGTCCCCTTGTCCCCCTGTGCCCCACGGCACAGGGTCCCCACCAAACGCAGGCACTGGTGACACCGTCACAGAGCATGAGGCACTGCAGTGCTGTGCTGAGGGGCAATAGGGAAGCCACCAGGATCCATCCTGTTCACGGCACAGAACCTGAAATTACAGCTTTGGTTCAGGTTTAATGGGAAGGGAGCTCTTCCTTTCTTCAGCTCAGCTGATTTTAGAAGACTGTGCCTTCCGCCTGAGAAAGGTGGGAATTTGCGTGTGTTTTTTAATCTATGAGATGGCAAATTATTCCACTGAAAAACTGTGTGTGTAGGAGTGACTCCTGTTGTTTGCAGTGTGGTTGAGGAAAGTTGCTGTCAGTATTAAAACAAACAACTCCTTTATTTTCCTCTTGATTTTGCACTAGGACTGGTTATTAACTTAGCCTGTGGTAAAACATATTTTTTTTTCCCTTTTTTTTTTTTTTCTCATCAACCTTCATTTAAGCCTGGAGCTTTCCTGGACAGATATTAACACACACACAACACATCTAAATTTTCTGGAAAGATGCAGTAAATCTCTTTCAAAGATAAAATTAATTTACCACCAGGAGCAGGCAATCAACAGCCCCTGAGCTGAAGACCCTTCTGCCCCTCCCAGACACAGCAGTTCTGGGGGTGGGCAGGCAGACAATGTGACACGTGGCCACTTTCCTGCCTCTGGCTCTTGTCATCAAATGGGTCTTCTACAAATTCCTAGGAATCTCTGGAAGGTCCTCCAAATCTGCCATGGAAAAACCCTCTGGGTGGATAAGGAAGACATAGGAAAAACTGATAAAAACTTGGAGATGAGTTCATCTCAGCTCAAGCAGGCCATAAACTTAGAGTGGGTGGAAAGCTTTTTTGTATTTAGTGATTTCATTACTTTTGCCTCCAGGTCTTGAAAGTTTATTCAGCTTTCAACAATCATGGAAAATAAAGGACAAAAAAACTCTCTTCTTTTTCGAAATCACAGACCAAGTGTTCATTTCAGGGTAAACAAACCAAATGAAACTGTCCTTTCCAACTGGTATTCACCCTCTATTTATCAAAAGACAACCTTCTTGTGGGCTGCCTGTTGGGTAACCTACACCGTCAGGTACAAAGTTTAGGAAAGGGATGCCTCCCAACCCACTGAGATGGTTTAAAATTCCTTCTGGTCTTGACGTGCAGCGTAACAATCCTTCCTCCCACTAAGGGGCTTAGGGCAGGTTTGGGGGACTGCAGTTATCACAAGAGCTGATGTCAGTGGCATGGTCTCAGCAAAAGGTGTATACAGTTTAGGAATCACACTGCAGCCCAATAAAAATTAAATTTCAAGATCCAAGCCAATGGTGAGCCTTAGCCAAGCTCAGAAATACCACACAGGACATATGAAATATGTTAGTTGCCGGTGAAGCCAGATATACCTTGGAAGCCTTCATCCTCCATGTGAGTCAGACCAAAAGGATTCTTTAAAAGGCTCTGTCTCACAGTGCCTTTGGTGGCATATCAGATCTCACTCAACTCAATGCAGACTCAAAATTACAGCTAACAACACAAATAGTGGCAACAGCAAAGACACAGGGACCAGGGGCTGGGGCAGCAGTCCTGACGTGCTGTGCAGTCTCCCCAAAGCCTCTGTGGAACCCCCCACTGTGGGTCTGATTGCCCTGTCCTCTGACTGCCCTCCCAGGTGTATCTCTGTGAAAATCACACTTCCATCTTGCCAGGCAGACCTCACCTGTATTCTTGCCAGCACATTTCAATGAGCGATGACACTGTTACCTGTCAATCTTGTATTCAATATTACTGTGGGCAAAACAGAGTATTTTGTCATGCCTGATTAAATTTCTAAGTTAAGTCTTCACTCAGACCCTAAATACATGCCGAGTAATTTTCTTCCTGAATTACACAGACTACCAAATCACACATAAAGGAAACCATTGTGGAAAAAAAGAAAGCTATTTTTGATTGCATTGTCTCTAATAGATAGACTGTGAAAAGGTATTATCTTCAGTATCAATTATTCATATTTCCAACAAGTAACTGACACATCCTTAAGTTATGACTTCCATCCGTACTAGCTATAAAATATGGTCTTCACCATGATTGCAATGGCTGTTACTGCCTGTCAATTAAAATATATATCCTGTACCAGGCAATAGAAGCTGACAACACCAGGAAGAAATAACACTTGACAGCCACTTGGGAAATATATAGGCAAGAGAAGACTGAAAATTGTTGAAGATCTTTATCTATGGCTTCTTACTTTTAAACACTGACCTCCAAGATATGAAGAACAGAAAGATTTATCTGCGCTTGAAAATTTCCCTTACCTCCTGTTTTTCTGTTTCCTTTTCATAACCAGGATAAATGAAATATTTCTAAATTATAGATAGCATTACCATATTTTAAAAAAGCAGCCCCAAAGTCACTCTCACTGCCCAGCATGAGAAATTCCCCTTGGCTGTCATTTTCCAGCCCTTGTACCCAGGGTAGACTGGAGCTAATTACCTGAAGTGAGGAAGTCTTCAGGTGAAGCTCAGGAAAGATTTATCATTTTGTTTGTTTAGCCCTGAGAGCCATTGGAACTGGCCTTTTATAGCAATAGATCACTTGTACAGGAAGGAAGATTTTTGTGGGTTTTTTTTCCCAGAAGCTGAGAAGTCAAAGAAAATATTATCATCTCTTGGGTAGGCACCCAGATATGGACAACTTAGGCAATGTAACTACACAGTCTCAAAAATTAACTGAATAGAGGTTGCAGAGCTGGCCATGTAACTCCTTAACCATTCCCAAGGCTGGATGCAGATGCTCAGAACTGTGTCCATTCCCTTTGGGCTCTGCAGAAGAGCAAGGATAGGCAGAAATACTGCCAGACATCAGCCTGCATTCCCCTTTCTTACTTGTAGGGCATGGAAGAAGCAAACGGCAGAGACTTATCGCCTTTTTCAATTGTAAAGATTGAAAATACTAGCTCATTAAATTGATATGGAATGAGTAAGTGTATTTCTGGATGCAGATTCTCGCTTTGCTTAATCCAACTTCATCACTCTCACAAATCTTATGTGAAGGTCATGGGGGACAGAGCACAGGGAAACCAGACACTTTGCTCTCCCTAGACCAGAATTATTGCTCAGTTGCAGACAGAACTGATCACTGTTGTCTTATTTCATTTATGAAAACTCTTGTCAGGCACCCTGACTATCAAGATCAAAGGCAAGTCTATTACCCATGAATGGAGAAGGACTTTAAAACTTCAGTGAATCTTGAGCTCCAACTAGTGGGATGCTTTGTTTTCCCTCACTTCCCATAAAGCCAAGATCTAAACTCTCCATCAGTCCCTTTTATTATCCTTATTCATGTCAGGAGGATCACTATCCAAGCTTACCACTGATCAGGCTTCAAAAGGAGGTTCTTTGCCTTCAGGAGCTTGAGAAAGAATACAGGTTGGGCTCCTGATCTTTTTTTAAATGAGTATGGCAGGTGTGGAAGGGATGGGAACATCAAGCTGCTACTCTTCTGGCTTTAAAGATAAGCGTCAATAAACCTACATGCTTATGTTGTGACTTTTCCCAGACATCATGTACTGGTACAGTGGGAAGGGAGGACTCATGGCTGTGGAGAGGGAGACCACCCCAGCAGGGAAGGCTTGCTCAGCTGCCCTCGGTTGATCATAACACATAAGGAGACCTGGTGGAAACTTTGTTTTACTCTATCAGTCTCACAGATATGTCAGGGACCATTTCTACCCAGCCACAGTCTCTTGCAGAAGATGAAGAGGGATATACAACACTGGCATAGCTGTGGCAGATGTCTTAAACAAAGGTTCACTTTGTTGGTAAGAAATTATGGTTATATCCAAATTCATCTATTGGCTGAGTTCCCAATCCTGAATCATAGCACTGATCCCCCACCCTCCATCTCAGACAAAAGGCACCACCAAACAAGGAACAGCAATGCAGCACGCATGTATTAATTGGCATTCCTAAATCTCAGGAATTTACTTGATAACGTCTCAGTTAAGGTTTAGTTGTGGGGACCACCTTACCACAGCACTTATTGGATGATTGCCTGCAAGAACTCTGTCTTGTTTTTTAAACACAGAAATAATGAGGATGATAATTGACAAGGGCAGCCTGAGGTGATTCCATAAATTCTTGTTATGTGAGGTAGCAGGTACAGAAGCAATCTTGTCCCTTAGCTGTCAATAAATGGCAGGTACCATAGCATCCCTTTATGTCTGGGCAAGTTCTCAGCCTCCCCAAGCCTATTACCATAACAAAGCAACTCCCTGCTAGGATGCTCAGCCTCAAGCATGGGCTAGTCACAAGTACACAGATTTGCTGCACATACATGTTCCCCATATCCTGCTGTACAATCTATATAAACTGTAGTTGTCGATTTATTGTTCAAGTTTCAAGCTATAATGAAGTTTGAGGCCCACTACATGGGTTTGCTGAATTCCCAGATTACCATTTACAGATTACCACTTTGTTTAAGCACAACCCAGTCACCAGCAACTCACCACCTGTGTAAAATCAAGGGACATTAAATATCTAAAAGTTAAGCCAGAAAGTGTATTATATGTTAACAAAAATGGTAAAAATTTCCCAGTTGAGCAATTGTTCATAAATGTCCAGATGCAAAGGGGGGAGCTACAGGTACTGAAATCACAAGGCATTCCAGGAAATGTTTGGGCTTTGCCATTGCACACACCCTCCCCTCCTGTTAAAGATGCTCTACAGCAAAGGAAAACAGCAACATTCAAAAACCTGGAAATGTGCTGTTGACTTGATAGCTGGTAATGTACAGAGAAAAAGACATCCCTCAGACCTGAGCTAAACCAGAAAACAGGTGTGGGCTTCACTTCTTTTTCTTCTTTCTAAACTTACACATTTAGATTTTTGGAGAGTTTCATCACAAAGCAAGCCTGGGCTGAGGGTGATCTCAGGGTAGCTGCTGAACAGCTGGCCTTCCTCCCCTGCAGAGAAGGTGATGCTTAACACCAAGGTAGGGATGATTTGCAGAGCCAAGCCCTCCCATGGTCGTGATGCAGGGGGACAGGGGTCTGCTGGGAAGGTGTTTTCCCTGTGATCGGTACTCTTTGGAAATGCTCTTTAGCAAGCAGCAGTAAAATAAGGACACAGCCCCGAGGATCTGGAGGGAGCGTGTGAAATAAGAGCAATGAGATGAGCCACTGGTAAATATGTTGTCATATAACAAAGATGGGACAATTTGGATAAAATGTGGTACCAGTCCCCAGATTAGCTCCTGTAATGGAGGACTTCCCACCAATACAATGTGGGATCTACTGAGAGAAATCTGGGGATTGCTTACTGGCCATGAAAAAATGGTTTTGCCCATGTTGCTGAAAATGAAGTTATGAGCTAAGATGGTCAGCCTGGCACTAATGCCAGAAGGGAGGGCTGCCTTGAAGTCTCCCACCAGCCCTGCTTCCTGCGGGTGAGCAGGGGGGTCAGGTGAAGCTGCAGGCTGGGGGAAAACCAGCATTGCACAGTTCCCACTCCAGCCTCCCTTCTGCAGGCTTCAGCTGTCTAAAATCAGCTGCCTTTGCTGGCAGCAGGCCTGCTCGCCTCCATGAAGGAACAGCTCCATATGCTAGGCTGACAAAAAAAAACCTCAAAAACACTCTCTTCAGAAACACCTAAGTCTTTGGCTTACCTTTTGTTTCTGTTGGCTTTAATCTACTCTTAGTCATCACTGTGGTAGCAATGGCATTCCAAGCCTGTCCTTTCCTACTCTCCCTAGGGATACAAATATTAATGGTGCATTGCATAACAAAAATAATCAACACTTTCATTTCCAGCGTTGTATAAATATTGACCATCTAATCTTTACAGCAAACTGGAAAACTAGTTACTACCTCCAAAACCCTAAATTACATGATCCCAGAGCTGGAGCTCCCCAGATCCTTCTCTTGGCTGTTCTCCCGACTGTGTGGCAGCTCCCTGCAGGTCTCTTCATACAGGGACCAGTCTTCTGAAGAACAAAAAAAGTCTTGACCGTTTTGTTTTACCCCATCTCTCTTTCCCCTTTTGAAGCAAGGGATGACCACCTCTCCTTTTTTCAGTCCTCTGTTTGCTCATGCATTTTGGCTGTACACCAAAATCACAACAGAGTGGAAGAGCGGGTTACGATGGATGAACCACAAGCCAGGCTTGGACAGGGGCTCTGCTTTCTGGACTTCAGACATTTCTGCAGTGTAAAAATTGGGTATACCTGTCGGAAAGTAATCACAGAAGCCACTTGATACAAGGTCCTGGTCATCGTTTTCTCAAGGTGTCCTGTCCAAACATCAATGTTTTAGTGAAACACAAGAAATATATTTAACTTCCCTTAATTCTCTTGTGCAATTTCTGCCTCAGGGTGTTAGACACTATTACTATGTGCTGTTAAATACCTATTGGGTTTATTCCACAGTGACTAAAATAATTATTTTTCTAGTTACTACAGCATTTGGAGAGCTTCCAGTATGAAAGTGAATATAGAAATGCCAAACATTTACTATTCTAATAGACAGCCATCAGTGCTTTATGAACTATCCCATTACATAAAAAAAAAATATCATTGTGATTTCACAAAGGGTCTTGAGAACATTTGCTTTAAATTGAAAGACTCTATTTCTGCTGTACTAAAAACACAGTTAATATCGATCCAGGTGCTCTATGGAGCAAACTAATCTTTTCATTGTGGCATTATTGAAAATCTGGTCTAGTACACTGGTAAAACTGCATCCTTCAAAGTTACCAACATTGAGAAAGCAAATCATTACATTTTTCATTAATTAAAACCAGCTTATAGTAACATTAATGATCCTTTCATTCGAGTATGTAATTTAGGTAATGGCAGCCCACCGCATTAGCTTCCCCTGGCTTTGTCTTGGCCTTCTAACTCCTCCAACTGATGATTACGTAATTTGTAAAGTCTCCCGAATGGGTCATTAGCTCTTAAAGAGATGTGTCCTGCTGTTTGGTATATACCCTAGAAACAGTAGGCTGTCAGAGAGAGAACAAGTTTCAAAGTAGCTCTTTCTGGGGGAAAAAAAAGTAGTTAAAAAAGTGCCAGATTAAATCAAGTTTGTGAAATGAATCATGGCTTGAAATATCCCCAATACATGACTAAGTAAGACATCACACAGATTTTATTTCCCACAAACGAGGACTGGCAGCAGAGCATATGCCAGCATATGTGCCCTTGTAAGCACCTGCAATTCCTGCTGCTTCCAATCCCTAACAGCAATCGTGAAGCAGGCAGCCATCTAATGTGTTAAACTAGGAAACCAAGGACAAAGGCTCATGGGACCAGGCCCTGTACTCCTCACATGGAGACCTTCCCTCTCTGCTTCCCCACTGCAGCCTAGAAATCGTGAACCAAAGGCAGAGCAACCTGAGACCATAAGATGATCAGCATTTGGTTCAAGTCCATGAACACCCAGGGCAATGCTACATTCACCAGCCAATTAGTGATAATGGCTGCTGCCAAGTGAGAAAAGCAGAAGATCCTTTGGCCTTTCTCAGCCATAGATTACACTTTCAGGGTTGTGGGTTTTTTTCTTTAGAATATGATGTAGGGCAATGAGATGAAAAAAGTAGGACTAAATAAAAACTCTTTGTACTAATGCATTCATCTGCCACCTGTTTATGTTAGACAGAATAAATGACCACTGCCTGGCAGTATCTGTGCTGCCGGAACCTTGAATACAGAGGTGTTGAACAAATTACACATTTCCACACAAAGAATCATAGCACCGTAAAGTGGTTTGGGTCAGAAGGGACCTCAGAGATCATCCAATTCCATCTCCTTGCCATGGGCAGGGACATCTCTCACCAGACCAGGTTGCTCCAAGACTCGTCCAACCTGGCCTTGAACACTTCCAGGGATGGGGCAGCCACAGCTTCCCTGGGCAACCTGATCCAGTGCCTCACAACCCTCACAGCAAGGAATTTCTCCCTAATATCAAATCTAACTCAACCCTCTGAAACTACTCCTGCTTGTCCCCTACATGCTTTTATAAAGCCCCACTCCAGCCTTCTTGTAGCCCCCTTTATGTACTGGAACACTTCAATTTTTTCAACTAACCTCAACTAATATAACTTCACTATTGGCAAATGCTTCCATTTGTTTTGCAGCAACTTTTTTTTTCTATTCTTTTACTTTTGTAAATGTCTCAGATTCCCTCTTCCTCTTCGTTTCTCTCAGTTTTACTCATTTTCAACGCAATCATGACCTCTTTCTGAAATTAGGCTACTCTGTACTAGTTCTACTAGGTTTGCTGAAAGGGGAACACCTATGTTTTATGCCTTTAGCAAGGACAAGATATGGGGTGTCCTTTGAGATTAAAATCAGTGTCTGGTATGTCCCAGTACACGTGTATCTGCAGAACATTAATTAACACATAAAAATCAACATTCCCACTGCTGTTTTCATATCAAATAAACAGCTCTCAATCAGTACAAAATTCTCAACTTCCCATTTCCATCATTTTCCCTGGAATGAGTCATGTAAACATTGCAGGTACCTTGGTCTCTATGACCTTTATGCAACATCATCAGAGGCAACATGTAATTGCAAGGCTGAAAAGCAATGGACTCTGTGATCAAAGACTTTTAGTAATTTTCCAGAAATTCCTTTTTATGTAAGAAATCTGTTTCATAACTTGTTCTGACAAATGTTACGGCTGGAGAAATTTTTTCAGGGAAGATTTATGATCTATAGGATAGTTTTCGTTCTCTGTATTTTTCAGAAGACTGGATTCAACAAATACAAACTGCTCATTGATTTGTGTGTCTCCATGTTCAGCACAAAGAAATGAAATACGGGAATGAGAAAATGACAATACTCATTATCTACAGGTAACTTTTTGGCACCAAAATATCAGCCAGTGTGATCAGTTAGAAAGTGCTGAGGTACTAGCATAGAATGATGCAGCAGGAACTGGGTTTTCTGCAGGAAAAACTATGTTTATTCTGTTCTTCATGCTGGTCACCATGTTGGCAGGCACATCAATAGCCCACCAGATGGTTTTGAGTAGGGACTGCCAAAACACCACACTCAGAAGGTTGCCTTTCATGGGAGGATTTCAACTGGGACCTCTTGAGAGGTCAGGGCAACAGCTGAAATGTCACAGGACATAGCCCAGAGCAGAAGTAATTGTAAGGATAAGCCAGTTCAGGACTTGTCCCCTCTGAACAGCAAAACAGAAATGAGAAATTAACTCTTCTCCCTTGGAGAAGACTCCAAGGAACTAGCAGCAAAAACCTGGGATGCAGCTCAGTTTTCCTCTGACTGGGTCACAAATGCCTTGGTAGCTAATGGGCTAATGACCCAAGGCTCAGCTTGGCCAAGAGCCACAACCAGATCTTCTGAACTTATACTGGTGAGGACTGAGACCATTTATGCTTTTAAACAGGGTTTCAAGGGGATAAGTCTAGTCAGCCTGGAAAGGACAAATACAACTGCAAAATCTGAGCAAGAACAGTCAATAAGGTCTTGTTTTGAGGATGCCTCTGAATAATTTTTATGCTCAAAGTTCAATCTTGCTTGAGTTCTTCCCCGAATAAGAACTGAATACCAAAAATGTCAGACTTTGGGGTGATGAGAGGTTGTCAATTGACTTTAGTGGGATACAGTACCACCTTTTGCGAGCTGCTTTTTTATTCATTTCTATATGGACACACCTGAAAATAAGATGAGGGCTAAACTGTAAAGGATTTAAATGCATTCTGATCTCTGGGAATCAGCAGTAAGCTGTAGTCTCTCCCTCAGAGATGGACCTGATGCCACAGCTGTCCTGAACTATCTGCCACATTTTTGGCTGTAGCATTGTTGAACTGCCCAGACACCCAACTGAAACTAAGGGCATTCAGCACTTTCAAACCCCTGAAGAGAACCACTTTGTGGTTTGCACATAAATCTGAGAAAAAAAGTAGTCTTACCACAGAAGAATGATGCTTTAGGCAATGGAATATTCTGTTCTGAAGTCAAACAGCTGCTGCTGAATTGCAGTTAGCCTCCTAAGTACATGGAACATTCTAAATCATAAAGGTTTGGAATGTATATAGTCAAGAATAAGTAATTTTGAACAGTATTCATGACAAATGCAAAAAGTATTACTTGGTGACCGAGAGTTTTAAAATGCCCAAGACAACATTCAAAAGTAATCTGATCCTCATAGTCTCTATGTTAATCTCTTTGATGAAGGCTGAATATCCTTATTCCTGGTAAACAATAAGATTTTTTAAAAAATAGCCTGTACTCAATCCAACTGAAGACAAATCCAAGATATTTTAATATTTGGTTTGCATTTCTTCTACCACTTGTGAGTTTTACCGATTCAGTATTTTTAAAATAAAATCCAAGTATCAAAGGCATTGTAGCATATTTCCAATGTATAAAGTCCAGGCAGAAGTAAATCAGCTATAAATTAGTGTATTTCACATACAAAAATGCTCTTTATGTTAACATTTTAGTTCACAAACTAGTCTCAAACTGTTTAAAAGTAGGCACTTTAAACAACCTGCACTTGGCCAAAAATAATACCCATGATTTTTTAGTTACTGCATAACTCCAACAGCCCTTCTCTTCGTAACATGTTTATTAGACCAATATGCACAGTGATCATCAGGTATTATCAGCTGGAAGTGGAAAATGAAAACAGCTTCAGTCAGTATTCCTTGTTCTTCCTTATTTCCCTTGTTTCAAGGAAGGCATAGTGGTTTCTTCAAGACAAGAGTTGGAGTTTTTCCCCAAAATAAACCCCAACAGTTGCCTCTTGTGCTTCTGAAACAGCTTGTTGAACCATTTGCACCACATGCTTGTTTGTACATGGGAAGAGGCCCACTCCCACGTGCTGCAGCTGAAGCTGAGACTGATGCTGAGCACTACTCAGCAGGCACTAATTTAAAGGAACTGTTTCTTTGGTCAAACATTGTTTAGTCATGAAACATGATGGTCCACAGTGGATAGGATTTTTCTTCATCCTGAGCCATGGTAACCTTTCCAGGTTATTCCAGTGCCTGGCCATCCTATTTGTCCCTGAGCCTATGGCATTGTCCCAACAGTACTGGCTATTGCAACAGGCACTCAGTATCTGTGTGAAGCCACATAATTATTTCCCTGAATATCCAGGGTATGGAGGGGGTGGGGGATACTGTATTGAAGTCTGTGGGGTTGGAGTATAAGGTGGAGGTAGGTCAGCTGGGTACTCCATTTCGAATTCATAACTGTATGGTGGTGGAGCCACTGAAATGGGAGAAAAGAGAAGACATAGTTAAAAATAGGTTTTTCAGATGCAGCCCTCAAGTATTTCCTTGTTGACATCCAGATTTCCATACAACTGATATAAAATCTCTTGGCAGTGCACTCAGTTGTTTTTCAAGCTGCCCTGATACAGTCACTTTACAGCAAGGTGAGTCTTTTCTTATTGCCCCTTCCTTCACTTCTTAGCTGTGTGCCCACCAGCACAGTGTGCTGGTAACAGTATTTGAATGGCTGTATAGCATATGGCACCCAGGGAATGTGGTAGAGCTAAACTTCGTCAGGGAAGGAAGGCTGGGTGTTTATCACATCCATTCCCTTCCACCTCCTTCAGCAGCAAAATCGATTTATGTTGTCCCAAAATGACAGAGCAGCCAGGACTCTCGATTTCCACAGACCTCTCAAGCACCCTCTGAATCCCCAGGAGATGTGTGACATTCCAAATCAAGGCAAACACAACATCATCACATCTCCCAGGGCAAATACTAAACATCCTAGTACGGCTTGGGCTGAGGCAGAACAAAGCTTTCCCCTTGTTCACACCCATGGAGACATCTGAGGAGAGCCCAGTATTTGTAAACTGGGTCAGGCATTTAGGAGACAACAAAAATACTCACAAGCAGCTGAAAACATTTTCTCAACTACTTCTATTAACCATAGAGAAGAAAGATCCATTCAGTGACGAACAAGACAGTAAATGCTGCAGAATGATAGCATGGAAGGAACTGAAGGCTCTGTATCAAAATCCCATTAGTGTCTAGAATTTTAAGGTCCAGAATCTGCTCGTGTGACCATGTCACTGTTAAGGTCCTGAGTCTGCTCATGTCTCCATTGATGTCACCATGGATGCTTTCCTGTCCCCCCCAGATGTCTCAGGCAGATTCGCAGTGAAACAACACTGGCAGAGAGAGCAAACATAAACCTAGGATGTTTGTGATGGGGGGAAGAGACTCAAATCCTAGTGTGCCCTGAAAAGCATGCCCTGCTCTCAGAAAACCAGGCTGTTGCTGTGGCTGAAGCCATTCCTGTCCAAAACAGAGGGATAGTTGGTCACAAGCCCTTCAGCCAAAGCCAGGTCAGTCATTACTCCAGAAGTGTTCATGACAGCAGGGCTTCCCCATCCTCCAAAATCTGCCACTGCTGCTGAGAGGAAGAACTGCTTGAACTAATGTTTGCACCAGGAACCGAGATCGTGTGGAGTCAAACTGCCTGGAGGTGGAGAGATAAGGGTGAGTCATTGCAGGAGCAGACTTGGGGAGGAAAAGGCTACAGCCCTGCACTTTTCATTTTGCTCTTGTTTTTACAGCTTGCAGCAACTATTAGTTTCTGAAGTAGCTCTTCAGCAATTCATGGCTGAGAATATTGCTGTTTTCTTTCACTGCTCATCTCTCTATGCAAAACAATGTTGCAATTATAAGGATTATTATAGATGCTTTCAGTTTAACTGGAAAGTAAGAGCATGAGGGAAAAAACAGACACTAGGGCTGGTGTGATAAAGGAATACATAATAAATACTGCATAGTTTGCCTGTAAGTATACATAATGCACCTGAGGTAACCTTTGCAACAGGAGGGAATATAAAGGCAGGGGATCTCTAAGAGTGGGATGAGGAGACTTCATGCATGAAACACTGTTGCATTTTATTACTGTGAACTCTCAAGAGTTATCCCAAGGCGATCGCTCCTGGATTTATAATTAACAGTGTTGTCGGGGTTAGGGAATCCTACCCACTGTGGCAGAAAAGTCGCAATCTTAGGAAATGGAAGGACGATGTGGAGACGAAGGTATGAAGACTGAAGAGAGCGG
>JAWWMP010000001.1:15674944-15692891 GCA_035047865.1 Dendrocincla tyrannina
AAATTGTAACTCTGACTTATAACCTCTCTTGTGGTGGGTCCATTTCTCCTGCCGGTTTACCTTCAAACCAGCACAGAGCTCCATGTCTCTCCTATTTTGATGAGCCCAGAAATGGACACAGCACTCCAGATAAAGTCTCACTGGGGCTGAGTAGAGGGGTAGAATTACAAGCTCTGCTGCCGTTTCCTGCCTCTCCTCCAACATAAAATACCCCTGGAGGGGGCAGACACACTTGCGCATCACCCCTCATTTCACATACCTGCCTGCAGAGCCCTACCACCACCTGCCACATCTCTAAGCTCCTCCGGACAGAAACCTTACTATGAACTAATACAAGAATGTGAATTAAACCAAACCAATCACTTTGCATGGCTATCAAACAGCAAGATGCAGGCACAGCTGATTTGCCAGGGAATAATCAAACACTTTGAGAACTTAAAAAGAAGCAAAACGGTAAAGTCACTCTGGCTTTGGGTGGGAGAGCCTTTAAACCAAGGCAATGTCTTCTTAAAGTTGCTAGGTCCATGTCAGAAGCCCTGGGAAAGGTAACCCCCTTCAGCAGGCAGTTTCTGAAAAAATTTCTAAAGCCCATTTACTGTACAAAGTTGGATGTTACCATATCCTGGTTCACAAAGAGATGGGAGAAGGCCACAAAGACTCTACACTGATAATGCATTGCTATAAGGATTTGGCCCCAACCACCATTACCATCTATTTTATTTCAGAGATTAACATGGCTCACAAGAACCATGCATCAACCATTGCTGTGCACATAAACTAGAGGCATTTATTACACCCCCCATTTCCACAGCCTCAACAAGATTCCTATTGACCTCAAGATAAATCAAGTTGGCGTTTTCAAGACCATTGGAAATCTGTTTTCAGACTGTAGAAATTAAGCCTGAGACATACATATAAAGGCAGATTTAAAAATTATTTTTAAAAGTCTTGAAAATTATCTTGCTAAAAATACGACTAAAAAAAACCGTTCCATAGATTAAATATAACTCTGCCATGGAAAATATGCAAAGTAGCTTAAGATAATGAATATATTGTTACTGACGTATATTTAAAACAGGATAAAACTTATTTTCACTCTTTTCTTGACCTTTATTTGAGAAGATGCCCTGAAACACTATGTATTTTGTATTACATCTGACAGCACTAATTCAAAGGAGTTCTAAACCTATTTTCAACGTATATTTCAACATATATCAGAGATCACAGCACAATCCAATTCCCCAACTCCCTTCCCGATTTAATTTATCATATTGGATGGCTTTCAAAAATAGAAATGCAGTCACAAGAGTTTATTTCTGCTAGACATTTCATGATCTGGCAGAAATAATGCAAAGATGTAGCAGAAGGCACAGAAAGATCAAGAATCAGAGTAATTGAGCAAGCAGAGAATGCAAGGGCTTTTTAATGGCTGTGTGGGCTTGCTTTTTTTTAAGGAACAGGAAAGGGCTGTGGTGCCAAGACTAGAAAGTCAGGAAGTAAGTGCATTGAAGTCAGCATACACAAAGACACACAGTTTTCCCATATACGAGGTAAAATTTTGGTCACGAAAAGAGTGTCCCAAAAGCCAGGGGTGACTCCACAGGACACCACCTGCAGAAAATCTGAATCATTTGAGGTCGCCTGAAACCTTTCCTCTAGAAGTAAGCCTCTTGCTGGATACCTGAAAATAGCATCTTGTATCACTATGAACGTGGGCTGGAAAGGACCTTGTCATGTTTTTAAATAGATCATATCTCCTTATATTGTCGTTGAATTCCTGAAACACCCCAACAAAAATGACAATTTTTTTTTTCCTAATGTGCTAATACCACAGAAGAATGCATCTGTTTTGTGTTCAGGTCAGTTATGCCAGAGAAAATAAGAAAGAAACATTCCTGCACTGCCTTACTAGTTGCTTGTCTGGGCCAGGACGTACTGTCTCTGGCCCCTGTGCTTCCAGTTTGAGACATCTAACTAATATGTCACCTGGCACCACCTGTGATGAATTTTGGTTTTAATGAGTAACTGCTCGAATGAGGTCAGTAATATATTTCACATGAGCTAGTAAAGAGTTTTGGCCACTTACAGGACTGGAATCTCCCACAGCAAGACCAGAGAGAGGCTTTTGCACTACTCCGTGCAAAATGCATTAAGGGGCCAAGTTTAAATCTGTAGAGATGTTCATGTCCTTACACAATGAAAACATCTCTGGGGATGTCATACCAGTATTACAATCTCACTGTGCAGTGAAAACCGTGTAATTGAAGGCTGCGCCACAAAGCATACAGGAGAGGGACAAATTAAGGTCACAGAAACAGCCTTAAATCTGTCATCTGAGAACCTGCGAAGTGCATTCATTTAAAATGTATCTTTCTCGCACACACACATTTATGACCAGGCTTTCTGCATTTACATCCTAGGTTCTGACTGGCACTGGAAAATGTTCATGTTAGTATTAATCCCCAAAGAACCTCACTGCAAGCAACCCTCATTACTTGATAATTCTCTGCTGCCTCTACTTTTCGACATCTCAGCCAGTTCTTAATCCTTTTAACTTTTTAATGAAAGAGTCGTTACACACAATGATGTTCTGCGGAAGATCACCCCTCTGTCCCTTGAGAGTGCTTCCCCAGGCACAGGGCATGGATACAGGAGCTGGGATCCTGCTCATGGGGACAGGACCGTTCAAAGGAGAGCTATGAAGATGATAAGGGGTCTGGAGGGGAAGCCATACGAGGAGCAGCTGAGGTCCCTCGGTGTGTTCAGCCTGGAAAAGAGCAGACTGAGAGGAGACCTCATGAGGGTCTGCAGCTCCCTCGGGAGGGGAAGCGGAAGGGCAGGCACTGACCTGTGCTCTGTGGTGACCAGCGAGAGGTCCTGAGGGGATGGCTGGAGCTGTGTCAGGGGAGGTTTAAGTTGAATATTGGGAAAATATCTAACTCCCAGGCATTCCAGCCTGACCCACCCAGGGGCTGCTGCCTGACCTTCCTCAGGACGGCTGATCCATGCCCCCACACATCCCTGTGGCAGGAGAGGCATGGCACTGTCCCCCTCCAGCAACAGCAGTGATGATGCTGAGCCAATGTGAAGAAGAGAAAGGTGAACTTTTTCCTCCAAACCATTAAGGTCCTGCAGTGGATAAGCTGCTCTTCCCAGCCCAAACATTTTATTTCACTTCCGGCCCTGTGTGGAGCTGCTACAGTCTAAGAGCAAAAGCTTTCCCAAGCAATGTGCTTGTGGCTGAGGCTTTTGTGTTGTGCAATCATCCTGAGGGCTTTCCAAGCACATCAGCAGGCCAGGTGGGACAGAGACAAAAAGTAAAATCAGCTGGCCATTTTCTGAGGAAGCAGCTAAAACCCACAAAAATAAAAGAGGACTGGAAACGCTTAGCTATGAAACAGGGTCTTGTTCGAAGTTCTGCCTCAAGCAACTTCTTAAGTAGGTCAGAGCACAAAATCCACAGCTGAAGATTTGAATTCAGGGGAGGAGAAACGCCCAATCCCAGCTTTATGGCACAGGCACCTGGACAGAAAGGTTTGTAATGCTCTTGGGAAGCCAATATGAGGATTTGGCTGACAATACCAAGGAAAAAGGTGCTTCTTGCACCTGAGAACGGCCAGAGGAGCACAGAAAATCCCCTGCAGTGGACAGGCCAGAGACAGCCCGAAATGTTTTGTTCACCAGTTTTTGAGAAAGATCTCATAGCTCCTCTCATGCTGGACTGTATTTTCAGCCACCGTACATCTCTATAAATCAAATGAGTGGAGGATTTTGCCCTGTTAATTGAGATTGTATCTCATGATGCAAATTGAAAAACAAACAAAAAAGAAGAGTGATAAAAATATTGCAACAGCTATAGCAGTGCTACCAGCAGTTATGAAGGAGTTATTAGTTCTGGAAGTTATTAAAACCATTCAATGCAAGTGACAGATAGCAGTAATAAATCAGCTGATGTGTTTGACATATCCACACATCCAGTGGTTTTTTTGTGAGCACTGCAAGTATTCAGACTGAGAAAACAAGGACATCCCATTGAAAAAACCCTATCAGCAGCTGCAACATATGTTAAATTACTGACACATAATGAAGCCAAAGTGAAAGTCCTCACTGAGGGGCAGTGCCTTCAGATTTAAACAAGTGCTGCTAACTGGTAACTTACTTTTCAGCCACTGGCCTCACAGAACAGTAATTGCTTTATAGCAGCTGAAAGACATACCCTATTTTCCTCAATGCAGGGACTGTATCCTGATGGACAGGCTTTGGGAGCCTACTAGGAAGGTGCAAGAGGGCAGCATGTCTTCCCTGTCAAGGACCTCCACTCTTCTGGGGGCCTCTCCAGCAACCCCCAGTCACTAGGCAAAAGCTGAACATAAGGTTGGACCAATGTACCTGAACCTGCATCCTCCCTGGAGCACAGCAACACGCACAGCACAGGGAGGACAAAATGCAGGTGAAAACCAGCGATGGGTAGCAGGATCAGACACCTGCCAAGCAAGCAGCTCAGGGGAAGAGCTCATGGTGCAACCTGCCCTTTCCCTTGAGCTATGGAGCACAAATGCCACTGAAAATGGGAAAAATTCCTCCTTAACCTGCAGTATACGACGAGCCATAGAAAGAGAGTAACAAGCAGCAGTTTTCCATCTCTGGCACAGCCCAGTTCTCAAAGGACTGTACCTGCGTCTGACAGATTTCAAATGACACATATATAAACTACAGATGTTATTTTTCTGGACTCCCAAAAATACCTGATGATCTAGTGGACACTGGGACAAGAAGGACTGGCAATGCCAACAGCCTCCCTGCAGCCTCCGACCCACCTGCCCGAGTGGGATCCCGCAGCCCTTCAGAGGGGATCACAGGGCTCTTCAGATCCCTACTGGGGCATCCTTCTTGATAACAACTATTCACAGACACACAGAAGAAAACCTCCCTCCCAGGACGTAAAAAAAGACTCTACTTTTTGATCCACAGCTCAGAAACCAAAACAAAGTTGCTTTGTAACTTTCTAAATGAGAGTGGTGCAAACCAGGGCTGTTTCCCTGGCAGTGCACAGGGAAGCTCACCTGCAGAGGTGACTCTCCCTGCTGGATAAGCAATACTGATCACAGTCTGCTGTGCACACTCCAGCCTGGAGGTCAGCTTCTAAGCAGGTCCTGTCAGCCTGGGACTGCAGAGGAGTGTGGGAGAGAGAGCCCATACCCCAGCTTGATGAGACCTTCAAAATGTACAATCAGCGCAGGCCCAAACCAGAACAAAGTCTTACTTTGGCTAATGTGAAATGACCTTCCTAGCTCATCAAATCCATCCCCTGCTAGCACATAGAGGACATTTCATCCTCACCAATTTCAGAAGAAAGGATGATTGAGATAGGTGTGAGGAGCAAGCAAGAAAAACTTCCTGTCTTGCTATGGAATTTTAAGGCAAAATAAATCATGTTAGGAGACAGCAATAATGTAAGTTTACCAAATACAGATGTTAAATACCATCGTTCCTCTCCTAATCTAAGCACGTTGTCTTAAATGTTAGTATGTTATTCGAAACATGCCGGTACGTTTGCAGCACCCCTATCATGTAGCAATTCTGAGAGCAGTACTGTCAAGCTGACATCTTATTGCATTTCTGGAGATAGGATAATTCAATCATTGAGTTTTGTTCAGCAACTGTGATGGTTGGGAACAAAGATGAACTGTGCTTTACTTCAGACAATTTTAAATTTTGTTGAAAAGGGAGAATGAGGACCATAACTTTTAATTCAATCCCTATGCCTTGAAGCTCTATTCTTTTGCTCTCCACTGGAATTTAGTATCAAATTAATCCTGCAAAGAATCACTGGAGGAAAGCAATGTGAGGTGAGCATACGGATGATCTTGTCATCCATTTTTATAATTTCAGTTTATGTAAATAAGCCATTTATTCCCAAGCCAAACACAGGGTTACCACTGTGCACTGAATAAACAATACTAACTTTCAGGCATGTAAATATATTAGCTACCATGGGACACAGCCTCACTGAGGTCTTTGGGGTCTCACACTATGCAACGGGTTAGCCCACGGCAGTGAGGGAAAGGCCATGGCCCAGAGAAGTGGTGTTGGCAAACAGAAAGGCAGACAAAAATAACTTGTCTTAAAAGAATGAAACATTTGCACATGACAAAATAGGTTTGTGGAAAGGTTAGTAATTGCTTAGATTACAGTAACACCAAGGCTTCTCTCACTCACAGCTGAGAGCACTCTTGTGCTGGACATAGCACATAAGGACTCTTCACACGCAAGTCTTCATCCCAAGAGGTCACCTGAATATGCTCATCCATGGCATGTTCAGTGTCTATATTCAGAATACTACAGAAGTGGAAAGCAAAGATGATGACAAAAAAAGATGTATTCTTTATACAAATTATTGCACTAACAAAATTTTTGTTACTCTTTGAGGAATATCTGTAAGATTCCAAGAGATATATTTCAAGAAGGTCTGGTAAAAATTACTCTTAGAGTTGCCTCAGTCCCAACAATGAAAAGTGAAGTGTTAAATTTATGCTGGCTGTTTATTTTCTTCCTCTTAGTTTACATTTCCAAAGTAGCATATGACGAGAGGCCCAAAAGCTCAGGGACTTGAAGGATTTGATCCAAACAAAAGAATTAAGAGCTGCTGTCATGTACCATTTAAACACCACCATATTATAAGTGCTACTTATACATAAGTAATTAATTTTGGGTTTCTACACTGCTTGCCTTCCATTTCAGAATTCTCCTCAGTCACTATCAGAATATTTTTGCTTCTCTTTTTCCACACAGTTCCATTGCAGAGGGATCAGGGAACAAGGGACCTGCAGCACTCCTCCCTCTGCAGTTTATATTACCTTGCCCAGAGGGTTGCAAACTGCCCTGGGGTGGGGAACTCTGTCTTTTTAAGTGCAAGGCATCTGCTGGTGAAGCTGGTGCCTCCCCCTCCGCAGAGGGACATGCCACTCTCCAAGGCTGACTGCTCCCCTCCTGTTCCAAATGATTATTTCTATTCTGTTCCTTCTACTGGGGATGAGGAGGAAGCACCAGTGGCGAGGGGAGGGAAGGGACACTACTTACATCCAGGCTGTCTCTTACCCTGCTGTGGGAAGGAAAAAGTCATATGCATGGGCACAACAGAAATAAGCAGCACATGGTATCAGAGATCAAAGCTGCTGTTAATATGATAGCATATGCACACACATTTGGGGCTGTTTACTAACACTAGTCCTAGTTTACTACACTGGTGCCCAACAGGCTGCTCAGCAGCTGGAAATAGCTACAGGGCAGCAGCAATCTAACTGTACCTTCATCAGATCATCTTGATTATGGACTGTTGGAGGGACTGTAGTAGAGACAGTTTGCAGAGTCCTTTTATGCTTCAATAGCAGCGCACAAGTCTATAAGGCACCTAAAAATAAGGTTCAGTGCATCTTAGCTGATGAACACATGTTTCAACAATAGCTGTAGATCCTTAGTAACGCTTTTGCTTGTGCCAAAGTGTACCACGGGCCTCAATAAAGAGACAGAAGCTGGAACATCCAGAATTAAAATAAGTCTCCCTTGTGAGCAAAAGGAATAACTCCATGTAATGGTAGCAGTAAAAATCTCTTATCTGTGTGGATAAGCCAACAGAGGAACCACAGCGATGAAACATGCCTGCCCTGTTTGTGGTATTAGTGCCTCTCCATTCCATACTAAACACATATGTATTGAGTGAGTCCCAGCAGCAATCTTGTACTTTACAAAAATAATTCACTGCAGGGGAGAAAAAATAGCTTTTTATGATAGCAGAAGTGATTCTGAAAACAAACATCACAACCTATTTCTTTTTTAAACCGAGAAAAATCACTGAGAAAACATCACTGGATTTCTAAGGATTATATTAACTATGGAGTTTCTACCCAGTTGTGGTTATAAATCTCGAAGGAAATTGTGGCTGCCCTGTGAATTAACAGTTCATTTCCTTTAATTTTTAATAACTCACTTATATGCTCTGAACTGTGTTTCTGTCCCTTCAAGAGGCGCATTAAGATTAGAACAAGAGTTTCTTTTTCTAGGACGCTATTGTTCAAATGCTGAATTAACGCTACAGGTTTTATTTGACTTGGCTGCAATTACACTGTGAGCAGTATCAAATAGTCCCCTTGCAGCACTTCTGACCCAGAAGTATCTTCATTAATAATCCTGATCTGAGTTAGTGTGATATTACTCACTACAGCGCAACCAGCACAAAATGCAACAGACTAATCCTCTGAGAATCCTGCAGGCTCAGTGAAATCTCCAAATTAGCCCACAAAGCAGACACCCCCCAGCTGGAGGTAAGGGAGGCATGTGTACATTGGATGTGTAGGAAACACATGAGTCAGATGAGGGGGTATTTGTCCTTTGCATCTCTTGACCCTCCAGGAGTGACACACCTTACTAAGCAGTGCTTGAACTTGGAGCAAGGAAGCACAAAGTGGCAGTGAATATGGAAGGTACCATGGTGACCAAAAAAAAACACAGAAAGAAAAAATGTTTTTCTCTAACACTTGGATTCAACCAGGTACTTCAGCTTACAACTTGTCCTATTAGAGTCAAGTGCACAAGATCCCCACTGAAGTAATTAGTTTATTGATTTCAACAGGAGTAGGACTCTGTCCATTACAGCTACTCACCACCTTGAAGGTACAAATGCATTTAACTACTTTGCTGAACTTGTGCCGAGTGTATTATCTGAATTTTCTTGAAAGATTTGGATGGACAGAGGACTGAACAAAGTTACAGATTCTTATAAAATTCAGAAGTGGACCTTTCCCCCATTTGAAAAAGGGAAAGGTGTGTGAGTGGGTATAAAATAACAGACAGGAGGTAAATTTTTTATGAAGAAAGGACTGTCCTCTTGTGACCAACATAATCCCCAGGCTCAGTCTTTCTGTCAGTCTAACTAAGTGTTAAGAAAACATTTATCTTCTACATGGCCGAACCTTATGAGAAAATCCTGCAGGCTTCCAAAACAGACCGCTGCAAGTGAAGAACAAAAAATTATCTCTCTTTTACACCAAAAAATATTTTTGAAATAGAGCAGTATAAGCAAGCTAATTTCACTGAATTCCTTAAGAATGTTTACTTTTCCCCCACGGAGTTTTCTGTAAGCCACAGAGCACTTCAGTGATTTATACCTTAATGCTTCTATTTTCAGGCCAAATTCTAACAATCTTCCAAATGATGAAAAACAGATGATCCACAGGGATGTCAACCATTCAAGTTTTAGCACAAAACCCTGCTAAAGCCTTTTTTCTTATGAACAACTGAACTTGCATGTTTACAACAATTCCTAGTTTTCACTAAAAAAAGTATTACGGTCCTTACTAAACTAAAAACCCCTAAACTTCCAAAAATGATCAAACGAACAAAAGAACCCAATCCCATTAGTCTCAAACATTTCAAAACAGTTTTTCAGACATCCAAGTGAAAAAGAGGTGGGAGACTTGAAGCGGGAGCTATCTTTTGACAGCTGCTGTTTGGCAAGCAAACCAGTTCTTTCCCCATTTCGAGCTGCTTGTCACAACACAGGGTCAGAAATGAAAACACAAAGGGCTAAAGAAGAGACGCCCTGTGTTTCAATTCTGGTGCTGACAAGGGTTTCCTCTGCAGCCGTCATCAGGAGCAGATACTGCTCTGGTTGTAAATCTGGTGGCACATTCTTCATTAAAGGATATGAACTGGGACAATAGGCATGGAACAGAAAACAACTGGTAGTTCAAACACTTTGGCAAAGGTCACGTTTTGAATACCCATTCTTTCTCCAACAGATTTTACAATGAAAACACAGCCCTAGATTTTTCTCTAAGCTGTGCTTAATCAACCCCCTGCACGAAGAGACCTCACTTGCAGAAGTTTTCCTAGGCTGAAGCACAGATAGCATGCTTCCACAGGTACTCCAGATGTTGGAGAACAGGAATAAAAGGCTGAACTGCTATTCACCTCTTAGACAGAATGAAAGGGAAACAGTTAATGATCAGTCTTGGCCTTACCAATGACATATTTATAGCCAGCCCCCTGCACTCAGCACAAGTATCTTGAGCCTCTGCTCCATGTGCTCATTCAGGAAGATTCTCCTGATTAGATGTCAAGCCAAATGGAAAAAATAATTATTGAACTGGGCCTTTGGAATGGCATGGAATCAAAGTCCCAGAGCCAGAACCATGAAACGGCAACTGCCAGGTAAATTGCTGGTTTACATACAGTCCTGAAGTGCTTCAGTCATAGGAAATTTTGAACAGTACATTGATGAAGAGGAACATAATCTTATTTTAAGCAGAGTACAATACAACTGTCATGCAGACACAAACCCATCCTCAATCCATATGCTGCTACACATATTTACTGTGGGATGCCCAAAAGTGCCTAATTTTAATTATTTGAAATCGGCAGCAAATGCCAAGTTTCCTGAATTTCTTTTATTCACTATGAACTCCAGGGGCTACATCTCTGTATTCCTAACTCTTAAAATGTTATTTCTGTCCTTTGGTGCACTCATCCTCCAGATCCACCCTCCATTCCATATTTCCACATCAAGCAAATCAGCTAAAGGAACATTCTTCCCTTCAGGAACAAAAATGGCTTTCTCTGAGGTGAGCTGTTTTTGTCAAAGGCACTACTGGATTGAAAATACTCCCTGTCAAATGCCACACTGAGACTACACACAGCTTTTTCTTCAGTTGCAGGCCGAGATGCACCACAGTTTTTATGTTAAATGCATTCGCTGCCTCTTTTCCTCCCATTCTCTCTGTCTGCCCTCCTTCCTTCCTGGCTGCATTGTGAAACCTCTAGACTTAAAGAAAAAAATCAATCCAAAACCCACCCAAAAGCCTCACTCCCTCCAATGTACATTCAGTTTGTGTAAATAATGCCTGCTATTTCACTGAACGGGCTGCTGCATCCTCAGTATCTCTGATAAGATTTTTCCACCTACCCTCTTGGAAATCACCATCTCACTACTTGTAATGAGATCACAGTTCTCTAAAGTTATTTACTTTTTCCTCCAGTTACTTTCAAAGTTCTTGGAATCAGGTGTTTTGTTTTCTTTTGTGTTGTTTTTTTTTTAAATAAAAGTTGCCTTAGAGTATGACACTTCTGAAGACAAAGTGTATGAAGAAACTTTGCAGTGTAATGTAGCATCTTAGCTTTTTTCCTGCTTAAGTGAATATTCCAGTTTGCTCACATTAAAGACTTACCCAGGGAAATACAGACCACTCACTGCGGCTGAATATTTTATCAATGGTTTTCTTAAATTTGGTGGTCCAAATCTGTGTGTAAGTCCTTTCATCGCCACTGAACATTCAGCCCAGCAGTAATGTGTTTTAAAGAGCAGCTGGACTATTTGCTCTCTTTGCTCCATTATTTATATGGGATTATTTCACACCAACTGTGTGGCTGTGAAGAGCTGTGGAAGAGCAGACACAGCATCCAAAACCAGTCCTGACAGCATGCAATTACTGACAGTGCTGCCCAAAGAACCATCTGTGGCTCAAAAGCTACCTGTGTGTCTATACCACAATGTGGTGGAAAAGACTTAGCTGGAAATTAGCCCACAGGAAATCCATAAGGATAAGCACGAGGGCCAGACAATATGGAGCCTCTTGGAAGCAAATACAAAAAGCACTGTTAGAAACACACACTCAAATTTGGGTCCTGCAGAAGAAACTCCTTTTGTACTGACATCCACCTCTGAGGAGCTCCGGGGTGTTCAGAAGGACTAATGATTAAGCACTGGATGCCAAGCAAATAAACAGGAGGGAATGTATATACATGTATGCATATTTAGAGGAACTAATGACAGGCTGTAGCTAGTGAAAAGTAGTAGGAAGGGAGATATAGCTCCAACATTAATACTCTAACAACTTGCTCTGAAAAGACATCATAAAGGGAGAGAGAAGGAGACAGGATGTGTCATTTTTCATTAGAGATGCTCATGGGATTACAGGTGACTCAATCACAGATCTTGAATGCTTTCAGACTATACCTGTAGTCCAACTAAAGATGGAGTTATTGGAACATCTCATACAGGCCCTGAAATTGTAATACTAGAGTGAGCTGATAAATCTTCATCTGTTCTTCACGTGTGGAAAGAAAAGCAGGCTAATCACAGATGCACACAGCCTAGAGGATGTTTGCTGAGAACATCTTTCAACTAAAAAAATTTCCCTGGTGTCCTAAAAAGATGATGATTTCCTTAAATAGAAAATTCTAAACCCTGACATAGTATATCTCAATGTTGAAACTTGTTTTAATCACTGAAGAGAGTTAACTAGTCACATGAAGGCTACAAGCAACTTTAATATTAATGATCATGATCTAGTCACACTGACTTTGTTTTTAAATTAATGGATACATTATTGCCTGGTGTTTACAGCCTGTTTTTACAATTGCTGGCATATGGGCCTAAAAAGAGAAGAGTGAGAGGCATGAAACAAAACAGGGAATTGTTTAAAAGGAACCTACTGCACACCAAAAGGCTTTTCCAAAACCTCAAGAAAGAGTTATACTTGAAAAAAACCATCTTAGAGAAGAAAAAGGGCAGGAACATCAGAAAGACAGGCAGATTTATGAAGAATAGAGAGAGCACAGCAAATTGTGGTAAGCAAATGAAGAAGCATAAGCAATCTCTGAAGCAGAGACAAGACAACACTGAGGACTGCTCATGGTGGTTCAGGCAGAAAAAAGGCACTTCTGAAAGCACCAGTGCTGATCATGTCCATTGCTTGGTGCAGACAGTAGGATCAAAAGTTAAGACATTGAAGGACATGAAGGATATGGAAAGAACAGCATTACATGGAATTATCAGGACACATAGTATGCTGGATTAAATTCAGTTCTCTCAAAGATTTCAATACACAGCTGTTAACAGAAAGACATAAGCAGAAAGGTTGCTAGTGACCATTTCCAAATTCTAGTGCAATTTCACAAGTTTATCATTTGAGGTTGAGGCAATATGAAACCTCTTGCACATTAAGGAAAAAAACCCAAAACAATAAAATGTCCCATAACGAAAAGGGGAGGTTATTCTCATAGAGCATAGCTAAAGTCACAATAAAATATTTTTCAGTGCAGCTAAAACCCAGGTAGTAGCCTGAGCAAAGCACAGTTTGCAGGCTTAAAGCAGCAGACATGCTTTGAAGACTGTGACTTACAGACTTAGAGCTGGAACAAATCGCTAAGTTAATTTACGTCTTCTGTGATCATCACAGATAGCTGCTTCAAAATAGGTACTCAAAGAAAGGTACAGGAAAAAATAGTCCTAGCAAGGCTTCTGTCAAAACCCTGTGCTCAGCCCTGCCAGCTACACTTAAAGAAGGAAGTGCATATAGGAGAGGGAACTCAAAGGAAGGCCAAAGAATTGACCCCTGAGCTGGGCAAAGCAAAACAAAGCAAATCTTACATGTGAGGCTGACAGAGTTCACCCGGCTCAGTGATAAGGTTGAGAGCTGTCATGATGACTATTTAGGGCCACATTTCAAACTCGCAGATAAGTTAAGAGCTGACAGTAGGAATTCCAACCTTCATTTCACAGCAAAATTTCCCAGCAATGTTAGTAAATGAACTATAGAGCAGTTTACCAGAACAGATGGTCAACTCATTAATGCCTGAAGTTATCAAAATGAGATTACACATGGTTAAAGAAGACATCTCCAAATCAGCTTTTAGAAAAAAGAATATCTGTGACTTAATCATGTGAAATGTCAGGTCAGAGGAGCATAATGACTCCTGACTGTTCTTTGAGTGTATAAATTGGAGTACTTAACCATAAAAAATTAGAAGAATCAACTGTCGCCTTCAAGACATGCTGTGGCAAACAGCACTTGTAAGAGCCCCCTCCAGTATTCAAACCCATCCAGATAAAAACAAACCCTTCCAATGTATCAGAGCCAGTGGCACTCAACTTTAATTCAATAGCTGTTTACATTTGTTAAATAACATACAAAAGACTAGGTGTCAACCTGGCACTGAAGGCACGGTTCGAACATTCC
Source organism: Dendrocincla tyrannina (assembly GCA_035047865.1). Lineage (NCBI taxonomy): Eukaryota > Metazoa > Chordata > Aves > Passeriformes > Dendrocolaptidae > Dendrocincla > Dendrocincla tyrannina. Next base: position 15,688,960 of record JAWWMP010000001.1, read on the forward strand.
AGCAGTCACTCTAAAGAACCCCCTGGTCAATCTCCAACAAAGCACAGTTCTGACATTAGGCTGGAAAATGGGAGGTGAAATTCACTTTGTTCTATGAGAAGCCTCCTTCTTATAATGTGATATGCTCTTGTGTCCATCATTTCTAACCACATGTGAGCTGGAATAGGGTATTCAAAAAGATCACCTTCTTTAACGCTTGTAAATGGAACAGCAATTTTGGAATGAAAAAAAGTAAAATTATCAAAGCAGGCATTCCCTAGGTAAGTGGGGAAAAAAAAACACTTGTCATTCTCCAACAGTAATCAATCTTAAGTACATGCTTTTTCATTTCCAGATGAATGAAGGATTCTGGTGCTCTATCATAATTTTATTTACTTTAGCCCAGGAAGCATCTGATCTGCTTTAAAAACTGTGGATCAATTCTGTATTAAAATACCATCACTCTGCTTACTCCTTCAAAGTGCTATAAAATATGCTGAAGGAACACTGGGATATTCCCCAGGTACCACGGCTGAAACAAAACCTGCATCAGAGGAGCCTTTTTAGAAAAAAAGCAACTACCACCTTCCCATGCACTCCTCCCTAAGCATCAGGCAGTCTCCACGCCATGACTTTTTTTCGTTTTCTGGTTTTAGTCAGAACATAATCCAAAAATAAGCCACAGATTGCATGCTAAAGGTTAAGGAAATTACTGGTGGGATTTATGAAACAGAAAGTAAGATGTCCTATCTTGAAGAGCAACATTTTATGTTTAGCTTAGGTTTGCCCTTGCACATGAACGTAATACTTAGGGGTTGTCACTTAAATTAAGGCCAGAGTCTAGCAGGCAAGCTTCTCTTCTTCCTCACCGATGCAAAGACAAACAGCTGCACTGGAGCTTCGGTTTTTAAATCAAGAGTTTTCTCCTGTATTTTTCTCTAGATAGAAATAGAAAATACTCGTAACCACCTCATTTCACCTGCTGTGTTTTTGTAAGCACTGTGAAGCATGCTATTCATACCACAGTGTTAAAGGGTCAGATTACACTCACTTAGAATCTGTTCAATAAATTCCACCAACAGTCAAAAACAACTTAACAAAAACAAACAAGTCAAACAAAAAACAAAAGAAAAAAAAAGCAAAATGAATTTCAAATTCAAATCATTTGAATCACTTCAATCACTATTGATTCAGATATTGTGACAAAGCATTTCAACAAAACCCCAAAAATTTTTATTCACAGGTCTTTTCATCTCAAGAGCTTGAAACAAAGTTCTCACTACCTTTAAAGCTTACTTTCACAAATTATATTACTGTACACAAAACGAAGGACAGAACCCTCAATTTTAGCAAGCTTTCTGGGTTGCTTCAAAAACATATGCAACATGAGACTTCAAAGGAATCTGATGTCTGTTACCAGCCAGGAAAAAACCAAACCAAACTAACCAAAAAACCCAAATCTTGCCGCTGTTTACTGCCAAAACATAGTTTCCCACAACCTGAATTTACATCAAGTCCATGAACACAACACACTGGGGCTTTTTTCTAAAGCGCAAATATACTTACGAAAGGACATTCCCAATGTAGGCATAATATGAACAGCAGTAGGGAGTAGTCCCATCACAGCAGTAAGCTTTGCAGTCATTATCACACTGGGCCAGACAATCTTCTGCTGAATAAAAATAACACTCATGAGGTCAAACAGCAGCAGCAACAAAATGCTATACAGCACAGCTTTAAAGAAAATGGATTCTAACAGTTTTATACAATCACAGGACTTCACTCGAGGTGTGACCTGACCCTGTAATCCCTAATGGTAGCCCATTCCCACTCATTCTGCATTTCAGAGTTAGGTGCTTTGTGTATGCATATTTTGTAGCCGGCATCATCAGTTCCTTCTTACATTTAATCATTTTAAAAAAAAAAGAGCATTTTGAAATGTTAAGACACCACGGATCAATTTTTTCCATTCCAGCAAGAAGTCCAGAAGGAAACCTGAGTTCAGCCTGCCTGTCTTGCTGATCTGCAGGGTGGCAGGAGAGGAGAAGGAGGTATCTGTGAACAGACTACCTCCTCCAGTCCCTGCCCAGCCCGGGGTGCAAATTAGAGCTGCCTGAGGCTCCCTCATGCCTTGCCAGCTGGCAGCAGCTCCCCTGGCTCTGCTCCAGCCCAAAGGCCATGGCCAGCATGGCCTGGCAGTGCCCAGCATAGGCGCCAGCAGTGCCCCCTCTGCCCCGCTGCCAAAGACTGTCCTGCCCAGCCGGGGCCACAAGCATTTCCAGCAATGATGCTCTACTGGACTGAGGAACAAAGCAAACTGTGAACCAACAGTAAGAGAGCTCTTTACAATTAAGGAGCATGGAAGAACATGTACAGCAATTTTTACTGCTGTTGAGAAGCTATTTTAAAGGTGCTGTCGTGACTTAGTGTTTTCAAAGACCTGAATCAGGTCCTCCCAAGTAAATAACACCACACCGTCTCTGTGTACTGCCACTGCACTGTAAAAACATCCCTGGGGATTCCACACTTCCCACACCTTATCCCTGGCTCTCCCTTACCACTCTCAGGACTTCAGCTGCTGCCTAGATGAATCCAAACTGATTCCCTGTCCCACCCACCATCCCCCTTGGTGACCTGTTTGGTCACACACTGCCATGACAGAGACCTGAAAATGAAGATGGCAAACTACACTTCTGCATTCCCAGTGTGGCTTGTGTTCCCTGGGCAGCAGCTCATGCTGAGGGGTTCCCACTGGGATCCAGGCAACCCTATCCCGTCTCAGCTGGTGCTGTGCTCCCATTCCTGCTCCACTCTGCACTGGGGCTCCTTTGCTCACTGACTGTGAGGTGAACAGCTCACGCTGCTGGTCCATCTCAGCCTCAATCTTGCTCATGGGATTTTAGCAGGTCACCACTCTCAACTTGCCCATGCTTGAAAACAAGCACCAAGTGAGGGTGAGGGCTGTGCAACACAGCATGTGGGTCAGCCCGTGCAGCTGTGCCCCACAGCTGTGTGATTACCCCAGTATTAAAGAAATGCATGGAAAACCTGAACAACCGACCCATGGATCCACCACCCATCCCCCTGCAAGTGCATTGGAGCAGCCAGCGGGACACCCATCTCCACAGGGAGAGCCGGGTTATGAGGGAGCAGCAATGTGGGGCGACTGCCACAAAGGACACTCCGTGCCAAGGCTTTGGCACCGCTGCCCTCGGGGGATGCCCTGTGCCAGTGGTTCCACTGCTACCCTTCCTTTGGAACAGGCACTCGTGTCTCCAGCTGTGCCTGGCCAGCACCTCCTGGCTCGGCTCTGGCAGGACCGAGGTGCCTTCAGGTCCCTCCTGCAGGGTGCAGGTTCACAGAATCCCAGAATGGGTCAGGTCGGAAGGGACCACAAGGGTCACCTGGTCCAACCTCCCTGCTCCAGTAGGGTCATCCCAGAGCACACGGCACAGGGTTGTGTCCAGGCGTTCTGGAGTATCTCCAGTGATGGAGACTCCACACCCTCTCCGGGTGATCTGTTCCAGTGCTCAGCCACAGCACAGGGAAGAAGTTCTTCCCCGCGTCCAGGTGGAACTCCCCGTGCAGCAGTTTCTGCCTTTTGTCCTATTGCTGGGCATCACCGAGCAGAGCTGGCCCATCCTCCGGCACTCGCTCTCGATACTCACGCACAGCCGATGACTCTCTCCGCGAGGTCTGCCCTCCCCGCCGCCCCGGGGGGCTCACACAGCTCACCGTGCCCGGGACACGCCGGGAACCCCTCCCAGCTCCCGCTGCCAGTCCCTCCAACACCGCCCGCCCCGAACCCCCGGCCCTGCCCGCCCCGCTGCCCGCTGACCTGCCAGGAGGAGCAGGAGGAGGAGGAGGAGCAGGAGGGACGGGGGCAGGGGCAGCCCCCCCCGGGCGGGGCGCCCCCCGCTCCGGCCGCGCCGCCCCGCTCGCTCCATGCCGGC
>JAWWMP010000001.1:15692991-15711153 GCA_035047865.1 Dendrocincla tyrannina
TGCAGGGGCAGCCACAGCTTCTCTGCCCAACCTGGGCCAGGGCCTGCCCACCCTCCCAGCCACCAATTCCTTCCCAAAATCCAATCTAAATCTGCCCTCCTTCAACTTAATGCCATTCCCTCTTGTCCTATCGCTGTCTATCCATGTAAAAAGTCACTCTCTTTCTTTTTATAATCCCCCTGTAAGTACTGGAAGGCTGTAATGGGGTCAGTCGGGGTGTGCATGGCCCCAGCAGCCCCAGGATGGTGATCTCGCTGCATCAGTATAATGGATTTGTCTCCAAAAAGGCAAAAAAGAGGAGTGGTCCCTAAAGGGAGGCACTGGGTGGAGTCTAAAACCCTCACAGCAAGGAGATACTAACTCAGCTCCCTTGGGCTCCCTCTGGACCACCACACATTGCTCTTGCAGAGACTTTAACAAAATTTTTACCCTCCTACTCCCCAACCTTTTTCCCTCAGTCTGTCCAGGAGGGGATGGTTTCCTGCTGCCATCACCCCTGCTGGAGAGGGTAAAGCTCTCCCCTTCCCACTCCAAACACACCAACAAACCCAAAAAAAAAGTGGAGGAGGAGAAAAAGGTTTTCTCTCTGCTTTGAGCTGAGATTTTGGGGTCTTGCAAAGGAGGGGACAGACCACAGTGGTGCTGCTGAAGGCTGTGATGGCCCCACCACCAGCAATAAAAACCCCTGGCACATCACACTCCTTTCCAGTCTTGCAGTTACATTCCCTGGGATGAGTGTGGACATCCACCGTTCTCTGAGCAGCTCTGCCAGGCTCCCAGCATACCCAGCAGAGCCCTGGATGCCAACATTCCCTCTTGGAGGCTTCTCGGCCGTGTTGACTCCCAAGACCTAGCACATATTTCTCAAATATTTATGTGCATCTGGAGGTTTTTATAGGAAAACTAAGACCTCAGGGGAAGAGGAAGGAGTTCAGAAGAGATGTATCTGTATGCTGTCTTCAGTCAGCCATCAACACCTGACCCTTGCAGACCATCCAATAAGGGTTTTACTAAGAAAGTTAATAGATAGTGGGAGAAATTCCTTGGCTGGGAGGGTGGGCAGGCCCTGGCACAGGTTGGGCAGAGAAGCTGTGGCTGTCCCTGGATCCCTGGGAGTGTCCAAGGCCAGGCTGGATGGGGCTTGGAGCAAGCTGGGATAGTGGAAGGTGTCCCTGTTCAAGGCAGGAGGGGTTGCAATGAGATGGTTTTTAAGGTCCCTTTGAGCCCAAACGATTCTGGGATTCTCTATCTTACTTGTACTTTCCATTGCTCCTGAAATACTGGATTAGAGAGATGTTTAACCTGAGCCCAAATAGCTGAATTTGCCTCCCAGAGAGGATTTGGCCTGAAACAGCTTTTCTGCCCAAGATGAAGGGATGTGGGGGCCACACAGACAGCCAAACCAGCTGTCTGCACTGCGCCCCTCAAACAGATTAAGTGAGTGGAGTGATCCTGATTATGGACCTTTTATTTGAAGGCGGGATAAACAAGAGAGATTTATTCAGGTCAGGGGAATACTGAGCAGCTGATCACATGCTAAATATTTATGTCCAGCTGGGGGATTCCTCGGAATGAGCCTTCCCCCCATCTGTAACAAAGCTGGCAGCAGACACTCTCCAGAGCTCATTAATGGAGTGGGGACTGTCTATAAATCCAGCCGTCGGGACTCGCCTGGGCAGAGCGCGGGGCTGGATTTGCTTTGGCCACAGATGAGATTTTTGAGTGACTCAGAAGCTTTTCCAGCTCTCATCTGGTGGGTCTTTGTCCCTTGCTTCCCTGGCTGGTGGCAATTTGCTTTCTAACCAGGGGCCAGAGAGGAGATCTGCTGGGTTTGATTGCAAAGTTGATACACCTGATGATAAAAAGGCACAGGGCATTCCTTTTCTCTTTCCTTACTCCCTGCTTGTGAGGTATTCCTGTTCCCACTAGGAATATCCCCTCCACCACCTGGGGGGGTGGTGGTCTCCTAGAGGAACACTGGTGGTGCCTTGTCACCCTTCCCAGACATGGATGGGAATGTGATAAGCACACAGAGTATCACGTGGAACTCCTTTCCATAGGGATTTCTTAATGTCACTCATTCCCTTGTTGCTGGGGGGGTTTGGATCTCAGCCCATTCCCTCCTGGTAGGGCACAATCTTTCTTGCCTTGTCCTTGGTCTGGGTGTTTGCATAAACCTGGCTGTGTCAGTACCAGTTGTAGCAATGGCACAGCACCTTAGGGACTGCCTGCCTTTCAGGAGGACTCAGCCTTTCTGCTGGGGCTCTGGCAGAGGCCAGAGGAGGCTTTTGCCTCAGCAGAGAAGGATTTGGAAGAGAACTGATGGAAGGCTTTGCCCACAGAGGTTGTGCAAGCTCCATTCTTGGAGGTTTTCAAGCAACAACTGGGCAGATCCCTGAGCTGCCCCTGCTGTGAGCAAGAGGCTGCCCCAGAGCCTGCACTCACTGGGATCCCTTGGGACAGCCCTTAGAGCTGGTCAGGAGGGGCTGACAAACAGCAGAGAGAGCATCTTGCCTGCCCCAGGTGAGGTGAATCTCCTGCAGGCTGAAATGCCCCCAGGTCCACATGGATCCCAATGCTGGTATTCTAATTTTTTTGCCTTTGTTCTGCTCTTATCAGTCCCACTGGCCCAACACATTCCACACCAAGGCAGAGGCACTTTTCTTCTCCTTTGAAAGGGGTTTCTTCTCTCAGAGGGTTAACCCCCACACCCCTCAATCTTGGCATCCATCCTGTATCCCCCCCTAGAACTGCAGAGATATCACAGGGAAATGTTTCTTCCACCAAGGCCAGCAGGGTCAGAATGGAAATGGGGGAATCTCAGCATGAAATTTATTTGCCCTCCAGCTGATACACATGGAAAGTGTCAGCAGTGGTGATGGATGGGCTGAGCTTTGCCCAGCCTTGTACAGCCAGAGGGGACAGCCTGGGGCCATCCCTTTGTGTGCAGAGAAGTCCCAGATCCATCGCTACAAAGATAAAAGGTAAAAGGAGCATTTCCCACTGTGCAGAGGAGAAGCAATAACAAATATTTCCTTTCTCCACCGTCAGTCTTTAACTAATTTATCCCAGGAAAAATGTAGCGTGTGAGGGAAAAACTGTGAGTAGTAAGATGGGAGTGGAGCTGGCCCAGTGGGAATTGGTGTGAACACACCGAGCCTGCCTTCTTCTCCTCCCATAAAGGAAACATCCTCCTTGTGCCGAAACCATCCCGGGGAAACCCAGCAGAGAGCACTGGTTTGTTTGCTTTCTCCTCTCTCTGAGCAATTATTATCAGTCGGCCAAGCCAAGTAATGAGCTTTCCATCTGAGGGGTTCTCAGGGCACTATTCCCCAGGGAATCAGCGGAGGGTGTATGTGTGCATGCAGGGAAACAGATGTATATTTTGCTGTTGGTTGACATTGTTTTTTTTTGGGAAAGACCAGTAAAAAGACAGGTAAAAGTGTAAATTTTCCACGAGGGAGTTTTCCAGGAAAACAGAAATATTTTGCTTTATTTTTTCATGTAGTATTTTTATTAAAAACAATATTATTAACAACAGCAATCAAATCCAAAATAATTTTGGCTAAAATTCTCAAAACCTGTAGACTACAACCTAAACTGCAACACTTGAAGATGCATAATTCCCTCAGCGTTTTTTCCCCTAACAAACAACTGCTATAAATACCCATAAAGACCAACCTGGGGCTTGCTTTGCTCACGGTCGTGGCTGCAGATATCCGGTGTCAGGATGAAGGGTGTGTTCATCAGTGGGAGATGAAAGAGGATGAGGAGGACCATCTGAGACCAGTGAAGCCAATCCAGCGAGCCGGAGTTTGGGGTGTTGGCAGGGTACAGGTGCCATCACCCCAGGGGTCAGCGCTCTGGAAGGGCTGCACTGCCCCAAAAATCCCATCCCCAGACCTCTTTCCTGGGCAGAAGCGCCATCTGCTGCAAGCCTAAGGCTTCTCCGCCCCAGACCCCCGAAGTTTTTATGAAACCTACCTAATTTGGTAAAGGGGAGGACAGAGCAGGTGTTTCCAAGCTGCAGGATGGGTGAGATTAGGTGTTTCCAAACTGCAGGATAAGTGGAATCAGGTGTCTTTGGCTCCCAGGGAACAGCGGGTTGCTCTCGGGGTGTCCCCTTGGCCCCACGGTGTTCTCACCCCACGTCCAGCACACACAGAGCTCCCAGCTGGCCCTGCATGGCTGGTATTTAGGTTGCCCTTGTTGGAAAGGCAAGGAGGGGTCAGGTGAAAGGATGGTTCAAATGAGCTCTGGAAATGGGAAGATCATTCTCATTGTACTCCACTGCAGTGGAGCTGGGAAAGTCCAGGAAAAGAGTCACAGGATAACCCAGGCTCACCAGCTCCTCTTGGCGTCAAAAACCCCCTTCATTCACCCCATCTGATGCGCATTGATTTATCCTGTTCTCGGCTTCCTGGGCTCCAGGTCCTGCAGCTTGGCCTTGCTCAGGCAAATAATACCTGGACCACTTGGGAGAAGGGATGGTGATACCTGCTTGCTTTAGGATGAACCAGACAACACGTTTGTCCAAGTGCCCATAAATGCCAAACTTCCACTTCCTGTAAGTTGAAACTGGGCTGTTTTGAGGGGACTAAAACCCCACATAATTGGAAATTGCCTGTCTGGTTGGGGTGGGAGCACATGAATGGCTTCCTGGGGAAAATTCTGCCTGATTCTCCAAAATCATCCACAGCACCAACTTCTACTTTTCTCAGCGTCTTGGTCTGCCACACAAATGCTGAAAACATCTCTTTGCTCCAAGGTATGTCTGTGCACAGGACAGGGGACTGTGGAATCAAACTCTTTGCTAAGAACACCCCATGGAAAGCCCCAGACAGACTCAAAGGTGCAGGTTTAACTCTGCTTGGGATCCCCTGAGCTTCGCTCCAGTTTGTTCCATGATCTTGTAAACCAGCTTTGAATGCTGATGTTCCCAAGCATGTAAAAATGCTCCTTGGGCTTGCATATTCCTGCTGCTCCTGCTGCAAATATTTATAGTCACAGAATGGTTTGTGTGGGAAGGGACCTGAAAAACCATCTCATTCCAAGTCCCTGCCATGGCCAGTGGCACCTTCCATTAGGCCAGGTTGCCCAAACATTGCCCCTATTGATTGTTTTAATGGTTTATCCTTTCCTCCTATTTTTTTTTTCTAAATATTGTGCAGTTACTTGTTCCTTCCTTGCTCTCTGGGGCAGGAAACCCTGCCTTTCATTTTGAGGGGGTATTATATGACCATCTGTCCCCACTGGACAGTACCAGGACCTTTGTCCATGCCCAGGTCTTTTAAATGCTCTGCTGATACATGAAATAATCACCACAAACACAGCATGGACACCTCTGGAGCTGGGAGGGACAGGCAGTCCCAGACCAGCCTAAGCTGCAGCTGAATGTGCCTTCACTTTTTGGGCACTTCACTTCTTTTGGTGTTCTACTTAAATCTGGTCACTTTTAAGAACAGTTTGCAGACTGGAGACCCACCCCAAGGTTGTTCCGAGTCCCAGGGCAGTGTGGCAGGACACTGCTTGCAGTCCTGCTCCTCACCATTGGGTGTCATCTCAAAACCACCATCCCTGCACTCTCCAGGCTGTGCTTCAGCCCACTCCTGCTCTGCTTTCCAGTAGGAATTTCTCAGCCTGGAAAGGGTGTTGTCCTCCCCTCCGTGCTGCTGTGACCATCCTGACAATGGCCAGTGTAGGCTGAGCTCCTGCGGGCTGGGTTTGTGCAGCACAGACGGTGATGACGAGGGGACCTAGAACAAATACGGGGATGGACTTTTTGCTGGGGGCATTGGATGAGGGGAATGGTTTCCAGTTGAAAAAGGGGACATTCACACTGCATTGAAGGAAGGCATTTTTCTTGCTGAGGCCCTGGCACAGCTTTCCCAGGAAGCTGTGGCTACCCCATCCCTGGGAACATTCAAGATCAGGTTGGATGGGGCTTGGAGCAACATGAACTAGTTGAAGGCATCCCTGCTTGTTGCAGGGAGCTGGAACTGGATGATCTTTAAGTGTCCCTTCTTAGCCAAACCATTCTGTGAAACTCAGTAATGGCATAAAGAGTCTGGGAATGGCTGCTGGGGAAAGAGAGCGTTTGGGGCACTTTTTACCCTAAATGAGATTTGTTTTAAACAGGTCAGAGGTGGCTTTCCTGGAGTAGATTCTGTGAGGGGGCCAAGATACTGGAGGCTGTGTTAATTCAGATTGCTGGCTGCTGCAAAGGGGTCTGCATGTGAATCTTCCCCTTCATGGGTGCCCTGTGCTGTCTGTACCAAATTCTCTGTATGGAATTCTCTGTATGGAATTCCCTGTACTGAGCAGACAAGTCTGGAGCAGACAAGTCTGAAGCAGAATTATGTCCCTGCTTTGCAGCACACGGGTGCAGTGACTGCATGGATGTGCAGTAACAGCAGGATGTGCTGTGGGAAAAAGGAGGCAGAATTGGAGTTCAATTACAGCCCAGACACCAAATACAGCTCCAGAGTCTTTCCCCAAATCAGTCCAAGTTCACCTCTGGTCACATCTGTCTAAAGGGTCATGGGGAAGCAGGATGGTTGAGGAGAAGCACTGAGGCTCATCCAGCTCCACTACAAACCATTCCCTCCCCTTGGCCAAAGCTCCCAGGTGGGTCCCCACTTGCAAAAAAGAGACTGTCACAGCAGCATGGAGGCACCTCACAGAGGTTCCTTTCCAGCACAAAACCCTCCCGTTTGTTTGGGACAGAGGTTTCAGGAGGGTAAATCCCCTAAGGGCTGAGATGGGGCAGGTTGCAGGGCAGGGAGGGACAGGGAGGCATCTCAGGACACAGCACCTGCATCTCTGTTTTGGCCAGCATCCCACTGACTTGGGAAGGAAGATTCCTTCCTAACATCCCACTGTCCTTTGCCATGGAAACAGCTGAGCCAGGAGGGGGAGGCAGCACTGAGCCCACGATGCTCATGCACAGCCCAGGTCTGAGTGTGAAAACCAAGCCCAGTGTGCTGGGCAGGTGGGGCTGTGCTCTTGGGCTGCTGTTCCTGCTATGGCCCAGATGGCTGGAAAGCTCCAAATACGTATGAGATTCCTCCCTTCCTCCTTTTCCGGTGGAAAAATGTTTTGAATGCTTCTCTGACCCTCTGGCTTTCAAGGAAAGCTCAGAAGTGTCTGTGGTGCTCTGCCCAAGTGCCATCACTCAGAGAGGATGTCTGAGCACATCTTCCTAGAAACAGTGGTCACAAATGGGAAAAGGAACAGGAAGATGAACATGTAGATCATCACCCGCTCTCCAAGTGTTACTAGCAAAGCACTGGGCCAGGCTGAGGGTGTCTGGAAGCCTCAGAGCAAGGAATCTCCTGGACTTGCTGCTTTCCTCACCCTCCCTTCTTTTATTCTCCCACATTCAATGCTCCCCTGCCTGCCTGGATTTTGTAGCGGTGATTTATGGGGATGTTTGCACCGAGCACCTTGTCCCTGTGCCTGGTGGTGTTCTGGAAATCCTCCCCAAGCCATGAGGGAGGGAGTTGCTCCATCCACATGTTATTTCCCTGTGAGGCAGGCAAGGCTCCTGCATCAGGGCTTTCCATCATTCATCCCTCAATTACACCTCCACCCACTGGCTCCTCTCCCCTTGGCTTTCAAAGGCACGTGGTTAATGGCTGAGAGGCCAATTGCACTTCACCCAAATTCCCTCGGTGGGGCCAGAGAGGGAAAGGAACATTTTCCTGAGCTGCGTTTACTCCCCTGAGCCCCCTCTCCCCATGCTCCCCTTGCCACCTGCTCACAGGAGTGCTCTGGGCTCCCCTCCCACCCAAACTCACCCATCCATCCCCAGCAGCATAATGGGATTCTGCTCCCTAATTAGCCCTGGGCATGCTGATTTCCTAGACATATTAAAAACAGGGAAAAGGCTGCAGGTGAGGAGTGGGAAGGGACCTTGTCCTCAAATACCTGTTTGGATCCACAGGGGTTGCTACAGAGCAGGCTGGGAACAGGCAGAAAAGTCCTTTTGTTTCACTTCTCTGAGTTTTGGGGTTTGGGGAGAGGGTTTGCTTGCTCTAGACCCTTGCTCCCAAAAGAGGATTCCTGGTGCAAATATAGGACCCAAATCAGGGTTTCTACCTGCACTGCTGGGGGTGGTGGGGGATGTGGGGCTGTCACCCTGCTGGGGTGAGCACTGAGGGCCAAGGGCACACAGGGATTTTGGACATGAGGTTGTGGTGCTTGCACGTCTCCTGCCCTGGTTTCTAGGGGATTCTGTGGACCTGACGAAGAAACTCTCTGCAACCCTGACCTGTCTTTGGGGTCTCAGTTACTTCAAAGAGAAGAAACCCACCCACCAGTAATTTTTAAACTCCTTTTCTCCTGCCTCCTTTTTTTTTTTTTTCTTTTTTTTGAGAGAGAGTTGTGAAGGGAGTTAATTTTTTAAGCAACAGAACCTTTTAACTCTTTCTGAATTCGGTGGGATCTTTATTCACTTGAAGAAAATGCTTGTTGTGTTCTCACCAGTGTTTGTGAATTGTGTGCCCAGGCTGTTGGAATTATAGCAGGGAACAAGCACAGGTATCTCACCTGTGAACAAGAGTTTGGAGAGGAAACAGGGAATAGGCCAGGGCCTCCAACAGTGATTTAACCAAAAGTTCATCAGTGCTTAAGCCCCGTCGCAGGTACAGATTGCTCTCAGTTTTACTAAGAAGGGGCAGATAAATGGCATTGGTCTCAAATACACCCAGGAATCCTGAAACACCTACAGGGGGAATCCTGCTGAGGAGGAGATGCTTGTGAGCATCTGTTTGGTGGCAGGGGTATATTGAGGAATGACAGATGGATTGACAGATGGGCAGAGAGATGCTGATGGCATGTTTTCAAAGCTGCTTGCTTTTACTTTGTCTGTGAGAGTTTTCGTTGCCCCTGTGTTTATTCTGGATGTGGGATTAGTTTGCTCTCTCCCAGAAATATGGAGCTAAAAGCAAGGAGACTTTGGTTGCTCATGCCAGTAGTTGGTGTTCAGATGCTGCCAAGAGCAACCTGAAGAGCCACATTCTGGGGACACTGGGAGGAACCGATGGGGAGGTGTTGGGGAACGATCGGATGATTATACAAGTTGGAGAGAACAAAAAAGAAAGAACACGAAGAAAGAATACAAGAAGAGAGGTACCAGACTGGAAGAGGAGGCCTCATGTTGAGAGAAACCCATGAGCTGACGAGATTTAAAATTTTTATCATTTAATTAGCATAGATAACCATTTATTGTACTAGAATAGTAATAATTCCATTTCTACTGTTGGAATGTTATGATTGGTTCCTATATCCCTGTTTCCCCATTGGTCAGCTTTTGGCGCACTGCACCACTTCCTTACATGGCTGACCACTCCCCAGTTTTCCCTTGTTTGGCATGGTTGCCACCCTCTTTGTCCTTTCTTGTCGCGTTCTGCCCTAACTCCACCCCTGACTCCTCCCTAGTTCCTGAACCTTCCACCCTGAGCTTATATAAGTCCCATGCGCCCCTAATAAATTGACTATTTCTGTCCAACCCTTGTCTAGAGTGGTTCCTTCCTTTACCTGACAGAGAATGTGGCAGGGAGGGACTAAATTCCAGCCTGAAGTGCAGCTCCTCCTGCACAGGAACCTACTGTGACCACCAGAGCAGCCCCCTCGTGGCATCACAGGGTAACCCAGGCTGGAAGGGTCTGGACTGGGTGGCTTTTAAAGTCCCTTCCAACCCAAGCCATTCTGTGATTCACCTGCACATGCCTGTGCCTGCAGTCAGTGTTTCTGCAGGGCTGATTTCCAGAGAAATATGGTAATTTAAATTAACTGTACAGAAAATGGTAGGAAAGAAGTGTCTTGTTGAGAGAGGTTGTGCAGGTGATAAAAACAAAGCATGGCAGTTAAGAAATAGGATCATCACTTAAACCCACATACAAAATGTTTTAAAAAACCCCACATAAAATGTCTCTAAAAACCCCCATAAAATTTACGCTTAAATTGCTAAATCCAGCAAGGTAATTGGTCTGACAGGGCATGGCAGGGTTGATTAGAGGCCATATCCTTCTGGTTGCCTGCCCTGACTCCCAGCTCAGGGCTGCCGTAATGGGAATGAATTACGGCTCGGCTTTGCAGGCAGTCGTGGGTTCAGGGATGGGAAAACATCTGTCCATTCCCCATCTGACACTCCTCTGCCTCCAGCCTCTGACAGATGCTCTGGTTTATACATTCACTCACTGCTGCTGACAAGACCCAGTGCCGTCCAGCAGAGCTGTGACAAAGGAGGACAATTAGGGAGTGGTGCCAGCACAAATGACCAGATCCTGGAGCAGCTGAGACAGTCTGAACACATTTGTGTCAGGGCATGGAGACAGAGAGGCCAGATGGTCCACAACCAAAACAGTGGGCACCTTATATGGATTTCCACTTGGAACGGGCAGGGATGCTCGTGTGCCTGCAAAGAGACAAATCCTATAAATACAGGCTCTTTGGGGGAGTGCTCAGACAGCACAATGCAGTTTCACCCGGATTTGCCAGCGATTTGCAGGGCTGGTGTTGGCATTCCCTTCTCATTTGCTCCATGGTTACAGGATGTTGGATGCACAAATGGCACCAGCATCTTACACCAACCTGGGGCTGCCCAGAGGGCCAAGCTCCCTTTTGGGCAAACCCTGCAGTGCTTTGTCACGTTTCCTCTGGAAAAAAATGGGTATTAGGGTCGTGGTTTTCATTAAGCATCTCTTGGGTCAAGGCTTCCCCTCTGCCTCCTGCTGTGGTGGCAGAAGCAATGCATGGACTTCCTTCAGAGGGAGGGGAAATCCTGGCCATAACAGCAATTTCAGCCATTAAAGCTGCAAGTGATCAGCTTGCAAAAGGTGTTGTGAAGGTGTCAGCTGTGTTTATTAGCATCTGGATGTGATTTATGGCTCTGCTCTGAGACATCACCAATGAAATTACCCCTAGAAACAAGCAAGTCTGAGCAGAAGTGGCTCATGAGGCAAAGCACAGGCCTGGGGGTCACACACCACTAGGGACCTATAAAGAGCAGAAACCAAGTGTGTTGTGCATTAATGCACTGCTGAAGCCTGGAGACATCATCAGGGGCTGGTCCTGATGATCACGAGTACCCAAAAGCTAATGTAGAATTGTACCAATTATCTTTAGATTGACTTTCTAAATTACTTTTCATAGTCATCACTGTGCTTTGCTAGAGCAAGAAATTTATCTCTGGCAAGGGAGAATATTCTGATTATTTCCCCCAAATTCATCCAGACTATTTCATCCATTGGAGCCACCTGGGCTAGTGGGAGGTGTCCGTGCCCATGGCAGGGGATTGGGAGGAGACGAGCTTTAACGTTCCTTCCCACCCAAACCATTCCATGATTCCATGGTTCCTTCGAAGCTGGCATCTTGGAAGAAGTTAGCAGCCAGGTTTCCCCACTGAGCAAAATATCTGAAGCCAATCCTGCTACTGGAAACTTTCAATAACCATAACCTGAGCTTGGCTTTCTCGTAGGCTCAAAGCAATTTCCCCATAATAGCAGGGAAATATATGGCCTTTCTTGAGGCAGCAGAAGCACCATCTGAATCAAGGCTTTAATTGACCTGAAGACATTTTCCAGCATTTCAGATTTGATCTTTCTGATGAGCTGTGGTCAGATTGATAACAGTGATGCAAGGAAATGAAAAGAAAACCAGAACACAAAACCAGGCAGATATTGGATCACAAATATTCATTAATGAATCATAACAACAAGGAAATGAGTCACAACTCTAATGCCGTAAGGAGCAGCCTACCTAGGACACAGCTTGGTTAGAACCTTCAAGGATCAAATCTGTGACTTATATAGATGTGGGTTTTTTTCCCAAAAGCATCCATTCTAATGGATAGGTAAAATATGAGTAACTCTAAGCTTGCTGTTATAAATGGGCTAAGAAATGCACAGGAGCCAGGCATGTGGCCTACAGCATCCTTTCCATCTCTTAGAGCTGGTCCTAAGCACCTCTTGAGTGTCTTGGGAAAGGATTGTTCCAGCTGAAGCAGCTGGAAATGGTTCTGAGAGTGAGTGCTCCTCAAACCTGTTTCACACATGGGGAAACTGAGGCAGGCAGCTGGTGAGTTCCCCCAAATCACAGACTGAGCCAGCCCTTCCCCAGACTCATCAAACTGCACTTGGACTGCACTTGCTGTTTCTGCAGCTGAGCTGATGGTCCTGAGTGGCAGCTCATGCTGGGAGACACATGATGGTGTCAGATCCACTGCTGGGGAGACAGACTGAGAGAAGGGGAATGGATGGCTCTTCCCAGGGTGTGTTTTTAGTCCCTGCTGCTGCCTGTTCCTGGACAACTCGCTGCTGCTTTTCAATTTGAGAGATGTTTTTTTAAAAATCACTGGAAAGGAGTTAAATTGACTGGCTTTGCTTCGTTTCCAGCAGAAGAGATCCGATTCATTTTTAATTTACCTGTCTCTCTGCAATCATTATCTGCTTTCCAGCTGTGTTGCTAATGAGAGTCAGGGCCATCATTTTCCTGACAGAGAAACTGAGGCTTGGGCAGTGCCCGTGACATTCCCCAGGGCACTGGGAGGGAATACTGCTGGGATCCGAATGTAGGTGGTTCCAGTGCTGCAGCCCCGAGCCGGTTGCAGGGAAATTCCACTTCATAGATAAAGTCTGAGTGGCTGCTTTTGCACACATCACTGAGAATGGCTTTTCTGAAGGCTAATCAGCATGGAAAAGCAATCACAGAAGCAAGGAAGGGAGGTAATGATCCATGTGGCAAAGCAGCATGAGCAGTGGTCCTCCAGGCTGACTGGCCAGGCAGAAACAGTGAATGTTTGAGATTGGTTTAGGAAGAAACCAGGCTAAAAACATCAAACAACATTTATGGATGCAGAAAACAGAAGTTTTTCAGGAAGAATCGTGGTAAAATACATTTCCACAGGTCGGGAGCTGGAATCTGGGCTTCTTGAACAAGGGTGGCCAGTTGTGGATAGGCTGGGTTGCAGTCTCGGACCTCTTTAGCCTAAAGGAGCTGACAAGAAAGAGGGAGAGAGACTTCTTAAAAGGAATGGAGTGACAGGACACATGGAATGCCTTCCCACTGCCAGAGGGCACGGATAAGTGGGATACTGGGCAGGAATTGTTCCCTGTGAGGGTGGGGAGGACCTGGCACAAGCTCCCAGAGAAGCTGTGGCTGCCCCAGCCCTGGAATGGCCAGGTTGGATGGGGCTTGGGGCAACCTGGGCTAGTGGAAGGTGTCCCTGTTCATGGCAGGGGGTGGAATAAGATGGTTTTTAAGGTCCCTCCCATCCCAAACCATTCTATGGTTCTATATCTTAACTTGTTCTGCTGGTGATGCTCAGGGTAAGGTGGGTAGAACCTGTCCTTGAAGACAGGGTGAAGGTGCTGAAGTGGGACCTCAGCAACACCCCTAAGCAGCAGGGCCTGGGTCGGTCTGGGGAGCTGCTGCTCTGCTCATCCTGGCCAATATTGACATATTTAAACCCGATCTGGAGTAGAAAAACACAACCAGATGTTGCTGGCTATTGGGTGACGGGACACCTGATAGCTGCAGGACCTACTGTTCCCTCTGCTCTGGCACTGACATTTACCCCATGACACCACCACATCTCCACCCCGGGGGCTTCTCAGAACAGCCCACGCTCTCCCAGCAGGTCTATTAATTTATTAACCAGCTCTGCACCTCCTGTTCCAGCTGCCCCAGGGATGATGCTGCCTCTTGGAAACTGGATCCACACCAGGAGCCTCAGCAAACCCAGGGGCTGGGGAAACCAAACCACCACCCGACCAGGGACAGACCTGAATCCCAGACAAAAGACCAAAACAGGGAGGTTTGGGGCAGTTCATGCCTTCTGGTGAGTAAAAGGTCTTTAGTACCTCCCTGGAGTTGCCCACCTGAGGTTCTGTCTCATTTTGTACAAAAGCAAGGATAGGTGTGCTGTGACCTCTCCTCTTCAAGCCAGCCTGGATGGCACCTGGAGAAACCTGCTCTAGTGGAAGATGTCCCTTGCCATGGCAGGGGGTGGAACTAAATGGTCTTTAAGCTTCCATGACTCTTCCATGATACTTCCATGATTGTTCCATGATTCTATGATTCTCTTCCCAATCTCTTCCACCTCCTTTCCACACCAGTGCTCTGCTTAATCTGCTGAAGAGAAGGAAGATGTTCATAAGCAGATCCTCTGACAGAATGAGGATGAGAGAAACCTCCCAGAGCTCTAGTATCTGGATTTGAAGGCTGGGACTCAAACAAGCACCTGGGCATGGCACCTCTCTGTCACACCCACAGCAAACCAGCTTATGAGCAGAACTATTTGCTGAATGTTTGACATTCTGGTAGAAATTGAAAGAAATAAGATTAATACGACAACATCCATCCAGCTCTATCCCCACTAACAATAAAGGGGAAAACAGAATGGAATCACAGAATTATAAAGGTTGAAAAAGCCCTCTGAGATCATCCAGTCCAACCATTCCCCAGCACTGCCAAGGCCACCACTGACCATGTCCCCAAGTGCCACATCTACACAGCTGTTAAATCCCTCCAGGGATGGGGACTCCACCACTGCCCTGGGCAGCAGTGCCAGGGCTGGACAGCCCTTTTGGGGAAGAAATCCTCCCTCCGATCCAATCTAAACCTTCCCTGGCACAAGTTGTCACTTGCTTTAAGTCAGGAATCTCCCAAAGTGGCCAGTGAAGCCTGTGAACTGTGGGCCAAGGCTGCAGAGCCAGGTGGGAAAATCAGGTGGACAGAGCATATGTCACCATGTCAAAGCACTGATGTGACTTGGGATAGGTCTGCCAATGGTCAGGACACTTCTCTTTGCAATAAACACCGGGATGTGGCGAAATCCTCGAGCCCTGATCTCATGCTGAGGCAAAAACAACCTGCCAAGCTGCACATCTGTGTATGAATGACAGCAATGAGGTGGCACCATTGTGAACACTTGTGCATTTATGCACAGAGAAGATGCAGAGCTGCTGTTGCAATCATGGACACAGAGATCCATTTTAAACAGACCCCCTGCTATATAAAGGGTGGCTCAACAGTCCCCCTTGCCACATGAAAGGAAGAAATATTCACTGTCAAGCAACACCTGAGCAACTCACCAGGCAGAAATGGCTCCAGGTACTTTTCATTTCAGTTGTAAGGGGTTTGCCAGAGCTGCTGTGTGTGCTGGGTGGTGGGAGCTGGTGGTGGGTGGTGTCATACACACACACTGTGACAGCCCTCACTCACAGTGTGCCAACCTATACACCAATGTAAAAGAGTAGCTCTGCCTGCAGTGGGACTTTAATCCTAAACAGGGCAAGGAGAACGCGAAGAACAACAGTTATAATAGTTGTTATTAACATAAATATTGGTGGGGATATTAAAATTCATATTCCAAGCTTATGACAAGGATCAGCATGATGCCTAATGCTTATGTCTGAGTCCGACAGGCTCCAGGGCATTCCTCCACCGAAGGATGTTTGTCTGAGATTAAGTTTGTGGTCTTTGCAGCACAGGCAGACACCAGTGTTAGATGTCGCAGGCTGAAAGCCTTTAGGTTTGACAGAGATCACCCAGTTCCACAGGCACGTCCCAGAGAGCTGGCCATGCACAGGTACTGCCACCACCTCTCGTCCCAGGGACAGCAGGCAGACCGTGTCCCCTCAGCAGCAGGGGGTGAACCACTCTGGTACTCACATAGCCAGAGTGCACCCTGCTCTGCTCCTGAGGGCAAGGCCTCCCGAGAAAAGGGAAAATATGAGGATGTCAGGGAGAACCATAGGGACACACTCGTTTTCATGGAGCAGGTAACACTGGCAGCAGTGCAAGCCCAGAGGGCACATCCTAGTGAAAGGGTTTCCCTGAATTTTGGGGCTCACCCTTGGTGCCACCAAGGCACCCAGGAAGATGAGCCCTCAGCCAGCACAGACAGAAGAGACTGGGAATGAATTGCCAGGTGCCACCCCCTGCTCAGCACAGGCTCCAGGGGCTGCTAACACTTTCCTCTGCTTTGCTGCAGGGTCATGGTTTCCTCCTCTGGCCATTGCCGTGATTGCTGTGGGGCTGCAGTGGCCACAGCCAGCTGCCACCTTCCCAGCCATGCCCCTGTCCAGCCTGTTTGCCAACGCTGTGCTGAGGGCTCAGCACCTTCACCTCCTGGCTGCCGAGACCTACAAGGAGTTTGTAAGTGGTGTGGCCTCCTGGGCATCTCCCCTGCTTTAGCTTGATGGCTTCAGGACTGGGTAACAGAGACCTCTTGGCTCTTCCTGTGCCCTCTCTCTGATTCCAAGGAGAAGGGTGTTAACAGGGTAGGACAGGTTATGTCCCATCAGACTGGGCCCTGTTTTCCCCTCTCAGGTCTCTGCCCCCCGATCCTGCACACCCTTTTCAGGGCCATGGCTGCACAGGGCACAGATGCTTTGCAAGACTTTCCTGTGTCAGTCACCTTTGGCCCTGGCAGAGTCTGAGTCTAAAACCACCCAGTTCCTGCTGCTGCCAGGAGCTGGCATGAGCCTCCACTATGGAAACAGCTGTCCTTGGGGGACAGCTTGGGAGAGAACCTGGTCCAGGTGTGGTTTGCATTCACCTCTGCACCTTGGCTTAGTGAGAGGAAGACCTTTAGGTCCAGAAGCTGTTACGCCAACACAATATTCCTGCTTCCTGCCTGCCAACCCTGTCCAGAGGCACCTCGCGTCTCATATTTATTTCTTGCCAAGAGTAACCATCCAGAACAGTTTGGGGAAGTGTCTGAGACCTTCTAGAGAACATGGGCAACAAGTCTGAGCGTATTTGGGCTGTCTCCACAGGAACGCACCTATATTCCAGAGGACCAAAGGCACACAAACAAGAATTCCCAGGTAGCATTTTGTTACTCGGAAACCATCCCTGCTCCCATGAAAAAGGATGATGCCCAGCAGAAATCAGTAAGTTCTCACCCTCAGGGCAAGCCTTGTCCTGTGTGCTCCCCAGCCTGAAAACTTGGGGTCTGCTGAAGCTGCAGGAGCACTGGCACACCTCTGGGTGCAGAGGGAGCAGGACACTATACCAAATACCTCCCCCTCACAGCTGTGACCCTTTCTTGTCTCAATTTCAGGACATGGAGCTGCTTCGGATTTCCCTGGTTCTCATCCAGTCCTGGCTGACCCCAGTGCAGTACCTAAGCAAGGTGTTCACAAACAACCTGGTTTTTGGCACCTCAGACAGAGTGTATGAAAAGCTAAAGGACCTGGAAGAAGGGATCCAGGCTCTGATGAGGGTAAGTCACCGTGTGATTACAGAATAACAGATCTCCCAGGCACAGGGCACTCAGCTCTTGGGGATCCAAAGATCATAAGAGATCTCCCCACCTTCCACTCTGCAGACCAGTGGCATCTTTTGGACTTTGCTTACCTTTAGATAAGAGATGATGACACCCCACCACACACATCACTGGGGAGGATAAAATACACAAACAGATGTAAAAACTCCTCAGAGAGCAGAAGTGATGAGGAATCACAACAGTCCACACCCAAAACCTTCCCAAACCCAGCAACAAAAAATACTCAGTCGTTTAAATCCCCTATGCTAACAGCAACATAACATTTGCTATATCTCCATGCAAAATATTTGGAAATGGAGCAAGTGTCCTCCCTCCCTGCAGCCTTGTGCTCCGCTCCCTTCTTGCTATGTCACTACTCTTGCTGCAAACACAAACAGTCAGAAATATGTTTGAAATATGCTTTAAGAGTGGGGGGAATATGCCCTGACCTCACGTAAAGCTCAGCAGCAGCCTCGGCACTGGGTTTGTGGAGGATCAGGGAAACCCAGGATCACTTCCACCAAGATCGCCAAGCCCATCCTGTGCCCGATGCCCAACTTGACCCCCAGCCCAGAGAACTGAGTGCCACATCCTGTCGTTCTTTGGACACCTCCAGGGATGGGGACCCACCACCTCCCCGGGCAGCCCCTTCCAAGGCCTGACCAACCTTTCGATGGAGAAATTCCTCCTAATGTCCCATCTGCCCCTGCCCTGTCCCACCCTGAGGCAGTTCCCTCTCCTCCTGTCCCTGTTCCCTGGGAGCAGAACCCGACCTCCCCCAGCTCCCCCCTCCTGCCAGGGGCTTATAGAGCCAGAAGGTGCCCCCTGAGCCTCCTTTTCTCCAGGCTGAGCCCCCCCAGCTCCCTCAGCCCCTCCTGCTGCTC